>OY041614.1:8676727-9876727 GCA_955876795.1 Eupithecia tripunctaria
AAATAAGACGTCAAGATCACGTCAAATATATAGACTCACTCTGTGAGTAGGTTTTCTTTCATCAATATCTACCCTCCTCACCCCGTCAGGCTGTAAGCAAGTTACTGTCAGTGTGGATACCTACTTTGTTCTAGAATCCGAGATATTTTATATCGACAAAGTACCTATGAAAACTTATCAAAAACTAAAACACAAACTCCGACAAGGTATAGGTGGTCCCTAACTAATTGCACACGTGCAACTAAAAATGTTAATTATTTGGTTTTGTTAGATACTTGTTTATTTACAAAAAAATATCTAGAATTCGTGAACCGAATAAGTATTTGTAGATATTAGGTAGGTATGAGAATCTGACCTCTGTGTTTAATATGGAAAAGGTTTCGCAAAAAGAACGAAGCTCGCTGAAATCAAAACGTGACGTTTTTATTTTCATACGCCCGGGTTCATTAAGTCCACGGGTTTATTTAGAAAATATTTTGGTAGGCAAGTATCTACTTGTCCTAATTATTTTTGTTTGGACTCCAAATATGAAGAATATTTTCTCTTTTAAGTTAGATAAGGTATCAATTAAGTTATAAATAAAATAGATTAATAATGCTGGACAATCCACACTGCATTATTTAGCCTCAAAGCTAAGCACAGCTTGTGTTTATGGGTACCTACGTACATTACATAATTTATGTACTTACTTACAACTGACGAGCAAAAACATATATTTATTTAGCATAAATTTATGTTTTTGCTCGTCAGTTGTAAGTAGGTAGGTACCTAGACCTAGTGTTCTTAGGCCTGAATCTAATCGAGTCTAGTCTTGTACCAATCTTGATAAGCGCGTTTACTGCCCGTCTTTGCGGTGCAAATCTTTATTCATTTATAACTGGCACTGACCATACTAAGAAAAGACTGTAAAATATTTTATCTCTGATGCAGATTCTGCAGGTAAGACTTATTATGATTTGAATATGCTTAATGTTCAAACCACTGGGTCTATACCTCTACCTTCTTTTGTTTCGTACCTATCTAGTACATCGTTTTCTGTGATAATAAAACAGTTGCTTTTCTGACAAGCCTCTTATAAAAGCTTCGGAAAGCCTCGGAAAAAAGCTTTTCCTCATGCAATAAAACGAAATATTTGGCACGTTAACCGAAAGGGCTTGGCCCATAACCGTGTAGCGTAGAACCTCCACGGGCCTACGACGCCCACGAGAGCGTTTAGGACTCCGCCCGCGCTACGCGACACCCGCGCGAATTGTTTTAGATATCACTCACACACGCCATTCTTCTAATAAACTCGTAGCTTTGTTTCTCGTCATTCTTATAAACAGGTACATTATGTATATTATACACGTAGCTTCTTCCGTATTATGGGTAATAAATAAAAAAAAAATCATACAAATTAACGGCAGTCGGCTGCAGTCATCTGCAAGCGACGGCAGTCGACGACTGGCGTCGCCTACAAACAGGCAAGTGGCCATCCGTGTATAAGAGCCCTATAACACTAGACTAGAACATGAAAATCGGATAAAATTCATTTTTATGGCGAACAAGTGAGTTATTCAACAGGCTTTGCAAGTACCCTGATTCATAATAATATCTAGCTCTATTCTGTACGAAAGTAAATTCAGCTATACGACTGCCCAGCTTACTTTAATAGTAACATAGGCACCTACTCAACTCAGGTTTACATAATTTTGTAGTTTACTGACAATCTGTTTTATTCCACGTCATTATCGTTCGAGCTCTCGTTTAGTTATGTTCACATGTTATTATATTTTAATAATTTATATAAAATAATAATAATATTAAAAATAATGCTGGACAATCCACACGCATCATCTTTCCCCAAGCTAAGCAGCAGAGCTTGTGCATACACATAATACCTACAATACATAACATAGATAGATGTTTTTAACTATACATAGCAAACATCCAGAACATCCTGAATCTGCAGATTGCTCAAACATTCGTCCCGAGGCGGGAATCGACCCGCAACCTCCTGTGTCGCAGGCGGACCTTTGCCCGCTGCACGACAGGTCGTCGAATTGTATATTATTCGCCGTTTTCTCGTGGTCCTACTATTTGCGTGAAAGTCTTAAGCCTTTTTGATCTTTTAAAGTAAGTTTAAGCCGGTGATATTTCTATAAATTCAATTAATATAATATGTTCCTACTTTTCTATTTAACTTAATCCTTGGTAGCTTGTTTTGTACTAACGCATCGCTTCTCCTATAGACAGATAATTAAAATGCAAAAACGCTATAAACTTTATCCTTTTTACTAGCTACTGTTTGTTCGCTTCATTAGAATAAGAGATAAGAAAACGTTACACTTCGTATTTGTGAATCTTTATAAAACAAATTTCGCTCCATTGTCTCCCATCAAACAATTTCCCAACAAAGATTAATTAATTAGGAGTTCGCCAGATGGAAGATAATGTTACACGTAGGTAACCTTCCACGTTCGAGAACGTATTTATAAATCTAAGTGGGTGCTGGGTAGTGCTGGGACGACGTGCTCACTGCCTAATTGGAGGGATTATCGCTTAACTATTTTCACCACACAAAGTTCAGTGAGATATCGGTCTTCACTATCGATCATATTAGCTAGGAAAAAGGTAGAGCCTCTAGTAACGACCGGAAATTGAGTTACTTTACTATCGTGGTACAACGTTTTACTGCCTATATTATACAGCCATAGGTACTACGACATTCCACTAACGAACAAGGAAAACGATCGTACAAAAAACCGACACAAAGAAAAATAGTAGCGCATCCGCTCCGTTCACAAAGAAAGTGAAATAAAACCATTGTTTTTCCTATCGCATTGTGATTGCAGCAACTTATCCGCTCACCTCGCCAAGGATGCTGCAAATTGAAGGACCCGTGATATTGGTGAGTAGATGCGGGGCGAGGTCGGCTCGGTGCGGGGCGGGGGCAGAGGGGCATGCGGCGCAGGGGGCGCCTCGGCCGCGCAGGGCGGGCGGCACGTAACAAGTGAAGCGGGCCCGGGAGCAACAGTCTGCCACGGCTCGGCCTCGCGGCCCCACACATCACGACACGTTCCGCGATCATCTCATCATCGCGCCCCGCGTAAGTAACCTTCACTTACTTACCTGTAGATCGGCCTCTAGCTCAAGGGCGTCCGCGCCGCCCTTCGCGTGGCAGCCTCCCGCGGTTGCGTCTCCGGTCCAGCCACCCTGACGGCCAGCGCGTGCCCCTTCTCACCTTTCGTGTACCTGGTTAAGATACGATCGCGTTTCTTACTCGACAAATGCTTACCTGTTGAATGCATGACGAAACTAAATATAATAATCATCGTAGCTTAATTAGTGGGATCGAGTAAATTATACCTTGTTAACCTTTGAATATTGTATTACGTGAAATGGCGCCTGAACTTGTTACGGACGTGTTTACGAGTATACTGACCAAATGTAAACCAATTTCTTAATTTTGTTATTCGTATAGCTTTCGTAGCACCTCTACGAGCTTTTGTAGAGGTGCTACGTTAGGAATTGGCTGCATTTCACTAAAATTATGATATTTCTAGCAATATTGGCTATTTGGCACATAGTTAATTAAATAATGATTTATAAAGATACTAACCATCGTATCTCATAATGCACAAAACATAACGCAGTTGACCTTGATCATTATAAAGAGCTACGCTCATTTTATTCGCATGTGCAAAGAAAACCCACCTCCATTTTCCCATCAAGAATGGTAAGAGGCACCGAATTTTAAATGAGAATACGTTTTTTCAAGTTGCCTTCTTTATAATTCTGAATTGTTTAAAAAGTTTAACTGGGGCTGAAGCTTATTTAAATCATCAATTTAAAATCCTTTTAGAAACTTCAAACGCTTGAGATATAAAGCTGTCGGTCTTCATTGCGAATAGTCTGTGAATTTTTAGATGTCTGTGTTGTGCAGATTAGAGCTTTGAAAGCTTTTTCGTCAAAAGATTAAGATAGGATAGCTTTAACATTGACGAAGCTGCTCACCTTCGGCAAGGATTTGAGAGTAAGAGATAACAATGAAACTAAGCATTTTCTGTAATTGGAAGTTCGCGTCCCTTTGAAGTAATACGAGTGCCATTACCTAGCGAGTGCACAAAGAGATTTGATTAACGGACTGCTACCGAGTAAACAGATATAGTGTGGACGTCAGGGAACGGAGTTAGCTTTATCTAGCTATATTCGATGAGTGATCTGCATAATAGATGGGAACAGCCTTTGACACGGAAGATGATTTAGCTATCTAACTATTTCATTGTTGTGCCTATAAAGGGTACATGTAATTTGGTAGATTGATCAACAACCTCTGTTAATCTGCATCTTAGCCTAATTCTAATTCTGAGTAGGAGAACTAAGATCTGCACGGACATCTCGCATAGGAGTGTATTGTGCATTATATATTATACCCTAGCCTAAGTAGGAACCAGCCCAGAAGAACAGAGACAAGATTAAAAGCAATTGTAGAATGCCATGACACACTAAAAGATATTTCTCAGCACAGTAAAGTCTGCATTTACCTAACTCTGAAAAAGAACACCAAAAACTATGGGAGCGTTGGACAGGCGGTTTCGTCTTCACTAAATCATAATACCCCTCTAAAGACAGGAAAATCGCAAACCGATGCTTAAGATGAGCCGAGAGGACCTAAGAACGATGGTGGGCATCATCACAGGTCACTGTGAATTGAACCATCATCTTTTTAAGGCTGGAGCCATAGACAGCAGTTTATATCGTGGCTGCTTCCCAGAAGAAGAGACTGTAGATCACGTTGTCCTACACTGCACGGCCACAGAGGAGGCCAGACGTAAAATGAGGCTGAAGTGTCTCATTGAGGCATCTTAGCCTAGCTAGAATCAGGAAATCGTTGCGCAGACTTCAGTTACCATAACATTGTTAGATGAGATAATTGATTTTGTTTTAAATAAACTAGAACGACTTCAATTATATGGATCCCATTGGCAGATCTGGACAAAATTAAATGCCACACGGAAAAATGGGACCGCGCGGGAAGCACCAGCTTTTAAATCAAAAGAATCATGAAAATCGAACCACCCTGTCAAAAGTTCTGAGATAACAAACATAAAAAAAATACATTCGAATTGACAACCTCCTCCTTTTTTTGAAGTCGGTTACAAATGAAGACTGGCAATGAAGAGAGGCAATTCCTAGAGTCTGCATTTGTTTCATTCGAACTACGAGTACACAATAGCAAGCTAGATTACTCCATTTATAGCATGTGCGCTAACAAAGTTCTGTCACCGCATGTCCTAAGCCAAATACATAACCACTCGTAAGAGGCTCTCAAGCTTATGTAGATACTTACCAGGTATTCAACTATTCACACAAGTACAAAGATTGATTCAAGGGTCGTCCAGCCTAACCTGAACTGTCAACTGTTTCTTATTCGGATTCCAGCTGCGGTAAAGTTAGGAATGTTTTTGTTTCGGTCTCACGGGAGTACGATACTCTTATTTTAATTAAACCAAGCTAGGAGGAAATCGCAAACTCAGCAGAATGTTTGAAACTTTTTCAGTTACAAACCTGCTTCGAAACACAGTCACAATCAGAACTTTAGCCATTGCGTGTGACCTAAATCTTTGCATAATACGATAATACGCGAATGTGGAGTATGAATATGATTCAGTTGGACATGCCAATTCCACAGAAGCTTTTTAATTAACTTCCCTTCCTTATATCCTATATTCCCTGCTTTAATTTAAACTCGACTTTAAACGTTAAATCAACTCAATTACTAAATGAAACCTTATACCGATTGGCTTCTCATAAGCTTAGGTATGTAACGAGTTTATATGGCTTCACAGATAATATGAAAGCTATAAAGATTTTTATTTTTGATTTACAAAATTTGCACTTATATACCTTAGATAAACAAATTTGAAACCAAATTATATTAGTTCTTTTAACAACTCACCTCGGGGTGAGCATTCAAATGAATGCTGACGTCAAATTTGTAGAACTATTAAACATGTTGGCATAGATAGTGTAAAGACCAGAACATCAATCAGCATTTTCCGAAACGCAATTCGCCCCAAACTTAAACTAACTAATAAAATCCCTAACGACCCCGTTAGAGCAAACTAATTAGTGTCTGCAGCAATAGTTGCTCGCCACAATGTAGTCTTGAGTACCTACCTACTGGTAGAATATTGCATGCTTGCACGCCGGACCGTGACTAAATATAGGCAGCCAAGTTTGCGGAGACTTGGGCACTTCGAACATACATCTGTATTCCACGAAGTCTCAGCGCTTCTAAGAACTTCCTGACTTAAATAATGAAATAGCCGTCTAGTTTCCAACTGTGAGGCGTCTACTTTTCTTATAAGAAGATTTACCAAGACTTACTTTGTGTAAGGCTTTTTGTACCTAACCTTATCTAACCTAGTAGCAATAGCAATATAAAATTAGATGAAACGTACTTTTTAGACGCCGATTCCCCTTCATAACCAGGGCCCAACGCATTCTCATTTATAACACTTTGCTGACCCAACAGCGATAAAACCTTTTTTATCGCTCTGAAAAGGATTTCTGAGGTTCCACATACAATTCTTTTCTTATGTAATAAAATAGAAAACGACAGGTATACGCGGCTCGGAGCGTCCCTCGGGAGCCACCACATAAATTACTATAATTAGTAGAGCACAAGCTGGAAATACAATGTTGGCTTCTGTTTGTATACTAACCCCGTTCCTCATAGAAAATTTATATCCCCTAGTAGGTCAGACCTCTTGTCTTGTCTAGTTCTCTATACTTATTTATTTGTCAACTTGCATATTACAAACATCAAAGGTATCTCTGCTTTCTCTTGCGTTACTTTTGTAGCTCCTATTTGATTAGGGTTAGGGTTCAGTATAAGTCAGTACAGCCAATTCATCTAAAAGTTTGCGAAAATATGTGTTTTATATTATCATAAAAACGTAACTTAACCGCAACTCCCATCTCGTTCGTTTAAAACAAAATAAAATACCTTCCTTTCGTCTGGAATTTCAAAATATAAGAACCAAAGTATACTTACCTACGGGAGTCTACAACCAATGACTACGAAGGAAGTGATTTGCATGCTAAGCATTAAGTAGAACTACCTCGGGTGACCCTCGCGCCTCGGCAAGACTGACTTGACTTATTCGGGTTTAAACAACCAAGATAAAGACGTCTTTACGTACTTAAAATTAAGGCCCTACCCATTCGATTCGATGGCGGGCGGATAAGATAAATTTTGGAAGCTGAAATGAGAGCGTGGTTTGAATATACTAAGGATTTTTTATATCCACAAAGGTCAATTTTATTGCTGCCAGAGAGTTTCAGAAAATTATGTTACGACCTCTAATACCATAATAAAGAATGCCCTCGCTCGGTGTACCAATTCCATGGATCAGTAGAAATTATTGAGGTCTAGTTGCAATCAATCTACCTATTGTTAAACCGTGGGTTAAAAGTAATCGGTTTCGTCTTTACTATCATTTCATTACATTACCTACATTTTTATTTTCCTGGTAACTAGAGACAGTTTTGTGTAAGCTGTCTCGTAAAGACACGTCAACACAATGTGATTGCATGAAAGCTCGGGCTATTCTTTTCCACTTTTGACCAGCCCATCGGTAATACGATTCAAGACGAATATTGTAACAAACTTACGGTGTATTGAATCCAGCCTAACTGTATTATGCATCTGATTTTCCACTCGGAATAAAAGCGATAACAATTCGCTGATCATCGTCTACGTTCGCACCCAAACGAGAAGGCGTGTCCACCCAACCGTTCACCTATTGTTCTAACTTCGGCAAACATTATATTTTTACCATTTCGCCTCATTGCTGACGATTGTAAGGTTTCAGTTAGTTTCAGTGGATTCGCAGACAGTGGCGTGTCGTTTATTGGTCAAGATAAGTTTATGTTTGAAAAATTTGCATTCCAAAGCTTTTACAGACTTGGGTTTTACGAGTGATTTTCCCGAATGATATCCATGCAATTTATTAACACGTTCTATGCCTAAGGAAAATTTAGTTTTATTGCTTGAGCAGCGACAATGCATAGCTCATTGTACATTGTTACCCATAAGGGATGAAAGTAACTTATCTAGTCCCAAGACGGAGTTTGGCGCCCAAGCGTATCAAGGGTGCTTGTAGTACGAGGGATTAAATAAGTTACTTTCACCCGAGGTAAACACTGTGCTTTTCATCACGAAAACAAGACAAGTAAAAATAAATACTTAAAAAATGGACGCAGGCCTCCTCCTGATAGGCGCTTTATTGGCGTTTATCTCATGGAGGGTATTGACCATAATCCCCACGCTGGTCATGCTGGGGTTAGGGATCGCAGTTTGTTTGAATATCCCTTAGTCGCCTCTTACGACACCCATGGGAAGAGTAGGGGTGGTACAAATTCTAAGCCAGCACCACACAGCTAAAGTAATACCTGCCTGCTTAAATGATTATAACATGGTTATTTAAAAAAAAATATATCAATACCAGTCTGAAGCGTAAACAATCTACAGGTAGCCCAACTGATCCATATCAATACCAGTCGGAAGCATAAACATAAAAACATGAATTAGCTTACGGACAGATGAGTGAAATTAGACGTTAAATCTATGTCTGAAACAAATGAACTCATTATAATACAAATCTCTACTATACGGAATTATAAATTAAACAAAACTCTACAACTCGAATTTGGTCGGAAATAAATAAGTTACATTCATCCCTTGAGTAACAATAGTACATTGTTACCCAAGAGATGAAAGTAACTTATTTAGTCCCGAGACGGGGTTTGGCGCCCGAGCGTAGTGAGGGATCTAATAGTTCGAGGGATCTAATAGTTCGAGGGACTAAATGTTACTTTCACCCGAGGTAAACACTGTGCTTTTCATTTCGAATACAAGGAAAGTAAACATAAAAATATGAATGAGCTAATAAAAAAATTTGTACAAAATCAAGAACTTAGGTGAGATATTTATTTAAGTTCTATGGTAAAATTAGAGCAATTATTAGTTATAGATATTGAAAGGTTTTTTCCAGGTACAATTTTTTTTTAAATTTTATTTTCATTATTTTTATTGTTTAAATTTAATAATAAAATATAATAATTTATTAAAAATTTAAAAAAATGACCTGTTGAAACGCTATACATTTTAATGGAACAAATTTTAACTGTTATTTATTTTTCTTTGTAGGTAGGTAAATAGTGAAAACTTTGTATTTTTTGCTTAAATCCATCATTTTGCCTTTTGAGAAACGATTTTAGTCTCTCGAAATCCTTTAAATGTAGATTGTGTGTTGTCTATAACATAGAATACACGCTTCATAATGTTGAAGGTTTCAATCACTACGCTCGGTCGCCAAATTCCGTCTCGGGACTAAATAAGTTACTTTCATCCCTTGGGTAACAATGTACTATTAAAAACAAAACATTACATTCGTGCAGTAGTTTTGAGTGTGTTACTCCAGCCAAAAGCACCCATTATTACTCGGTCTTGTCATTCTCTTTAGCTGCGATCGGGAATATAACAACCTCGTGTATAATTGGGCGGTTTAGTCCCTAGTAAAACAATATACTATTACGTCCGCAGTTGCCGCGACGGGCATTAGTGTCCGTCACACGATATCTCACAAAATCGCGATAAAACACTACCTTTAAGAACAAAAAGAAATATAAGACTTTCAAATCTATCGTGGTTTTGTAACACTAATATCATTTACAACCATTGATTTAAAAAGGGAAGATAGGTTACGTTCTCCCAGCGCTTACTCAAAAATTGGCATGTGTTACAACTACACGCAAACACATATTCTCACAGTTATATTTCCAGTCCTGTGCAATACAAAGAAGAACAAAGACGGAAAGACGTATCTAGGACCGAAGTGAGACTGAGACAACAAATTTTCACGGGAATGACGACCGCCCGTGCCGCCCGGTCAGACGGTGACTGATGTGGGAGAACACAATTTTACACAATTTGAGGTTGCCACTTTTGAGCAACCAGTGCCTCATCTTCGTTTTTAATAAATCAATGTTTACAACGGGATATTTACCATGATTTGAGTTTTCCAAGTTTTCGGCACAGTTTCATGAGCCGTGTTCCGGGCGCAGTTTCAATTATTCAGTGATCATGGCGCATGCAACTTATCCGAAATATTGCTTTTAATTCAAATCATAGTAAATATCCCGTTGTATTTACTATACGAGTATTAGTGGAAAAAAAAATTGATAAAATTTGACGAAATTAATGTTCTGCTGTGAGAAATGAACACACCGTTTACCAACATGGCATAGAACGTGTTTACATGATGTCAGTCATGTGAAAAAATGACATACAGAAATATATAGCCTTCTTTTGCAATAATAATATTAGTTTGGATATCGTTACTAACTTAACAGTAATTTCCATAACATTTATTGAAAGCAGAAATGTTCCTACCGTGACTGCTAATTTGATTTCTAAATAATCGCAGCTTCAATCTACGGAAAAATGCATATTAATATCTTTAATGCCTGCGCTGTGAAGAGGCAGTTTCTTTCTCATTATTTTTATTATGAGCAATAGTAGGTAGGTACCTACTATTTCAGAATCTCTGGAGTATTTTTCTATTTGGCTATGAACAGCGGGCCGGTTACCGCTGTAAAAGAAAACTCTCTGTAATTTTCTTATCGTTTTAAAAGGAAGATGGCTTTGCGGAACAAAATAATTTACCAACCTCCTTATTAAGGATAAAAGCTTCTCGCAGTAAAATTCGCCGACGGCTACACGAGTAAGAGTTTTTACCTCCCTCAACCATTGCATCCATGGTGTAAATCTCGGTTATTCTCAAAACGTTTCTACCTAAGAAAATAAAGTAGGTACAGATGGAAGGGTTGTGAAGTAGAGCTAAGGGATGGAATATTCATGGGAGACGATAATGCAATAAAACAGAAGAGAAGAAATATAAATGAACATAGAACATAATTAATATAAATAATTTATATTTAAGACTCATTAGGGGAGACTTATGTCCAGTAGTGGACTAGTCTATACTAGTCCAGCAGTGGACTAGTATAGACTAGTCCACTGCTGGACATAAGTCTCCCCTAATGAGCGTCATAGCGCCCTGTCTTTAGCTTGACGCATCCAGCATCTGTCAGCAGTCTTTCGCAGATCGTCATCCCACCTGGCCAGAGGGCGTCCTATGCTACGTTTGCCGAGTCGCGGTCTCCACTCAATAAATAATTATAATATAATGATAATATAAGTTATTAAATAATAAAGGTATCCTCTTCCACCTATAAGCTGTATAACAGAAACTAACCGGACAATTTTATCTCTGTAAACTGTTTCGCTACCCGTGATTGTATCTACAGAGAATGTTTCAGGTGGAGAGTCTATATTATACACTTTATACAGCCTTTTGTAAAGATAAGCCAATTTATTGTCTTCGTCCCTGATTGCCGCCCTATCTTTTTATTGTCCGTGCCGACCGGCATTAGCAATACGCTCCACAAGTTATGTTCTAAACGAAAACTAGAGGAACGCTATTAGGTTTGGCCTTTGTACTTTAGACTGACTTAATTCATAATTGAACAGGTGGTGATTTGGTGAGGTTATGAACATTTTTGTGATATAATTTAAATTTGAAATGAATAGCATTTATTTGCGTATACTACGTCTAATTAGCCTACTACCTATGCATTATTTTTCTGAATTTAATTTAACTTTTTGTGTTTTATGTATTCGTAATTATCTTTTTGTGTGTACTTATTTCCGTTTGACGTCGTCTATTGTTCTTTACCTAAGTTTTTTAGTAAATATATGTGGAAACTTGTAATTAGCCCTCAGAAGCATATCATGTATGTATCATGCATGTTATTTAAGCAAATACCTTATTGTATAATCACAGCTGTAAGTTTTCTTAAAATTTGTAAAATAAAATAATAAAATATAGGTTGACAATTATGGTTTTAAAAAGAGTAGGTACACTATATTTGATTGGTTAGCCGTGCAAATCTTTAGATAAATTTAAATACATTGTAGTTAGCTTAAAAAATTATCAAAATATAATATTGACAAATATAATAAAATAATGAATACGGAGTGGTTCGTTCTTAGAGCAAAATGCTATTAGGACAAAAACGTTCGCTTCGCGATTCGTCATGGAGCGAAACGTCCTTAATGTGTTGTCTTTACAACCCGAAATGACTTTTCTGTCTAACGAACTCGCTTTTGTAGAGCTTACGACAGTCTAACGAACTTCCATAATCATTGGTGTCGATTCAAATTTTTAGATTCCTAACTTTAGTTTTACGATTTCATAATGTTGTATGCTAAGTTAAAAAAAAAATAATGTTGGACAATTCACGCAGCTGCTTAGTGGAGCTTGTGTTATGGGTACTACTAGATAACTGATATAGGCACACTACATAGATAGTTATTTTTTATTATACATATAAAACAACCAGAACACCCTGGACAAATATCTGTAGACCGTACACACATTTGTCCCGAGACGGAAATCGAACCCGCAACCTCCTGCGTCACAGGCGGACCTTCGCCCACCGCGCCACAGCTTAGAGGTCGTCAGTCACAGGCGGTTGACCTAAAAATTATGGTATTCTCTATACAGCTCCTAAAAATACCTAAATTAGAACGTGTTTGAAAACTGCAAAACCTCTCTCTGGTGTGCCTGTAAGCAAAATAAATATTTAGCTGAATTGTCAATTCTAAAAATTATTTTTATGGGAAAACAGTCCACCCATTCGCATTTAGAAATTCAAATCGATATCTGTTAAATTTTAATCATGACCAAATAACTCCTAAAATAAGGTAGACATTTCTAATCTTAGCTAAAATGCAAAGAATAGTATTAATATATTAATAGAAAGGGTTATAGCTATTTTAACCAAGTTGAGTTGTATAAGATGTATCAACCTAATTAAAAGCTATCAACGTAATTTCAAACCTTTCAGTCCAATTTTTCAAATAGAGAATAGCTTGTTTATGTTTGATTTTCCTTAATTCAAATTTTATTAAAACCGAAAATAACATAATCGGCACCATTGTCATATTACACAGATTTATTGACTGTTTTAAAGTAGGCCGAAAATCAGCGCTGGGTCAGCTTTGTTGCCGCAGTAATAGCTAATTTATTTATTTATTAGGACTACCAACTAGAGATAACATAAAAAAAATAAAATACAGTGGCAAGGTTCAATTTAATTGTATAGTTTTTGATCCTTTTGATAATAAAATCAAGCTTCCACGATTTTAACCGTTTCTGTTTTTGCACGATATGCCCTTTACGTACTTTTCCCTGTCAGTTAACAACGGTGAAGTGTCTAAAAGTAGTGAAGCTGCACTTCGTTAAATCCCTACACAATACGTACCTAGCGTTTTATATACTCTTTGGAATAATATTTTCATCGAAATACCGCTAGGAAATGAGAGGCTTAGCAAAGTGATCTCAGTAGAGCGGAAAATCATAAACGTGCTGCCTTGCACAGCTCCGTTCCTCTGAAGCATGGAGGCAGCTGCCCA
This sequence comes from Eupithecia tripunctaria, assembly GCA_955876795.1. Taxonomy (NCBI): domain Eukaryota; kingdom Metazoa; phylum Arthropoda; class Insecta; order Lepidoptera; family Geometridae; genus Eupithecia; species Eupithecia tripunctaria. The sequence goes on from OY041614.1 coordinate 8,690,259, forward strand.
AACGATAATATTATTTTCACCTCTCAAAACCAGTGTGCAAAATCTAATGTTGCACACAAGTGGAATAAAGGAAATTATTCAACAAGCAGAGGAGTGAGGCAGGGGGATGTTATATCCCCGAAACTGTTCACGAGCGCGTTAGAAGATATGTTTAAGACGCTGGACTGGAAAGTCAAGGGCATTAACATAAACGGCGATTACATCTCACACCTGCGATTCGCTGATGACATAGTCTTAATGGCGGAGTCGCAGGAGGAGCTGAACCGGATGCTGGACGGCCTAGCAACAGCCTCGCGACGCATCGGTCTCGGCATGAATTTCGATAAAACCAAAGTTATGATCAATGGCCTCATTGATCCGGGGCCGGTCGTCGTACATGGCCACCCTCTCGAAATTGTTTCCGAGTATACTTACCTTGGGCAAATTCTGCAGTTGGGTAAAAGCAATTTTGAGAAGGAGGCCAAGAGGAGGATCCAGTTGGGCTGGGCAGCGTTTGGAAAACTACGTCGAGTCTTCTCGTCATCCATACCGCAATCCTTGAAAACGAAAGTTTTCAATCAGTGCGTCCTACCCGTTATGACCTACGGAGCTGAGACGTGGACACTCACGATAGGGTTGGTCCACCAGTTCAAGGTCGCTCAGCGAGCTATGGAAAGAGCTATGCTCGGAGTCTCTCTGAAGGATAGAATTCGTAACGAATACATCCGACAGAGAACCAAAGATATCGACATAGCTCAAAGAATTAGCAAGCTGAATTGGCAGTGGGCCGGCCATATTTCGCGAAGAACCAATAACCGCTGGGGTAAACGAGTTCTTGAGTGGAGACCGCGACTCGGCAAACGTAGTGTAGGACGCCCTTCGGCCAGGTGGGACGACGATCTGCGAAAGACTGAAGGCAGATAAACGCCATAGCGCCCTGTCTTCAGCTTGACGCATCCAGGATGCGTCAAGCTGAAGACAGGGCGCTATGGCGCTCATTAGGGGAGGCCTATGTCCAGCAGTGGACACTATAGGCTGATGATGATGATAGAAAAGTGAGGTGACAGCTGTCACTACTTGTCATTACTCTTCGTCCCTAGAGGGACGAAAAGTATAACTTTCATCCCGCTAGCCTAATTCAAATTCAAATTCAAAAATGTTTATTGACACCATGTTGTTAGACAAGAAGGAAATAGGTACAAATAGTTCAAACATGGACCCGGTTAGGGCACTACAATATTAATACGAGTATTAGCAACATAGTAGGTACATCCAAAGTTATCGACATAGCTCAAAGAATTAATTCTGTAATTCTGTAATTCTTTATTGTACACAAAATAATACATAGTATGAACTTATTTTAAAAGATATGTACAAAGGCGAGCTTAACCCTGACAAAGAGTTTTCTTCCAGCGAAACCTTAGTTATAGGAGAGGCGATGGAAAAGGTAGAGGAAGTGTACAAATTACAAATAGAATAATAATATACTAAATAATAATAATATGTTTATAATAAACATACATAGATTAAAATAATAATAACTAAAATAAACCTAATAAATACCTCTATAAATAAATTCACATTTATAATATATATACTATACTTATAACATAGTATTTATGATGGTAGATAGTGCTCTTTGACCTTGATTTTAAATATGTTTAGCGAGGGACTGGCTCGGATTTCATGGGGGATAGAGTTCCACAATCTGACTGCTTGCGCGGCGAAAGAGCCTCCAGGCCTACTGGAAAGACGGAGTGACATTGCCGTCCTACAAGGCACACCGCGGGGAACCAGGAATTGAAAACGTTCGCGGAGGTATGTCGGAGCAATGGGGCTGAAGAGAATGAAGTAGAGGTAGGACAGAATGTGGAGATCGCGCCGCCGGCGTATCGGTAGCCACTTGAGTTTGGCTCTATAAGCAGACACGTGGTCGAATTTACGCAATCCGTATATGAAACGGATGCCCAAATTCTGAAGGCGCTCGAGCTTATTCCAAAGCTCCTCTGTTGCGTCTAAGAAGCAAACATCCGCGTAATCGAGGAGGGGAAGTAGAAGGCTTTGGGCCAGTATAATTTTAGACTCAAATGGTAAGAAGTTTTGTAGACGTCGAAGAGAATGAAATGTGTAATTGACCTTCTTACTAATGTTGTTTATTTGGCTAGCCCAAGATAAATTGCTTTCAAAGATTACGCCCAAGTTCTTAGCCTTAACAGAGAGTGGGATGTTGTTTGATTAACAAGCTGAAGTGGCAGTGGGCCGGCCATATTTCGCGAAGAACTGACAACCGATGAGGTAAACGAGTTCTTGAGTGGAGACCGCGACTCGGCAAACGTAGTGTAGGGCGCCCTCCGGCCAGGTGGGATGACGATCGATGATTCAACAAGTTGAACAAAGTATTTTGAATTTAGAATCCACATCCACATCCACAGCCTGTATCGGTCCACTGCTGGACGCAGGCCTCCCCCTGATAAACGCCTTATAGGCGTTTAACTCATGGGGGGGTAATGCCCATAATCCCCACGCTGGGCATGCGGGTTGGGGATCGCAGTTTGGTGGAAGATTTGTTCTGCGGGGGGCGCTTCTGCCCGCCCCCCAATTTAGAATGCTGTTGCCGAAAAAAAGAAAAATCTCATCACCTCCTTCAAAAACTGCTTTTGGCACGACGATGCTTTACTTTATTGCTACCAATGTTTTATTATTTTTTAACAGAAAAGAAGATTAAAAACACAAGAAAATATCTCTTTTACACTCTAAAAATACTTTTGGTAGAACCTAAATTTCATGATGGACCAAGTATTTAAACGCACTGTGCAACTAAGAGTGACGACCTAATAATTTTTTAACTGATCGAGGTGAAAAGTTGTATGTTTTAACTCTAAAATATTTTTTGTTTCGTGCCTTTAAAATTCCTCGCTAGCTCAGCAGTCTACTTTAGACTGCTTCGCTAGCTCGGCATTTAAGAGCGTCTTGCTCACTTGTTAAACAAATAACTATTGTTATACAAGACTGCAATTGATGACCGAGCAAGCAAAGGATCCTAAAATTGAATCAAGAGCGCAGAGAGTGATTTAAAAATTAGAATCCTGAGCGTGAGCAAGGGCATCAAAAGAGCACTAAGGTAATTCTTTTTTTTAAGCTATTGCATAGCTTCTATCGCGGGCCTTGAGCGCGGGGACCGAATCCAGAAATTCCGTAACGAAAAAACCTCACGCTCCCCACTACGACCGGAACAGCGGTGATACTTTTTAGTTTTGCCATCTATCGATGAATAGTAGAACTTTTAATGACTTTTTGAAATATGACGTTTGTCTCTTTAGTTCAGCAACTCGCCTCTAGATGGCATTGCAATAGCTTTACCGCGGCAGTCCCCGAGTGCCACACGTCTTTTTTTATGTATTTATTTATAACAGTATACATATTTAAGTAAGATTTTTTGCACCATTAAACCAGTGTTGGTTTGTAATGGTGCTCACACTCGTTTTGTACTTATATTTTTTTCTTATAATACATTTGGACAAAGATTACTAATTTAAAAACAAAGCAAAACTCAACTGACAACTTTTGTAAACATGTACCTAAGTAGGTATGTAAGTATATTCATGTTGTGTTTTGTCGAGATTCCGTGCGTCTCGTCGCTATCTATAGCTTTCAGATAACGTTCATGTTGTATTTTGTCGAGATTCCGTGCGTCTCGTCGCTATAGCTTTCAGATAACGTTCATGTTGTGTTTTGTCGAGACTCCGTGCGTCGGGATTGCGTTCACTTTTTGTTTTCTGTCGGGATAGAGTGTGCCCATAGAACCTCCCCCTGAAGTCTGTTTTTAAGCTATTGCATAGCTTCTATCGCGGGCCTTGAGCGTGGAGTCCGAATCCAGAAATTCCGTAACGAAAATAACCTAACACCGACCGGCAATGAACCTTATGCAATTGAGATAAAGATGATTTTTGATTGATTCTATTGCTTGCTACTTAATTAGTGATGTAGTCAAGTCGGTATTGATATCGATATAAGAAAATAAATATTTTAATGTAAAATATAATTATTTGTTTAGTATTTACATTACAATACAAGAACTAAATCGACATCATTACGTCCTCTAACCTTAATTTTTAGTACTTATAGGTTTCCCAAAGATGCAAACGTAAAAGAGAAATGGATAGATGCAACGGGTAGAGTTAATTGGATGCTAACCAAATCAAGCACAAAGACTTTCAAAACGCGAATTCTTTAATAAATATGTTTTTTTTCAGGGGCAATAAAAAATACAATTATATTTATTTTTACATGTCTTTCATTCATTTTTACAGGATGTCTATTTATTAATGGTTTAAAATTTACAGCTGTTTGTGTAGCATTTAAATATATTTATTTATTTGATAATTCTCAACAAGTGCTATTTTTGCAAATTGAACAAAATATGGGTATCTGTAGATATCGATAGTGTAATTCAACGTGCTACCTGGTGCAGCCTTGTTCGAGTAGGAGTAGAAAATCACCGAATGTCAATCATATGTCTAACGCGATAAAGTTTATAATTGCCATCACGAGAATATGCTCCATCTATGATCGAGTAGCGGAATAAACTCGTTTCCAAATCTGTGACGTTGGCTAGTTTTGACTAAACTTAAATCTACAAATCAAAAGAATTGTTTCTATGTAATGCATTATATCATTACCGGTTTATTTGTGTGAGTTTGGCAACAGCGGTTCCTTTAGTAATTTTATTGTATAAGACTTCCACTGTATGCTCTGTTCCGTGTATGCAATAGCTTTACCGTGGCAGTCCCCGAGTGCCACACGTCTTTTTTTTATGTGAAATAGATCTAGCTGTTTATATAGTAAAAAATTGACTTGTCTAAGTGCTTATTTTGTAAATCTAAAGATATAAACGATTGGACTCTGACTCGGGATTAAATAAGTTACTTACATCCCTTGGGTAACAATGTACTATTGAAGCCATGCTATGAGTTTAGCTTAGACCCGTTTAACTTTTTTGTGTCTACAGTCTACTTAGGAGAAAACAGCAATATTATACTCTTATTCTATTAATAAGTATAATTTTTCATTTAGTAGTTTTCTACGAATATTCACTGCTAGGTAACTAAAATACTTCATTCCAAATTTGAAACAAAATACTGCAACAGGACATAATTATGTTGATGCTTCAATCTTCATGCATGTCAGACATAGTACCTATAACTGAAATCGGCAAATATCATAAAATGTAAAGTTAATATCGTAGAACATGGAGTGCTACAAACTCAGTTGAATTTCAGTCATAACCATAAATAGGATAGCTCAGCACGTATCGATTCGTCAGAGCATATATAGTATTTGTAAGCATTGAACGTTCGGCGTGGAACGAGCCAATATTGGTAAAAGCAGCTGTTGCCTCGTAACAGGCTAACTGTCGTTTTTGGCTCCTCAATAACTAAACACATAAAAAAGATAGACGATTGAGTGTTTTGTTGAGTGTTTATTGGACAATAAATAGGTTTTAGCGTCGTTGTTAATGGTTGATTTGACCATTAGTGAGCTATTGTTACATTTAAGAACTTATATCGCACATTGCTTGTACAGCCTAGCGGTAAAAAGATCTGCCCATAAAATACACCATCTTAAATTCACTTATTTTTGGCTTGGAGTCACTCGACTGCGAAGCGAAAACGAACGACATCTCGAGAGCCCTAGGGCTCTTAAGCCAGTAACGTCATCAAGATTTCCAATTTGCTCTGAGTTTATTCTGAAGGATAGAGGTTTTATCTCCTATTTATCGCGCTAACAAAAAAAAACATATAGTAAACTGTCACAAACTTATCTGTTCAAGTGGATAACACAATTATGTAACATAGTAGCACTGTAGCCTGATGATGTAAAATAATCTACATGCGCCTAAATTTCTTCCGATCCTTCTTATGAAAAAAGGTTTTACAAGCCGAAAGAATACGAAATTTCTCCCCCGGGGCAGGATATTTACTGTTTATTGAATTCAGAACACTACACTTCTCGATCTAAGAATGAATTTTTCTAGAAAATACCTTAGCATAAAACTGTTCTTTGTTATTTTAAAACTGGTTATCAAAGTGTAATACAACCGGTCAAGTGTGAGTCGGACTCCCGCACGAAGGTTTCATTGTATATAAAAATCGCAAAAAAATCATGCCTGTTGCCTCCTTAAATATGTATCTTATTCTGTTTTTTAGTTTTATACTAACACTTGTACTGATTTTTTTATAGTGTTATACTAAGAGCAACAGAAATACAATAATATGTGAAAATTTCAACTGTGTAACTATCACAGTTCATGAGATACAGCCTGGTGACAGACGGACATACAGACAGACGGCGGACAGCAGAGTCTTAGTTATTGGGTCCCATTTTACTCTTAAACATGTTCTACTGGTTGCAAGAACGTGACACATATAGATTCTACTCCTATTCATTTTCCTATCCGTTGACTATGATTTTTTATTCTGACTAATCGTGGGTTTTTCTTACTAAAAGAGGTTTGTTATCTCTGAAAGGTCAAGCCGGAGATAATACACTGAAATTTAGGGTATAAGTGCCAATAAAAACGTTTTACTTAAAAAAAAATCCTTGTTCATTAACTAAAGAGTTTAATACAACAAAGTGGAGGCCTGCAGCGGCGACAGGCGGCTCTTTTGATCCCCCTACTCGAGGCGGGGAACGAAAGAAATTTCATTTCCTGCAGTTACCCACTTTTCATAAAGGCCACTACCTATTTTATTTATAGTGTGTTTTTATTTGCTTAAATCGTTTTTTAACTGAATTTGGTCGTAAAAACATCTGCATAAATAAATACTTATGATAAGCATTTTATTATAGTACGGAGTTTCGTACCAAACTGAAATGGGTTCCTGTTCGTCTACGCTGAAATTCCCAAATTCTTTCTCATCTTCATAAAATTCTCTATAACCCTTTCACTCCCTTCTATGTAAAAGAGCGTTTTAATTCCTCCACGATTCTCATCCTCATCTTTCCCGTGTCCTCCGGTCGTCAGAAAATCTGGTACTGAATATGCCATCTCACTGAACCAGTTTCTACGATAAGTCCTTCTCTATCCAAGCCTGGTTGTGGAATGCACTGCCCGAATCCATTAGAACAGCTGTATCCTTACCAGTTTTCAAAACTTGTGTCAAGGAGTTTCTTCTGTTAGAAAAGTGAATGTTTGTACTCTTTGTTATGTATATTTTATTGCTGATAATGTTTATGTATGTTTTATTACTTATAATGTATTGTATAATAATAATATTGTTATTTATAATAAATAAATTGAAAATGACATAGGCTGATGGTAATGATGAGGTAGCTTAGAGGTATTATTAATATATCTAAATGAATCTTGTTTTACAGGTACTTGCATACAACGCCAAAATCTAAGGTAAGTCGTCTTAAAATCAACTTGACATAAACCGTGGTAACCATGAATGTAAGTAAAGTGTGACTATAGATCAAACGTTATTCTTCATTCAATGACTTTTTGACGTGAAATGAAGTTCTTTTTCAGCTAAGAGAAAGCATCTGCCTACGGTAAAACATACGTAGAAAAACACATAGATTAGATCGCAGCTGTAGCAGGAACATTTAATCTGTTCGATGTGCCATTAGAGTCAGAAGTTGCGCCATTCCTACCTTATTTATGTTGGCTCGACTTCAACCGCCACTTGCTCTAGACTAAATTTATTTAAACTGGACAATTCTTTACGTGCTTTATACTAAAGACATTTTAATATTAAGGCGCATACCCGAGCCAATCTGACAGCAATACCTATATTATCATATTTTTACGTTTATTATAGGAATTTTTAAAAATCCTACGTCCAGTTTGTGGTATCTTTTATAAGCTATTTTTTAAAACCTCTTTTATAATTTTATCTCATATAGTTTAGGAGGAGATGCAAAAATAGAGTTTGGTGGCCAAAAAGCGCAACTTCGTATCTCTTTCTAAGCTTTACAAAATGAAACTATTACAGAGGCATTAATAAATAGCTTATAAAAGATACCACAAACTGAACGTAGGATTTTTAAAAATTCCTGCGTTCAACGTAATAATGAGATATTATAGTTGGGGGCGCCACTTTCTCTGGTGTATGGGCCTTAAGAAGATATGTCAGCACCAATGGTAATTTTTCGATACGGAAACTATCGCATATGAAAGTGGGTAAGTACTTAGATATTTTTTTGTGTAGTTTGTCGACGTAATTTTAGAGTGTAAATCTTTAATTGCGGTCTGCGTCTTTATCTGCGCATAAGGACAAAATAATTTAGTAGGTATATCTCGTAACATTAATTTGTAGGTACCTAAGTAGGTATTATTTTATCGGATGTGCGGCAAAAATTTTCGGACATAAAAAGAAGCTCCAAAAGTTTGTATTCAATTAATAAATTACAGCCGACAATTCAAAAGAAATTGGCTAAATACGAAAAGAAAGTTTCTTGAAATTTATTGGTGGGACACAAAAAGGTAACGTTCAATAAATCTCATTAAAAGTTTTTTTTCGCATTATTTTCTTCCATTTTTAAATTATGAGAAATACATTATACCACATACATTCTTCGTATCGGCAGTCCCTACGTTTAAAAAAACGTCTAAGGCTAATTTCATATTGCTGTGTCGGGGTGTGTTGTGGCGCGTTAGAACGTAATCGGTTACGTTTATTACCTGATAGCTGCACCCCGCGGCTTCGTACGCATTGTTTCTATGGAAACATTAAAAAGTGATTTTCATCCCACGGGAATTAATTTATGGGATAAAAAGTCTATGTTTGATTAGGATTAGAATTACCTGTATGCATCATTTTAGCCAGAACCGTCCATGCATGGCATGTATACACCGGCATGTATTTCAAAAGTAGTTCAATGGGTATTAAATCAAGCTATTGATTTGTTCATTTCTAAACATCTTTGTTATTAATTCTGGGTTTCATATTTATAGTAAAATGTTAAAAGGCAAAAAATTTTATATATCTACCTACCCTCTAATCTCCGATTAGAAACCAAAGAATGAAATCTATTTGTACGACGTGCAAGAGACACTCGCACTATATGGATTTTGTTTTAAAAGATTCGTATGCAAATTTTATAACTGCTAGTTAGGCTCCCAAAAAAACATCAAAATTAGTTTTCCCTCGCGTCAAAAGTAAGGTCGCCAGAGCGAAGCTCAATTAGAGAGGGACTTTGTAAATTATGCAAATGCAAGTCTACACGTGCTCTCATCATTAAAATCTAACGCCCCGTTGGCATTGACCCTACAGACACGCCTAAATATGCAAAATTTAAATAAAAATGGACAAATGCGAAATTCAAGCATGGCCGTGGAATTTTCATTTGCTTTTGAGATTTTTCTAGATAGGTATTTCTGAGAGGGATTTTGACAATCAAACATCCAAATTAATTATTATAAATTCACATGCGATTGTAAGTAACAATCGCATTTGAATTTGTAATAAGGTGTGACTTTAAGTGTGTTGATGATCTGCAAAGTAGACGCTACAGACGAGAGAGATGTATCTGCTATCCAACCTACCATCATTCCGGAAACCTAAGCCCCGAAGTTCATCGTTGTAAAGTGGCCAGGCAGGAGAATTGGCACGACCCCGAACGCGGTGACAGGCTGCGGTGTTGCTACAGGCAGGTAACGTTTGTGGTCAGCAATGCATGCGATTAAAACTTAGTTCTGCTCTCAAACGCCGTAGGTTTTCCTAAAATCGTTGTTTGGATTTCCAGCCAGAAAATCCAAACAACGATTTGGCTTGGATTTAGAAAATCTAACATAACTAAAAATTAAAAATTGCCAGTACTCTTTAAAAATAATATTGCAGCAGCAAATAGACGGAACAAAGAACAAAATATCAATAAAATGCGTTTCGTACCTTGCTTCAATGGAAATCGGTCACAAAAGTCGGTCAGGGCCGCGTTTCCTTCGCATAATATTCTAATAAAGTCCATAGCTGCGTTTCGTTCTCTCTACACTTTAGTAACCAGTGCATTTTGTAGATATTGTGATAGAATCCATTATACTTTCTTTAATATGTCGTACTCACCGAGAGGAAATATAAAAAGCTAATCATAACAAGACGCTATGTTATGTTTTCTCAAAAAATCGTATTACGGTCGGCCTGATACAGAAATTGGTAAATCAACTTATTTAATAAAAGGTCAAAATTCGACATTTGGAAACAAGTCTCTAACATTATGATTAGCTACACAAAGTAAAAGATAAAATATTCAATAGAAAGTTAGTATAAACGGTGTGGGGGCTGCCATCACTGGCCGGGCTGGAGGCTGCGATGCCACTCACGAGATTCATCTATTATTAATAGTGCTTCTTTATAAAGCTCTTTTACTGAAACTTTAGAAGGGAATTTCTGCGGACAGGAAATTTCGAATGACGGGTCATGGCCGTGGCTTGGACAATTTAATGTGACATGCGCTAGAACTCAATAATGAATTAGTAAAGTTGGACGTCCCTCACTTCGCCCTTTGCTCTACCAGTTTGCTGACACTTATGAGCAATAAACATTGCTGACTGATAGAAATATTTCTATATTATCTTCTGCCCGTGACTTTGAACACGTTTTTCATAAATTGGCTATAATGATAATCCACTAGAACTAGGTACATAAATCCGTGCAAAGTTTCCGTACATACTTAAAATTAATTTTGCTCGTTTTACTGATGCAGTTGTCACTGGCATTTATCCATCCAAATGTTTCCATTTTGTTCGTCCAATAGTGTCATATGGAAACACGGTTTGAGTTGCCGTGATGCCAATCAATAGGCAGGTATCACCGCAACCATCCACGCATAATTCTAGTTGACGAAATCAGCCATATACAAACCTAATCTACACATAACGAAGTGGCTTGGTTTATTAGGTACCTATCCAGATTAACAAGACAGGTTTTAATCATTGGGTAACCTAAATGATTTTCTGTGGCAGTTGCTACTTAAGAATCGAGCCCTCATTCAACCCATGGATGTCGTAAGAGCGCCTATAGGAACCTACCAGATGAAGGGCAGCTGTTTCCTTCTGTGATCTGAAATCGCGTGCCAGGCATGGTCATTCAAAACCTGTTTGTGAGAGGAAATTTCGGCACCAAATGTACTTATGTGTCGAGTTAAAATAATGATTACAGATTACCATTATCTTTTAAAATCTAGAAGAAAAGTGCTCCTATGTCATCGTAGGCTAGACTAACTTTTTTATAGATAGCTGGGATATTCCTAACGTGAAATATGGAAGGGCCGTGAGCTCGGAAAGCCTTGTTACCCGGATAGTATGACGTCACTAAGCCTTTCTCATATCACATCTAAGCTTATAAGCTGGCGAGGAATCCAGCCTCTGTTATAACTTCAAATATGATGTAGAGATCCTCCAATCTTTCCCAATCGTTTTTAATATGTTAGAAAATAATATCAAGCCATATTGAATATCGACATGTTACCAATGAATATGTATATCATCATCAGCCTAAATTAGTCCACTGCTGGATAGGCCTCCCCTAATGAGCGCCATAGGGCCCTATCTTCAGCTTGACGCATCCAGCATCTGCCTGCAGTCTTTCGCAGATCAAAATGTATATAATATTGTATTTATAAAATAGCATCAACAAAAATCATCTGACTCTGAGTATAATAATGTTATGCATTTACGATTCAAAAAATCTACAAATCTGAAGTTCCTAATCGATGCTACTTTTTTACTTTTAATCTAAGATAGAATAGGGCAAAATATTATTTATTGTGATAAAATTGTCCTTATAGAGAAACCTGGTGGGCGGCACAATACAATGAAGTCGTCAGATGAGTTTACACATAAGTATACCGTTCTAATTTTTCATAACACCGATTATGGGCAGGTTGAAGTATACCTATCAAAAAAATGATAAGAAGATAGCAGACCTCGTCACCTTTAGCGCCTATTTGTTCATTCAGTCGCCAACATCTCAAGAATTTGATAACAATAAAATGACTTCGTCGACTCGTATTCACAATTCAAGCTCAGGATCTTCAAATATGTATGACCCTAATGCGAATTTAACTACGTGCACGTGCCTTTGCGAGACAGAGGGTCGGTTTTTACCAAATAAACTTTTATTTAAACTACAATTAGTTGTTGAACAGATTGTTTGAAGTTCAGAAAACAACCAAATTGAAACCCTTCTCCTTTTTGACGTCAGTTAAAAAAAAGGAAATAAAGTTTCGTCCAATCAATTGACGAGTTTTAGACTGAGAGCTTGGGGGATATTTTCCCTGTGGAAAACGGTCATTTTTAGTTAGTCTAGTTTACCACCCGGTGTTCACTGGACCATGGACACGAAACGAGTTCGCCCTATCCGGTTGTGTTCTGGAAATGATTTAGGAAAATTCTGAAAATAAGAATTCCCCGTAGATACAATGTTCTTGGATGAAAATACATTGTACATAAGAAGGCTGGGTGTGTCATATCATTTTGAAATGAGTATGTGTTACAAAAAAAATAGCCCATACATTTTGTGGCCGATAATTTCTTTCAAACAATTTAAACCTAAAGGTCAAAAAATGATCATTTATATTTAATCACAACAATTTTCGAGAGATTAATCATACATGAAAAGTTATAACTGTCAATTTTACGATAAGTATTCTCAACCGTGTTTGAACGGTGACAAAACTCGACTACTTCTGTCGAGTTTGGACGGTCCTTACAAAAAACTGAAAGGCTGCTTTAGTGACCACGGGGTAACGCACTAATTGTGGTTTGCTCATCTCTCTGCATACCAAGTAATCGAATTTTGATATTAAATGTGATATAATACTAAAAGTCCCTCCATATTATGTTGCTCGAGTAATGGCAAACTTTCTTTGTCATGATAGATTTTACAGTGTACACCATGACTCGGCCAACATGTTGAGTACCATAACTTTTTTCCCTTTTACTTTTTTCTATTGCTTGACTGACATACTGCTGTATGATAATTTGGTTGATGCTCTCAAAATTAGGTCATTTTCTTTCTTTCTATAAATTAATTTGCATCAATAACTAATATACGTGGACCAGGTGAAATTAATCAAAAATGCCATGCATTGGTTAGTTGGACAGCCCTATGCAGCAGGTAGCTTGAAAGCCAGCTTACGAGGGTACACCCTCTATCGATCGCGGGAGCCATCTCTCAGGCTTGCAGGTTACTTCGTACTGACGCGGCTAAGCGTTTCTACAAATCTAACTGGGACTATTCAAATTTGCAGTTTCAACTATTTAACTTTCTCTATTATTCAGGCTCTAGTTAGTGTTATATTTTAACTTCAACGCTATTCAGCGGAAAAGGATTGCGTCTTTTATGTCCAGAGTTGACTCGTGCGATAATTCGATTATTAGAAGTGGCAGAAAGACTTATTCATACAATTACATTTAGACGGTGGGTGGATATTGCCTCCTGAAATATAATTGTATAAGTGACTTTTTTATGTACAAATACTGTATATTTAGTAGATTTTTTGTAAGTTTGTCTCGTGTAAAATATGGATCACTGTGTCTGCAATAAAAATATATTATTATTATTATTATTATTATTATTATTATTATTATTATTAAACATTCGCGTTTACTCTGTGCTCGATCAAAATAGGATAGAACCATTACATTTCGGACTGGAACACAGCAGATGGAGATTTACAAGGTTCGCGCACTTTGACAGACGCGAAGAGCGCCTAATTTTTTTAATACAACATAACATACATACTCCTACTCGTATTATGACTGTCTACCTTCTTAGTATAAACCTGTAACACTTAAGATATGTAGGTATTTATTACAATTATCCTTTTCTCAGTGCGGCATTAACAAAGCGGCGGCCATCTTGAAAAAAATCAAGATGGCGTCTATGTGCAGCCTAACTAAGGCCATGAATAAATGCCAATGGCCAAATGCCACACTGACCAGGTTCAAAAATCTAAAAAATCATGATTTCTCTGAATTTTTGTTTGCGAAACCCTAGGTTTTATTAATATCCTTTAAACCTGATAAATCATCCCACTAAATTGAATTGATTGCATGAAAAACGAATAAAAAGATAAGCTGTCTGTTGATAAATCAAACTTTTTGCCAGGAAACCAACCGATGGCCGCAAAGCTGAAGTTCAAATGCATTATTTTCCACATAAAACCACGATGAATAGTATCAAGTATGTAAATTATTGAATAACATACCTTTGGCTGTCCATTTCAGTTATTTTTATCCACAAAAACACAAAACACGACCAAAAACCAACGACTCAAAAATAACGTTAAAATTTGATCGACAAACTAAGTTTTTGATTATGAACAGTGAGTAGACAGTCCGCCCACAACGCTAAGTGACCATTTTTATGACCAATTCTTTACCTTAACTAATAAAAAAATACCATTAATAACATTCTCTTGTCGCTGCGACACCTCTACGGCGGCGTAGCGGCTCGTAGCGGCTCGTAGCACACTCGTAGCACTTACGTAGCACCTGGGCGCACTTACCACAGATTACAAACCACTTACCTTCTTTGCATAAAAAGCGTCGTCTACTTTTCGAGTAGAATGGTAAAACGGAACGTTTGTAAAAAGGTAACGTTACGGAACGTAGGCAAGGTTATGTTTCACGATAACGTTGGTAAGCGTTGGTAAGTAAAAAGGCAAGGTAACGTTACGGAAACCCTCACGTACGTACGTAAGCTTTGGTTGCGGAATATGATTGCGTGAACATTCAATTTGCATTTTAACTAGAACACGTGTTTCGGCTGATATTTGTTGTTTCGGACTGTAAACTAAATGCAATCTATAGTGTGTTTGGTCGGTTGATATCAGAACAAACATGGCCGCTATACCATACCATGAATACGGCATTTTTATTTAGTGCCTCGGACGGGTTACTGAAATATTTTTTGTACAAGGCTTTTATGTGATTTGTTAACGAAAAGTATACACAAAAAAATAAAGTATGAACCGCAAACATGTAGCCCGTAGCCGTATGTTCAGTGTTGCCAACAACAGCATGCATGATTGACTCCGTCTTTGAGAGCTATCGCTATTCACTGGGTGCATATATACCTATACTTGTCTTAATAGGTTCTATCTGGTTTTATGTATGCTCGAGCTTGACTCAATTGTGTGGTTTCTCGTCTCTTTATAGCACTGGTCACGCTAGCTTCACCCTATTGAGAGCTCGAGTTTAATTGTAATAGGGATAAGAAAATAAGATACGAATCGACCGTAAAGGTAGTCTATTAAAATCAGATAATTAAATAATCTAGACACACAAAATTAGAATTCAGAATAACACAATGAATACATAATGAATGGATCCATCCTCCGGTGAGCATCCATCCGATCGATGAAAGAAGTTGATTCGTTAATCTACCTGCTTGCTTTCACGGACTTGGGTTCAAAAGCTATTTAACAATAATGTTCGGTAGTGGAAACCCAAACATAATATTTAATTGATGCTTCGCCGCAGAATAATCGATTTAACTCGAGGTCTGGCTCTCAATCTCAGTACAATACTATTGTACTTCATGAATTCGGATAAAACGACCCTCCATCTTGAACGAAAGTCATTTATGAAATCATAAAGACCGGAACGGAGTAAAGCTCTTATTTGCAACATTTTTGTAAACTCATTGACAAAGGAAGTTATTGGTCATAACAACGAAACCAGCTCTCGAAGCGAAGTCGCTAGTAGATAACTACAATTTGTTTTGACGGCAGTCTTTTGGGGTCTATTTACGGTAAAATTGTGAATGATAGGATACCATTAATCTCTACTGTGAGACTCGTTTCTGTTGAAACAAATATTTCCGTCGCCGAAGCCATTTTAAATCTGAGAAATATCTTGTAAAATATGATTTACTCGTGTAGTGGCAAACGCTTTTCAGTTTTATATATTCTGTTTGTGTTTGAGCTCTAAGATATTCTTAAATTTCTCTGCTTTATTGCTGTACTTGAGACTGTATGTACTGTGACGATTTTAATTTTAGATATTTGTTATTATTAGTTTTTCTATGTGTTTTAGTATAATTTAGTTACTACCAGAATTGTATTATATGTAGCGTACCATTAATAACGCATTAGATAAAGCTATATGAATGTTATTTTTGTGATTAAATAAAGTGAATTTGAATTTGAATTTGAATTTAATAGGAATATTTATGTAGGTATCATAATAATTAAAAATTTGTGCTAAGTTAAATAAATTTATGTAGGTATCTACTTATTTGCTAAAGACTTCTTTAAGGGTAGAGGCCTCCTCCAGTTGTAGTAGTTTTTTCCATCCCCGGCTTTCACTTTCAATATTTTCCCCTATTTTCCAGTATCTCGTCTTGCCTTCTTTCCTTTCTCTCCCAAGATTCGAGGGCAAGCAAAACACCTAAGAAAACATAACCTGTAGGAAACCATATAGCGCAGCATAATATGTAATTATTTACCAGAAGCGTCGTGTCACCTGGCGACAGGTGATTAATGGTAGGCTGACGCTTCCATTAGGTGCCTTGTCTGCTTTTAGATTACTTCGATGTACCAACTGAGAACTGGAATAACTCAGGACATTGAACCCTTTTATAAAAGTCCTGAGACGCGGCTTAAAACAACAAAAAGTAATTAAAAAGACGATAAATATTATTTTTGATACCGGGGAATAACATGCCGGAAGATATAGATAGATCTCTAGCTATATTATATATGATGGCAGAGGTAGAGCTGAAATGATAGACGTCGTATGCAATGCAGCTTTATCCTGAAATTATGACATGGATATATAAAGATTTTCGATCAGTACATAACCTCTGGTTGTGTGGCATATTTCATCAGTGTGTTACCAAAATACAAACGAAACATTTTCATAACCTACCCGAGTTACGGCCCAACTTTAATAAACTCGGGGCAAATTTCCAAGTCTGGGCTTAGTTGATTTCTTTTCTAAAACTTAATTAAAACGATAAAAGAAAGACGGTGATTAAAAAAGTACTTTTCTCTGTCCACTTCGTAGTAATATTATACCCAGGGTAAAATATTTTACTAGTCCGTAATATTGTAAAGCGCTGCATGCAAAGTTACCAGTATTAAAATAACTCAAAATAAAATACTTAGCGATGTGTCTAGGCTCTAGAGAGTAAGGAAAACTTGCTCTATTATTGGCGGGAAGGTCTGGCTAATTAGCCCAAGCTGAGCCTACTTACCTCCACTGTCACACCACCCAAGTCCACCCGTGTCTTCCTAGGTTCTTCCTAGGTCTTCCTAGGTCCTTTCCCAGCTTTGTGGTCTAATTTATGACACCCCTCTTTTTGTGTTTCATTGTAAGTTCGTTAGAAAAAAAGTTATACCATCCAATTTCTAGATGCTTGTCATATTCATCGTTATTTCTTAGATTGTTCTTGTCGAATAATCTCAATTCCCAAGAAATTATGATAACTTAGAAGCCTGGGTTTACGGTCCAGGAGGCTGGTGATTTATTTTGGTAACCAAGTTCAGAGGGAAAGTTTTAAATAGCCGGGGGTGTCTTTGATTCATCGTCACACTTACAAAAGTGATTTGCTCGCGATTTTTATTATTAGGTACTTAGAAGGTAGCATATTTGAGAAAATGACATCTTTAACAATAAAACGTAGAGTAGGTATACGAATTTGCATTTCATAAACGTGTCATATGATAATTTCAAAATTAGGTAGTCTTTTGAGTTCCGACCTCTTTAATAGGGGGTCGAACACCAGGATCCGTTTCAAACGACTCTCGTTATGTCGTTAAAAATTTACAGCAATTTACAAACCGTGTAGATAGGCCCTGTAAACTATTAAAATCTAACTCCGACCAAAAGATCTTAAACGCTTTTCCATTCAAAACGAGATTATAATATTGAATAGATAGTAATATTAGTAGCGTAGCTATACTGAAATGGAAAAGATTGGGGTGCTCTTATCGATTAGTCGACATTTTACAGTCTCCTCAAGTCGATGACGACGTCGTAAAGATTTATTGAGTTCAAGTTCTTCTCTTTGCGATTCATAACTCATAATATAGAAGATAACGCAACATTTTGTAATTTGATAACAATTTTATACGATAATTTGTTGTATGAAAAAGTGCAATAAAAACACATTTTCTCGATTATATATAATCTATTGATCGGTATAGACACAGAACCTTGTTAGTAAGATGACGAAAATCCTATACAAAATCCGTTCAGCCAATTTCAGAATATACTTTTTCATTACTCATACTCTGAAAGTAGGTCGGAAGTTGCCTGCACAGCGGGATGAAAGTTATACTTTTCGTCCCTAGGGACGTCATTTGTTTTGTACAATGACAAGTACAAAACGAATGACAGCTGTCACCTCACCTTTCTCTTGAACCATGCATTCTACTTTTCTATACAGCCGGAGTGGCTGTATAGAAAGGTAGAATTCCTTCAACTTCTTGTGAGATGTCTTTTGCGTCTGGTTTGGCGCCATTCATACGGCCATTCAATTACAGCGTAATGTAAACTTGAAATAAATTAGAGGTAAAATACCATATTATAATTTACTTTCAACTATCTCTTTAAAATAACATAGATTTCGGCAAAATATTTACCATTTTTTAAATGATAAAAATTAATGGTAGAATAGTTCTCGGTATTCTAGCATGTCTATTCAACCATGGTAGAATAGCGAGAGCTACCATGGCTAAATTCTGCCATCTCTAAAGAGGATTTTCTATGCCTAAGAAAAAAAGCGGAAATACGTCAATCCTATCTTCGTATGATTTTTCGAGTTGTACAATTTTGTGTGATTATTACAATAAGTTCAGACATTGATATAGACGTAGATTTAACGCCTGATTTTATAAAAGAAGAGGCTAAAGTAGTAGTGGAAAACGTTTTACCACCTAAATCTAAATGTACCTAAAATCGTACAACGATTTTATGAAATTGCGCGCTGAAAAAATAGTGAAATCGTTAGAGGAAAACGTTTTTAATATATTTTAACTAATTCTCAAAGACTTACAGATCTTCAACATTATGGAGTGTGTATTCCATGTTAAAGACAACACACAATGTACATTTAAAGGATTTCGAGAGACTAACATCGTTTCTCAAAAGGCAAAATTTATGGATTTAACCAAAAAAATACAAGGTTTTCACTTCTCACGAGGTACCAGGAAAAAACCTTTTAATATCTATTACTAATATAATTGCTCTAATTTTACCATAGATGCTCTAATTTTAAATTAATATCTCACCTAAGTTGTTGATTTACGTAAAATAAAATTTACTAATTTTTTCATTAGCTCATTCATATTTTTATTTTTACTTTACTTGTATTCGTAATGAAAAGCACAGTGTTCACCTCGGGTAAAAGTAACATTTAGTCCCTCGAACTACTAGCGCCCTCGCTACGCTCGGGCGCCAAACCCCGTCTCGGGACTAAATAAGTTACTTTTATCCCTTGGGTAACAATGTACTATTTTATTGCTTTGAAGTTCGTTTAGCTTTTTTGTGTGTGTTTGTATATTTCTTACTATTGACGATATACAGAACTAAACCCGTGCATCTTTCAAGCATTCCAGCTAACACAATATTTTGTACTAATTGTAAGGTCTAAATTCCAAGAGTTCAAATTTTATTGTTGAAAGGTATATCAAATGAAAGGTACCGGCTTGTACATTTCAAAACAGTTATATTGAATTTTTGAAAATCATACATTGAAAATATTCATGAGATAGTCAAGTCTCTAACGTATAGTCAGCAAAACTTGCGCCTTACCACCACTAGGGTGATTGTTTTTAACGCAAAGCAAAATAGTTTCAAACTGGATAGGCATTACGTCTGGCGATGGTACCTAGGTATATTCCTATATATAACCAAAGTTATTATATATATTCACGGCTATTTATCATGTTTATTTTTATGGGTCCTGATCGCGTAAGTTTAAAAAACTTTATTGTAACTTTTTTGTGTCATTGATAAAAGTTCGGAACCCTCGGCGCGTGAGTCACGCTTGCATTTGAAGGATCTTGTCGTATTTCTATTTCACTCTCAATTTTACTTTTAGGTAAAATTACGGGATCCATGAATGCGAAGATACCTATAATTGGAACGGGGAGGAGCCGCCGCCGGCGGACGATGAGTGCCTCGGATTATTCTCTTTGCCAATAACGAATTGAACGCCATTCTGAGGAATCATAATGAACATTTCTATCAAATTTAAGTCATTTCAGTGGGTTGGAAAATCTTTACCTTTTATGATTATGAATGTGAAAGGGAGTTTATTGTTAAGGGTATTGTTGTTGTTCCGCCTTTACAAAAACTATGGTTTGGATGTGTATAATTTCAATTAAAATGTATGACCACGTTTAGAGTTTATTTGGAAATTATTTCTTGTATTATTAGGTATAATTTTGTCATATACCAAAGTTTAAGTTTAAGTTGTAAGTTTATTTTTATTTTTATTTGTGTTAATTTATTTCATTTTTTTGCAAGGATTTTTTTTTCAATACTATGAGAGCGTACATAACTATATATAAGAAAGTCATATAAAATATTTTATATAGTTTTTACCAAACCTAAACACCCGTGAGCCTACGTGAGCAAAATCGCAGAAAGAAACTATGTAGTATACTTTTAATATTTATATTCGCCTTCATAAAAATATAAAAGGCCGACCGAGTATGTCGAGGGTATGAATAAACAGTGGACACGTCGAGAATGTTGCTTAATTGACACTCATCTCGGATTCAAAGGGCAGACCCACATAATGGCAGATATTTATAAACCTCGCTCGTCTCTTACTCAACCACTCCTCTCCTCCCACTGTTATTTGATAAAAGTAGGTATACTTCACATAATACGGTTTTGCAAATGGATTGAAACTTTGCAGGTTTATTTTCGTGTTGATTTCGATATTTGTCGAAACTTTTATGATTCGAATATTTCGATGGATTATTGAAATAAAAGTTGTTAGATGTTATGTATGCAGTCATGCTTTAACAAATTATAGTCCAAATATAGAATACACTTTTGAAAATAGTTGATAAAAGCGAGCAATTTTCATGCAATAACTGTTTGTAACATAATTCCACATTGTGCCTCACGCTGAGCGTTGCTCTAGTAAGTTATCATATTGTAAATAGTTTTGAATAATCAATAACTGTACAGGCACGTCAATTTAGCCGTAATGCGCTTATTCGGACAGAACAACCAACGGTCCCGTAATAGACCATCAATGATAATGGATGGTCATAGATATAGGTACATAGACTAGACGGTAGACTGGGGTTGCTTTGTGCATCCTCTGAATACTCTGCTAAATACCGTTCGAATGGTATCAAAGGCTTATAATACGGAATATGGCTTAATTAACATTGGAGTACATTGCGGAAATTATTAGGCTTTGTCAAGTTGCGGTAACGTAGCGTACTTTAAATTAAGTATTGTACTTTTCCTACTTAAATAAATAAGCCTGTAATAACGGTGAAACCACTTCATCATCAAAATCCAAATGTAGCTTTAGAGTAGGTATTCCAAAGAACGAGTTCTAGTTATTGGTTTGACAATACTCGGATTAGCACGGATGCGTTTTTGACGGACAGCTGAAATATAAACAGATTTGTGAACGCAATAAAACGCAATATTAGCTTGGCGAGCCAAAGTTCTTTTGAAAACTGACAAAAAATCGCTCCTACTTCTACTTCCGCTACCCACCAAACTTCCTGGTTATAGGGAGCGCGTGTGTCTGCGCTTTATTGAAGCGATTAGGGACGCTTTTATTACTAATAGCCCTTTTAGCAATTAACCGAAGGCCATCGACAAATGAGCGTTCCCTGGAAACACTGAGCGAGCTACAAAATACCGAATGAATGTAGTGGAAATTATTCACGCCTGCTCTCTCCAAGTTTTCATAAGTGGCAACAAATGCAAGCACAAGAGCTAGTTATTCGTTCGTTTTGTTCGTTTGTTGGTTGCCAGTGCACTTGTCGGCCGAGAGCAGAAAATTGCCGCATTCTTGGCCATCGCTGGAACCTCATTGAGATATTGCTTCTTTGCCAGATGAAAGTAGCACAAACCGTTTAGTTTGAAGCGGTGATAAAATGTTTACTAATGTTTTAAAGTATAAAAAATGTTAATCCCTGCATACTCCTACCATATTGGAGAATATCGACTATTACTGTATCGTTCATAAATTCTCGGATATTCTGTTTATCGAGTTAGCCAGAGCGCTGTTCAGAGGATCAATAGAGTAACTCATTTGAGCTAAGCACGATTTGATTTTTCTCATTCAATTTTCTACTATTACCTAGCATTCTAGAACATTTTCACTGTTAAAACAAGGTTGCAAAGTTTTCACAGCGCTGTTTTTCTTATAAAAAAAACTTGTCCTGCACTGCATATTTAAAAAATTTGAAAATAAATTCAGCGCTCAAATGTTTTTAGCTGCAAAATCACTTTAGCGACATCGTGCAAGGCAACATTTTGCAGCTGTCATCCCGTCACTAAATAATGTCAAGCGACGGTGTCGTGCTCTACGCTGTTCATTCCAGCACTCTCAGCTAACAGTTTTTCACGTATTTTTCACGGAAATGTGTACTGAAATAATATAGAACGCTTGAAAAAACAACCGTAGTTCCAGCGTAATCACGGACAATAACAGCGTTGTTTGGAAATGTTGGGCTTTGATAAGTTATGTCAATGTCGTTGAAACTTAACCAATTTTTGCGTTTTTACCTTCACCATTCACACCTGGTTGAAAATTGTATAACCCAATGACACCTTCTTGATTATGGCTTTGCGTCTGGTTTCGTCAGATAACCCGATGACAAACGCCTAACTCCAATTACAAGAAATTACAACTAAAAACATTTCGTTAAGTCATTAAGCGTTCTGTAAATTCAAATCATAATGGATGTGGTCGCCGGCGACCTTGGCGAAGTTTATGAGATCATAAATTTAATATGAGCTTCTGAATTATAAAAGGCGACGCTTCTCCGTCTCCAGCCTCGTGCTAATTATTTGAAGCTCTTTTGGCATTTACATCGGAAACATCTCGTTATTAATAACAAGAAAGTTCTTTGAGTTAAAATAGGTACAAATGTATCTTTGTATTTACATAAACTTCTAGTTACATACACGTTTTGAAATAAACAACGCCGATACTGTTGTTAGAGCTTTTTAGATATTAGAAATTATAATAATAATTAGCGATTTGTCTTTTGGGTGACCTAAACTGACTATTCATTATAGACATAAACTGATTAAGTTCTGTTTACTAAGCCGAGCTATTTAACCTATCGCTGTTTCATCCCGTTGAGGCTGTTTAATAAACAAATAAGCTTAATAAACATGAGCGTAACAAAACTCAGTGATGTGTAGCAAACGGCAGCACTCCGACTAATCTCGAAGGAAACGACGTCTTATGTTGCCGTAAGAACTTGAAGATTACGCCGAATTTTAGAGATAAACCGCCGCACACAATGCCGGTAAATTCCTGCTTGGAGCTTTATTCTGCCGAGCCCTGCCCGAGTGATTAGCCGACGTAAGCCTTCCCTCTTCTGGCTCCGAATGGCATAATTACTTTAAATATTCCCACGGCTAGAGTCCATTGAGAATTCCCAATGAAATTAATGGGCTTCCAACCCGATGCTTACACAATGCCGCGTAGATGCACGGGTGAGATTCGGACCCTTACACTTCAGAAATCAAGTTCCTTTCATAGCTCACTACACCGCCGAACAATACCAAGGAGGCGAAGCCCAGAATCAAAATGTAGACTACTGTCGTCCTTCGGGAAATAAACCTACAATTGCTATAAATACAGAGCAAACTAAATACTGCTTTGGTATGGAAATAATTAAACGATATAACGATCAAACAGTGTCCTATGCAAACATGAACTAATTAGTATCTTTATTGTGATGTTACTAACCTTTGGCATTTATTTAGAGCCACTGCACGAAACGCGGTCGAGGCTGTTACGCTATGCTCGAAATAAAACAAGGCTACGAAACGGAACCGTCTTTCTACGAGACAAAAAACAGAGATGAAATACATAAATCACACGTTTAGTTGTGATTTATTGTTGAAGACAGAATGTCAAGAGTATATTCAAAATATGTAGGAAACAAGTGCTAAATCACGCCTTTCATAGAATAAACATGAGGAACGAATATAACTATGTTTCCATTCACGTACAATATAATTGTACCATCTGAGTGGAATATCCGTTGCATGTTTTCTCCTTGTAAAAGTAATCGAGTGGTGCTTAAAGGGCTAACAATTCATTAACGCCAAAACGAAACGTCCAAATAGTAATAAATAAGCGCATCCCGAGGCGCAATGTTCTACGGTGTAGCATCGTAGCGGTGCTACGAAATTCCTACTTCTACGACGGAGCTAAACTAACTTTCATAGCAAAGCTTACAATATTTCCGGAAACTAGAAACTGGAAAGGCTCTGACTAAAGTAAACCTGCGGGCTTGCAAGCTTACCTATTAAAATCATCATTTCCTTTTTTACCAGCATGTTTGTATTCCTAAAAATATTTAAAAACCAAATTAAGGAAGCCGATGACCTGAATATTTCTTCCTTAAAAACCAGCTCACATAAACAAAAAAAAGTGATCTCACTCCAAGTGAAAGCCAGGGTGATAAAATATTATGAATGCCGTGGTTAAAATATTATATTATAAATATAGAGCAGGAGACATAAGAAAATATATCACCTATGACAAGGGTTAACGTATCCATTGTACCGTTGACGCGGGACGTGTCACAGATGCCGTACATTATGCTTATTTCTATAATAACGCTTACCTTCAGTTGAATGAACCACTGATTACTCACCGTCAAATAACTTTGCAAACTGATATTATTGTGGCGGGTATCTAGTTTTATGTTTTAATGTGACTAAATCCTTAAAACAATGGCATAAAATTTAGGGGTATAATTATTGAAACTGTCACTGTGAGAATATTTCCTTTGTGCCGACGACATTTTGAAATAATTGTTTCCACGGCTGTTTCCAATCATTTAATGCGGTTGCCGCATGGCTGCCGTCTGTTTTGAAATGTAATTTCCGTCAGCCTGTGGCGAAGCGGAAGAGGGGCGTGATAGCGGGCAATCGCTGACACCAAGATATTACAAGGGCTTGGAACTGAAACTGTCAGTCACGCAGCCACCTTCGTCCCGCTCGACACACACATGACAGATCACCTTTAATTAACTGAAATCTCTTCAATGTCGCGCCACGTCAATCAATCCTCCCTGCCACCGACAGCTACAAGTTAGCTCCCAGCCCTCCAGCGGCTTACATAATAATTAGATTGGGACCGAATTTACAAGTTCCCTTGTCACCTAAATTGTGAACAAGCACACCAAAATTCAATTATACGACGGAAGGCAGAGATCGTATACATCCATTACGTCTCACTATTGTTTCTTCGGAGAAACGACAAGAAAACCGAAAGATGTGCACCTATCTAGAAGTAAGTAGGGAGACGTTAATACAGAGTTGTGCCGTTGTGCCTATCTATGGAGAAATTCATCAGACTATTCTATTCGCCGCAGTGAGATTGTGTGTGAATTTGAAAGCGTGTACAAATATTTTTGAAGCGGGAGTGTTGTATTTGAGCCGGGCACGGGTTGGGTTGGGCTCGCTCGATATCGACGTATTCTCTAGCTAGGCAGACAGGTACTACTAGTATATCTACATTCATACAATGGGAATATACCCTCGAGAAAATTTACCTACCTGCCAACGACGACCCTTCTGGGTAAATCTGGCGAAATATATTGCGGAAAACTTCCAAAGTCTAGCCAATAAATGCTCCTTCTCACACGGTTTCGCAGTGTCAGCTACTTTAGACTTTTTATGTTCTTCCTTCATTGAAGAATATATTTTTAACTTGTGTTTATTTGTAGCTTTTACTGGCTGGAGATGACAAATAAACTTGGTTGAATCCGCGCCAGATACGGCTGCTGTGATCGATTAATCCACTGGTGTGAAATCCCCGATAACATTTCAAAGCCTCGTCGCACACAGAATAAATCTAAAACAACCAATGTGTTTGCTATTGCATGTTTGTGTCCAAATAATCATACAATATTCATTCGTCGGTTATCATTTATGGTTAGTAGGTATCTACCTACAGGGTTGGAAATGGAAATAGGTCGATGTGAGACCAACGAGCACATGCTTTTGTTATGGTTATGACGTTGTGTCACGGCCACATTATTTTATTGCGTCACGCTTCTTTGACTAGTAAAGGATACCGTCATAAAGAGGAGTAAAACATGACAGTTTGATATTATTAGTAGGTACTTACACAGTCCTTGAAAGGATGCTTTGTTTAAAAATGCATTTGAGTAGGTATACAAGCTAGGTATAAGGGAAAAAACTTGTACAATGCGACGTTTAAATTATAATTTATTTGCATTATTCTGTACCTACTTAGTTAGCTATCACGTTACAGAATATTAGTAGGTACAGTTATAACCAGCTTACTTAAAGAATGGGATTGAAAATGACGTTATTACTCATGCTATCCCGCTCACATCTAATTCGAACTGAGCGGGACGAGATTCCGTCATTTTCAATCCCATTCTTTAAGTACGGAGATTATAGCCGCAGCTATACATATACAATTATATTCAAAGCCTACCGAGATTTTCAAATTACCTACCTACCACCATTTGATTGCTGCTGTGTAACAAACATATTTACGTGGCACAAGATACACGCCACAAACTATTTCGTAGTTTCCGCTTTCAGGTAATTTGAAAACGAATAAAACAAACGCTTTCACATGCATGGTACAGCTATTTCCCATTTATTTCCACCTGGTAAAGGTTCGCAATGTTGTTAGAGATCGGAGTGAACAACTTTATCGTGAACACTCTTCGAACACTACAAAGTTTCCAATCGCATCGTGCCTTCTTATTTTCGTGAATGTGAAAATATCTTGTTTGTTTTACCGCCGGTATTTGTACATTTCTAGGATAGCCAGTAATGCGAGGTTGAATGTACGAAAACATTCCATTATATGACGTCTAGGTAACTATTACTCTTAGAATGAGTTTTGACAGGATAATTTTTTTTTAGATAACAAAAAAGTTATTTTTTTTGTTAGATTTATTCTAAGGAATTGCTTCCTCGCCAATAAACTTACGTAGTTACGTACAATTAGGTTAGTACATAAAATACCTTCTCTTTAATTTGTTCCTTCCTACAGTACAGAGGACTACTGAAGCTACGGATGCAGTCCAATGGACAGAATGGCGGTTCGTTAGCGACATGTCCTCCGGGTCACACGGCGACACTGTCGAGTGTGCTTGTTTTGCGACACTTAAGACCAACACATGCTTGCAAGATTTGTTAAAATTTTGTTGTATTGATCCAATTTTATTTATTTAGGTGGGTTGGGTTTATGGGAACTGAAACAAATTTTTACTGTTCAGATTTTTAAGGCGTGTGACATGATATATTTAAATAGTAATTCTATCATAGAAACAGGAGTTTGTTGGCAGTAAAGAGTACAAAAGCTGGCGTTATGCTGCTCATTCCAGAAAATTAGACTGTGGAGTGAGGTCGGATGGGACAAATGAGAACAGCTCGTAAAAGAGGGTTTAATTACCCTCTTTGCTCTCCGTCATTTTGGCCTAGTATTTTCATTATATGACGGATAAAAACGCCAACGGAATAACAATAGGCTGCTTTGTGCTCTAGCCTGAAACTAAATTGGATTTCAGATTAATTCCTATGCGATGCGAGCTACGTAGGCAGCTCAGTTTCAATTGATCAAACCCAACTATGGACATTATATTTTGATACCTTTATTGTACAAAGATAACTGGATGCATAGATAGGGTCATATTTGGATCTTAACATGCAACTACAAAATAATTGAAAGTACCCTACCTAAGTGTTTATTATAAGTCTAAGAATAAAAGAGTGTATTATTAAAATAATCTAGGGAGGTACATACCGAACACGGCTTAATTCTAATCCTTGAATCAAACAAAGACTACTTTTTAAAGCACAAATCAGTGCCCATGGAATAAAAATTTCACCTATCGAAACAAAGCGTGCGAAGCCGCGGGCAAAAATTGGTTATTAATTGAAGACAAAATACTGCAAAAGTAAAATGGAGCGACAGGCTTGTTTTCTGGTGACATTTTAACAGAAGCCGTTTATTTTTGTTATATTTAGCAACTCTGACGTCAGCTACGGTCTAGTTTTCGTGCCTTTATTTATGTAACTAAACTAGGTTCAAAATTAATAAAAGAGTTAGGTATCGGTTTCTTTTATATCATCAAAGATACTTGAATAGTTCGTAACAAGATACGTTGAAATATTGTATACCTTATGTCTATATATTGTTTTCCTCCCTCGTAATAAACTCAAATAGTAAAGTTTAAACAGAATGAGACAGGATCAATATCACGAGGTATCATCCACCCTCGTTATATTCGAAAATAATATTACGAGTAAAACCAACAAGTAGGTACAGAGAATATCTATTTATAGGTACTAACGCTAAACCTATCATAAGATACCTATGGTAGTTTCGTTGGTTAGGTTTCGTCAAAATCACGATATAGGTACCTACTCTAAAATACCCAAGCAATCTCGCTCAATCAATTTACGCGAGCGTGGCCGCGTGGGTGTGACTCGACTAGAAAGGATGACTTTCGATCTGCGGGGCTCGTCTTGGTACGTAGAGTTTAAACCAACGTAAGGTCATTGAGCGGAGTGTATAACCACCATCTACAATGTAAAGGGCGAATTAAGCTGATATTAGTACTCGATAATACTTACAACAGTTAGATAGATAGATCTACCTTTGGTACGTATGGGAATCAAAAACTATAGGAAGAAATATCTTAATTATTTCTTCCACCATCCTAAAAATTAAAGCCCGAGATAAACTTGATGTAAATTCCTTTAAAGCTGATTTCGATAAAGAACAACGCCTCTACTTCTGATCATGGAACGAGGTGCTGAAATTATGCATATTATGTTGTTCAAGAACTAAAATTGGTAACATTAATTACAACTTTTTCTTAATACGCGTGCAAATCCTCTTGTATAAGTTAGTGTAAAATTCGGTGAAGGTGACAGGGTAAATCGGTGGCACGTGTGAATGTATCGGGAGCCGTGTCGCGTCGTCGACAGATTACCAATTACCCAACCGATTGCACGCAATTAACCAGCTCAGTCTTTCATTTCCTTCACCTGTGCCAATCCACGGTGGTTTTGCTGGTTCTCTCTCTGCCTGTAACTAGATGAGATTGGGTCTTGCGGAGATTACATTGGCCTGCCTCTGTGGCGCGGCGAAAGTCCGCCAGACGCAAGAGATTGCGGGTTCAATTCCCGTCTCGGGATAAAAGTGTGTACGATCTGCAGATAGATATTCTTTCAGAGTGTTCTGGATATTTTTATGTATATTAAAAAATATCCATCTATGTTATTGTATTCTGTATATCAGTTACCCATAACACAAGCTCTACTTACAAGCTTGGGGCTGGATGTGAGTTGTCCAAGATTTTATTTATTTATCTACCATGGTCGTTACTGAAATGTAATATAATTCGCCTCAGGTTTTGCATAACGGTGGTTGAATTTTTGCGTTTTTTGAAGCAAAATGTGTCAATTCGATCACAAATCTACTAATACCCATAATGCCCCCAGTTAGCAGACTATTATGAAGAAGGGGCATGGAGTTTACATAAAACCCAATTGCAAATACTTACACAGTTAACCTATCATTGGTTTCATTTTTTTAGAGGGAACACTAGGTTACCTAGTTATGTCAAATAATTACAATGATATACCCTATGTCTAAATAATTATAGGGGTTAAAATATAAAATTGCCGTTTTTTCCACAATTTTTTTTCTGTTTTCGGGATTTTTTGTAATTAAGGCTATGCATACTTTTCACAATGTTGTCCACACAGAATTTAACTGAAATATAATTTACAATAAAAAACAGTTGCATTAAAAAAATTGATTTTATACAAAATATTTCATAGTAAATACCCAAGTAATAACACTAAATAACACAAAAGAACATACACAAATAAAATTATGTTCATCTGCTAAGAGGCAACGTGCATCATACAGGAATAGTTGAATCCGAGTGGTTGAACTAACTAAGTTGTTCAGCAGAAAGGTAAATTAATTTCATTTCATTTCATTTCTGATCCCTCTCAATGTCCTTCCCTGTTCCCAAGCAACACTCTGTAAATACATGCAACATAATCTACCTACTACTTAATTTACTGGGTGGATCAAACGTTTTCGCCTAAGAGCTGTTTTCATTCTATTTCCTTGCTTTAACAAAAGCTTTGTGGAGTGTTGTTTTGAATTGGCTCGTGAACACAAGCATTTTCTAAAACAGTGGGGCTGCTATAAACACAATACAATTTTAAGGCAAGAGCACACTGAATATAAAGGGGTGTATTTAACGAAGTCATTTATTCCTCTCTTGGTTCCCGATATCTCCGTGATTGAATGATTAACGGGCACAAACTCAATCTTGTCGAAGGTCGACTTATCTTGAATATTAAAGAATATTTAGGGAGGCCAGCGGATAATGAATTGCCTATACAAACGCAATACCAAAATTAGTTCTAATTCAACCATATTTGCACTATACTATTGTTTTATTTGTATTCGAATAGTATTTATCTATTCGAATACATTTTCCAGTTCCACAAATATTGATCATATCGGCGTTGAATTTCATTTTGATTGTAAGCTGATGGGTTAACACTTTCATGTCCGAAGACGCAGATGTTCTGTGGCTCAGTGCCAGTGGTGGGACAGGTGTAGGGCTGAGGCTGAGGCAAAACACCAGCTCTGAATTTAATTTCGAATTTAGGAGGTTGACTTTTATAAGAATCCTGGGTCCGTAAGGTCATTAAAAATCATTTTCGAACACAGTAACAGTATAGTACAACAATACAGTAACAGTTTATTTCTTAATCGTCTCATCATAGATAGAATAGAAACATGCTACCGAAAGAAAGAACAGCCATTTCCAAGACGTTTCTTCGGTAGAGTCGCATCCCTGATGAATTTGATAAGATAAACTTTCGTCAAAATCATTAGCCGATTCAAATTCATGTTGTTATTTAATTGATAATAATGTCAGACAATTTCATGGGCCAACAGTATCTTTAAAGTCATTAACATCATAACAAGGGGATGTTACATCGTAGTAAATGACGAGATGGAGGAGAG
Source organism: Eupithecia tripunctaria (assembly GCA_955876795.1). NCBI lineage: Eukaryota > Metazoa > Arthropoda > Insecta > Lepidoptera > Geometridae > Eupithecia > Eupithecia tripunctaria. The sequence continues at coordinate 8,721,479 of OY041614.1, forward strand.
GAAATCATTTCTAACCGACTGTATTTTTAAACAAACTCATTTATTCTTTATTTAACTAGTGATCCGTCTCGCCTTCGCACGGATGGATTTTTTACATATTAACTATGTTATTAAAGATAATATATAAAGAAATAAGATAATATATAGAGAAATATATAATACTACGTCAATGTAGCATTGACGTAGTATTATATATTTCTTCTGTGGCAGTGAAAAGAAAATTTTGATTTCTAGAGGATAAAAAAAGCTTGAAACGGATTATGCTCCAACTCCTAAAATAACAACGAACAGGTTTCTTCGTCTTTTTTTTACTTTCGTCTAAATAACCAAGCGATCAAAAAAAATCGTTCTAGTAGTTTTTGATGAACTAAAAAAAAAAAATTGTTTTGGATGATGTATTCGTTACAAACATACTAATCCTTCCTCTTGATGTTATTATTCTTACATTTATTATTTATTCATTATGAATGTGTTATGAAGCGCGCGCGTCTAGAACGCAATCGCCCTGAAGATGTCCCTCGTTATGGGATGAAACGTTGGTGTTCTTCCAACACAAACAAGGTTCGTAGTTAACCCGCTTACATTCATAATGAATTCGTCAAACTACGAAAGTTTCTATAGTAAACTATTATTATTTATTATAAGTGCCTCCCTTGCGCAGTCAGGTAAAAAATAATTTAAATCAAAATTTGTAAAGAAATGGACTTTGATTTTGTAATCTAGCGACAGAGGCGCGCGGGCGCGGCGACCGAAGAATGTCTCTATGAACTTGCCAACAAATAAGTAATTAAGTGGGGATTTTCTTTTTGCCTTTACTAAGCCAGCGGAGTCCTCTACAAACAAAGGTTACATTATCGTTTATATTTAGAACGCCAGGCTTTTTTCTACCCCTCTCAGAAAATTGCGAGTAAAATACTTACATAGGTAATTTAGCCTAGCTTAATTTGTTCCATGTAGAAAAAAATATACTCCCTGATCGAAATAAACCGATCAGAGACTATATTTTTAAGCTATTGCATAGCTTCTATCGCGGGCCTTGAGCGCGGGACCGAATCCAGAAATTCCGTAACGAAAAAACCTTGACGTTTGTCTCTTTAGTTCAGCAACTCGCCTCTAGATGGCATTGCAATAGCTTTACCGCGGCAGTCCCCGAGTGCCACACGTCTTTTTTCTGTATAAATTTGTGTCTATATTTTGAGCGTAGAACCACTTAATACTATACCTGATTTATTGCACCATGATGACTTCATGGAGCAATAAAGCAATAATCTATCTAGCTCAAAGATTTAAATCGTTAGATAGATCCTTTCCGTAGTGACACCGCGCCGTGTTTGTTGCCAAGTGAAGTGAGTGAGCTCACTCATTTCGAATCAGCGAATGAGGACCAGTACAGTTCTAGCAAATTCAATAGAACTAGTATCCACGTTATTCTTTATGATATGATATACTAGCTGCGCCCCGCGGCTTCGCACGCGTTGTTCCTATGGAAACGTTAAAAGGTGATTTTCATCCCACGGGAACTGAATTATGGGATAAAAAGTAGGCCTATGTTTGATTGAAGGATTAGAATTACCTGTATGCAAAATTTCAGTCAGATCCGTCAATTAGTTTTGGCGTGAAGAAGTAACAAACATCCATCCATCCATCCATACAAACTTTCTCGTTTATAATATTAGTGTGATGTGATGTGAAGCATGATATATATTTTTGAATTATCCAAAACGGACAATTACTTACGAAGATATATAAGAACATCCGGCCGGTAAAATCGTACATTGATTTTACCGGCGGAGTGCGTGTGACGTCATTGGAATGGAAGCCGGAAATTTTTCTTAGGCAGAGCAGTGTTTTCTTCAGTTAATTGTGACTTTGAAACAAATTAAGTGTCAAATTTGTGTTTAATTTGCCTTATTAACTATGTATATATGTTTTTTGTGCCAAAATGTACAAAAACTTAATTTAAAACGCTAGAAAAACTATCTTTAACATACCGAAATACCCAAAAATTCGTAAAAAATGGTTATGTATTGTCAAAAGAGATGATTAAATTCGACGTTGGTACTTATTAGTAATCTTTAGGTCTAAGCTGTTAGTGGTGGTAGGCGACTTTACGACTTTTGTAAAATAAATTCGCTCAACCTGATTACAAGTTGGTATAATTAAAACATTTCAAGAGAAAACAGGACTAAAACATTTTAAATGTATTAGCTTATTTCATAACGATTTTAACGATATAAGTATTACATAGTAGCTCCCTACAAAACTTTCTAAGAGATATCGTCGTTTTAATCACACGCGCCGTACCCACGCGCGACTTTCTCCCGCGACCCGTCACGGCGGCCGTCACAGACGAGCGATTTCGTGCAAAATCGCCACAACAGGTATTCTAAAAAAACTAAAAAAAAATCACCAAAGCAGATAAAAATCCTCTAGATCTAGCGACAAAGTCGCTACGGCAAAACTGGTTCCACGTTGAAAACAGATGCTCGTAGCTATTTATAAGTTGTTCGTAGGTAAATGTTCCGTTCGGGAGTCGTCCACACTTAGCGAACAGCGCATTTATGTTGCATTGCAGTGCAGGCGCGGTGCGCAGATGTGTACGCGGCATGATAAACGAATGTTGTGTTCCTTCATAAGTAGATAATTCACGATGGCTTTTTAACCTGCTTGCGCTTTATTTAGTGCATTGTTCCTTAAACTAGCTGATCTATGACAGAAACTTTAATATTGATTAGATAACAATGGCTGTTTCTTGCCATTTTACTAATTGTTACAAATCATTCGTTCATTATTGTCGACCGATGTGGCGCGGTCAGCGAAGGTCGACCTCAGACACAGGAGGTTCCGGGTTCAATTCCCACCCTGGGACAAAATGTTTGCGATCTGCTAATAGTTGTTCCGGGTGTTCTAGTTATTTTTTATGTATAATAAAAAATATCAACTCAAATTATATTCCTAAATAAAGACTATTACTTTTACTTTATCTATGCAATTGTATTATGTACATCAATCATCTACTACCCATAACACAAGCTCTCCATCTCACGGGGGCTAGATGATGCTGTGTGAATGAATAGTCAAGCATTATAATTTATTTCATGTATATTCGTTTAGTATGTACTTAATTAGGATGGTAAATATAAAGTAAATCTGTCTCGACTTCAATCAGATGATCTAACTTTACTATAAATAAAATAAATAAATAAAAATCATTTATTTCAGACCGGCATGGTCCATATCGGTACATTTTACAATAAATTACACATTTAGAAAAGAAAATAACATTAACAGAACATTGCTTACAGCTGCATGTGTGCACTCAGTGCCAGGTGTAGGATGCAAGCACTGCATGCACCCCTACCCATTGCCGCAGGAATCGGCCGTTCATGTCCTCAGCTACTGCTGCGAGGAGGCTGTTGCGGCTGGCGCGCAGGCGACACAGCGAGGCGGCGCAGCGGGCTCTTAGCACAGCTGGAAAGCTGTCCACGCCCGCGTCAGCAAACATGCCCGACGCACTGCACCAGCGCGGCAGCCGCAACAACGCCCGGAAGGAGTTATTGAATTGTACACGAAGGGCACTCATAGACCTTTTGGTGTAGTTAGTCCACAGACTACATGTATAAAGTGATGTGCAAAATGCTTTAAATAATGTTATTTTAACAGGAACTGAACATCGAAATCGCTGTGCTACCATATTTGCCCTAGTTGAGAGTGCCCTTCGCTCACGTTCAACATCTTCCTCATCCGAATCCTATAAGCGGTCGAATATTTTTTTTTTATATTTCAACCTGCCCTTTGTAAACAGTTGTCTGTATTCAAGTCATCCTATCCAATTAAAATTAAAATTCCAAATAGGTGTGTACTGAACGAATGATTTGTAACAATGCGCGAGATAACGAATAAACAACCATTATTATTATTATACCATTCCATCTTCTGTCATAGAGTGTGTGAGTGGGAACCATGCACTAAATAAAGCACAGGTTAAAAAACCATCCGCGATGATCTACACAACATTCTTTTATCAAGACTCTACAAACACATTTTTTATAAGTTCTGAAATATTCTGAATACGTCCCTGTAAGGTATCTAACCTTACATTAGGTATAGAACCTTACATTCATTCTTTCTTACACATGCCTACCTAACCTACCACTAACAGCTTATCTAAGATTACTAATAAGTACCGACCGACGTGAAGTTTTATTATCTCTTTTACAACGCAAAACATTTTTTTACAAGGTTTTGGGTCCTTCGTATGGTATGTTAAAAAATAGCGTAAAATAGCTAAGAAGTATTAAATATAAAAGAAGTTTTCCAATAAGGACACGACAATTTTTTTTTAAATAAAACGAAATCGAGTTCCATTCATAAGTTTTGATTGTAGTTCAATCAGTTAATTTTTTGTGGATCAAGTCGTGTTTTATGAAGCACATGTCACATATTCTGCTTATTGACGAACCCATTGAGCCAAAAATGAGAATCGAGAATTACGACCGAAAATCGGAATTAACGCTCTTAAAGTAGCGGTCTGACTCCGAATTTCTGTATTAAATTTTTATAATTTGCAGACGTTGTTCGTTAGTGAACTTTAACATGATAAAAATGTTAAGTTTACTGAATAACAGTTACAGTTCGATGATTAGTGAAAGGGTGCGTTCACAAATTGAATTCAAAGTTGTCAAGTCCCTATTGGAATACCCCTTACGTTTTTGATAAGGTGAATTACACACAAAGCGGACACACATTTTTGTTTCTAAGTCGCAATAAACCAAAGAAAACACTGCTCTGCCTAGGAAAAAATTACGGCTTCCATTCCAATGACGTCACACGCCACGGCAGCGGTCACTTCGGTAATAATTTGGTCATAACTTCGACAATTTTTTCTTAGGACAAAAGAAAATGCACTTTATGTTAAGGATTTCTTAGCTCTATAAATCTGCATCTCAACTAAAAATGTTACGGGTTCTCATTGTGTGTTTTTGTGGTGTGCTTGTTCATAAAAGCTCGTGCACGCGCTTCGTGTAATTGCACAATAAATGGCAATAATAACAGTTAGGTTTATTTACAAATAAAATCTTATTCTAATATTATTTTATCTACTCATAGTGTGCGTGCGTCAGATCTTTTTTAACGCACGGCGCAACGTTAGGGCGTATCTAACGATTGAAATCTTTGATCTACCTAAATTCTACTAACTATGGCATATTTTGAAATTTTACTCACAATAACCGTTAGAATTAGACAGGAGAGTGGAATTAATAATACACGCCGGAAGCGTTTAGCTCGTCCTTCCCTATCCGTTGGTTTTTGGTTGCTTTCAGTTGAACCCTCACGGACAATAAAGTGAAAATTTATGTGAAACTCGTAAAGTTATATGAGGGTTACGGTGGTATACACCACCTGTAGCATGACTAAGCGACTTATTTGGTGGGTAGATAATAGGTATCTGTTCACTAGCTGCTTCTAGTCATGCAACTTGCTCTATCAAAACTACTTCAACGTAAATGGGGACCTGGCCACTCCATTAGAGAGTTCGGAAGCACAACGATATCAAAACTTCCTTGCAATAAGCCGGATAGTAGGTACGTATATGTACTATACAATTTGTATTATTGGAGCAACAGGGACATTCTTGAAGATTGCAAAAGCTATCTTACACAACACAATCGCTTCACTATGACAATATTATCGCTTCATTATCGCGTTACAATCACCGCCATTGACACCTTTTGGTAATCTACTAACACGATCACGATTGACACGATATTATAAGTCATAAAGATTGTAATCTTATGGTATTGGAATACCAAATAAATTTACGACTAAATCTCTATCTTAATCATATGCGCCATTATGGCATTTTGTTTAAAAAATAGTGGAATTAGGCCCCTGGTAGGTACGCTGCCAGGAGAGATGAAGAAATAAAATTATGCACATTATTTGACAAGACTTTTTCGTTCCACTTAAAGAAAATACCATCGTTTTCTACGATTCCTGCCGTGACAAAATCACATTACCTACCCCGGGTATGATACCTTTTCTGGTTTTCGCCTGAGGGTGGCAATCGCGAGGCGACTCTTTATCATGACTCTAATAACGTTGTTTCTCTTATTCCATGTAATATATAGAAAGAACCTACTTCTATGAAGTTTTAGCTTAACCTACTTTATGGCCGGAATTTATGGTTTGATTTTTACTTTTTCACTCAAAAAACAATAAATAACTAGGGTGATGGAACCAGTAATCGACAAGCGCCAGTGATCGACACTTTTTTTTTTATTTATCTAGTAAGCATAGAGTTTATATAGTACTAGCCAAGTTGCCTGCGCAGCGGGATGAAAGTTATACTTTTCGTCCCCAGGGACGAAACCACCACCAAATCACCTCACTTTTCTCTTGAACCATGCATTCTACCTTTCTATACAGTTACAGCGTAATGTAAAATTGAAATAAATTAGAGGTAAAATACCGTATTATAATTTACTTTCAACTATTTCTTTAAAATAACATAGATTTCGGCAAAATATTTACCATTTTTTTAATGATAAAACCGCCGGTCTACCATTAATTTTATCATTAAAAAAATGGTAACTATTCTAATAGTTCTCGGTATTCTACCATGTCTAGTCAAACATGGTAGTACCGAGTAGTAGGACGTAAAATCGTTGTACGGTACCTAAAATCGTACGATTTTATGAAATGGAGCGCTGGGAAAATAGTGAAATCGTTAGAGGAAAACCTATTTGTTAATATATTTTAACGAATTCTCAAAGAATTAGGTACAAACCTTCAACATTATGGAGCGTGTATTCTATGTTAAAGACAACACACAATGTACATTTAAAGGATTTCGAGAGCCTAACACCGTTTCTCAAGGCAAATGATGGATTTAACTAAAAAAATACAAGGTTTTCTCTTCTCAAGAGGTACCTGGAAAAAACCTTTCACTATCTATAACTAATAATTGCTCTAATTTTAGCAAAGACTTTAAATAAATATCTTACCTAAGTTGTTAATTTATGTAAAATGAAATTAACTAATTTTTTCAACTACTCAATCATATTTTTTTTAATTTCCTTTTATTCTTAATGAAAAGCACAGTGTTTACATCGGGTGAAAGTAACATTTAGTCTCTTGAACTATTAGCGCCCTCGCTACGCTCGGGCCAAACCCCGTCTCGGGACTAAATAAGTTACTTTTATCCCTTGGGTAACAATGTACGTACATAGGTCAACGTACCTATGCAAACATACAAAATTAATGAAATAGTGTAACTGTGGACGTAGTAACGTAACGTGTAAAAGTAGGTAGAGACGAAACGTGGAGCATTTTTTGCGACCCATTATGATATATATGATAATACTTAGGTACCTATTCAAATAACTGCACGCACCACAATAACCACAACGAAGCAGATATCACAGAATACCATCTCGTTCAATGTATTTGCCGCCCCCCATGTGAGCATTGTGAACCCTCATGGAGGTAAGTATAATAGGTACCACACCAGCCATAGAGAGTCGAGCGAAATAGGTAGGGAAGGTTTGAAAAGGGAATGAAGAAGACATGGTAGGTAGGTTAGGTACCCTAAAACTTTTTGAGAGGAAACAAACTATGAACTAATTGTTTCTTTAAATATCTATAAAATTACATGATCAATTACATAATCAATTACACCAGTTTTTGTGAATTTGTAAACTAATGACAAGCAAGACCAATTCGATACTAAGTTATCGGTATGCTGAGTGTGAACTCCGCCAGGAGTATTATTGTTCTGTGGTGAACTCTCATACGGTTTCTATAAAGTAAAGTTAACTTTATTTTTTTAGGGAATGTCAAAGTTATGTAAACTTCTTGCTTGGAACGCTGTCACATTTCCACGGTAATGTTATCTATAACATTACCGTGACATTTCCGTTGTAGTAAACAGTATGGCAATTCCATAGGCAGTTCACACTCAGCATACGGTTTCCTAAACGCACTCTAATGCTCAGACTTATATTCAGAAGTCCCGAAGGATCGGAATTTAAATTGAAAACAGGGGCACCATTATACCTAGGTACCTAGGCATTGATTAATTAAAAAGGGAAGATGAGGTACCTACTAGTTTCTCGAAAATGGCAACCTCATATTGTGTAAAATTGTGTGCTCCCATCTCACCGTCGGACCGGCGGCACGGGCGTTCGTGATTCGCGTGAAATATTGTTATCTCGGTCTCACTTCGGTCTTAGATACGTCTTTCCGGCTTTGTTCTTCTTTGTATTGCACAGGAATGGAAATATAACTGTGAGCGTATGTGTTTGCGTGTAGTTGTAATGTAACTAATGCCACTTTTTGAGTAAGCGCTGCTGGGAGAACGTAACCTATCTTCCCTTTTTAATTAATCAATGTACCTAGGAGTCGATCCTCGTTACCTCCCAAATACCTACCTACGACCTATAAGACGCGGTTAAAATTTTCTGAAGACCTGAACTTGGTACCGAGCCTACTGCTTTTAAGTTTGCTTCTGTAACCTAATCAAGATGTACCAGAGGTACCTACTCCTACTAAGCCTCAAAGTTGTACTGTAGTTTGGAAAGTTATCCATGAAGTTGTTAATGAATAGTGGCTGGGTGTTTTGGGCTCGGGATATTATTAACTTGAATATTCGAGTGTTGGGGTTTCTGCTGGTAGGTAAGTTAGGTTATGATAGGGAAGATAGAATTCATTATGTGTCTATCACCTATTTAGTCTATAGACGGGTACCTGCTTAAGTAGGTACTTCTGTTTTGTTACCTCCGTACGACAGAGGCACTGTACCAAATTGTATGGAAAAGCAGACGTTACGATCACGTCTCGTTACTAACGTCAAATAGATACACCCCCTGTTCTCCGTAGGTAGAATAGTCAGATCTATTACCCCCGTCCGTCCCTTCATAGTTGAAAGATAAACAACGATTAGGTAGGTAACAGTGTAACTGAAACACTTTGTCTTCATTTCAGCAAGCAAAGCAACACCGCTGTGAAGTTATGAACTGCTCTCTGTGGAATAAAACATAAAATTACATTGTCTAGATACACATTTTGATTTTAATAGTCCACTGTAGAACAGAATGGCGGGCGGTGATTTTTAAACACTGAATTTCAGTTTTATCTCTCCAATTTTATGCTGGTTTGTTTTACGTAGAGTTCTATAAATATTATTTTTATGGTTTAGGATCAGAGCTGAAACAAAACCTTATTTTTGGGGGAAACCGAATTCTGTACGAAATGCCAGCTCGATGGTTCAGTAGATTTTATTTTCTAATAAAATATACCTACTGATTGAATAAACTTTAACCCAGACTAAAACCCAGTGAAATTAACAACTCTACTTAGGTAGATACGTTATATACCCTCATCTTTAGTCATGAATGTAAGGGAATTGTTTTTTTTTTATTATTGCCAAAACTTACGATTTGATTTGGTATGTTACTTTGGGAAAAGTGTTTCCTGGTTGGTAATAGAGTCGATTAAGACCAACTTGTTTTTTTTTTGGCTTAAGTATGTAATTTTGGGGAAACGCAAACCGTACTTTTTTTCGGAAAACTAAAAATAGCTACAGTTTTTTCTTCAAAATAAAATAGAAGGTTCTTAAGAACAAAACCTTCTAACTATGGATAGAGTAGGCATCTTCACACATAAGGTGAATCAGTCAGGGTACCTAGGTACTAGGTAGGTACTTAGTTTAAATTGCTTGCTGAAAGACAAGTCAAGATGCACGATAGGTTTCAATATAAATTCTCGATTGAAGCCACATTGAAGCCATTGCTTTTCAAAGCGGGTAGAAAATATAGAGAAGCAATTATCGCGTACAGCCATCGAGAGCCCCGAGCGAGTCAATTTTTACTCATTGCCAAACAGCGATAAAGAGATTGCGCTTGAAATTCAATATGGCTCCGATACGAAGGCACTTACATTATTAAATGACTAAAGATGAGGGTAGATATCGTATCTACCTAAGTAGAGTTGTTAATTTCACTGGGTTTTAGTCTGGGTTAAAGTTTATTCAATCAGTATATTTTCTTATAAAAAAATCTACTGACCGGAATTTTCTACTAGCTGGAATTTCGTACGTAATCGGACTTTTGTTCGAATATGGAATTCGGTTTCCCCCAAAAATAAGGTTTTGGTTCAGATCTGATCCTAAATCATAAAAATAATATTTATAGAACTGTACGTAAAACAAACCAGCATACAATTGCAGAGATAAAACTGAAATTCAAAATTCAAAATTGGCCTATCATTTAAAAAAGTGGTTACATACGAAATTAAATTAAGAACCATTGAATGAGTGACATTGTTGTTTTCACTTGATTTTTATACCTACAAAATGTATGGGAATTGTTTTTTTTAATTATTGCCAAAACTTACGATTTGATTTGGTATGTTACTTCGGGAAAAGTGTTTCCTGGTTGGAAATATTGATTAAGACCAACTAGTTTTTTTTGACAAATGTAATTTTTTGGGCGAACCGTACTTTTTTATAAAAACTCAATATGGCTTTAAAGAAGGTTCTTAAGAACAAAACCTTCTAACTACAAAAGAAACGTTAGCTACCCTCATGGGGCCAAAAATTTGCCCCACCCTGCACCCTGTATAATAAAACAATACAAATACAAAATCTTTAATCGGAAACTTAAAATACATTATATAACAGTGTTTGAGACCCCCTTTTAAGTAAAGTAATTTAGCTGTGTTAGGGGAATCTCGCTCTGCCGCAAACAATAGAATTTGGAACGTACATTAAGTTCGGCTAGTAGTTATTTTAAAAGGCTACTTAAAATATAAAGCTTATTATTTACAAAAATAAATATATTTTATTTATTTTTAGCTATTTGGGACGTGAGCGCGTGTGTGTGTGTGTGTGTGTGTGTGTATATATTTGTGTTTGTTAGTATGTGTGAACCTGTATAATTTAAATATTAAATAGTAAAGTATGTAGAGGATGTAGAGATACATGAAAATCATAGGAGAGAAGACAGGAAAACCTAACATAACTTTTCGAACAGTGCTTCCGTTTCGTCATAGCTTAAGTAGAGTAGCCATTTGGTTAGTTTCTTTTTCAATTCATAGTTACTTAAGCTATGAATATTCAGTTTTTTGTTAATTAAGTTATATATGTCGGCAGATTGGGATACATATTGTCGTGCAGCAAAATTAGATCTTACAGTTACTTTATTAATTATGTTTTTATTTCTTCGTTGTGTTTTTTTACTTGTTGTGAATTTTAAATGTTTATGGATTTTTAGGGCTATGTACACTTTATAGATAGATATTTTTTATTATACATAGAAACAACAACACACACACACGCCCTGAACAAATGTCTGCAGATTGTACACACATTTGCCCAAGGCGGGATTCGAAACCGCAACCTCCTGCGTCGCAGGCAAACCTTCGCCTACCGCACCACAAAGGTCGACTATACATAGCTAATGGTCAATACCGTCAATACCTACTGGTTGATTGATATAAATTCAAAATAATGAAAGATCTAAAGTCAAATGAGTATTTCGTCGAATTCGTGTTTGGACACGAATTCGACGAAATACTCATTCTCATTTCCCAAAGGCAAGGCAAGTAGTACTATCTACATATACTTACCATTCTTTACAATGCACGAACAATACTAACCTACAACAACTCTACTTATTTGGCAGTCCTATAAAAGAAGTCCGATTCGAAACAGATAACGACTGTACTTAGTTTTTATTTTTGTTTTAGTTTAGTCCTTTTGTGAGAGTTGTGGGGTAGGTAGGTCTGTCTACCTACCTTTACTTCAGCTAATTAGTTAGTAATGAGTTTTAAATTACGAATGAACCTTCCAGCTTTTTTAAATCTGGTAAAGCTGTTGGTGGGTATTTTAAATTCAACTAGGTACAGGTGCTGGAACAAAATATTAATTAATTGAAATTTTACTTCGAACTATGCGTTAGTAGGTACCTAGTACCTACACCTTTTACTCAGAACAGGGGTGAATAAACAACTTTTAACATTCAAAAGTGTTTTGAATAACGCTCGCTTTTTGTAGAGGCGGAAGTCAGTGTTTATGTTTAATTTACAATCAAATATATTTTTTTTATGTCATCGCGTCAGGCTAGAAACGATACTTCCTCAATTCGCTATTTATTGCAGTCCCAAATCACTTTTCGAGAGATTTATTTAGAAATGCATGAGAGAATAAGGCATCTACCATTTTATTTTACTCCTCGAAGTTTGCCAAGAACCGGGCGGGCGTGTCAATTCGTTGTGCGCAAGTGTGAAATCAATCAAGCCAGTCGTTCTGCGCATGCGTAATACTTTTTTAATCTGCGGTTCGTAGTGATCGCGAACGATTCAACCATAGACAATATTTCCCAAACATCTGTGCAGCTGTCACGAAAAACGCAAATCTTTTTGTTTGTAGGTTATGTTTTAGTGATAGGGACTTGTCAAAATTATAATAAAATCTTGATTTTCCTTTCCGGTGCTAAGGAGTGGACTTTAATACAGTAACGAACGTTTTTACATGTGAACTGATGTGTTAATTGAGGTGATCAATCGAATGTACTTAACTGTACGACGACGGCTACCCAATGATTGTGTAGGCCTCGGTTTGTTTCCTCACAATATGTACCTATCGAGTTGAAATGTAAAAAAAAACCAAATATATAAACTTTCGTCGCTGTGGAGTACGTACACAAAGATTACGAGCTAAATCTGCGCGACAGAGTACCACGTAATACTATTTGCAAGTGGTTAGTTCACGCTATCAAAAGTAAAGATGAGTCAACTGTCAGTTATAAAACTCTACAGTACAGTCGTTGACGACGTGATAGCAGGCGTCAGGGACTGCTTCCTGGACGATGGAGTTGACGAGCAAGTGCTTCAGGAGCTCAAGCAGCTGTGGAAGACGAAGTTGCAGGCGAGCGGTGCTTTGGACCCGCCGCAGCCAGACCCTGTCATGGCGCCTCCTCCAGTGCTTCAAAACTTCCACAATACGAAACACAATATCATACCAAAAGTGACGACGCAGAGTACAAGTCAACAAAACTCCAATGCAGAGCACGGCGCACCACCCTCAAACATTGTGGGCACACATCCGCATGTGCTAGATCCCCACAACAAAGTACCAGTACAACTAACGTTACCTGCTCAGCCTGGAGTGCCCGGCTCACAGCCAAGATCCTTCACCATTCAAATTCCTGCATCTGCTCTAAATGGAAATAAATTACACCAAGTACTGACGGGTCCCATCATTAATGCTACTATAAGTCTTCCTCAACCATTAGCTGCTACTCTTCTGCAGCAGCATATAAATTCTGCACTGGCATTGCAGCAGAATGATCCGGACGGAGGTGGTGGAGGTCGCAGTGGTGCGGCACCATTTATGTGTCTGGATGGTGCATTGGACTCATCCGACGAAGAAGGGTCTATAGCAGGGGATGGGTCGGACGACGCGGCGGCTGAGGAAGACGAGGAGGACTCGGTGGAGGAGCGGGCTGAGGAGGAGGAGGAGCGCGAAGAGCCTGGTGGAGCAGATGAGGAGCCGCTCAACTCAGGGGATGATGTCTCCGATGAGGAACCTGGGGACATGTTTGACACTGACAATGTTGTTGTTTGCCAATATGACAAAATCACACGTAGTCGTAATAGATGGAAGTTCTACCTTAAAGATGGCATCATGAACTTAGCTGGTAAAGATTTTGTTTTCCAAAAGGCCAACGGCGATGCGGAGTGGTGATGTGTGGTGTGAGAACAGGGAGCTGTGTATTTCTATAGATGTGTTAACTTGTTATATCTCAATCAAGCATTAGGATCTAACTCAGAAAACAAGAAACTGGCTAATGTTATCTCAAATCTGTCAAGTATTACTTTTCTCATAATGTTTCTATTCAAAATTTGTATTAAATGTATTGATATTAATAGTCTCAATTAAAGATGTGTCATTTTCCGGTTTCACAAAAATTTAATTGTGCTAATTAAGTATTGTATGTGATGATATTTTATTATTTCCCATTTTGTGATAGGAATACTCTGTTGACATTATCCTCTGTTGTGTGTAATCCAATTCGACGGTGATGGTAATTCAAAAATTAATTTATTATCTACCTACATTATAGCAATGTTAATGTTAATGTATTGTATGTTATAGCTTTTCCTGTATCTAAGGCCATGCATCTATAGATTTTTTCTTTGTTATCAAAATGTAATCAAATATTTCTGACATGAGCTTAATACTTACAATAGTAAGTTAGTTACCTAACCAGTACCCAGAATTATCCAGAATTATCTAAATTGTTATTGAAATTCTTAATAATTATAATAAATACAAAATTCTAAGTTTAAGAAGAACCTAAACTATAATTTTCCATGTTGTAAATTCACTCTTCTTATACTACTTAAATCAAATTCATAAACTAAAATAGTGTGTACCTGCTTTTATTCGACAATCACCAAATATATATGTATTGTATAGAGTAGGTACCGTAAATTTGTAAATTGATGAAGTCTAATTTTGTTTTACATAACTTGCATGTGTAAGTAGGTAGGTATGTATTTATGACTTTTGCTGAAAAATTATGTTGGTATCAATTTACAAACACTAAAAAACCCATTCTATGATATAACAGGACACAAACTTCAAACTTAAATTACATATACTAGGTATCTAAATCATATCTTATGCTACTCATTGGTTTGTTTCATTCTTACAATTTGTTTTAACGAGATTTAGGTAGGTACTTTAGAAGAAAATGATAAGTAATAAATAGTTTTAATTATATATGTTTTTTATACTCCACCTGGATCCTATAATAATAGAGGTAGGTACCATAAATATATAGTGCTACATTTCTGTGCATGAGTGTGATGTCTACGTGCTCGTATTACGTATTCAGAGCCCAAGCTAAATTTTACCTTATTCCATGTAAGTATACAATAGGTATCGTGATGTCAAATTTTTCTATGGGATGTGTGGTAGGTGTAGGTACGTCGCAGCGCCTGCAAAGAGTAAAGTAATGTAGCCTCTATCGTGCGTAACGCCCGTTCCATACAAAAGTGAGACATGATACTACCCTCAAACCATTGATTTAAAAAGGGAAGATAGGTTACGTTCTCCCAGCGCTTACTCAAAAATTGGCATGTGTTACAACTACACGCAAACACATACGCTCACAGTTATATTTCCAGTCCTGTGCAATACAAAGAAGAACAAAGACGGAAAGACGTATCTAGGACCGAAGTGAGACTGAGACAACAATATTTCACGCGAATCACGACCGCCCGTGCCGCCGGTCAGACGGTGACTGATGTGGGAGAACACAATTTTACACAATTTGAGGTTGCCACTTTCGAGCAACCAGTGCCTCATCTTCGTTTTTAATAAATCAATGCCTCAAACCGAACTCAAGGCGCCCCGCGCGCTGTCGCCGCCACTGATTATAGCTGGCTGGCTAAGCCACATTCCCAGAGGCGACGTAAGACGTGGGCGGTTGGGACGCCCCGCACCGCCCACGGCCTCGCGGTGCAAAGGGCCTCGCGCCCCACAGCCAAAAATATTTTTTTAAAGTATGGAAAATCATAAAGTACTCGTACCTATACGAACTAATTAACTAGAACTAATAAACTAGAACTTATAGAGATATATACGAGTATATATATAAGATTATGAAGGCAGCGTAGGGTTATAACATATAATAATTAAACTAAACCTCAATAGGGTATATGCATGGATTTTTTAAATCTATTATTAAAGGTTAATACATCAACGAAAAAAAGTATACCTAACAGCCAAAACTTTGTAAATATTCTCCTTTGA
The DNA here is from genome assembly GCA_955876795.1 of Eupithecia tripunctaria. Classification (NCBI taxonomy): domain Eukaryota; kingdom Metazoa; phylum Arthropoda; class Insecta; order Lepidoptera; family Geometridae; genus Eupithecia; species Eupithecia tripunctaria. The sequence goes on from OY041614.1 coordinate 8,737,302, forward strand.
AGTGCACTATTTGCATGAACTTTAAAGGAAAATTAGCAGTATAAGTCCTTGAACTTGGGTGTTGGATAATTTTGTATCAAATACAAAATCCTTAGAATAGATCCTTCAAAGTGACTAAGGGGTTACTAGAGGTATAATTAATAAAGAATGCTGGACAATTCACACAGCATTATCTAGCCCCAAGCTAAGCAGAGCTTGTGTTATGGGTACTAGATAACTGATATACTATATTACGGAAGTCTACACTGCGCGTGGCCCGACACGCACTTGGCCGGTTTTATTTATTTCATGTTCCCTTGTACCATCAGAGGGCCTCGCTAAACACGTACAATAGTACCTTGCCCACTATACGTTTATGTCTTGCGCCGCCACTGCACATTGCGGCCTATACACTAGCTAAACATGATTTAGAAGTTTTGTAAACAAACCGCCTATACAGGGCGATGTGGTCGCTAAGCGACAAAGTCCCTTTATTTGTGATAAATAAAAAAAAAAAAAAAAAAAACCGCCTATACCTAACCTGAAATTCACTCTATTAGCGGGACTTTTAAATGCCATTTACATTACCTACTTATGAGATCCTTTAATAAATATTGCTAAATATTGCTTTTATTATCTACCTAAATAAACTTTATGATTAAACTCGACGCCAAGCAATTGAGTTTTAGTTTTTGTGTCGTGGATTGTATACAAATATTCTACGTCGAGTTTGGCTAGTGTGTATGTCGAGTGTTAATATTATTTTTCTGTGAGTGGTATATCTGCTGTATGTTTTGGTTGAGTACACTCGGTGGGAAAACGAACTTCTCTCTCCCAGTCAAGGTGGTACCTACCTACCTACCTACCTCCCTCGATCCCATAAACGTAACGACGCAACGCTTAGTACCTAATCCTTCGCTTTAGAGAAAAGGGGTGAAGTAAAATGCTGATGCTAGTTGAGTGGTGAGACGAAAACTCAGCTTTTCGTACCCCTCAGTTGGCCTCAATTCCCGACGAATGCCTAGTTTAAGATAATAATCGATCAGGTAGATAAGTATCTACGGGGATGCAATCTTTCCAGATCGAAAGGAAGGTAAACTAGATTTCGATAGAGCACTAGATTTCGATAGCTTAGGTAGGTAAGTTATAAAAAAATTAGCTATAGCTTCCTTCTCATCATAGTTGCTCGCCGTAGTTTGTTTACTAACATGCTTCATTCAAAATGGATAGACCATAGGTATGTAGTGTAGGTAATGTGATGATGGTGATGTGTCCTTCGGCTCAGTCTCAACGTATTTCATTTTAAGTACCTTTAATAAAGTAGCAGTACCCTTAGCATAAACTCTACTTCGCTTGGGTCTAGTCTAGATGAGGCTCTGTGGATTGTCCAGTATTTTTTTTTATTATTTATAAATATTATCTAGCCCCCTTAAAATTAAATAGCGTAAAATTAAAGTAAGTAGGTACAGGTTTTATGAGCTTATTTATGCTATTTTAAAGGTACCTAAGCTTTTCAGAGATTTAAATGCGCAAAATGTTATTGGAAATTAACACATTTTTGCGGGATGCCTATTTTTGTTAAAAAACGGCATTTTGCTTAAGCATAAGAAAATTTATATTCAAAGTATTAACAATACGGGTAAAACGAAGCTCGCATTTCCATACATTTTGTTCTCACCCCAACCACTGTAGTTAACTTAATCTACTCTACAGCACAAGTTTCGTGTAACTAATGATCCATACGAGACACCAATTACCAGCTACGGTCCATATTAGATGTCTTAGTAAGTAGATATTACCTATCTCAAAAGAAAGGCGAACAAAGTAGGGACCTGTTGAATTGACGGCTGACGGTCCCGCTTCCCTCATTCCGTCCCCGCGCTCCGACTGCGCGGCCGGGAATCGGGAAAGTCAAGCCGTCGAGTCGATACCTACCCGCTGGGGCTTTTCACTGTTGAATTCCTATTAAGAACCGTTTTAGGTAGGTTTTTCGGTCCGTTTTAGTGTTCAATACCAACCTATCATTAGGAATATAGCGTTTGATTCAACCTTTGGGATGTGTTCCTAATTTACCTTTCCTTTGTTTCAGGTGGATCTCGGACAAATCAAGTGTCGTCTAAAATCAGTTTAAATATGTCGTGTTTCGGTGGGAGTGTGCTTATCCCCGATTAATTATTTTGCTCTTTCGTGCAGTTTTGTAAAGGTGTGTTGTGATGTGAAAGTGAATTCGAGAATTATCATCGATCGTTGAAGAAATTGCCAAAATGCTGCCTACCAACGTGATGTCGTTTATGAAAAAGGTTAGTCTAGTTCTAAGCTACCACCGAGTTATGAAAATTTGTATAGATAGCCTAACCGATCGATGGAGCTATTCTACATAACAATTTAATAATTCGGCAATCTTACCTACGTAATTTCGAACATGTTGCTGTAGTTTTTTCCAGTACTTTTAAATCAAGACATTTTATAATTAGTTAAGTTTGCCGTTACTACATCTCCCGCCGTAGCTAGAAGATAGCACTCGCTCGACGACGCGCCGGTGTTGTCTGTTTATTCCGACTGCCAAAAAAGGATTTTAAAATTTTAGCTCTTTTATATTACAAAAGCCTAAATTTTAAACTTATTTCAAATTGAGATTAGACAAAATTGACGACGATATTGTTAGGGGCGAACTAGGTACCTACTATTTATACTACTAGATACCAGAAATATGTCAATAGGAACTAGTAGATACTTTACAGTTGAGCACCGCAGTTGAGCGAGCAAACATTGTTGTAAACAATCAAGAGGAAGCTCAACTATCCATATCAATAGGTACCATTTCAGTTGTAATAAATTGTAATGGCTTACTAGACTGATCGCTTCCCGTTTTTTAGTCTTGCGTGGCTTTTAGTTTACTGTCGATGAGTTTATACTCCCGTAGCTCTAAGGTAGATGATTGATAGCTGGCACGTTTTTTGCAATAAACGGGGCTAGCGCCTGAAACGTGACTTTATGCTCTACCTCTCGCCTGCCGATCGATCACCATATTTTACAGCATCACTCATCAATAATCTATCACCATGAGCCAGTCAGCATCGCGTTTTAACGATACTTTCTCTTTAGAAAATAAATGAGTTCGAGTCTCCCATAAAAGGCTAGTTATAGCTAGGTATTAAGAATTATCTACCTCTGATAGCAGCGACTAATTCTTTATACCTATAGTTCGATTCGATTTCTATAGTTAGTTTTTTTATAGGATAGGCATATAACGCCATAACGAAGCTTATTTGTTCAGTGCTACCGCCAATGATATATTAAAATATCATTGGCTACCGCCCTACAGCAATCAAGTTATTATTGCGCATTCACAAAGGCTGAATATTTTTTGAAACCGGCCCTAGACTCAAAAGTTATTTACGAATAAAAACTCACAAAACGCTCTACACAGGTACACTCGTATGTCCCCAGCGCGGCGGTGAACCAGCACTAAACCAATATTCCCATGTCCCAGACGACAGTTACAGAACTAGAACAATGAACGAATTTGAGTAAGTTACCTCCATCTATTCACACGGCTGGTTATCGCACGGGCAGGCGAGCGCTCACTAGTGCCTGTGAGGAGAATTAACGCTCCACTGGGCGGAAGTGTGTTTCTTTTAAGATGAAGAATACATTGTCTCCGTGTGTTTCACGGAGGTGAGAAAGTGATACGAGTATTTTCTGTACAGGTAGGCTTGTCTATTCCATGACGAATTTTGGTAGCGCAAAGGGTCAACAGGGCTACCCACTTAAAATGGTTTCGCATTTAAGTTTGGGAGTTTCAATGTGCGTCGTTCATACTTACTGTCTTATTTTTTGGTGTATTATATATTATATACAAAGTAGTTTGTCAGCAATCCTATTACAGTTTGTAAGAAAATCTTAAAAATGTCACCTAGGCTGAAGTAATCAGATAGAACCTTAGTTTCTGATATCTGTGGATAGAACCCTGCTAGGGCGCTATACTTTTGAGAGGCAGCTACTTAATAACCTAAATAATTATCACAACTTAGGTACCTACTAGAATTAATATCTACATACATGTATTGCACATACTTTTCTTTTCATCTACATCTACCATACCGTTTGTGTAAAACTGTTACTAACGGTACCGGAAATGGTCACGATGGTGACACAGACATGGAAGAACCACGCAGAAGTTTAGGAAACAATTACTGAACGTTTGTTTTCAAAATGTAAGAGTTGGAACTCTTGTGATGCCGTTTTTAGTATATAGCTACAGAGGTAGACGAGAAACGCGGAAAATACCCACTGCTCTTGTTCTTGAGACTTCAAAGCGTTTTCTGCAGCCGTGTGTGCTTTGTGCCTTCATGGAGTTGGCGTTACATTGACGTCAGCCAACGTACTAGGCTTAGAATTGTCGAAGCACACAGCTTGGTTAAACACCGGTTGTAGGTATATTCTATGGTTTGCCTAGTCTTAAAGCACGTAGCTTTGGTTCATGTTACTTACCGCCTGGGAATTCTTGGTAAATCTTACCTAGCTTTTAGTAAATTTGATAAAAGTACTGGGTATGGACTAGCATACGTTTAGCTAATTTGATATTATTTGCAGAAGTGTTCCTGCGGTTGTTCCCGTGTAGTGGTTACCATCTTGGAATTATTGGGTTATTAATAAATCCTAGCAAGCTCTTAGTAAATTTGATGACATTAACTCTAAAATGGTAGTCTCTAGATTTTTTGTAATAACTTATTCATGGTTGTGTGAGAATTCTATCTAGTCTGTGGGTTCTTTGCGATTTTTTTTATTTCTATATTAATAACACGAAAGTTTATAACTCAAGAACTTGGAGTACAAGAACGGGTTTGTCTCAGTTCGGAATGGCAAAATAGCAGAATACAAAAAAAAAATTCTTCGCGGGCGATTCCGTGGGAACAGCTATACCTTATCCATCGAGCTTGTAGAATGTTATTAAACAAACCACCCAAACTTAACCTAACATTCACTTTGTTGATGCGTCCATACGTAATTTACATTACTTGTCGATTAGAGATCCTTCCTTCAATAAATATTGCTCCCAATTACATCTGAAACTCGATGCCAAGAAAATGAGTTTTAGTTAATAAATAAAACCTTATTAATATAAATTTCTACACACAGGATGTGGGTTGAATTTAACATCTCGAATAAAGCTGAATTGGCCATTATATGGCTACTATACTTTATCCATCGAGCTTGTAGAATGTTAGTAAACAAACCACAACACAAATATCTAGTAGACAATTATAAAGCTAAATATTTAAGTTTTCCCCTTGACAGATCTCCCTTATGGGGGAAAACTGGAATTCATTTTTATGAAGTCCAGTTTCCCTCTTACCGTTTTTGGGCGTTCCAGTATTACCCTTGGAAGAATGAAACGTAAACCGTATATTTGAGAGGCGTGTCGTTCATCAAAATATGTTTTCCTTCAATGTCGAGAAACCTTATGAAATTGGTTTCAAAAGTTTCATAAAACTTGGGAAACATTACAACTGTTTTGTTGAACATCCACTTGGGTAAATTAGGAAATACAATGCGATATTTCTTGCAAAACAGTTTATTTACGTACTGATTGCTAACTTATAACTTTTTCACCGAATTCAAAAACAGGTTCGGTTGTAAGCATTGATGTAAGTATATTTTTAGGGTTTCGTATCCAAAGGTAATGGGACCCTATTACTAAGACTCCGCTGTCCGTCCGTCTGTCTGTCTGTCCGACTGTCACCAGGCTGTATCTCATGAACCGTGATAGCTAGACAGTTGAAATTTTCACAGATGATGTATTTCTGTTGCCGCTATAACAACAAATACTAAAAAATAGAATAAAAAAATATTTAAGGGGGTTCCCATGCAACAGGCATGATTTTTTTGCCGTTTTTATATAATGGGTACAGAACTCTTAGTGAGAGAGTCCGACTCGCACTTTGCCGTTTTTTTTTATATGTTCGTTGATTTCCCCTTATAAACTGATTTCAATGTTCAATTCGAATGACCTCGAGGTTTTTGAATAAAATGATTCGAAGTCGGTTTCTAGTTTTAGCCAAAATAATGAAATGTAGTAGATTTATTGAACAAAATAGATAGCTTTATGAAATAGTGGAACATATACATACCTGCTGTAAGTAGGTTATACTGATTGAGTTTGCTCCGAATTATCCGTAGCTAACAAGCTTGGCACGAGTTAAACCATGCTATTAGATATGGGATAATGTTAGTTAGTGGATATATATTATATATGTAGACTCAATATTATCTGTCACACAATATACACGTATCATCTCGGCAACCTTTATCTACCGAACGAAAATGTTACCAGACATGTCACCTCTAAACAATGAACGTGTTTAAAAATGCCACATTCATGATCTAAGTGCAATAAACTGGCCGTTAATGTCGCATCGTCAAAATATGACATCATGTCATTACGTTAAGAGCTATTTGATGATGGTTGTGCATAATGTTGACACTGATTTATTCAAACAGCTGCCCGCGGCTTTGCATGCGTTTTTTCGGCATAAATATTTCATGTCTAGAACTACGTCATCTACATATGCAAAATTACAACCTAATCTATTCTGTAGTTATGGCACGTAGAGATAACTTACATAACCAAATTTAGCACTTCTAAAATTAGTCTAACACAGAGTAAAAAAAACGTAATCGGTAACAAACACAAACAAAGTTTAGCTAAACTGTGTGGCTCTTTGTTGCGGACGTACTAACAATATAAAACAAAAACTAAATTCTAAAACTTTAGCGTTTTCTAAAGCGATTTCCGAAACTCGCTTTTATTGGCAAAAATAGAAGTTAAAGCGGCTGAAAAGGTCACTTTAATATGCGCGCTTTGATAAGTTGAGTCTGTGCAGCACTGCGCTAATAGAGCCGTCCATAGCATAGTCGAATTGGGTCGCCATTTCGTGCGCGCTCTTTCGCCGCACCGCTCTCGCTTCTCCCAGTCTCCCACAAAATAAAGGTACAATATTTATTCCCTGTTTCCATTTTATCGTTATTCTATAATGGTTATTGGTAAAAACTCGGGCTTGTATTTAAACTAAAATGATTCTTTTTTTAAGAGTAGCCGAGCGTCGAGCTTTATGGTATTGGTGTAATTAGCACCTGGCAGTGAAGAGCTATACTGGCGCTACGATACTAATGATTTTATGAAATCGAGTGCTACGGAGTTCATAGAGCCGCTATGTACTCTCGTCGCTCGATGATACGCCACATGAATAGTAGACTTTTTCAGAGGTAAATCTCGTTGACGATATTCAAAATTATTTCGCTTATTGATTACTACATTTTTTGTGTGCTTCTACGATTCGGCAGGCTTTTGACAGATTCCAGCGAAGCTGCGGATAGTATGTATAACAAGATAACTTCTCACTCACCAATGTTTGTGTATATCACGATTCAGAGTCAGAGTCAGAGTCAAATCGTTTATTTCTTTAAACTTACAAAATAAGCACTCAGACAAGTAAATTTTTTAGTAATTACTATCAAACAAGAAATAAGGTGCAATTGACGCTAATTCACTTCAATTTTTTCGGAAGAAGTGAAAAAGAAGCCACTAGCAAGTTTATCGATCATCAAACACAATCTTAGCATAACTAAGTCTAAGTGTTTTTACATACCATTGTCGGTGTGGAACTGGGCGACATCCGGCCGGATTGTAATAGTGGCTCTTCAGTATTCTCGAGTTTCGTATTACGAGTGGCCACTAGTACATAGTAATGATTTTATGAAATCAAGTGCTACGAAATCGTAGAGTCACTATTTACTCTCGTAGCTGGATGCTACGCCATGCTACGGTGCGTTACGAAATAGTGCGAGTACGTATGAGTACGAAATAGTGCGAAATAATGCTGCTACGGGTTTATTCAATTCGACGAGCTCGTGGCACAGCAGGTGAAGACGAGACGCATGAAGTTGCGGGTTCAATCCCGTCTCGGGACAATTGTTTGTACAATCTGCAGAGACCCAAAAGCCCGTGGTACTCCTAGACTTGGCGTGCATCGTCAGAAAGTTCCTGTCTTTGCACACTAATCATCGGCCGATTGAGCCTGGCTTCGTGGCTGGGCTACTCTAAGCGGCACTCAAAAACGACTTTCAAAACTTGTTTTGAATATTTTGACAATATTTTATTTTCTACAGTAAAAAATATTGTTTAACGAGACTTAAAATAAATGCAATGTAAAATTAGTAGATATCAGTGATATGTATAGTACTCACAACACAAGATATATTTAACTTGAGGCAAGGTGAAGCTGTCCAGCACTATTTAAAAATATTTTACATCTATAGCCATCAGCGAGAGAAAGTGAGAAAATTCTAACTGTCCATAACTTGCCGTTCGCTGTTCTCTAATAAAAACAAAAAAATATAATACACAATTCTGTCTTAACATTGTTTATTCCTAATACAATCTGAACCCATATCAAAGAAAGCTGTGACGCGTCGGGAACATTCGTTCACACATCGTGTCCGGGCGTTTATTGTCTGGCTACTTGGCCAGAATACAAATGTGCTCTGATTGGACTCGGTTTGTGTACCTAACCATTGGACACAATTTCGGATATATTGAATCAAAGGGATTTAAAATAAATATCGCTGGTGTTAAAATATATTGCTAACTTTATTATATTATATTGAATGTTGCCAGCATGCAAAAAATATCAAATCCGATCGGGCTATAGCAGAAAGAACACCAACAGTCTTCAGTTAGCTCAATTGTTTAAATTATAAATACTAGTTCTAACCAATAAAAAATACAGATGGTTTGTTGGTTGTTTGGTCCCATTTCAATGTGGTTCAGTTCTGACAATGGTATCCGTGAGAAAACCATTTAATTAAGTTAAGTAGTTTTTTAAAACAAACCTAATTATATTTGTTACTTACGATAAATAACTTCGTTACTTGATACTATTCCGTGATCTTTTAGGGGTATGTTTGATGAACAGGCATCAAACATACCCGTTACAAGTGTTTGTTTAATTTTAAGCTGCCCTCGTAATCAGAATGATTTACATAATCGACCCTATCCCAACGGCTAGGTTGACTTTAAATACTTTTATCTGATTCTTAATCACCATTTCAAATTCATTTCCCTGCAGGATAACCAAAGTACAACTACAATCATTAACATCAGACTAATAACTCACGGTAAAAGGTCTTGAAACCCTGTCCGAATTCTGCTATAATACTGAGTCACGGGTATTGATTTCTTCTCCACGCGAGTCGATTTCATGCAAATTAATTCCAGTCTATTTTCGGTTCAACTTCACTCTGATACTTGATTCCTGTGGTGGAGATTTCACGGTCATTATAACCAACACGAATGGTTTTAAACAATGCATGACAAGAATTCAATTGCTGATCGAAGACAGTATTCTATACAGTATTCTTGTACCCCTATATGTAATACCTTACCTACTTACTTATTGATTTTAATCATCGTCAGGAGAAACAAATAAATAACAAAACATGATATGGATACAGCAATATAATATGTACTTACACCAAATTATCAAGGAGACAAAGACATGAAAACTTTATACAAATGAACTACTCAGGCAATGGGCGTATTTAATAATAATGGTAAGGCCACCATTTTTATTAAATAAGTAAATGTTGCCGAACAATACAAAGAACAATACCTAACCGAGTAAAAAATAACTTGCCTATCTGTAAAACTAATCGGGAATATATTATTATGTATTTATCTTGTTCGGTAGGCTGTCGTTATCTCGAGAGTCTATAGATTGATATGAGACAAGGCTCATGCGGATGATTTGGAGAGCCTCTCATAATACAAATCTCGAGAAGAGACCGCTGAAGACCCACTACTACAATCGTGATATAACAATACACAAACATTGGCGTAAAAGTTATCTTGTTATCTACTGTACTAGGGTGTAAGCTCGATTCCCGCCTTGGAAAAAATCTTGTACGATCTACAAATATTCTATGTTCATTTCAATAAGAATATCTGTCTGTGTAATGTAGGTATTGTATATTAAGTATATCAATTATCTATGTAGTACCTGTAGCACAAGCTCTTCAGGTTAGCTTGGGGCTAGATGCTATGTGGAAAGTCCAGCATTATTTATTTATAATGCACCAGTAATGTGATATAGACCTTGCAATCAACTCTGTTCATTAGTAAAAACTTTTTTAATTTCCATCAGCAATGTTTGCCAACTAATATTCATGCAACCCTCAGCCACACTTCACATAGTATATTCGACCTTACCGTTAAATAAGGCGTCTCTGGAAATAGAACTCACATTACTTAGTTAGAGAACTTGTGTTTGCGAACTGAAATTACACTCAGCTGTGAATTCACAAAGATTTCTCGTTCCCGTTTTGATCAAAGAGATTTCATGTCATAAAAATATTTGAATAGCTCTGTTATTTACGTACCGAAATTGGTATTTATCTCTACTGTGGTTAAAATTTACCACAGAGGTTAAATCTTATTTAATTTATTTTTGGTAAAAGTTTGGTAGAAATTAGCAAATGGTTTATTAGATGTGCTGTGTGAATTCTAACATTTTTAGAAACTACATGAAAGAGGCATGTTTTTTAAATTGTGGGCCACCCCAGTCTCCATACGTTTTTTTTATACCACAAGTGCTTTATCATAAAAAATAGAAACCACAAATTTTTATTTTAAGTGTTTAAAAAAACAAGCAGTTGTGGCTAGGAATATTTTGTGATGCGCCATAGCAAGGCCAATTATCCACGGTTATTTCCAGAGAAAATCAATTCGTTTTTATTAAATTTGTAGCCGTAGTGTTCAAAAAATTTTTTATTTTTTTTTAAACAAAGGTATTAAATTTCGGACTTTCAAAACAAAAAAATGCTAGACCATTGCAGATAGATTTTTTTTATATTTTTTTCAATGTTGCCCCCCTGCTCCCCCACAAGCACCTGCGGGGTTATCCATTAATTACCGGACACCCTGTATATATGGTATGGTTGTAGGGTATATGTGAGGTTATATAGAAGACCATCTCATCTGCCTTAGTGCTCTAGATACTCGTATGGAGAACCTTCATAAGGCGCTCATTATAGAGGTCAAAATTGACGCACACAAAAAGCCTCCAGTGAATGTTGTGTCTTCGCCTATAATGCATAGCAATAAAGTCTACTGTGAATATATGAAGGGTGGAGTGGTAAGCTGTAGCAGGCTAAATTATGCGTCTCGAGTCGGGGGTCGACTCCGCTCAGATGAAAGGCTTACTATGTGACCCGAACGTGCCATAAAGGCTTACGCTTCAAAACTTTATTATGGCCTTTTGCTTGCCTCAACACAATCTCATTTGTAAATTGGATCACTTTTCGTCGTGTCTTAGAAACTAAAAGTACTTAGGTACAGGCGTAGCCTAAAGAAAATTATTTTTGTCTGGAGATACATAAACTAGGCTTACAAATTTAGCATATTTCAATTATTATCGCACCAGCCGCAAAATGAGCTTCAGAGGGGAAAAAAGGAGTCGTTAATTTAGAAGGGCGTCGCGTTGAACATTTATTTTTCGACTTTCTTTATGCGAAATCACGCCCTCAAGATCGCAACTGCTCAATTAATCTTATTCGCAATAAACGCCACTGAATTTGTAACATTCTTACGAAATATTCCAACTTTATTTGAGCAATGAAATTATGTGTGCCACCATCTTTTCTGTTAAATGTTAAATGGCTAAAAGACAAATTGTTTCTGTAAGTTATTCAATGCATTTTCATAATAAAGGTCGGGTTGGGAGCTGGGATGGATGAAATAGCATTAGGTGAATAAGATTTAGAGGAGATTCTTTTCAGTCCGACATTGATTCAGATTTATTTGACTTTTAGTTCCTTTTGGGGTGGCCACAGTTATTTATGTAAGGAAATCTTGTGATATCACTAAATCAGAATTGTCCTATCTTTAATGGAATGGCTCTGTCTGTTTATTCCTAAGTTTTTTAGTCACGTGACCATTCGTGAAAGTTTGAAAGGCACGTGTTTATTGACACCCTTAGCTGCTATAGTTACGTCTGTGGTAAGATATAAAATAAGAGGAGACTTGGATAAAGAGCAACGGGTTGGCCGTGCGTCTGGCGCGTAATTACATTCCTTTGTAGTGTCCAGCCCGGCCCTCGAGCATCCATAGCCTACGTGAACGAACTTCATCTATTGTTGTTGCCTCTTTGTACAGGAAAAAATCGATGACTGGCTGGAAATGAGACCTTTGACGTTTAATTAATTGATCAATCGGTGTAATGAAATGGAGTGGTTGCTTTGTTAGAACTAAAAGTTTACTGGCTTGCTCTTTTGTTCACACGGATAACATGCCAAGTTGAGATTATGATAAAAAGTCAATTGTTTTATTTCATGTCGGGGTTATAATAGGTGGTTGTGGTTTCCGTTATTACATCACACTAATATTATAAAGGCGAAAGTTTGGATGGATGTATGGATGGATGTTTGTTACCTCTTCACGCCAAAACTACTGAACGGATCTGGCTGAAATTTTGCAAACAGGTAATTCTAATACTGGAATAAAACATAGGTTACTTTTTATCCCATAAATCTGTTCCCGTGGGATGAAAATCACCTTTTAATGTTTTCATAGGAACAACGCGTGCGAAGCCGCGGGGCGCAGCTAGTTAGTTATAAAGAAAACCGCACCCTGATGCAGGAGTCACTATGTAGAAATCCTGTTATGTCCAAATCATATCAATATCCATCACACCAATATTTATCAATATCCTGTCATAATCATCAAAAAAATTGAAATTGAAATTGAACGGCCTTAGTGTGCCGAAGTTAAATAAAAATGAAAAATTGAGTTATGCGAGAATACTCAAAGAACCGATCGCTTGCAAACTTTACTATAAAACATTTTATAAATAAAAGTTCTTCCAAAGATTCTAATAATAGTTACCTAAGTACCCGCCTCCGAAAAATGAAGCAATTTACACTTGGAAATGAAAATCTTGACTGGTGAATTTACCGGGCCGACAAGAAATTAGGGAAGGTCGATCCCCAGGCGGTGATAAGTAAAGGCCTAAGTACACCTGCTCTGCGAATAGCAATTAGAGTTGTAATGTAAATAGGGTACAGACATAGATTATATAACAATTACCTACAAAGAAGGCAACAAGTGGGTCAAACGCCGTCCCCAGAGGAACAGCTCTTCTAGCCGCTCACTACTAGGTCATGATCGAGCGATGTTCATGACCCACTTTATCTCAAAAATCTGTTCAGGTGAAGCAATCGATACGTCCCATTTCCACGTTATGTACGCAATGTGATTTGCAACGTTTTGATACTAGCTAGCTTTTTCATTACACTAGCTTTAGTCCTAAGGTTTTATCTTTAACTTTGTGTAGGTAATGCTCCGAGTTCATGATGCTATTTTAGTTATAAGCCAACAGTCCCTGGATGTTAAACCTCCTGGATGTTATAAACGGTGGTCCACGCATAGGTTATATAGGGTGTTTCGCAGACCGTGTGCTATATGGTGATGTGGGGTAGGTGGATAGTGCAATTGATTAGCGGCTTTTTAATGCTAAAATGCCTCTCGGCTACAACTTTTACAAGCTGATCTATGTCTTAAAAATAGCCAACAGGCTTTTCAGGGCAGCCAGCTGCCAAGCTATTACACATGTTTCCACCTATCCCCAGTTACCATGTGGCCCACGGTCTCCCGAACAATTCGGGTAGAATTGTCCTGCAGAACAATTATACCACCGAACTGCGATCCCCAACCCGCTGAACATGCGCCCAGCGTTGGGATTATGGGCATTACCCCCCATGAGATAAAAGCCAATAAAGCGCTAAGGGGAGGCCTGCGTCCAGCAGTGGACTAATATAGGCTGTAGAACCTCTACAGAGAGCACCGTCTGCCGAACATGTATAACATAATTTTTATTTGTGTACAGCAGCTAGGGTGGTTGTGTGTCATTGTTCAATTAAGTCCAGTTCTTAGATTTATTTATTTGACTACCAAAAAAACTATAGATAACACAATAAAAATTAAAATACAGTGGCAAGGTTCTTAGGTCTAGTGCTCTCTAAATCATGGCAATTCAACTAACATTTTAAACAAAAACTAATGTGACATACTTAAGTATTATCTAATCATTAGCTTAAAACTACTTCTAAAACATATAAAAAATTATAAGTACAAAAATAGACGTGGGTAAATCTACGTGCATATATAGGCAATACAATACAATATAAATAAATCAATAAACTACCCCAAATACGAACAGTGTTTTTGGAGGTATTTACAATATATACCCTACCACCTAGCCCTACTGTGGGCCAATAAGGGTGCCAATAATGAACAAACAATATGTGCTTGATTGAACAGGTGCTTATTTTATTGACCAATTCAACTTCAGCGGTTGACATCAAGCGATGAAGCGAGCGGCTGCAAGTACTTCGAGGGCTGGTTAAAAGGGATCACTTCAGAGTTACCAAGCCCGTTTCACAAAAGGCTTTATTTATTCGTTTACTCAGATTTGAGTTTAAAATTTTCCTCATATTATTTTTACCTGAATAAATCAAATTAACCCGCGGGTTTATCCCTTCTTTAACCGGTCTTCCCATAATGTAATTCAAAGCTGTAGCAACTCTTCAACTTTGAATTTGCTCAGGCAACGGCAAATTAAGCTATAGAAACGTTAACCCGCAAATTCATTAGTTATCCAGTAAAGTAGAGCTCCATAATGTATTTAAGCAGAAAGCTTGCGGTTACGGCGGTCTCGTTGCTCGCAAATCCAATAACGTCAGGATAGGAAGCGGGATGGCCGCTACAGTCAGGAAAACTATGGCGACCGCGGGGCCGTTAAATATTTATTTATTTTCAAGTAAGTTATTCCCGGGGCGGCGCTCATGCGGATCACTGAGCAGGAGTATCTTGCGAGGCGGAGCGGCTATCGCTATCGTTCCTAACAGACTTATTCATGAAATCGAATAGGTTTATAGCCCAGCGGTCGTTTTGTATGCGGTGCGGATATAAGTGTTTATATCCGCACCGCATATTATACTTTTTATAAAATTGGTAGCAAATTAAATTTATGCGATATTGATTGTATACATAAATGAATACTTACTAATACTAGTAGTAAAATAACTACAACTTAATGATATCACACTAATATTATAAATGCAAAAGTTTGTATGGATGTATGGATGGATGTTTGTTACCTCTTCTCGCCAAAACTACTGAACGGATCGGATTAAACGTGAAATTTGAACTGAAATTTTGCATACAAATGCAATCAAACATAGACTACTTTTTACTTTTATCCCATAAATCAGTTCCCGTGGGATAAAACTCACCTTTAAACGTTTCCATAGGAACAACGCGTGCGAAGCCGAGGGGCGCAGCTAGTATATTATATATTTGGTTTGTCACTCACAAGATTCTGGCATCGATCTTACTGTATGCTGCGTCCATAGGTTATCCCTCGGATAAGTTTGATGCCAGTTCCTACTACGAGTAGAACCTATCTGTAAAACAAAGAGGCTTTCCTACATATAGCGTAGGTATTTAGGTCAATTGCAGCCTGTCATGGGTCTTCTGTCGATGCAGTTTACTGTATTATTTCATTTTTATACACGGTGATCATCGATCAGTTATTTCGCGGCCTCCCCCGTTAGATGCCTAGAACCAAGCTAGAACCGAAAATGACACTCAAAATTGTCTACGACTTGTTTTGACGCGGACAGTTTGCGCGATTAGTGGAGTCGAATTTATTTTATTTTGTCAATAGGTAACTGAAAATAATATAACTGCGTTTTTACAGGAACAATCTGTAAATCATATCGTTACCTTGTATTTATCATATTTAAATTCATTTGGTTAGTGAACCAAATGAATGAATATTTTTTTTTTTTTAATTTTTTTTTATAAACGAAAATTGTGCCTCGAGTAGCAACTTACTGGTTAAGTGAATGACGTATAAAATCATACCCTACCATTCGTTCAATCATCGATCGATAAACGTCAAACGTCATAGGCCGTTGGCAAATGTCTTGTCATTTGTTTTGTTTTGGTGTTTTCGAGGGAGATTTTGAAAAGCGTTGTGTCGTGCGTGTGCGTGTGATTATTTTGTTTCTTTATTTTCTATCATGATCATGAATTAAGTTAAAAGGGAAAGAAGTGCAAACTTTTCGATTAATGACAGGGACATTTTAGTAGCCCTTGTGCAGAAATACCAAGATGTGCTGGAAAATAAACAAAGCGATGCTTCGACGTGGAGGAAGAAAGAGGCCGCTCGGGAAAGTATAGAAAAGGAGTACAATGCTCGATCTGGAGGCACGTTCCGATCGACCTTAACTTTGAAAGTGAAATAGGAGGGCCATAAACGTATGGTCAGAAAAAAGTCGGCTGCAATGCGCTTGTAACTTTACCCTACCGGAGGTGATAAAAATACAGCGCTGCCGCTAGATAACGTAGAAGAACAAATCAAAGGAATGATTAGTTTAATAAACTCATAGTTTTTAATAAAATCATTTGATTAATGAAAAAAAAAAAATCACCTTTGCGATTTAGGGATTATTTTGTGTTTTATTAAGATAAGCACTTTGTTCACTGCATACTTTGATAGACGAAATTTAGCAAAACAATCAGTTTCATCTAGGTCCGTAAAATAATCAACACGGAATTTAAATACACGAATCCTAGGTACCCGTTGCGTCGTAGAATGTTCTAATTCATCCAATTGATGATCAATTAGGTCAAATAAATCCATTTTTATTAATATATTTTAAATAATCGTTGGATATTATCTGTTATGTACCGACACAAAATGACAACGGACAGCTTTTATCTTTAAAGTAAACACGCTACTTGGCAGATGTTGTGACAAGTAAGTTACTGGTCAGATAATCATTATGATTAGTGCTACTCAAACATCGTGAAAATGGCATGTGAAGTTACGGGTGACTTTATCTAGTGGTTAGCCTCAAAACTTTACTTGAGGGTGGTGAAGGAGGTCCTTAGCCAAACAAAAATTATTTTGATTTGAAATGGCCAGTACTGCAGAACGGCAATTTCATAGGTAAAGACCTATTTTTTTTAATGTTTGAACCAGTATTATACGAAACTCTTTTAGATAAAGAATAAATAAACACAAGAACACACTATAAAAATAATATATAAAAAATAGCCTCCCTATTCATGAATTAAAACAAAGTTAAAATCGTAACATAAGCAAACCAACAAATAATTTTCAACGTCGATTTCTTGAGGTAAAGGCAATAATTGTACATTAAAGTGGTAAAAAATGCATTAAAACATTAATGATGAAAATAGGAAAAACCGTCATTTTTGTGTCCTGGACGTGTGATTTTTGATATTTCGTAACAAAATAAAAATAAAAATATATTTTGACCAACAGCTAAATATGTAAATGATGGTTAGAAAAATCTTTTAAAAAATTATTTATCCATCATTAGTTATTACATGTCTGCACAGCCCTTGTTTGTTTTTATTCGTGCAGGGGCGGGTGTTGCCATCCTTCTTTGCTAGTCATGCTTTCTCTCCAAGCGCTCAAATGACACTAATTCAAATGCTTTCCCTACATGTCAAAAAGGAAATCCTTTGATACAGACGGTTTCAGGGCGTGCATTGTGAATCTATGGGGGGCCGGCGAAAACTTTGATCGATGACGGTGATGAAATAAAAAGGCTTACTACAAAATATCTGATTATTTAGCTAGAGGATAAAAAGTACGGAACGGGTTTAGCTCCAACTTGAAAACATATAACCTGATGTCGGGCACAGAACAATCGAGCGAGAGCAAGTAAAAGCATAACGAACAAACGCAAAAGAACCAGTGTGGACGTGTTTGCAAAAGCAAGCGAGCCTAAACGATAGCCTTCGTTCGCTTTCGGTCATGCTGCGGGGCGGCGGCTATCGCTACATCAAAGAGAAATGAAGCGAACGAACGTACCGATAATCGTTAAATCCCACTTGTTTGCATTTGCTCGCTCTTCCTCTCGTAAAGGCTTCTTGTTATTAACTTCACCTTAAAAAATATTGAAGGGAACAAAACATCATAGAGGTCACTTTTTTTCTCGTTCTAGGTATGAAAAGAAGTAAAGCAGTTTGAGTTATGAGTTTTTTAGTCCTGTCTGAAATAATTTTCCTAAAATTGTGTTAAAATTCCCAGAAAGTCTGTTAGGCCGCTCAGTAACAACTATACTATCAAAAGATTTATCTATTCGGTCTCTAATTCGGTTCGGCTTTTGTTCGGTACAGTAAACTCGTAGGCGGGGTTAGAGAGGAGAGCGGATTTTGCGTTTTTCCTTTTTTCTTCGTTTAGCGTGTTGTAGACAACGAAACACATGTAATCCTGATACTTATGTCTGTGATGTCATAAGGCTGTGATTATATTTCACTGAAAAAAATTGTTTTGTTTTATTAAACGCGATAGTAGTCGGCTAATATAAATAAACACCATCTTAATCATCATTCGTAAAATAATGATATAAGGATATCAGGAGGTTTTCTGTAAGAAAACTATTTTAGGGTTAAGTTCGCCTTTGTTCGTATCGTTGTTAACTTCCATGTATGCCTTTTGTGTGTGCAATAGAGAACTAAAGATTGATAATACCTATTAATGTTGATCTTTCCAAAATATTTTGTGGTTTTGGCTTGTTCAATTCATAGATTTAAAATAATACTTCAGAACAAAGAAAATTCACAAATGTAGAGCAACTGTGAATATTTGTATAATCTTCGTCCTCTGACACGAATATTTTGTAAATAGTACCTACTAAACACAAAGAAAGACGTACAAAATTAACACACAGATGACTTCTAAGGAAAATAAAAGGTAACAGACGATTTCGTTCAATTTTCTCGCAATAGGTAAAGTTATAAATATATGGTTAGTCGTTCTTCCTACCCATACGCCATCTTATTTTAGGACCTCTCTACAATGGCCATAGGAAGTTTTACGGCTTAAAAATATTCCAAAGCAATAAAGTGCCTAGTAAAGCCATGTTTTCTATTTTCTTTTTAAACCTACGCTATACGCTGCTAAAAAAACTAACATTTATGAAATCTGTATCGGTTTCTGTTATCACTTATCAGTCTTATGGTTTTAGGATAAAAGGTTGCCCTCTAATGCCAGATTTCACTTAACTATTAATTGGCGGCTTCTTTTATAATTTTTAATTTTAATTCTCAGAACGATTTTTTTTTAATTTCCTGATACGGGTTTTTATATTTTTGCCAGGCTTCACGGCATGGTCGAGTGTGCTCATTTTCACGATATCACAAAGTTATAAAACACGAGTTTAATGACTCGTAAAACGTAAAACCTCTTATTTACGTGTGCTGGTTTTAATGTTTTCTGGGCAGCACTTGTTCATTCGAACTCGGTTTATAAGCAAAGTCCAAATAAACACAACATAAGGTACGCAGGGTAATAGTTATGAGTAATAATTAAATTTGAATAACGAAAATTCTCATTTATGAACTGTTAATTATGTCGAAAATATTAATTCACTAGAAGCTTCCAATAATAACATCAGAGTACCAGAAACAAGAGTTAAAAATACAAATAATAAATTTATGAGCATGTCTAGTTCACAAAATACTTAATTGCTCTTGTTGAATTGATATTGGATGTGACGAAAACTCTCAGTTGATTTGGAAGAGACGCAATAAAACCTTCTGATGTCGAATTCGGAAACGGCAATATTGATTTTCCCGTCTCCGATGTATTTCATTCTCCATCTGTTGCTCTCCATAAAATTTACGACAGTATTACTGAGTCGTTATTTTTGTATGAAGAGTTTTATCGCCGTGGCGCGTCACTTTCCGCGACATGAGTTTTTCTTCAAAGGCAAGTGTTTTTTCAATCGTGGTCACTAATTCACTGCAATAAAAAATTGCGGACTCCGCTACCTTTGTTCACAATTCTGATATGTAGGGTTATGTGCAGTTATTTATGTGCTGCTAACAGCATGATGGTTTTGCAGATGGTGGCGACGGAGGACACGAGTTCAGTGCCAGGGCATATCGACACGCCAGGCACTTTCGGGAAGCTTCGCCAGACGCTCTCGTCCTCACTCCTCACCGCACAGGACAAAGGTAACAGATAGTTTATAATAAGTTCGCGTTCTCTGAGCATACATAATTCGCATTAGACGGGGAGTTATTCAACATAGTTAGAAGTTCCGCTCGGAGCACACTGTGCACTGTGCAAAATTACTGGGAATAATAAAGAGCTCCATCAACTAGAAACTAACTGAATTTTCAAATTATTATTTACTCGGGTATTTATAAGACTAATGAGCGTTTTATTGAACGATCATTCTGTTCTTTAAGTACGCCAAACAAAAGTCTTATTTAATGGAGGTTAATTAGTCAAAAGTTTCTTTTAAAGACCTTACAGTTTATAAGCCACATTAAGGGAACTTTCGCAACAACACTAATAATGCCGGAGGTAAATAAATTTC
The DNA here is from genome assembly GCA_955876795.1 of Eupithecia tripunctaria. Lineage (NCBI taxonomy): Eukaryota > Metazoa > Arthropoda > Insecta > Lepidoptera > Geometridae > Eupithecia > Eupithecia tripunctaria. The sequence continues at coordinate 8,757,768 of OY041614.1, forward strand.
TAATGAAAAGTTACGTAGCTGAGGTTACAGAGTTGCGTAATAATCCCAACTGGCTTACCTAAGCACCTATGCATTTGTACATTCGTATGTAGGTATATCAGCGAAGTTTAGGGTTACCTAACACTCAGTATACTTGTGTAGACATCTAAAAATCATATAGTTCTAAAAGACAAACATTTTCAAATCTGATTCGTAGCTGCAACCATGGTTTCATATTCAAAAATCGTCAAAATCTATACAAATCATAAAATCTCATCGATTTATTCATAAATTCACTTCAATCTAGTTGTTTACTTGACTATAGCTCCTAAAACAACTTGTAAATGGGAACCGCAGTAATACAAAGGGTGAAAGGGCCTCCTTTTAGAGCGGCATCCAACCTTTTCCACTTTTGCGGTTGACCCATTGCTGGGCTAAAACTCATTCCTACAGAAACGACCCTCATAGAAGCCTCTAAAAGTACAAACTACTTATTCACGTTCTACGTAAATATTGTACATACGTTATACAACGCTAATTGACGATGCCAGCCGCCTGACAAACTTTTTAAAAGCCAGTCAAAATTACTGTTGGTTCTTTATAAAATAGTTCTAGAACTTTTTACAGCGGTACCTAAGTAGGTATGTTTTATTGTTTACGTTGTAGATTTTTTTCATATTCCTTAATTTTTGTTCTAGAAAGCCAGAATGTTTACTCTGTAGTAAATTTCACTTTTATTTGATTATTAATTTCACTAAAATAAACTAACTGCATTCATTTGTAGCTTTGTTGAAAATGTTAATTCCGTTGATAGCCATTTGTTCGAAGCGCCCTCTATCCACGCATTACACACCTCTGTTACCGTGAACAATATCCATTCATCACGAGCGGGATAAAAATCTTTTTATCATAAAAGAAGGAAAATATCACGTAATCATGATTATGGGAACAAAGCGATTCCAGTCAGATTTTACATGGGTAAAGACGGGACGTTCATACATTATATCATACCTACATAAGTTGAAGTGACTGTAGTGGTAATGACTGTAGATATTTTTACCTAAATAGCGAGCTTTTATATTAGTATCAAGTGTAATTTAAGATCTGTGACGATATGCTCTTATTTGGAGGCTTTAATGCTCGTGACACAGTTTAAAAACTATTGCGCATATATTTGTTTTCACATAAATAAAGATAAAAAAATATTTACCCCACATTAAGGTACTTTTCTACTAAATCCTACTTTGTGAAGATGTGAACAATGATAATATTGGTTGTTACGATGATGTCTCCACAAATACTGAACAGATCCTGCTAAAACTTTGGTATGCAAATTCTGGCTTTGGCAATTTTGGCATATTATAAAACTAAGCCATTTTTATCTCGGAAAAACACGCGAGAAACCGCGGGCAGATTCTAAGTGTTGCCTGCTGAAGTAGGTAGTGAGAATCAGTCAGTAAATTTTCGAATCACCATGTTGCTAATCATTGAGTTTATTTAAAAAAAAAACTATAAAGACACTTTAATTTCATGGTTTTTTCATGGATGCCATCGTCAGAACTATAAATCAAATTCAACCACATGAGAAGCAGCAGCTTTCAAATAAAAAAAGAATCATCAAAATCGGATCAACAGTCATAAATACACAGGTAAAAAACAAAAACAAAACAGTCGAATTGAGAACCTTCGCATTTTTTAAGTCAGTTAAAAAGAGACGATAACGAGTCTAACACATCAAAGTGTGAGATTATGTCAAATAATTTAGTCGACACGATATTTACTTATACATTGCGTAAATTTCGAACAGCGAACTATCTGTATGAGTTTGGAGATTACGATGGAGTTTCAACCTCCCTCAGGCTAGATATCGGATCGTCAATGTTTTAATAACTTAGACGAGTAGGTATTTCTGAAAACATGATTTCAGATTTCTTTCATGTGTTTCTGAGTATTTGGCGTTTTATTTTGGTTTCGTAACGTAACTCTATAAAATAATTAACCACAGAGGTAATTTTATGTAAACAGAGCTTTTATAATAAACGTTTATGAAATTAATATGATTATCGTAAAAGAAGAGTAATAAGAGCATATGTGTTTATACAGGGTGGAAAAAATCTTTGGGCCCAGGAGGGAAACTACCTTAAATCCATTAGTTAGCTCATTTTACCGAAAGGAAACATTCCTTTATTTCTAAAAAGAAACAAAATGGCATTCAAAGATCTTCTAAAAATTGCTTGTATCACCTGGGAATCGAACCAACTAAAAATTAAAAAAAGAAACTCACTATTTTGTTATGCGAATCAGTAACATTATCGTTCAGGATAAAAATAGTCTTATAAACATTTGGCTTTTCACTTAATTTGCATGGGATATGCATGAAATCGAATATTTATTACAAGTTCTTTATTAACGATACCTAGTAAGTAGGTACATACTGTTTATTAGTAACAAGTAAATGACAAGTTGTCATTTTCTTATCTCTAACATCCAATGACATCGTATGAAGTACAGGCTTTCTAATTTTTTTTATCTCTTAGTATACCTTGTTGAAGACTTCAATAAGAAAATCGTTAAATGGTAATAATAAATCTATGCACAATAGGGTATATGCATGTGATTTCAAAATGGCTATAAAAATATATACGTATTCTCTATTGATATAGAAACATATAAAATTCTGAACAAGAGACTTATAAACTTCTTAGAACATAATAAACTAATATCAAAAAATCAATATAGTTTCAGGAAGGGTATTTCTACAGAGGATGCAGTTCTAGATCTCACTAACAGTATTGTGCAGCAGTTAGACAAAAAACTTAAGTCAATATGTGTCTTTCTTGACTTATCTAAAGCATTTGACACTGTTTCGATACCGCTCTTGCTCAATAAACTGGAAAAGGTGGGAATTAGAGGAGTCACCCATGATATCTTTAAAGATTATCTGTCCAACCGCTTACAATCTGTCAAAATTGAAGATTTTGTTAGTGCTGACGAACCTATTACTTATGGTGTGCCACAGGGTAGTGTCCTAGGACCTACGCTCTTTAGTGTTTATATAAACAGTTTATGTAGGCTTAACCTGCCCAGTTGCAAAATCTTTACGTACGCTGATGATACTGCTCTCCTCATCGAAGGCGCTAGCTGGGAAGATGCCCGAAGTAATGCTGAAATGGCCTTAAGCTCAACAATGACATGGCTCAAGAGTAATATTCTAACCTTGAATATATCCAAATCGAAGTTCATAGCTTTCTCTCCAAATTCCAAGGGGCAACCACCTCCTGCCTTCAATATCGTAGCTCACTCATGCCGCAGTGTCTTAACGTGTGAAGGCACTGCTTGCCTATCAGTGATGCGAACAAGCAATATAAAATATCTCGGCGTACTCTTAGATTACAGTCTAAGCTGGAATCTTCACATACAAACAGTTGTCTCACGAATACGTACGCTTATTTATGTGTTTAAAACACTAAGATCAATTGCATCAAAGGCCACAATGACATTGGTCTACTCTGCCTTAGCGCAGTCTCTTCTTTCGTACTGCATAACTGCATGGGGAGGTACCTTTAAAACTCACATCTTGCAATTAGAGAGAGCACAAAGATGCCTCTTAAAAGTCATGTTAAACAGACCATTTCGCTTCCCGACTACACAGCTCTATAAAGACCTCCCTACTCTGACCGTTAGACAACTGTTTGTTATGCGAATTATTCTAAGGAAACATATAGAAACCCCCTACAAGCCAAATATGAACCTAAATATTCGCTTGAAGTACAAAATTCATCCAATTCCGCGATACAGACTGGAACTGGCGGCGCGTCATTACCGTGTCCTGAGCGCACGATTGTATAATAAGGTTAATAAAGAAATAGGCTTCTACCATAAACCTAGAAATAAATGCAAAACAATTTTAATGCAATGGCTATGTTCGCTAGATTATACTACAACTGAGAACTTATTTACAATTTTAAAATAGAAAAATTGCCCTCATGACACCTATCACACATACACACCGTTACACACAAAACGTTCTCCTGTTGCCCAGACTCTTACGAGACTGGTGCCTCAGAAGAGCATAACACATACACCCCACGCATCACAAACACACACACACACACACACGATGTACTGGCTTCCATCTTCTATCTCTCTCTCTATCATAAGATTATATACCTGTATTTAATTAGTATGCTTAATCATGAGATATGAGCTCATCATGAAAATATTAATTTTACTGCTATTACTCCCTAATCAAATATTTTAATTGTAATCATGTGCATTGTCCTGATATTTTAATTGATAGATTTTTTATATTGACCCCGATTTGAACAAAACTGTATAAAAGTTTCAAATCTGCATGCTGTTGTATAGGTATTAATTGAATTTAGAAACTAATATATTATTATCGTCAATTCTGTATAATTAATTTTAATGCTGTACTTGTCAATATTAATTTTTAATTTGTAGTATTTAAGACGTAGCTATACTTAAGTCTGGTACAACAACTTGTCTTATCATTCTAAGGGGAAGCACTCACTACCAAACCACAAGCTATTTTTAAAATAGCTTATATTGGTAATGAGAGCCCTAAATAAGTGTCATGTACTTTTTATGCAATAAACAATTTTTAATTTAATTTAATTAATATCTGCATATTTATTTTTGCGTTTTGAGATGTTTTTAATGTAGAATTTAACCATTGAAAAATTGATATTTTAAATCTCAATCGCAAAATTTCGAAACGCTACTCACATTGACTAGAGCGGACGTGACATCACTGTACGCATTTCTTCTTTTTTTTATTCTGCTTGCTGCACCTTGATTTGACACTATTCTGCCCACTTGACATTTCGTAGTGTCGATTATTTTCAGTTTTTTCGGAAAACCTCTTTCCTGAGATGATCACTACCGAGGTCGTCACCAAAGGTTTTAATCAAGTGCGTACGTCGACGTCACATAAACATGGCGCCAATATGGCAGCGTTTTATCACCCGAAAATGATTGTAGTTTTGATTTGTTTTTTTTACCTTGTTAATGCGAAATTCAGTGAGCGTCTTATCATTCCTGGGTTAAATAAAGACCTAAAGAATCGATTAAAACAATAAAAAAAATCGATGCATATACCCTATTCCTACTTACAGGAGGCGTTCTGATGAAAAGTTTGAAAATGAAATGTATTTCATTTCAACTGGGGCAACAAATTTGAGTTTCGAACGGTAACTTTTGTCATTTTTAAATCGATACAAATGTTGAAAGTATTTGTTCAAATTTTAATTTTTTTTTGTTTTGCTTTCATTCCGTAATTGTGTTATAATTATCAAGAAGAATTCGATTTATTAGAAACTTTTCATACAACAACAATTGCAATCTAGCTCTGCAGTGGTACAGTGAGAGATATCCAGACAGTCAATTACTACCTAGAAAAGTTTTGTCGCGAATAGGTACAATCGGGATGATTAGATGGCCTGCGACAAGTCCAGACGCCTCTGGACTACTTTTTATGGGGTCGTGTAAAAATTTAATTTACACACAAACAAGTCATAATACTGCACAAGAACTAAGGGTTGTGGTAGAAAATGTTATTAGGAGCATACACCACAACACTTTGCAGAAATGAATTTCAACGTAGACTAAATTTGTGTATCCAGAACGGGGATTTGTGTATCATTTCGAGCAATTTATTAGTTAAATTATTATGAGTCTTATAACTATTATTTAACTGATAAGTTCTCTGCTTAACATCCGTCTACTTAAAAAAAAAACATGTTGTGTTCTTTTGTATTGATGATAAAATAAAATTGTTATTAATTTTCCCCTTTTTTATTTCTAAGACCAAATTTTTATTGGACAAATTATATCCTGAACAAATATCCTACTAATTCGCATAATAAAATAGCGAGGGTTTCATTTTTAAATTTTTAGTTGGTTCGATTCCCAGGTGAGGTATGCAATTTTTAGAAGATATTTGAATGCGATTTTGTTTCTTTTTAAAAATAAAGGAATGTTTCCTTTCAGTAAAATGAGCTAACTAAAGGATTTTAGGTAGTTTCCCTCCAGGGCCCATAGATTTTTTCCACCCTGTATACGCGTAGTAGATACCAATAGATAGGCCTTTTTGTGTTTTGCTCACAACTGGTCTCATATATTGGGGCAATTCACAAGTGCCCTGACGGCCACATCTTGACTTCAGTCGAAAAAAAGCCAATAATGTTTGCAAGTTGAAAAAATATTAATGCTTTACTTTCCTGGCTTTGTTCTAATATTGGTTCTAGCCTTGGTTTCTATGATTCTAATTCTAGTTAAAAATAAAGGTATATTTTTTTATTGGCTACTGATAATTTCAAAGCTTAGCCAAAATAGTTCGATTCCGAAAAGCAAAGAACGTTGTTTAGCTATTTAGTTGGGTAAATGATAGAGCGTAGATATCCCGATCTCTCCGTACACTTGTAATTCAGTCATCCACTCTAATATAGATATAGCTCATGGATAAAACTCGCTAAGTATTCGGCATCGTTTAAGAGACTGCGCGATGGAATTTATGATTATTTCTCAATATTCATAGCGGCATCCTGGCAGGGAAACCGTACGCATTGTTAGTAGATTCCTCCACGGAGGTAGACACAAACTGCGTACTTATTTGAATTCTTATCATTTCATTCAGTTTCAGTATTCTCGTGTGAAATTAAATAAGGTCTGTCCGTAATAAGAATAATAATAAGACCTATGAATATTCTATTCGCATTTTCATTTGATACCAAAAGCTTATTAGACGCACGTGCCAACAAGTACCTAAGTATATCTACATTGTTATGTCTCTCGCGTCGAGACAACACGTTTTGATAATATTTTCCCTTGTTTCCGTAAATAACGATTATTCTGCTACGGGCCGCCTACGCCGCTACGTTGCTACGTTACCGACACTGCGTGGGACGTAGTATTTATAACGGTGAATCGTAATTCTAGACCACACCTACATCGTGAAATCTAAGTCGTTGAATATTTTGTAAATCGGTTTTATTATAATATGAATTCACTTAATTGAAAACAGTTATATTACTTTTTCATTACTCATACTCTGAAAGTAGGTCAGAGTATGAGTAGGTAATGAAAATATGAGGTTGCCTGCGCAGCGGGATGAAAGTTATACTTTTCGCCCCAGGGACGAAAAGTAATGACAAGTACAAAACAAATGACAGCTGTCACCTCACTTATCTATTGAACCATGCATTCTACCTTTCTATACAGCCTTTCTATACTCAACTTCAACTTCTTGTGAGATGGCTTTTGCTTCTGGCTTGACGCAATTCAAACAGCCATTCAATTACAGCATGATGTAAATTTTAAATAAATTAAAGGTAAAATGGCATATTATAATTTGCTTTCAACTATCTCTTTAAAATAACATAGATTTCGGCAAAATATTTACCATTTTTGAAAAGATAAAAACGAATGGTAGAATGGATCTCGGTATTCTTCCATGTTTATTGTACCATGGGAGAATAGCGAGAGCTACTATGGCTATTATGCCATCTTTAGAGGAGATTGTTTATGCCTAATAAAAAGAAAGCCGAAAACGGCAATCCTATTTTCATTTGTTTTTTCGAGTTTGGGTTTAATTTTTCGTTGTTTTGTTTATTACAATGAGTTCAGACAGTAATATAGACATAAATTTAACGCCTGATTTTATAAAAGAAGAGGCTAAAGCAGTAGTGGAAAACCTTACCACCTAAATCAAAATGAAGGTATCAAGAAGGTAAATGTTAAGGTAAATGGCGCTCTGAGTAAATAGTGAAATCGTTATAAGAAAACGTTTTCTTATTATATTTTAACGAATTCTCAAAGACTTTCAATATTATGGAGCGTATATTCTATGTTAAAGACAACATTACTACTGGTACTAAACACAATGTACGTACATATAAAGGATTTCGAGAGACTAACATCGTTTATCAAAAGGCAAAATGATGGATTTAACAAAAAAAACAAAGTTTTCATTTCTCAAAAGGTAGTTGGGAAAAACCTTTTACTATAACTAATAATTGCTCTAATTTCCCCATAGACTTTAAATAAATATCTTATGTAAGTTTTTGATTTATGTATTTTTTTCTTTAGCTCATTCATATTTTTATTTTTACTTTCCTTGTATTCGTAATGAAAAGCACAGTGTTTACCTCGGGTGAAAGAAACATTTAGTCCCTCGAACTATAAGCGCCCTCGCTACGCTAGGGCGCCAAACCCCGTCTCGGGGCTAAATAGGTTTCTTTCATCACTTGGGTAACAATGTACTATTACCATCGTTGATTTCTGTTGTAGTGACAAAAATGGGTCCCAGACAAGCAGTACAAGAGCCGCCGGAACCGGCCCCGACGCCGCCCCCAGTGCAACCACCGCCACCTGCTAAGACTGAAAGGTAAACTTAAACGGCTTTTTCTGATAAACACTACTTTACCGGGACTCCATTGAGACGTCGTCGCTGTATCCAAATTATTGTATAGTGACGTTGTCAAACCGTCGCATAGTGAGTTAGCCAATATGACAGCGCCACCTATCTTACCACCTATATAATCCATCGTACAGTTTGTGGTATCTACGAGTATTATAAGCTATTTTTGAATAAATAAAATAAAAACTGTACGATGGATTTTTAAAACTCTCTGTGTAATGATAAGATAACATAGGTGGGGGCGCCACTTTCACTCATGTATGCGCCTCAATTAGAATGAAATGCCCGGTGCGGTAGGGCCCTTATCAGAACATAAACACTTTACAAATTTTTTGACCATGCTTGTAGACAGAATTGTTTATGTCTACAGCCAAATCAATCCTTGACACAGAAAAAAATACAGTACCTAACAATATCGCAGTCTTCTTTGTCAAGAAGTAGCATTATTTTCTTGGAAATCTTACGTCACTTCTTTTTATTATAGAGAAGCTGGCAAAGCTCCATCCCGCGTAGGCGCCTGCCGTGTGTGCCTGAAGGCTCTGAAGCCAGGAGAAGTGTACCACACGTGCAACGGCTGCCAACATCGAGTCTGCGAGGACTGCTCCTCGTATTCTAAGCCTCTCAGTGACTCAGACTTGGTAAATACTTTAGAGAACAGCAACTTTTCTGACTGGGTCTCATGTTCAGCTCTAAACTTTCGGATTTTTCCGTTCTTGTAAGTATCAAAAGTCGAAAGTCTTGAATAAAGGTAATCCTGTTTGTAATTCGGCCTCTCGCGATACAGGCTCTGAACTGAACTTAGTGCGGGGTCCACTAGTAAACTGTAAAAGCTTTTTTGTATAGTAAAAATAAATGAATAATGTATTTATATACATTCTGTTATTTGTTAGAATTCGTGGCAATGTTCGGTGTGCCGTCGCAAGGCGGCACCGCGTCTGCCCCCTGCGGCTCAAGACAGCACGGACTCTCTGCTGGAGATCCCTGTGCTGGACGCGCTGCAGCGCCGGCACTCGGAGGCGCGACTCGGCAGCGGTGGTGGCAACTCGGGCCTCGCCCCGCCGCGCTCCCCTGAACTCAGGCGGCATTCCGACGTCTCTCCCGCCTCGCTCAAAGAACTGGAGAAGGTAATGTGGCAAATATCGATATTGTTACTATAAGAAATTACAATGTATTTGTAACCAATACTAAATTAAACTTTGGTTTTCTTCTACGCAGTGGACCCAGGTATTTTTGCAGCTCTAAAGAATTTTTATCTTTTAATCTTTTTTGTATCGACTAGATTGTATTGTCAGCGAATAAAGTGTAAATGCACAAAGGCAATACTGAAAATCGCAGCAATTTATTACGCGCAACTCTGTGCGCTTTTCCATTATCGGCATTTTTCTCACAGGCACTCGATAGCTTGTTCAGATTCTAACACGTTTGCACATTCCCCTTGATCTAAAAGTTTTTTGGATATTTTTCTCTTTTGGTAAGCTTTGGAGGAGGTTGAAGTTTGTAATCGTGTTTAACCACGCTGCCCTTGCGGCAGTTAAAGGGTGGCGGCAGCAAAACGCCGGACGAGTCTCGACGGCCGAGCACTGCGGGACCGGCGCGGCGCCGGTCCGTGCGCACACCGCGCCAGCGCTCCTGCGACGAGGACCAGCCGCCGCCCGCCGCTGGCGCGCACCAGGGCGCGCTGCCGGCGCCTCCGCCCATGTCACGCAGGTACAATATGCTGCGCAATATAAGCGTCGCCGACTCACTAAAAACCTCATCAATACCCAGTGACTAATACAAACATTTATTTAGAATCCCGATCCATAATACCTGATTGTTTTCCAGGGCATCAGCAGTAGACGTGGTGGCGGGCGCGACTTCCCGACGCGGCTCATACCGACCACCGGATGAAGTGGACTCGCCGCAGCTCGGCGCGGGACTCAGCGTGGACGAGGACAGGCCTATCCGGCGTCGGGGCAGCCAGTTGTAAGTGATAGCTTGTAGGACTATAGAACTCTTCGAAATGGATCATCATCTCAGGTTTCTAAACCCTTTTCAGGTCAGGTTATTTATGGACGTACAATATTTAATATTTGATCCATAAAAACAGTCAGGGAAAAACAGACAGATGTTGTATATTATTAACACGTGGGTATATCTATCATGATCCTTTTAAAATAATATTTTGTGCATCGCATTTTAATTATCATAATTATACTACTTATATTGCTGAGTAGGTCAAGTAGGTCATAAATTTTAAAATTAGCTCACTACATTCTGCCTCAACGTGCGTGTCAAATTAACATAGGAATACAATAAAAAAAAAAAAAACTTAGTAAGTTTTATCAGTGATCGTTGTAAAGGCAAATAGTTTCAGTCAAATTTTAATCACATTTTTCCTCACAAAACAAGGATCTCCACTCATAGTACCTCTATACTTATATTACAATGTTATTGTTTCATAAATCAAAACAGTAACTTCTAAATCAAAGTTCAGAGTACCACCAGCCCCTAAAATGCAGCTTACTAAGCAAATACTTACCGCTGTATAAACCAAAACCTTTTAGCGATGTTTCCATTGAATCCCGTGTAACAGGTTTAAAGCCAGCTATTCAAATAAATGTTGAGATTATCCTACTGAGCCCGCTTGATAGATTGTGGTTCGCCCGCGTCCCTTGATGGTGTCACGGATACTGCTCACGCAAAATGGGTCAGATATCCGCTGTTTATTGTTGTCATTTTGCAATAATGAACTTAAAAGCATAGTTATTATGAAAATCCATTAACTGAAACCACCACTTTATTATTAAAGGCAGCGTGTCGCGTATGAAATATTATAATTACACGGTGTAAAAATGTATCTTGTGTTTCTTTTATAACGAAGACCAATATTACTTCGTAATTCTTTTTAAAGATAGGATAAAATAAGAAACTTAAAACATAGAAAAACTTTGTTTTTATTGAGGCAAATAACAGAAATAGGCAGCGATGCGACCTGCAGAAGTATAATACTGTGTCAGAGCTCGCAACGCCCGCCTTTGGAATTTCATAAAGAGAGTTGTTTGCAAAAACATGTGTTCAAAAAGGTGATAGAAATGAGAAACATAATGCTTGCCCGTTTACGGTACCTACCTATGCAAAAATAATTTAGAGACATGACAAGCAATATTAAAAACTATCTAAAATTTATCATCAAGAAATTCGTCTAGTCGTAACATTTTAATATTTCATTTGAAATTAATAATATTTAAATTTTCTGTTTCAAGGTTCGATCATTCAAGTTTCTGTAAATTTTAGGTGATTTGATAAACTTTAACAACACTTTTCTGAATGAATACTGTTTTTCGGTTAAATTTATCCCGTAGGCCTGACATAGCAGCACTGCAACAGCGAACAGGGGCGCTGAGTGGGCTGTCTTCTCTGTCGTCCTCGGAGCAGTCGAGTGCCGCGAGTGCCGCCGCTGCCGCCGCCGCGCGACAAATGTCCGTGGACGCGGAGGCCATCAAGATCGTCATCCACGACGTGGACGACCGCTCGCCGCGTCGCGTCTCACTGCGGCGCGACCCTAATGATAAAGGACATCGCTGTAACTATCAACTTTTTAAGATATCAAATAATACCTAGCCCTAAAATGTTTGACGGGACACATTCCCGTACTGAGGGAAGGACGTATGTCCCTTTGACAGCCATAGACTTACAGAACCCGTGTAGTATGTATTGGTTCGTTCATATTTTATTTCATTGCCTGATTGCCGTTTTATACGGTTCAATCATTCAGTATTAGACATAAATTTAAAGCTGGAGTTTTGAACACAATTATTGTTTTAAATGAATAACTGCCATTAAATCAACTCCACTGTTGCATTTCCTTTTATTTTCATTACCTGCGTGGCAATGTCGGACTTAATTAATTGATCTATTGATTAACATTCCACGAGCGAACCATTGAATTAATTCAAAAATAAATTACCCAGCCGGCATTTATGACGCTGTTCTGAATTTCTCATTTTCGTGCTCTCAAAACGTATCAACTTTAGACCGCAAATTAATTACATTGGCAGATCGGACCTGCCTATTTCACTTTTTGCCGACAAAGGGGCTTTAAATGTTTTTTATAAATTCTGAGTGATTCAAAGGCTTGTAATAAAGGACTTTGTTTGTTTAAGGGGTCTGTGAAAATAATTAATTACAGCTCGCGGTTTCGGTATGCGGGTGGTGGGGGGCAAGCCGGACGCGAGCGGGCGGCGCGAGGCGGTCATCGTGTGGACCGTCCCGGGCGGGCCCGCGGACCTGGCCGGCCTCTCGCAGGGCGACAAGGTACCCGCATCCACACAACAAACAACACCACAATCAGACCTAAACAATACAATTACACACAATGAACAATCCGATAAGCCGAGAGTTTTTTCGGTCTATTAAACGGTGATAAATTTTATGAAATCAAACGATTAAGTCATTTTGTTTTTTATTTAACACGCCCATAATTTACATAACACATAAGTGACTTAACACATTCAATGAGTGCCCATGACGCACGTAAGTAGTGTAGACATCATGAATTTCGATTTGCAAGTATGCGGTTCTGCTCTACATCCCGTAATGCTGCTGCGATACGCCCTTGCAGGTCGCACTGCTATGTAGAAGCTGCATGCAAAATGCAGTCTTAAAATTCTATGTGCAGGTGTTAGAATGGGGTGGAGTGCCGCTGACCGAGCGCAGTTTTGAAGAGGTATGCGCGGTGCTGGAACGAGGTGGTGACAGCGTGGAGTTACTGGTGGAACCGGCTCCACAGATGGACGACACCCCGCCGCCTACTACGCAGTCTTCGCATCACCATCACGCGCTCTATGGTAAGTTTACGTTCGGTTTGGTATTCGTAGAGCGGGAAAGTTGTGCATATCTTACCTTCTTCCTTGGGCTTCCAAGATAGATTCCTTATTTTCTACGAGACGTCTCAATCATGAGTCTCCTCTAGTTAAAGCCTATATTAATTTATAAATGGGTAGAGTGGAGAGTTGCAGTTCTATAATTTATCTATCAAGAAAGTAATTGTAACTTTACTGAAATTCCATCACTGTTCAAACTTTGTGTAGGTTTAGGTAGGTATATAAACAGTTGCCTGCCAAAGCAAGAGATAAAGACAAATCGTATAATGCATCACAAATATAAAATAAGAACGACGTTACAATTATTTGATCCTAAGCCATTTTTCTTGCCTACAAGGAAACATCGTATTTCTAAACGAAATTTGTTTACTTCTCGTCTGTGCAAATAATCCCCTTACGGATGACTAAACGAATTTGGAGACATCCTTTAGCAGATTTGATGTTACATTTTTTGTCAGATGATGTAGTAAATTAACTTTGCTATGAAATTCCTTTGCCATGGAATAAGGTTTTTGTGTCGTACAACCTTTTTAGCGTACATGTTTTTTGAGTTGATGTAATATGGGTATTCTGGCTTTACTTCAACAAAGGCCAGTCAACAAAACTTTGTAAAGTAGAGTAGGATGGCTACTTTTACGAGCTGCTATCAAACACGGCTAACTTGACTTCACTTCTCCTCGTAATTCTTTTGTTTTATTTAACCTTCCAGCTTTCTTTCCTCTCAACAAATAAGTTCATTTGTTTCCTATAAAACAAGTTTTCTTCATCTATCACTACAACACTGTTTTTATTTAAATTTGTACCTACTACTTAATATTTTCTTACCATCTTCTTTCTTATCTTTTTTCAGCCTACCTGTTGTTTTTCCTTTACATCCATATCTGTAAAATGTTATTATGGTAAGCTTACCTTTTACTTAAACCTTTTTGTAGGCTAAGTAGTAGCTTAATGCACCTTGTTTTGGTTCGCAGAACCGGAGACGGACAAATCACCATCATCGCCGACCCGACGGAAATTGCCGAAAACCCCGGTATAATACCCATAGGCTTTAATTGTAATATGTGTTGTGACCCCATGAGACACTGAGCGGCAGCGCTCCATCATAAACTCTAGAGACTTTCACTCGGTGCCTACCTCTGCGCTTTCGGTTCTTCAGCGCTTCTGTGTAATATCACTTACTGGATCAACTTTATATTGTTCGTTCTCAACGTGACTATAGCTGGCATTCCTTTGTATTGTTATGCGACGACTATTCGCAAAATATGATCCAATAACTGAACTCTATCAGTATTTTAATACATGTAGTTGTTATGTGTATAAACAGAGGACACAGGTTCAAATAAATCGTTCTATTGAGCTTTCTTTTGGTAAATGAGTTGGTTACTAAAAACCTATAGTGTGATAATAGTTAACTAATTGTAGTTTAGATTCGATGTAACGTTCAAGTTTGAGGTTCTAACGATTTATTTCATCTGTGACGAGGAGGCATTGATGTTCTTTCAATCATTATTTCCACGTCATCGAAACCATGCATCGCGCGTCCTTGCGCGAACTCTCGTTTTATTCCTTTGACCATACTGAAACATTGTTGATGAAAATCATTAAATAATCACATCAGTAGAGTGCCATTTCCGGTTTCGGAATGGACGGGGCGCCGCGAGTGCAGATGGTTCTTCGTGGATCTGCTGTGATACTGTAGTACTAATCTGTTATTATGTACATCTTCCACGTTAGACTAGTTATAAGAAATTAGTATTTCTATTTATCTACGAGCGTAGGAGTATTCCTAACTTTGTTAACCTTTGCTATTTAAAGAAAGGGATACGTTGTTTGTTTACTCGAAATTATTTATATACTTATCTAGTAAATTTAACCTCATTTGTTATCTATATTCGTTATACGTTATCGTTTATATGATAATTATCCTAAGTGAAGTGTGTGAAAAAATGCTACCTACTTATTTTCAGATTTTTATTTTAACTATCACCTGACCAGTTTCGTAAAGCCGAATCGGCGCTGGACGAAATTAGGGACCAATCGGCAAATAAGTCAAATTAAGATGAATCCATTAACATTTATGTAAGTGAAGATAGAGCCTGAAAGAAGTTTTAGAGTTCAATGTTAGAGTAGGGGAGACGTCCCGATACTGAACATCATCTATAGGATACAGTGGATGACTATTGATTTAGCTATGTCAACAGTAGGCAAAAATCAAACGTAGTAAATTTAGTTCGCCGGCGCTTTCAGCTTAGCTATGACTACTTACATTAGCACCACCGCGTCCGACACTGTAACAAAGTAGACAACCAACCACACCATTACGAACATAGAAGACAATGGCATTAGGTATCAGGACAGACAGAACAACAGCATCACAAGTATAGAAGACCAGAAGTGAAGCAAGAAAGAACAGGATGACGTGCCGCCAGCTCGAAGTGGAAACAGGCAGCTTGGTGATCCGTTCGTACCGTCATTATAAGCATCGAGTGTCTGTTACCGAGTCTTGCTGTTGAGTTAGTGTACAGTAGTGTGATGTGGCACAGTCGAGAGACGCTCGCAGCGATAGTGTAGGTGCTTGGAGTGGTGAAGCACGGTACTCCGCACTGGAACACCTTGAGCGACAGGCCGCACCGAAGCTTCCGTCATGTGATGACGTCACCCCCGGCCACAAGTGTACATACCCGCTCTGCTCCATCAATAGTAGTGTTCGTTGTTACTCCTACAGACTCATAACTTACAGATTGAGATATGCATGTAGTGGCGCAACGTTGGTACGTGCATTGGTCTAGTTACAGCACCGATATGGACGCATATTGAACAACACCTTGTTTTACTTACAATATGTTCTGCTCAGAATCGTAATGATCTTTATGATTGTCATGAGTGTCAATGTTTATGATGAATTCCTGAATGTCTTTAATGCTTTGAAAATTTTACTATGTATTGTAATAAACATACAGTTGCCGTCGATGTGAATGAGCGCCTGAAAAGCAATTTCCCGTAGGCATACATCTCATATTGCCACAATGTTCATAAGCCATTATTTCCCACACTATCTCCGAGTAAGTCCGGTTCAATATTTGGTAGTTGCCTTTTATTAAAACCTACCTAGCAAACAGTATTCAGATTGCAGTATCAGCATAGCAAATAGAATGCATTCATAATTAATGATAAATATAAATTATTTTTGAATGTCAACAATTGCGGCTTTACTTTAATGTTTGCAAATTAATTACTACCTGTGCTAAATTTTAAACAAACTATTATATCTAGCCTATTTAGGTCGTATACAAGAGACAATATTATTTAGACCAGCCATAGCATCTTACAGTATAGCGCAAAAATGTTTAGTTTTACTAATTAGAAGTATAGAATTCCCTATGCCTTTCAAGTTTAAAAAAGTCCATAGTTGAGGGTTTCAAATAACACGCGTTTTTTACTCTCAAATACTCAAACGCATCTCAGACTTAGCATGTCTCAAGTCAAGGTTTTCTGACAGTTTTTAATGAAAATCTGTCAGAAATTCGTCACTTGAGACGTGCTTATGTCTGAGATGTTTGAGTATTCGGGCGTTAGAGTACTTGCGTAAAATTGTTTAAAGTTCAGGAGTGCAAGTTCATGCAGATGCGGCTTGTGGTACTTCGAGTACCAGCATGATTCAGCTTCTGCATGGCGGATGACAACATCCGATTTTAATCTTTGTGTTTGATAGAAATGCCTCGCCCGACGCATGTTATACTAAACTTGCAAATGAAATGGACTATACAAATAACTTCACATTTCAATGGTAACGTGATTGCATCGCTATGGAACGCACACAATGAATGATAACTCGTGAGGAACTGTACTGTTGGACGATTAACATAATTAATAGTTGGTGATTGCTGCATGTTTATCGATAATGCAATGCATTCCCCAAAACTAACGACTGATTTAGAACTTGCATTCCGGATTATTGTTATACATTATTTTTTTGTGCTAATCACGATTTATATAGATTAAAATGAAAGTTGCGCCTTGAGACCTACAGTAATTAATAAAATTATTAATGTAACAGAGTGAATGATGAGTTACTGGTGGTCAGATAGGAGCAGCTTGTTGTATGAGCGAAGTGTTTGAACTGGCTTATGTGTGTGAAGGAGCAAGACCGCGCCGAGAGGGCCCGGGAGCAGCGTCCGCCTGCGCGTGCGCAGCTGCAGGTGTGGTTCGAGAGCGAGCTGCGCAAGCTCGTGGTGGTCCTCATCGCAGCCGATGACCTGGCCTCCCGCGACCCTACGCTCGGCTACGGGGATGAACCTGAGGCTTTCGCTAGGATCCGTCTTCTGCCGTCACTGTAAGTGTTTATAATAAACTATAATAGGTTAGATTCCCGCCTTGGGGCAAATGTTTGTTAACGAGGGACATCTTCTGGGTGAGCTGGGTTAACGTTGGTGTTCTTCCGCCACAAATAAGGTTCGTAGTTACCCGCTTAGATCCGTAATGAATTCGTTAAACTACGATGGTTACTTTAGTAAACTGTTCAGGGCGTTCTGGATATATTCTTTGTATAATAAAAATATCGATGTATGTAGTATGAGGTACATATATCAAAGTTATACAATGGGATATTTATCATGATTTGAGTTTTGAGCTTTCCAATATTTCGGCACAGTTTCATAAGCCATGATCACGGAATAACTGAATGTCTTGCGAGTGAGTTATTATTGGCAGATATATCGATCCACCCTCATTTTCTGTCTTTTTAACCGATTTCAAAAAGGAGGAGGTTCTCAATTCGTTTGTATTTTTTTTATGTTCTTACCTCAGAACTTTTGACTGGGTGGTCCGATTTCATGTTTTTTTTATATGAAAGCTGGTGCCACACGGTAAGCACCAGCTTTCATTATAATTTGGTTCAGTTCTGACAATGGGATCCATGAAACCACGATAAAAATTGAATTCGGTTTTTAGTTTTTTTAAACATAATTAATTATGCTACGAACGTTACCACCGGTTTCATTATCGAACGCAACTCGATCGAATGGAACGACTCGAATGGAAACCTTCTTCCCGGTTGAAGTTCCTGTGCTATGTAATGTCATTCTGTTGAGATTACTTGTGGATTGTGTAACTCGATCCAGTGGTTTGAACCAGACTCCAGAAGATGCTCGGCTATGGCAGACTTCTCAATTGCCCGATTATTTACCGCTCTTATGTGCTCCTTGACTCTGCAGTGCGCTTCGTTTGGCCTATGTAGGAGCTGGTTGCTCTTGCTAGTGAGAACGTGTCTTTAGGCATGCGTAGGTAGTGTGTAATCTTTTTAATGTAATCTTTATTTTTATGAAGGATTTCTGCAGGATTTTTGCAACTCTATCCGTCACTCCTTTTATGTAAGGCAAGAATGCTGGTTTGCGTTCCACTGTACTCCTGTGTGGCTTATGGTTGTTGTCGGAACGAGCTGGCAGTGATCTAATCTTATAGTAGTTTTTTTTAAGACATTTCTGACGTGGGCCAGCTCACTTTGTAGGCTTCTATCATCGCAAGACCGTAAGCACGGTTCGTTAGAGATGTTACCACCGAGTTAAGCTGTCGAGGGTGGTGATGTGAGTCAGCATGGAGGAACCGGTATGTGTAGGTTTCCTGTAGACAGAATGGCTTACGCTTCCATCATCTGCAACCTGTACCAACACGTCCAGAAATGCTAAACGCCGATCGGTCTCCATTCAAAACTCAAATCATGGTAAATATCCCTTTGTAAATAACTTTAGTATGAATAACCATAATGGATTTCAAAGCTTTAAGTATATCAGTTATCTAATACCTACCCATAACACAAGCTCTGCTTAGTTTGGGGCTAGACAATGCTCTGTAAATTGTCCATAATTATTTATTGTCATAATAGTTATTACCATGTCATTGTAACACCATTGAGTAAAAAAGTTCTGTCGTGGAAAAGCGATTAATTCTCCAAATGCAATAAGCCCCAAAACGTTTAATTGTTAGGCAAAGTCTTTATCCTTCCACGCATAGCAATCTTAAATTTATTTACTATTTCTCATTAATTATTATACGATTCACCAATTGATACCAACTGGCAATCGACTAGCTTTGACTACTTATATAATGTATTATATACGTAAATCACGTTTGACTTGGGTTATTCATTAATGATTATCGGGTATTTACTTAGAGGGTATTTATCGCGTACCTTTGTTTTTATTTCCCCAACGTTTTAACCGCATTACAGCGATCGTGGTCACGGGGCGACGGATGTACCCAATTGGATTTACAGCCGAGAATGGACATGGATAATTGACGGCAGTATCCACGAATATCCTCAATTCGTCTTCAGAATTAGGAATGTCCAAGTTCACACTACACCAACCGTGTCCAAATCGCGAAAGTTTAAAACGTTTTAATTTATATTTATTTTCCAGCGAAACCTGCCCACCGGTGGAGACAGACCCGGCCTCTGCATCATGCAACCCAGTGTGGAACGCCACCCTCGGTTTTGGCGGGTTGACTGCGGACTTGTTGGCCGGACGGGCCATAGAACTCACGCTTTGGGATGCATGCCCGGGCATTGAGCCACTGCTTATTGGGGAATGCACGGTTAGTAACGATCAGTCTATCTGTATGAATTGTCCAACATTATTTATTTAATTATCAATACATTAATATATGTATATTCTTTGCATCTAGTCTATATGTGTTTTTATTTATGTGATCGGTCACTTTGTCACTATCCTAGCTCGACGGCGTAGGCTTGCTACGGCGTAGAAGCCTACGCCGTAGAGGTGCTACGCCTTGGACGAGAGCAGATTATTACAGCGTTAAAATTCGAGGTCTGTATTCCTTATTAGTACCATTAAAGTCTAAGTTCACGGGCAGAATTTAATAGCTCACTAAACCATGAATTTGAATTCACGTAAATGAAATTAGAATGCACAAAAATGCACTAAAAGCATTTTTATTACTTATTTTGAAACATAAACTTTCCTCTAACAATAATGAAGTTAAATCTGAAAAAAGCTTTACTTTTCAGATGGATATAGAAAAAGCATTCGCCGAGGAACGTGCAGTATGGTGGACACTGGAGGATCGCTCCGTGCGGTCCGCCAACACCTCGCCGCGCGGCTCGTTGACCGGTGCCCGCGCATTACGCCGCGGGGACTTCTCTTCGCAGCGCTCTATGTCCGGTAAAATGAACAGTGATATTTGGTGTTGTCTTGTTCTGTACTCTTTCTACTGACTATATCTTCTTATGAGGCGTTCATGTACTTCCAATAGAAACAAGATTGGTTGCTATCCCTCTTACATTAATCATGGGTTCTTGGGAGGCATTTGAAGAGAACTTAGTTTTTATTTCAGGGTAATAATTATTAGCTTTGTAATTATTATTAGATTTAGCACTGATTTAAATGACCTGATATGCCTGATGATTACATTGTGTATTTTGTATTTTGCAGCTATCAGTCTATTTCTAGCATTACCCAAGATTACAAAGGAATATTTAACCATTGACGATTTACTTGACTAATTTGATTTCATATACACGATTCACTTAACTAATAACAATACTACCACAAATGCAATATCCTAAAATCTTGAAATCTCTAAGCAACCTGGATAAATAGGAAGGTATTTTCATTTCCATCTTCTTTCTTGTATGTTACCCTAAGCCCGTTTCATAACAGTTTTATAATTAAATGCGTAAAAGGACGCGGTTCCCTTCCAGATGACGTGGACTCCATCGGGGAATGCGCGTCATTGCTTCATCCCGACCACGCCTGGGTTGGGGAGTCGCGCCGCGGGTCCTCGCAGTCAGAAACCCTGGAGGTTGAGGTCTACCAACTGGGGAAAGACTTCTCTCGCTCGCTGCCTGGATCACGTCGATCATCGTTTCAGCAAGCAGAAAAGGGTAATCTTGAATTAAGGCAACAAAAAACTTATCTATCCAATTATTTTTATATCAGGTGCTTTATCTACAATTATCACCACACCTGACCCAGATTTTCGTGGGCAATTTCATTTACGAAAGAATTATGATGAAACAATAGATTATTGATCATTACAGTAATGGGTTTAAATTACTAGATATTATATCAGAAAAAGTGTGTACACAAAATAATTTCCTGTATAAAAATACCAATTAATGTACAAAACACATTAACTTGTTACAAGAAAATCCCATTTCTACTGACCCAACCAAATTAATTTTTAACGACTTCACTAACTGCTTTCAAACGAGTACCTACCTACAATCTACCGTGGCATTAGCCATAACTTTTGTGTGTTACTCCAACCGTAAAATTACTTATTGTTGTAATGTTTACTCGACCTTTGATCTTAGATCTTACGTAAATTACTTCAATACTCACACACAATACTAATTTCTAACATAAAATTGGAATCAAACTTGAAATATAGGGTTCAAGATTTTATCGTGCTTAAATCGCTATCTTCCAACCTATTATAATTTTTGAACTATTTGAACTGTTGATAAAAATGTAAGACCTCAGTTCTCAATCAAGAAGAAAATTGAGTGGCGAGCCTGAGTATAACGTGTATAGACGGAGCGGCGCCCGATCCGGTTCCGCGCCGCAACGAGCGACGACGGTCATCGTGCGTGCGACGCGATCCGGACGATATTCTCCGCAGCCTACGTGCCGTCAAGGGAGAGTTGGGACGCACACTCTCGCTCTCAGGGTCCACGGCCAGGCGTAAGTAGAAACTGCTTTTTCATGTTGCTTCTTTTCTGCTATGTTTTAAGGTTGATCGGAAGATTTTTTTTTAAGAAATGCACAGAATTTATAAGGTGCAAGTCTAGGGGTAGGACACCTCCAGACTTCCGCTATAGATATACGAGGCCCCATGCAAAAAAATACGGTCAGTGACATAATAATGTAGTACAAGATAATCACTGACCGAGTATAACGCCACTATATTTTTAATGATCGCACTTCCGACCAAGGTATAATTTGCTGTAATTACTGTTATATGATGTGCAGTTACCATGCGTTAGGACAGTTGATAAATGGGTTTGATAGCGGAGGAACCAGGTTAAGTACCTATAAAATAAATTGACATTAAAATAAATAATACATATAAATGCCAATAAAATCAATATTGTGTGCCAGAGATTTGTAATGTAAAATTAATGAAGTTACTTGTTATATACTTTTTCCTTGTATGCTTTAGAAACATTATTTTATTTGTTATGTACCTACACAATTTATTTTCTGCCATCACAACGGTTCCAAATCACGAAGCACTCCTGCCGGGTTTCAGGTGTACTTCCCCTACCAAAACATGAGCCCACCGTGACCAGTCCCCTAACGACCTCGAACCCCCTACCTTACATCCATGTGAACCCTAGAGTATACGAACATTGAGGGTAGTACTGATCGTACTGTGTTGTGCTTGTTTGGTCAGCAGCGACGGACCGTTAGTGCCTCGGTAAGCGATGTTGACTAGTGCCTGCGCCGTGCACCGGGGGTGGGGGCGCACGGCGTGGGACACGAGCTCCCTTGTGACGTCCGAGCCGGCCGCCGGTAGACGCATGGTCATACATCGCTTGTGCGGCGGCCGCGCACGCACCGTTCAATGTGGCTGCGCCCGACGCTTCTCATCACTTCACTGTCTGTACTGTTCTGTCCTGACGCATGCCCGGCCGCGGGCGATCACGCTCGCTTCATCCGTTTCTGTGTACCGTCTGTGAGGCTACCCTGACGCAATCTCGATGGCATCAAGTCGCCTGAGATGTGCGGATTTCATTACCTCTTATCTGCAATTGTTTCACTCATTGTTTGTTCGAAGCGCATTCTATTAGTTTTCTTGTAAATAAATATTAAGTTGTCCTCTCAGTAGGTGTAGAAGATTTTAATAAAACTTTTGTCGTTTTGACTTGATGAGCTAGGGAATGTTTAACCGTAAAGTAGGTCGCGTCGCGCATGAATGACGGGCTGCCGCGGCTGGCCGAAGCTGACGGCATGAGCTCCATACGAGACTATCCTCGAACCGCAATTTTTCCTACCGTTTTGGCTGTTCATAACACGGAATGCTTACCTCCATAATAAGTCAGAGATCGCTTAAGAGAACTATTAGAACCTCGACTCCACTCTTGGCTGCACACGTTTGTCGCTTTCTCTTCCATCTGTATGTTTAGGGCGGAGACGTTTAGGGTCACTGAATGTATGCCGAGAACCGTATACACCGGCACGAAGCTGTTTGACGTGCTTTATTTTCGTGTAATGTTTATTTTTGGTAATTTGAGTGTTCCATTAAGTGGTTTCGATATCGTTTCGTATATTTGTTAATGTTTAATTATGTGTGTTGTTTGTTGGCGCGCCGTCGGGGCTGGTTTCCGATGGGGCGTGCGCGTGTGAATGTACTGATGGGTGTTCATGCGGTAGGCACGGCGACAGGCCGCAAGGGCAGCATGTGGGCGGCGGTGCCGGCGGCGGCAGCCTGCGACGCGGTCGGAGACGACGACGACAGTGTGCCGCTGGGCCCAGGACAGACCCCGCCCAAGAACTCCATGCTGCCGCCGCTGCACGCAGAGATCAACATCAGCATCATCGTGGTCAAGGGCCAGTTGGAATTAGAGGTGAGACCTGCTGACACATATGCATAATATGCATATTTATTTCTAAACGAGGGTCAAATATTTCATTTAGCTTCTAATATAAATCACATGACACTACAATAAAATAAGCCTCTCCGGGTCTAATATTAGGTCCTTACATATGAAATTGGCGTTTTTCGTACTGGCCACTTTAATCACAAATTTCTCCTCTTTGGTAAGGAATTCCAAATTCAAATTTGTACAGCTATAGACTCATGTATTTGTGCTTCGATGATCGTCATTCATTTGTTTTTTTTCTTCTGTTTTTTTCTGTTTGCGTCACTCATTTTACAAAATGGAAAACTTAAAATATCGCATTATTTACGAGTACGAGTTCCGCCGTGGCACTAGTGCTGCGGAAACAACTCGAAGGGTGAATGATGTGTATGGCGGTCGTGTTGCAAAAGAAAACACAGTTCGTTTTTGGTTCCAACGTTTTCGTTCTGGAAATTTCGACCTGCAGAACAAGCCCCGTGGACGGCCTGAGACTCAAGTTGATAATGAAGAGTTGAAGGCTATTGTGGAAGCGGATCCATCGCAAACCACGTCCGAGTTAGCTGCAGGCTGCGATGTTAGTGATAAAACTGTTTTAATTCACTTGAAGCAAATTGGGAAGATTAAAAAGCTTGAAAGGTGGGTACCTCACGAATTGACTGAAGCAAACCGGCAAACGCGCGTCGACTGCTGCGTTACATTACTAAACAGGCACAATAATGAAGGTATTTTAAACCGAATCATTACCTGTGATGAAAAATGGGTTCTTTACGATAATCGGAAGCGCTCAACGCAATGGTTGGATCCTGGCCAGCCAGCCAAATCCTGCCCCAAGCGAAAATTAACCCCAAAAAAGTTACTTGTAAGCGTTTGGTGGACTAGTGCCGGTATTGTTCATTACAGTTTTCTCAAATCTGGCCAGACTATTACGGCTGATGTCTATTGTCAGTAATTGCAAACCATGATGGAAAAGCTAGCGGCTAAACAACCTAGGCTGGTCAATCGCTCCACGCCACTGCTGCTTCACGACAACGCTAGACCACACACTGCGCAACAGACGGCTACTAAATTAGAAGAGCTTCAATTGGAAAGTCTAAGACATCCTCCGTACTCCCCGGACCTTGCTCCAACAGATTACCATTTTTTTCGAAATTTGGATAACTTCTTGCAAGGGAAAAAATTCAACTCCGATGGGGCAGTCCAAATCGCCTTCAAAGATTTTATTGATTCCCGTCCGACTGGTTTTTTTAGTAAAGGGATCAATGAACTACCTATAAGATGGCAAAAGTGCATAGAAAATAATGGTTCATACTTTGATTAATTAAATATATTATATTAAAAAATATTCGACTTTTTGTTCCTCCCATACAAAACGCCAATTTCATATGTAAGGACCTAATATATAAATATTTCCTAATAATTATTTTTGCGTGTAGGTATCTCACGCTCGCCGAGTGTACGGCGTGAACGGAGAAGTGCCAGACTCGTACGTGAAGTGTTACATACGCGACGGAGACAAGTGGCTGCACAAGCGGAAAACGCGCGTCATCCGCCGCACCACAGAGCCGCAGTTCAAGCAAACTCTCAAATATCAGGTCATTATGCATAACATTACCTTTTGACGACATTTTACTGAAGTGCAATCATTTCGCGCGACCATTTAGCATTAAGTTTAGAACTTTTTTCATGATCTTCAAACAAAAATTCAATAACTACCCCTACATTTACCCTGCAATATCTAGCATACATTTTAGTTCTTAAAACGTAACTACTCTTTTTCAAAGAGACAATTAAAATAACTGAGGTTTAACAAATTTTGATAGAAAGTGAAATTTTGGTGATGTCACAATTGAACTTAGGTACTTGTATACTTGCTTGGTACCTATATTTTTATTAACTAGCTTAAGCTTGCAGGGGAAGCTTCCTAGTTGTTAACGTAATTTTCGTTCCTACAGTCAACCGAGTTTCTCGGACGCACGCTGGTTGTAATGCTCTGGCAGCGATGCGGTGGCTTCGAGCACAACCTCGCATTAGGAGGTGCAGAGATCTGCCTCGAGAAGTTAACTCTCCCGCAGCGCACGTACGGGTGGTACCCTCTGTTCCCGGCCACCACACTCGGCGACGAGTCGCCCGACTGATCCAGAGAGCCGTCGCCGGAACGCCAGGACTAGACTAGCGCCCACGACGGCTATAGATCAAGATGATGATGATATTGAAGGTTTGGTAAAGAACCTAGAGTAGGTAGTGTTTTAGCTTTTATCTCCTTACTCATATGTATATGTAACGATGAAGCAGTGTTTTGTTTTTCTCTGGCTTGCGTCATCAGAAAAACAAAACACGGTTTAGCAAGGTGTGTAAGTGAAGGGGATAATTTGTATCTAATGGGTGTTTAAGTGTAGTTTTTTGGCAATAAAATGTTTAAAAGAGTAAATGAAATTTTATGTTGAATCCGTTTGTGGGTGATTATATACCTAACATTTATAAGTATCAAGCGAATACTACTTTACTTTCATATACTTAATCATGCCACTACATACTCTGGGTTCCAGAAGCGTTAAAAATATCAAACCATTCGATCAATGCCGTGTAGTAATAGCGTCGACATTTTGCCCTTGTGTCCCATGTAACAAGTGTACATAATCTTAAAGTATATTATTAATGTCCATTTTGAATGTCACGCTTTATGTAACCGAATTAGCATAAAGGAATGTAATCGCAATGATGATTGTATTTATAACGCCTACGTTATCCCTTGCTGGTGGAGCTACTAAAGGGGGTAAAACACCAATACATGGCAGTAGGTAGTTTGTGATGAGCTTAAAAGCGACACATTTGGGGTTCATTAATTTCTGCATCAAGGTACCTCTCTCACATAACCTGTACGAACCGAGTCCAATCTATATAAACCTTCTACAACAAACCATGCAAGGAAGCTCGCTTCTAGAGTCAAAGGTGGGATAAGACATGAAAAATTCCATAAAGCCACTCGGAATCAAAATGGATTTGTGAGAAAGTTAAGTTATTATCTTGAATCCCTAAAATATATTGAGAAACATGCTTATTCTGTTGCAAAATGTGTAAAGTAGAAGTTAGTAGTCGAAGATGACCCGGTTCTCGAATATTTTTTTAACAGATCTAAATATTGTTCAGATGTTAGAAGTTAGCGAATGTAGTTCTGTAAAAAACGTGTCGTAGTTTCTTCAGTATTTCTGTGTACATAAACATCTGAATTTAACTTTATCGTACTTTATCTAGAGACAACTTTCACCATCTTTGAACCTTAATAACACAAATATAATGCAACTACATTTATCATTAGAATTTTTCTAAACGATAATTCATAGTACAACATAGTCTTATCTATTAAACGCCCAAGTTTACAAACAGTATTGTTCATGTAGTAATAATAGCTTTATAATATAGGTAATATAAACTTTGTAAATGAATGTCATAAAACCCCAATTTCAACACTTTGCCTTATATGATTAACTTTTCTAATGTTATTCTAGTGAGTAAGTGCGCCTAGATACTATTCTTCCAAGGTTGTGCTTTAGTGAAATTTCCACGTATACCTATGATCTCGTTTGTAATCCTCGTGAGTCTTTCATAAAAACCTCGTTTATCTATACCTAAAAAATCTATTTCTCTATAAAACTGTACATACGTTATTTGATTTTCAAAGTTTTCTACTACGCACAACTCCTTCGTGATAGTTTAATTCTAATGTTTTGTAACGTCTAGACTAGACTCAATCGAATATATCACTTTTCTGACATCAACTTGATTGTCTACATATAAAGTAAATATTTAAGTAAATGTGAAAATACGTATATGTTTAGTAGAGATTATATCACTTGAATATTTATCGACATCTGTGTGGATTTGTTTTAAGTAGTGAGCAATCTCAAAGACCGCTTTGCGGCTGACCGGCCTAGTTGATTTAGTAGTCAGATCAGTGTAATTGTAGGTTTAATATTTGTGGGTTAACATATATTTGATCGGTGTTAGAAATCAAACTACGTATAACATATCCTGTGCAACTTCATGTAAATAGTACCTAGTTCTATCAACATGTGTTCTTCCAGCGCTGTCCTATCATTATCGTAGCTTAGTTGGAGCTCTTGACAATACTATATGCTTCCAATCAGATAGAAAATAGTAATCCGTTTGGTTTTGAAAAAGCATTTAAATATAATTTACCATAATTTCCAACGTAGTTGGATTTACAATGATTCCTTGCAATTCCCATTCAAATCATATTGTTTTACTAGCCATTTTGAAGTTGAAACTGCTGTGAAACAGTTAAACGGCCGACTTTTTTCTATCTGGTATCTACTATTTATCTTTCGCAGAGCTTATTAGCTGACCGGGTGAGGGTTTGTCTAATTCAGGAGTACTATACATTTCTGACCTTGTAGTTTACCTACGCTCGTTATATCTACATCTTTGTCTAACAATATTTTGAGAAACATATATTTTCTCATGACAAATTATATCAAATCATACATTTCCTAAGAGAGAGAAAATTTACAATACTTACATATTATATTCTTCTTAAAATATAAAATAGATGAAAGCCTAAATTATATTATTATCATTGTGGTAGTTGATATATTTTTACACCTTAATTTTTTATATAAATCTATGTTGTTGACAAAATTATTTTACTATACTTACCAATAAGGTGGTCTATTGAAAATACCAATGTCAATGTGCATCTCTTTCATATTTTTCAAAGACAATGATATTATAAAGACCTAAACATTGCTATTGGTTTTTCAATATAGACCGCATGAAAGAACTAGAGTAAAATCTAATATATGTACATGTATTTATTAAAAATGATATTAAACTATCTATTCTAACAATGTTGGAATCGATAAAAACTTACGCTTATTATCTTGATATATTAGAATAAAAGAAACTATTTAAGTGTGTAAGAGACAATCTAATATTATACGTGCCTCAAAATCCCGATACCATAAAATCGTCATAGTTTAATATTGCAATAGATACATCCTCAAGATGCATTCCAAAAGTTTTAAGTATTTCATCGGTGTTTTAATAGAAAAAGTATTATAATCAGATTTTTAAATCAATATTCTCATCTTTTCGCTATTGACTAAAATGGTATCGGATATCATACTCGTACCTAATTCTTTAGAAATTAAATGTTTCTTCTTAGATACAAATCTTTCTACTCACTTGATTTTGATTTATACTGTGAGTAAAACTGACGAGATACTAAAACAACTAATATTTACAGTATAAATCGAAATCGTGCGTCTACAAATCCTAGTACGTAAAAAATATTTGTGTCAAAGTATATTATTGAATAAATGTGATAACAAATGAGTTTATTATAGCGATATAAACGAACGTTGGCAGTTTTATTTCAAAATCTTTATAATTTTCTGTACCTAAATGTTGCTCCTTAAATAAATTATAAATAAAACAACATTTTTCTAAGAGAACTGATTATTTTGTAATCTAGTCACACATGAAATATAATTAAAATAAAACACAGATTAAAATACAAAAAAACATTAATTTTCTAATATTACTAGATAATATTATATCACTGTAGTAAGTATAACTTTGAGCCAGATTTAAAAGGTCAGGCGGCCTCGAGACAGCAAATGAGTTAAAGCTGTTCGCCATTAACGGCGAGCCGAGCGAGCCAATACAATACGTCATCTATATTTAGGAAAGATGCATTATTGCCTCTATGACCCTGTGCATTGCTAAGGCCCCGGCAAACCTATTAATCCGTCCCTGATTATGTCGACTCGTATGGCAGAACTATACTCAAGCCATCCTCAAAAAATAGCATTTGTGCACAACTTACAAAAGAAAATTCCAAAAATTTCGTTTTGGCTTTGTGTTGAAAGTATAATTGTCAGCACTGACGCATTGTAGGATAAAGCACATATTCTGTCAAAAAATAAGTGATTTTCAAGTGAAGTATGGGTGTAATGTTTGAAACATTATTTCTTGAGTTTCGCCAGAGAACTCGTTTTTACGTTTAACATTATTATAGGTGGGAGTAATCCGCTGGGCCGCACCAGAGAGTGATATGTTGGATCATGGACGCAGCTGTCCCGTTGCTGCGGGCAGCGCTCGAGACTCGGGACCAATTCTCGCGGTTCGCACAACGTCCTGGCAAAGTTTTAGCAAATTTTAGCAGCAGCTTTGGTATATCAGTGAAACTACTAGCTGCTGCCCGCGGCATAGCAAGCGTTGTTTCTATGGAAAGTTTTAACGTTATTTCTATCCTAAGGGAATTGATTTATGGGATGAAAGTAGCATAATGTGTTTTATCAGGCCACGTACCTATACTGGTTCCAAACAAAATTGGGTATGACATTTTCAGCCTTTGCAAGATAACTATTGATAGAATAACAAAGTTGTTATTTTGCTAACTGTCCCTATGTACTAAAGTCAATTAACAACGGGATATTAACCATGGTTTGAGTGTTTAACCATGATGCTAGATAAATAAATTTATTTATCTAATAACCGGTGTATAGGTCCACCGCTGTATAGGTACATAGCTGTGTGGTACTGGCTTAGAATTTGCACCAACTTACCGAACTGCGATCCCAACCCGCATGCCCAGCGTCGGGATTATGGGCATTACCCTCCATAAGATAAACGCCAATAAGGCGCTTATCAGGGGGAGGCCTGCGTCCAGCTGTGGACCAGTACAGGCTGTGGAGATTGTGGTATAGGTACACTTACCGTTAGTAAAAGTGACGAGCCGATCTGAAAGTGGATACCCAGTCAGAACGCAGCATGGTTCCGAGTCGCCGACGTGGGAACTGTATAGCCCGCGAGTGTCCACCGGTAAAGTCTGTAAGAAATTACACATCATTACAAACAATGTGAATACCTTTTCTAAGGGCCTGCTTCACAATTTCTGTATAAAGTATTGAATAACTATCTAAACTACGAGTACATAATAGATGCAGGTGTTCCCGTTTAGCCTTTATAAATTAACTATCTAAAACATAATTTGCATTATAAAAGTTCCTGGTAAGAAACATTATTATGGTTGACTTTATGAAACTGGCAGAATACATTTTGTATCTGTGTGTCTACCACGAGTTGTCATAGTTAAATCGCCTGACGTTACTACAGTAGTTACGTAAATATGCATATAGTTGGGTGGGTACAGCGCATTTCAGTACCCAACTATCCGCTAGAGGCGCTTTAGAAGTTTTCATACATTTTTTTGACTACAGACGCTAGCGAGTATAGATTGTCAAAACTCATGGTAGATACACTGTATACAACTACAAGCTTCTGCCTGCAGCTTCGCACGTGCTTTTCCGGGTCTCTCTCGCTTTTCTTGTTTATTTCGAGCCACGGTCGGGTCTGGTTTCGCGAAGCATATGGCACCATAGATCAAATACACACAGGGTGGCAGATTATAAATAAGTCTGAAGAGTATAATCAGCCCCTGCGTCTCTGTTTCTGTCGTTATAAGCCTTTGTGGACTATGATAATGCCTTTGACTCTGTTGAAACCTGAACTTTTCTAGAATCCTTACAGCGCGATACCAAGTAGACTGTCGTTATAATCTTTGCCGTAATACCTCTCTCGTCTACCGTTTTGCTCAGTTTCAAGATTTGATTTGATTTGATAAGAGAAAGAATTGCCTTCGATCATAATTTTTTTTTAATGCTGAAAATCCACATGGCTCGAAGCTAAGCAGAGCTTGTGTTATGGGTACTATAATGCCTGATATACTTAATACAAAATAACATAGGTACTTATTTTTACTTTACACAAAAAATACCCAGAAGAACCAAAACAAATATTTGCAGATCGTACAAACATTTGTCCCAATGAGGGAAACCGCGACACAGGAGTGTCGCAGGCGGAACTTCACCCGCCGTGCCGCATCGATCACCAATATGATATAAGTATGATATAGTGCTATTCTCTCTAGAATAGGACAACAACAACATGGAGAAGAAAAAGTAATAGGCAATTTTGGGGCTGGAATAAGAAGCGAAAATGGAAAGAAAATGATCAAGAGGTAGACAGCTCAAAAGATGGGAGGACGACATTAAGAAAGCAGGAGGTGCTACGTGGTCCAGAACGGCACGCAGTAGAGAAGGGTGGAAAGGGCTGGAAGAGGCTTATGTGTCACAGGACACGCTAAAATTTTAGGAATTAGAATATGTATGTAAGAAACAGTTTATACAAACATTTTAGTTTTAGCATAAATAAAAGCTTAAATAAATAAATAAATAAATGATATAGTGCTATGCTACGAATAGTAATCACACTAATATTATAAATGCGAAAGTTTGTATGGATGTATGGATAGATGGATAAATGTTTGTTACCCCTTCACGCCAAAACTATTAAACGGATCGGGCTGAAATTTTGTATACACGTAATTCTAATTCCTGAATCAAACATAGGTTACTTTTAATCCCTTAAATCAGTTCCCGTGGGATAGAAATCACCTTGAAACGTTTCCATAAGAACAACGCGTGCGAAGCCGCGGGGCGCAGCTAGTATTGTATATGGGCATGTTATGCGGAGAAGAGAATATCGTGTGACGAGAAGAGTTTACAATTCGAATGTGGAGGCATTTGTGGCGAGAGAAAGACCGAAGAAAAGATGGATGGTGTGCAAGAGGACATAGCTAAGAAAGGTGTTAGGAAAGAGATGACGGCTGATAAAGCAGAAAGGAAAAAAAGACTGGTTGTGCCGACTCCACCTGAGTACTTACATTATATAGCATGGGATATGGACCGGAAGAAGAAGATAGCAAAACTTTTACCTGCTCTACCGCTTGGTCCATAGAGACGGCCAGCACCCACTCTCTGACCTCGTCCAGACTGGTGCCGCGAATACATCCACTGTCCCTTAATAAAGGCTGTTGAGACCAGTCCGTGCATTCTGTGAACATTTCTACGTGTTAAAATCACATCACATCACACTATCACATCACACTATCACACTAATATTATAAAGGCGAAAGTTTGTATGGATGTATGGATGGATGTTTGTTACTTCATCACGCCAAAACTACTGGACGGATCTAGCTAAATTTTGCATACAGGTAATTCTAATATTGGAATCTTTTTATTCCATAAATCAGTTCCCGTGGGATAAAAATCAACTTTTAATGTTTCCATAGGAACAACGCGTGCAAAGCCGCGGGGCGCAGCTAGTTCTACATAAAATCAGGAGAAATTTAGTATACTGAATTAAGCCATAACCCAAGCTCTGCTTATGGAACGTTACCTGTACTAATTGATCCATCCCCCTTGGTGACCACCCGTAATGTATGAAAAGACTCCCCTGATTCATAAATACAGTTTCCAATCATTTATTGCAAACAATAACAAAAAAAGACGTGTGGCACTCGGGGACTGCCGCGGTAAAGCTATTACATAACATAAGTCATTAAAAGTTCTGCTATTCATCGATAGATGGCAAAACTAAAAAGTATCCGGCTGACTGGTTGTGTAAAGCCAAAAGCAGAAACCTAGGTGGCTTCAAAAATAACTTAAGTGTTTCATGTATTGTGTATACCAAAACAGAAAAAACTAAGAAATCAAATAATATCCCAAGTAAATCGACTTTAACGGGATTTAAACCAGCATCATTCCATCCCCTAGGACGTCACTGACCTCGTGGTGTTATTGGTTAGCACTCTCCCATAATAAGGGAAGGATGCGGGTTCTAAATACCTGCTTCCAAACAATCCGATAGTATGGATATCAACACGATGCGGCGGAGTATAGAATTATGTTCGTCATACGCATAAAAGAGACGAATTGAAGTAAGACGGTGGATTATGGAGTCTTACCCCCAAATACTCAAACGCAACTCAGGTTTAAGCTAGTCTCAAGTCCCGGATTTTTGACAATTTTCAATGAAAAACTGTCAAATATTCGTCACTTGAGACGTGCTTAAATCTAATATGCGTTTGAGTATTCGGTGGTAAGACTTCAGTGTTGGTGAATTGCAGATTTTAATCAAGACCAATCTCCAGTCCGAAAAACGGCGGATTATAAGTACTTGTCGGATCAGCAAGAGAGTAGGTACTATTAGAGAGTGTAATGCGTATATTTCATTTATTAATCATTATATAAGGAGGACAGCGCGTACGCAGTCCCCACTACCAAAAATAACACACCCTAGTTATGCACAGTATAATAACAGAGGTCAACCCAACCGCAGTGCAATGGCGGGACCGCGCTTCGGAGAACTGCTTCTGTGATCACAGTGACTCCTGTGCCAGGTAAGTATGAATTCACTATGCTACTAAGCGGACGTCGTTCTGAACGGTGCGATCTCGTCGCTTGTTCACTTCTGGTAGCGGCATCTAGTAGTTATGCGCGATCTGGTTTTTTTTGGGTGACGTCACAGTAATGTGACGTCGCCAGCAATCGCACTCGCTACCCTTGCCGTCTTTAGCAGATGTTATTGTTGTAGAATTAGTTCACTCTGAATAACGGTTTACATTTTGAATGGACAAACGGGAGAAGTTTATTTAGAAATAAATGACAATTAAGGAAAAAGACGAACTAATTAGCATTGCCATATAAAGTGGCAATCGTGGCAATGAATTACTGAGGTAGAATCTGTGCAAAAGTGTCCTAGTAATTGAGGTCGCTCGTGTGCCAATAGGGTATATACATGGACTTTTTAACCATTATTTAGCATAATACATAACCGCAAAAAAATATAACATCCACAAAATTTCAAATTATTGAGGTATAAACCCAAAATAAATAAATAAATAAATAAATAATGCTGGACAATTCACACAGCATTATCTAGCCCCAAGCTAAGCCGAGCTTGTGTTATAGGTACTAGATAACTGATATACATAATACAATACACTACTTAGATAGATATTTTTTTATTATACATAGAAAACATCCAGAACGCCCTGAACAAATATCTGCAGATAGTACACACATTTGTCCCGAGGCGGGAATCGAACCCGCAACCTCCTGCGTCGATAAAAACGCTGCCATGTTAGCCTTTGCATTTTATGACGTACGTTTCATCGAATGACCTATGTCAAAGCTTCATGCCCATACAAAAAAGTACAAGTGTGACGTAACGGTTCAGCTAGGTACCAATAACGTTGCGTTTAGAAATATTGCGGTGGAGATTTAAAATATCTACTTTTCAATTATTGAATTTCACGATAAAAATATCAAAATATACAAAAATAGACATTTATATCAATAGAGCATTATTAAAAAAACATCTGAAAAAATTTCAACTGTCTAACTATCACGGTTTATCGGTCATCCGTCTGTCACCAGTCTGAATCTAACAGTCTGGTGAGGTGACAGACGGACAGTGGAGTCTTACTTATAGGGTCCCGCTTCACCTTTTGGGTACGGAACCCTAAAAAGATCGAAGTACATACCAAAATCAGTGTAGTCGAGTAGATGCGCTGAATCGTCGTCAGCCGCCTCCACTAGATCGAGACATCGGTTCAGAAGGACGAAGGCCTCGCGAGCGCCGCTCTGTCCCTCGCTCCGAATCGACATACCGCATACGTAGAATGCTACACAAAAACAAGCTTTATTTCAAGCACATAGACAATCATTAAAAAAAATTGACAAACTGTTTTTTCTATACAGGGTGCCACGGAAAGGGTTGACTAAGCTAAAAGGGGGAGAAAAAAATTAAGACTTTTTGTTATAACACGCTTTTGCGTGTATTCTTACATATTTATTGTGAAATTTTATAGGTCTTTTTTTAAAATTGATGACGAAAACAAGCAAAAAATCTTATAGAGTTTTTTTCTTAAAGTTAAATATAATACAAGTATGTGAGTAAAAGGACAGGGATAGGAAGAAAAATACAGGTTAAGTTTAAAAAAAACTATATTGACAAGATATCACGGCCGCACGGATGAATTAATCCTACGTGCGGCCGTGATCCAGTCTGTGGCACCCTGTATAGGTAACAAGAAAAAATGAAGATCTAACAATTTCGACATTAAATAAATCTCACTTTCGTATCACAATAGGCCTGACGACTCAAGAATTCTAATTATCAGAAGCTATTGGGACACGTTTTTTATTTTGTCAATCAAACAAAAGATTACAAAAATAAAAGCGTGTCAACAAAACTGGCTACATCTTCGTGATTACTAATGTTATTTACAACGGGATATTTACCATGATTTGAGTTTTGAGCTTTCCAATATTTCGGCACAGTTTCATGCGCCATAATCACGGAATAACAACATAATATAATAATGAATAATAATAGAATAACAGTTATTCCGTGATCATGGCGCATTGCCGAAATATTGGAATGCTCAAAACTCAAATCATGGTAAATATCCCTTTGTAAATAAATCTCGTATTAATTACCATGATGGATTCAGAAGTTTTATCTTCATGATTTTATGATTAATCGTCAAAAAAAAATTCGTGTCCAATATCTTCTGATAATATAACTGGCAGATAAATTATAATTCTGTTGTCAGGAATGTTATAATGATTTATTATTTTGTTGCATTAACTTTAACTGATTTAACAGAAATAAAAATCTGCACGCCTTTAATTTAAAGCGTAAAGAAAACATTTTAGAGCTGTTGAATGAGCTAAGTCTATGCCCAAAAGACATCAAATACTTCTGTTACATGAGTGATTGGTCGCGATAATGTCTTTGCGACGAAAGATAAAAACGTAGCAGTGTACTACGAAATCGTAGCACACTGCTACGGCGTAGCATATAAACTTTGCTACAATATTTTATCTATTGAACGGTTTTTTATCTATTAGTAAGACTAAAGCCATTTACTACGGGACATGATATTTAAGCTCAAAATTGAATACTACCATGAATTCAATTTTGAGCGTAAATATCATGACCCGTACGAGGGGAGGACGCGAATTCGATTCCCGTCGATTCCGAAGATTTTTTGGGATTTTAATTGATTTCTTAGAAGTTACCCATAGTGTAAAACTATAATAACCAAAAATCTTTGAACTTCAATATAGTTTAATGAAGGTGTCATTTGTGCCTTATAAAAATACTAGTTGCACGCCGCCTTTATTTTATTCCGGGATGAGAATTACCTGTGTGCATTTCAGCCAGATCCGTTCGCTAGTTTTGGCGTACAGAAGTAACTAACATCCATCCATACAAACTTTCGCATTTATAATATTAGTGTAAAGTAATAATGAATGATGAATAATGAATGGCACTGTTGTGATTATAAGTACTTACCAATGTCAGCTACGATAATATCTGAATACCGCGGAAGAGCTCTGGCGGCCTTTGGAGCTATTTGTGGAATGTGCAGCGCCATTAGTAATGTTAGTGCCTGAAAATAACGAATACACGTGGATACTATTTCTATTAAATTTGCTAGAACTTTACGGATCGTGTTTGTTTAATTGTTAGCGTCCACACAAATTTTTGAAAAGTTTTGTAGTAATCAAATAATATACTCATCGATTTATTTTTGCAGCCAAAGTGAATTCGAAATTTATCTTAAACACGGACCACAAGTCTCAGTATACGGATGTCAAATTGCCTATCTACTGCAGGCGACTGCCAGTCGGCTGCAATCGCCTACAGTCGAGCCTTGCAGTCGGTAACTTGGCGTCCGTATATTTGAGACGTGCAGTCTATGTTTAACAGAGCTTAGCGCCACCTAAAGGGGTTAAGACCAAACGAACAAAGAGCTAGAGCTACAACAAGAGCATTATTTTTTGTTCTTTTAGTGTACACGAAAGTCGATCGAAGCTCATTTTCTTGCTCGTAAAGAAAAATAGCACTGAGCAATTTCTGAACTAGACTCACAATAACGCTTTGAAGAGACCGCTCCGGGTAGGGGATCACCTTCGAACACGCAAGAACACTCAAACTAACTGTTCTCACGCTCTATTTTATCAATAAAAACGCTATTCCTTTTTAATCACAATTTACTCTCAGATGGGCTTATTTATAAACTCAACTAACGATTATCGAGTGCGTAACTTTACTCCACCGCTATTCCTTATTTTAGGTAAATTTTTTACTAATAACAGAGAATAAAGGAGTAGGCTGTTCCGAGGTTAGTCTCGAAGTAAATTTTATTCCGACGTACAGGCAGGTTTAGTTAAGGAATAAAGTGACAAATAAGTTCCAAAAAGTTCCAGCCTCTAAGTTCTGCCATTATTATCCTTATCTGTTGCGTCAGATGTGAGAAAATAAACACATACCTATTGTGATATGGTAGATTGCTACATTCAAGATCTATCATTGATACGAAAACACACACAAACCATAAGACGTGTGAAACAGTGCAAACCTCATCAATACCCTTATGATAATCTCGCAAATCATGAGTTTGTACAGTGCCATCAGAACAAGAGAAAATTTAAATTAGTTACTTTAACTACTAAATAAAATCATTTAAATAAATAAAACCAAGGTCTCGTCATAAAGTGTCTTAATGTCTTTCGTATTATGTACTTATTTATTTTTATGCACCTATTCATATAGGTATATTTTACAACAATATTTCTTGGGTTTTGTAACCTCTTTGTATACGAAAATGTATCCAGCTTTTTGAATCGTTGTACCTATAGTGCCGTCCATAGTATATATTTTGTGAACTTATACAGAACAACGAAATAATGCTCTACGTGGGTATAGAATGAGCCTTCGCTCGTCTGACGCGAGTTTATCGTTAGAAACTATTGAATTTATATCGTAGCTGGCTCTATAGTTCAGGAAATTACTTATAGATGTCGCCACAGGCACACACCGTCACCGTACTACATCTTTTACTAAGTCACACATCGCTTGCTTTGACGAAAACTACAACGCTTATTAAACAATAAATGTAAGGAGAAAGACCATACCTTGCAGTGTCGCCGTGTGGTATGGGCTTGGAATTTGCAACACCCCAACTCTTCCCGCGGGTGTCGTGTCGTAAGAGACGACTAAGGGATATCTACCGGGGGCGGGCAGCAGTGCCACTGCGGAACAATTCTACCACCAAACTGCGATCCCCAAGCCGCATGCTCAGCGTGGGGATTATGGGCATTACCCCCCATGAGATAAAAGTCAATAAGACACTTCTCTGGAGGAGGCTTGCGTCCTGATAGTGAACCAATATAAGCTGTTGAGGTTTAGATGAGGAAGAACATACCTGCATAGCTCTATCATCAGCACCCGCCGCGGGCATAACGGCCGCTGCATCTTTCAGCGCTGTCACCGCTTTAGGCACCAACGATATTCTCACTAGAATCTCGCTGCAGACCGCTTTAGCTAGCGGTACATCGCTGCTGGGCATTTCAGTGTCAGTGGAAAGATATTGACGAAGCGCTTCAAGCGCTTGCGACAATGCTTCGGGGGGCTCTTCGCTGAGGATATCTATATTTTCCATGCGCTGTTAAATAAATAAATAATTTATTCAAAAATTTCTTAAGACAAGTGCAGAACATGAATAATAACTACTTTAAAACTATAGATTACATGTGCCTGAACTAGGTAAAATCTGTATTTCAGGCAAAAATTGCTTAGAATAGAAGGAATACATAGGTATAATCACATAAATAAATTAAAACAAAGCGATAGTAGATTTTTGAATAATTGAATTTTTTGATGTGCTAATAAATCCTCTAGATATATTTTCTAGTCGTCATTCCGGATTGAATAAGCTATTGCTCACATTATTGGATGCTTTAACAAGAATTAACACTTGAACTTGTTGACTAGCCTTAAGTAATTAAACTATTCTTTGTTTGAAGAGTATTTGGGACGAAGAGGAATACAGGAGGGATAGGAAGTGTGCATCCCGGCGAAAGATTGCTAACGGATTGGTTACCATTTTAGCTTATTGCTGTACTCTGTTATGTGAATACAATGCCCGGTCTTACCGGATGAGCCTTGAACAGATGTGCAGCGTATCTCAGCGCATAATGCGTGGCCCGCCTCCCCGCGTGCGCCAAACAACGCGTCCAGTGTCCCGCGCGGGCGAGTCGCTCCAACGCCTCGGACTCCGCCTCCGCCTCCGTGTCTTGCATCTGTGCTGGTGTTTCTCCTTCCTCGTATTCAGTGGGTGCTGCTTCCTCCTCGTTGGAGTAGCCTTCGGTTAGAGCTGCGCGGAGTTGCTCGCCGATGTCGCTTTGCCCGATGGCCGAGAATCTGTGCATAGTTAATCATTTTCAACGGGATTTTTATAATGATTTTAGCTTTCAATTAGAGCAATTC
The DNA here is from genome assembly GCA_955876795.1 of Eupithecia tripunctaria. Classification (NCBI taxonomy): domain Eukaryota; kingdom Metazoa; phylum Arthropoda; class Insecta; order Lepidoptera; family Geometridae; genus Eupithecia; species Eupithecia tripunctaria. The sequence continues at coordinate 8,797,867 of OY041614.1, forward strand.
AAGGTAAATATCCCGTTGTAAATGACGAGAGCACAGATACCTGTCAGCCAGCATATGTGCGGCAGCTACCCTCGTCTCATCGTGCAAATGGTCTCTCGCCAGTCTCGCGGCCCTCAGCGCCGCTCGCTCAGCCAATCGCGGCGCGGGCCCGGCAGCCGCTGCGCTGGCCGCAGCCAATGAGCGCACGGCGCCCCACCACTCGCCGCGCTCGGCGTGGGCGGCGGCGCGAGATAGTAAGTCTGGAACGCCGTCGGGAACTGGCTCGCCACTTTCGGGAAGATATTCGCGCGTTACACGCATTGCTTCTTCCCAGAGCTCTGCAAATTATTGAAATACTTGGATGATTATTTCACCATCAAACATGTACATGAAAAGTGCGTAAATATGTGCCAATCGGAACTTGGAATAACATGACTGCTTTTTATCCAGGAAAAACGCAAGCGAAAAGGCGACCAAAAACTCTTAATCTATAAACCACAAATGAGCCCTCTTCTTTCATATACCTACTGCCCTATAAATCTGAGAAACTGGAAGAATGCTTACCCATATCTTTATAATGTTGCACGACTTCCCTGGGCTTATTGGCGCGAATCATCAGAGTTTCAAATTGTGCCAGGTCACCGCGTTCCGCCGCGGCCCTGGCGCCCTCTACCAAAACTTCTTCCACCTGAGAAACCACAAACTTATCAGAATTTTTCATCAAGCGAGTCACACGTATCCAGCCCAGTTTTACTTTAATTTATCATTAGAGTAAAACTGAGCTGGATACGTGTGCCGCATTACAAACTAATGCTTTGGGTTACTGTTGCGAATACCGCGATGCTGCAGTGCCTGGGCCATGTTCGCCCAGGCACACACCGACCGCCCCGCGAAGGGTTCCCGCCTTGCAGCCGCGATGAAGCTAAGAGGAACCCATGGGGCCGTGCCTACGCAGACGGCGACATGGACAGGCCATGGCCGCAAAGAGGTGGAGGCCGTGGTGGGAGAGGAGTGTCGGTATTGCCGTACACCGCTCTCCCTGCCTTCCGCGGTCTTGGCGGGGTCGCAACCATTTGATGGCGGACGCCTGGGCTCGCAGGGGAAGAGGAGTGTCGGTATGGCGTAGACCGCTCTCCCTATCCTCTGCGACCGTGTGGCAGGCGACGGGGCCACTCGACTGATCCGTTGCACTGGGAGACCTTGGGCGTTCGGACACGTGGTTGTCCGGCGTCCAATTGGCAGGTAAGGTCTCCGAGGTGGTCGCGGCGCGTCATGTGTTTTTGGCGCGTCGCAAAGGGGGGTGCTCCACACCCCCCAGTAAGGGGCCTGATATCGGGCAGCTGCGCTGGGTTCGTGGAAGAGAAAGGGTTCACATGTTCCCACCACAAGCGGCAGAGGCGGAAGCACCCTGAGGGATTTAGTGGTGTTGGAGTCCCACATAATCGCACTGCCACGGGGAGATCCCCGTGTCAGTGCGACGCATTTGCGCATATGCGTGCGCATTTTGCTCGGGATAAGAAATTAAGAAAATAAAACTACTACTCATCCGAAACAGCAACAGCATCATAACCACGATTGCTGAAGAATTTTACTGACAGTAAAATTTTGTACTATAAAAATTTGTCCTAATGACAAAATCATTAATTATGTTTAAGTTCTCCTTTCCTAGCGATAAGCCAGCTAGCACAATTGATTTTAGTGTCTGAATAAACGAATTTAATTATTAAAAATATGAATAGTAATCAAATGAAAAACATATTCCTCAGCCAGTTTCGGGACCCGCTGATGGCTGCCCTTGGTTAACCACATTCTGACGGCGTCCTCAGAGGTCGAGGCGCGGACGAACGCTGCTTCTGCTTCTTCAGTATGCTCCTCGGCTATGGCATTCTAGTTTACTATCGTATAAGAGCGATGTCTATAAGCTATTACCAAATGAGAGGCATGTTCTTCAGCCAGCTTCAAAGCCCGCTGATGGTTGCCCTTGGTTAACCACATTCTGACGGCGTCTTCAGGGGCCAACGCACGAAGGAACGCTGCTTCTGCTTCTTCAGGATGCTCCTCGGCTAATGCGGCTGCTTCGTGACGAGAAACTTCTCGGCGGGTTATTCCGCCGCCTAGCTCGCTTAGCTCCATTGCAATGTCCCATCTAATACATAAACAGAATAATTATTTAGAATAAGGTACTTAAAAAAAAGATGTTACAAATGAACGATGAGGCAGGAAAAGTCGAAACTGTGGAGTAGCCTCATCGCATAGGGAGCCAAAAACTATACCAATGGAAGTTTACACTAAATTAAAATTTTAACTGTTCCCTTCACATCTCTTAAGAGTTAGACACTAGGACCTAACCCAACTTAAAAGCTAACCTTGCTCTTAAAACACCACTTTTTTGCGGTGAGAACAATTAAAGCAGTTAAGCTTTATCATTTATAGTTTCTTTTAGATTTGATAGATTGCTTGAAATGTGCAATAAAGCGTTTTCTATTCTATTGTACCTTTGTGCTTGAATGGCCCATCGTGCGCCCAAAGCAGCTAGCCCTCTCGCGGACAAAAGCCTGGCCGCCGGTGCCCCGCCTAAGACCGCTGCCCATTGCAATGCCACCTGCCACAAAACGGGCGTCTTTATCTAACGAACGTAGTGGTCAACAGTTTCTAAAGAGCTTTCTGTCACAACTATAAAACTTTGGGGGCAATGCAGCCAGCGTCTTGGGGTTGCTTCCGACTGGTATTGATATGGATTAGTTGAGCTACCTGTAAATTATTTGAAACAGTATGCAGTTAGCTCAATTGTTTTTAAATGACGGCGTAGTAATCGGCGTAAACGTAGTAGATCGAAAACAGACAGTGGGACAATATCTTGCAAGATTTGAATGCTTCATCTTGAAGCGAGACAATACGTAGTGAATTTATTTGACGGTTTTAATGTCTACTAGGATCTTTTTATACCAAGATAATAAACAAGCTAGGTTACTGCAGCCTATGGACGCCTGCAAGATCAGGGACAATACACGCGCTTTGTTTTTTAAATGTCTTTGAAGAAGCCTATGTTGTAGTCCTGAGAGAAAACATATACCTATAGCTGGCGCAATAAATGAAGAACAATTTCAGTGTGGCCACACCAATGATTTTAAGTAAAACCTCATTAGGCCACACCCGATCTGTGATCTGTGTCCCAGATAGCAGACACCGGACTGGTGAAACTGTAAAAATGCCGGCGTTTGTTAACATAGCGGTCGAACAGCACTAGCTATCAGAAGGTGATAATAAATACAAACCTGTTGTTGAACATTGCTCGGGGCGTGCGCGCGCGCCACTCTCTCCGCGCCCTCCCACTGTCCAGCGGTGCGGTACATTTGGATAGCACTTTTCCAGTCACCTGAAAATACCAAGTTACATATCAAACAAGACCATCAAAGTGCCAAAAGCTGTCTAGTATTAGCTATAAAGCTCTGCGCTTCCAATACCACTACAGCACCGTACAAAAACGTATACTGGGAGCTGTCTGTCATCTGATACCGTCAATATAAAATTCATCTTAATGTTACGAGTTATAGCCCATTTTTGAATGCACATGTTTGTGTTGTGCTGTAGTGGTGCTTTCCAGGTGTGCGCTGAGTAACGTACACGTGCCAGAACGTGGATACAATCCCTATATAGTGGACCGATGATTGATGAAAGTCGCGGGAAACCGCTAGATGCAGGTAACGCCGGATCGGTCGCGTGCAAATTTTTATGAGAAGGCCTTTGTCCAGCTGTGAACGTCCATCGGCTAAGATTCTGATAATTGTTATAAGCAATCAATAGGTCATCTAACCAGCTTGAATATAGTAGTTCTCAGCGGCCCTCAAGTCTCCCTGCGCGTGTAAGGCTTGCGCCACATGCCGCCGCGTTGCCTCCAGCAACTCGGACCGATGCGCGCCGACTAGACGTAGCATTGCTTCGTATTGGGTTGCTTCCTGAAAACATATATAACCTTAAATATTATAACCTGGCATTTTCAAGGGCCTCATAATTTTTGAGTTACGTAGACGAAGAAAACAGCTCGAAAAGGTCAACATACTGCATGTGCTACCACCCGCAGTAATGTTTGACGGGGCGAACAAGCAGTAGTGAAAGCAATATCTCACCTTGTACATAGATATCGCCTCATCCGGTTCCCCCAGTCCAATATAAATCTGCTCAGCCTTCCGTAGCTGTCCATCCTTCCTCAATAGTTCAGCAAGGGGCATGTAGATCTCCCTTGTATCTTCCTCTGAAAGATGCACGGCGGAAAGTCTAAGACCGTCTGGAATACGAGCGGCGTTGTTGTAGGCTCGGACACAACGTTCTGCCATGTTGCATGCTGTGAGGACTTTTTCGGCTGTCTCCCATTCCTAGGGGTAATTATGACCTCAGTTACAAATTGTAATAATGATTAGTGTTAGTTACGAGAATCACCCAGAATCCGTTGTTATAAGTTTAGCTGAGTATGTAAGGGTTTGGGTGGCATGACCGAAATGCTTTTCAGATTTTAATCATGACTGTGATGACAATTGAATGCCTGTGGATGAAATATAATGTTATTATGAATTTGAGGTAGTTGTTGTTGTGACTGGGTGAGGTTCAATCTTACCTGAATAGCAATGTAATGGTCACCTAACTGCTCACACTGCTCTCTGATTGATTCTTTGTCGTCAATAGCCTGTAACCAAAAATGAACATACAGAAACCCTTCAAGCTGAAATACCTACGTAAGTCATCATATTATCATCATCATCATCAGCCTATATTAGTCCACTGCTGAACATAGGTCTTCCTTAATCAGCGCCCTAGCGCCTTGTCTTCAGCTTGCCGCATTCAGCATCTGCCTGCAGTTTTCCCGGTCGTAATTGCAGGCTGGAGGACATACACTACGTTTGCTGAGTCAGGGTCTCTAGGTCTCTACTCAAGAACACGTTTGCCCTAGCGGTTATCGGTTCTTCGCGCGATATGGTTGGCAGACGCCACTTCTGCTTGATAATTCTTCGAGCTATGTCGATAACTTTGGTAGGTAGGTTTCTACCTTTTTCGACTTTTATAGTGTAATGTAAGTTGCCGTTATTCAAAGTGAACTGGATACAATACAATAAAAATACTATAATTATTGCACACCAAGTTATAGAAACAGAAAAGCAAACACACAAAAACAGTTGCACAATGGGCGGCCCGGATGACATCACTAGTTGCATCAGCAGGAATGTCAATCCTCAAAAGATATAATTAGAGCACAATATACCTGTATGATTTGTAGCGCCTTATTGTAGTGATGTGCCTTGAGCGCGGCTGTTAGGGCTCCCCTAGTGTCACCCGCCTCTATGAGATGCGGCACCGCGGCCCCGGCTTGGCGAAGCCCCACTAGATAATGTCCCCATGATCGTTCTAACTCTATCACTTCGGCGGGACACGTCTGAAAATATTTATTTACTTTTTATCTGTCTAATTGTGTGTATAAAATTACTTAAAATCTATAAACATACAAAAATAAATACTAAATATTTATGTTCTGATTATGTTCTGATTATTTAATATCACATCACACTTCACACTAATATTATAAATGCGAAAGTTTGTATGGATGGATGGATGGATGTTTGTTACCTCTTCACGCCAAAACTACTGAACGGATCTGGCTGAAATTTTGCATACAGGTAATTCTAATACTGGAATAAGACATAGGCTTTTTTTGACTTGACTTTTTATCCCGTAAATCTGTTCCTGTGGTATAAAAATCACCTTTAAACGTTTCCATAGGAACAACGCGTGCGAAGCCGTGGGGCGCAGCTAGTTATATAGATAATTCAATCTGATGTGATTTGTGGTAAATTAGTTTTTTTTATACAAAATTACAATTAAATCATTGATTGTAATTTTCTTCTTCAATTTAGATATACTTAACTTTGATCTGACAATAAAAACAAATTGCTGATAATTAGAATTAGAATTAAGTGGTGGACTCGTTAATTAAACTCGATTATTTTATTGTATTTCTATAGTATCTGGTTGAGAAGCTCTTTAATTAAACATTTAACGCGATTAATGTGGCGCGGTGGGCGAAGTTCCGCCTGCGACGCAGGAGGTTGCGGGTTCGATTCCCGCCTCGGGACAAATATTTGTACGATCTGCAAGATATTTGTTCAGGGCGTTCTGGATTTTTTCTATGTATATTAAAAATATCTATCTACATATGTAGTGTATTGTATTATGTATATCAGTTACCTAGTACCCATAACACAAGCTCTGCTTAGCTTGGGGCTAGATAATGCTGTGTGAATTTGTCCAACATTATTATTATTACTATTATTTAAGTTCAACACTTTTTCATCTTCAAAACCTTGAAAGCATAATTAAAATAAATTCAAAGTATTTACCTCTTTAGCAAGCTGTACTGCCCTCGCGTAATTGGTTCCTTTGGCGTAGTAACCTACGGCCGTCTGGCTATCGCCTCGCCGTTCAGATATTTCTCCAGCCATTTCCCACCATTCCTCCTATAAAATATTATTATATATTATATTATTATATATATAATATATATATTATACTTTTAAATTACCTACCACAGAATGACCGATGAAAGAATGATGACATAAACTTACAGAAAATAAAAATGAAATATTTTTGAACAACGTGTATGCGATATCATTTTGATAAGCTCTGCCTTCTGTGGTAGTTTAGTTTTTTTTTAAACTATGTTATAAGCATCATAGCCCAAAACCTAGTTTTTAAACTACCACAGCAGACAAGGTTTTTTTAAACATCAGATATAGTAGAGATAGTATCATACTCATGTGCTATTGTATCTAATGTTTAAAAAAAGAACCTTTAATCGTCACGGTAGTTTTTTAAATACGGAATAAAAGGAGGTAGGTACCTACTGGTACCTATAAGTTATTTCCCTGTAGAGTTCTACATTATACCCGATAATAATGAAGTCCAAAGAAACAATAACTTCAACTGTCATATTTACATTTCAACATATTTCGTCGTTAGCACGTATAGTCCCTGTGGGTATTTTATTTAAAAACTAGCGCCATTTAATTTTTTTCATATCACTCTGACGTCACAAATCTATGGCCTCCACTATACGAAAAACCCGCGCGTGCGCGAGCCGCGGAGCCAGAGTTTCACTGCGACTTAGCCATCGACATATTAGAAAATCAGACTCGTATACAGTACCTTTATGAGTTGCGAATGTACTTCGTCTATCAGCTCGTTGTCTCTCAGCAGATAGGGATGCTGCAGTATCAGAGTGGCTGCTCTGCGCGCGCGCCCGCCGCGGAGCCAGAGTTTCACTGCGCCTTGGACGTCGCCTGTTGACGCTAACACTGCGCCCGCTTCTCCGTAACGACCTTTGAGCAGTAACGCTTATTTTATCAACAGGTACACTGCTAAAATAAGTCGAGGTCATCCAAAAGGTAGTGTGCAATGTTGTAATGTAATTATTAGTATCAGAATCAAAGGACTCGATATCCGCAAACGAATAAACAACTACCCATAATAAAATAAAACTCACTGGACCCGGTCACAGAATAACGATCTACAGTAATACACCATCTTTATAAGCGTGTTAGGCCGAAGATATAGTGAAATTATCAGGGCAGACTTGGAAGTGGAGATGCTGGACAAAGGGGCTGCTGAAACTGTACTGGCAGGGGCTTTTACGAATGATTATGCTGTCAACCAAAACCTTACCTATGGAATTTTACTGCTACAGAAAAATTACTGTAGCAGTAAAATTCCATTATCAGCTGTTGTTGCTATTGCGGTGCTACGACGTAGCACTACAGCGTAGAACATTGCTACGCCGTAGCCGTTATCTCTACGTCGTAGCGATGTCTACGCCGCCGTATATTATGAAGAATGCAATAACGGTTTAGTTAATCTTTAGCTACGTACACAAAACAAAAAGTTTAGTCAGATTATACTTTGTAGTTCCATAATACTTACGATGATTTAGGTAGCGTCAGTTAGTGGGGTAATTAGGCACTTTCACAAAATGAAATTCGGCGCTACGTGTAGTATATATTCAGTCTTAAATACGTTTTATCCAGAGTTCGTGAAAAGCAGAAGTTAGTCATAAGTTATTCTTTTTTTAAGTCTAACGGAGTGATCCCTAAATCGCATGCCCAGTGTGGGGATTATGGGCAGTAGACTATTAGAGACTGTTGAGGTGAGTAGGAGTATAATACCTGTTGAAGTTAAATAATCCATATACTGCTGTTTCAAATCCCCTGCGAGTGCCCTATCAGTTTTCTCAGCTAGCGCGATCGCGTCGGGCCATCTGTTGAATTGTTTGTACATCTCTATAGCTAGGATACGCTTATTGGCCTTCTTCGAGTAAAACTCTTCGGCTTGGGATAGGTTCCCGGCGAAGATTGATAGTCGAGCCCGAACGAGGGGGCTGGTAAAACCTGAAAAAAAACTTGTGAGACTTTGCAGTTTATTATAGCTCTTACATTAAAGATCATAAATTCAGTCAAACTTTGTACATAATCACGGATAACGTTGTTCTTGTAACTTTAATTGGAATTTATCATCGCACTTTCTTGCGGACTTAGTTTTTTTGTCATATCAAAATAAGACGTTTGGAGAAAAATAGGACTTGCAATAAAATAGTCGAAATAGATTTAAATATTCTAGAATAGTGAAATTTGCTGAGTATAGCTAAAAAACCTTGTACTGGTTTCCCTGTTCGAACTGCTCTATATAAATCTTTCAATCCTAAAGCGCTAGTTATACAAGGTAAATTGATTGAACATTGGTGTCCTGTGTCCTGTAAAATACCTGTAAAATACCTGTAAAATACCTGTGTCAATATCACCATTGCCTTCGTGTGTTGCCAGTTCAATGGTTTTGTCAAGATAAAACGTACGAGCGTCATCACCAACTTCGCGGTAGCACTTGGCGGCTAGCTGAAAAGTTAAAAACATTCTAAAGTTTATGTAACTTATAAAAAACCCTTAATTTAATCATACATCGACACAATTGTTTTAAGGACAAGGGCGTTATATCAATCATTGCATAATAAAAATCAACGAAATACGATTGTAAAATATTTTATTTTAAGTATATTACTGAACGTGTATTGTTCACGTTAATATACCTTATCAGATGGCGTAAGTTAGAAAATATAGATTGTAAAATAAACAGAGAGTCAAAAACCACTCTGCTTATCCTACTATCGTATTTCATTATGTCTCTAGACATTTGATGGCAAGAAGCGAGTCCCAACCAATTCACGGTGCCATAAAGACCAGAAACCGAAACCAGCCACCCTTGTTCTCTCTGATCACTACGTTACATACTGCCCCTTACCGCTAACGCAAGCTTCAACGAAACAAAATACCACTATAGATATTTGTCATACGATTACGTGTCCAGCACAACATAGCGCATAACGTAGCGTACTGCGTAGTGATCAAGAGAACAAGACTTTAGTCGTAGCGTGGTTTCGGTCTCCTTTCTCCTGAACCTGTCTCGGTCTCTGTCACGGCGCCAACCGCCAGCTAAATACATACTTGTATATCGCTATTCGCCAACGCCTGTTCTGCGAGTTGCCTCCACAGTGGCGCCACTTCAGCATTACTGCCCACGCCGTCCAAGTAGCGAGCGCAGCCCGCCAAGTCGCCATCGCGTAAAGCATTGTCTAAAATCAAACACACAAACACTTTATATTACATAAAAGCCTTTCATAAAATAAAGCCACATTAAAATCAATGAAGGGAGGAGCTGTGTGGTGCTGGCATTTGCACCACCGTATCTCTTTGCGTGGGTATCGTAAGAGACGACTAAGGGATATCCACCGGGGGCGGGCCGGTAGAACAATTCTACCACCAAACTGCGACCCCTAACCCGCATGCCCAGCGTGGGGATTATGGGCCATTAATATATAAGCATAAGCGCCTTATTGGCGATTATCTAATGGAGGAGGCCTGCGTCCAGCCGTGGACCAATACAGGCTGTTGAGGTTGAAGAGGTTGAGGAAGGGACGTATTGTCCGTCCACCCCCCCCGAAGGGTTCCCGCCTTGCCAGGGCAGGGGGGGCTTAGTAATCGCGGCCTGGTCAGCCACGATGTATATACAGGGTAGTGGAAAATTTTTGGCCCCTTAAGGGTAGCTACCGTTTCTTTTGTAGTTAGAAGGTTTTGTTCTAAGGAACTTTCTGTTTTATTTTGTTGAAAAAAATATTACCATTTTTAGTTTTTTGAAAAAATGTACGGTTCGCCCAAAAAATTACATTTGTCAAAAAAAACAAGTTGGTCTTAATCGACTTTATTTCCAACCAGGAACACTTTTCCCAGAGGAACATACCAAATCAAATCGTAAGTTTTGGCAATAATTAAAAAAAACAATTCCCATACATTTTCTATGAAAAAACGAGTAAGTGGAAACAACAATGTCACTCATTCAATGGTTCTTAATTTAAACTCATATGTAACTACTTTTTTAAAATGGTATGATAGGGGAGGGGCCTTCAAAATTAGCCTACTTTATTTTTAATAAAAATAAAAAATAAGTGAAAAAATTTATTCCTGAGATGCCTTTAAAATTAGCAAACTTACTGAAAGCAGTTGATGATGTCAACTGTTTCTTACTGAACGGCAGTCGATGTTCGTCTAACTGTAGATATGGCACCAGCCCTCGGATCCAGTACTATGCGGTTGCCTGTTACCTCGACTACTACTCCGCCACCGACCCCGGACATCTCCACACTACTGGGGTCTCAGGCACGGTACCTATAGATCATGTCAACTGTTTCTGACCTATAACTTATTGAACGCCAGTCGATGTTCGTCTAACTCTCGATACCATGGCACCAGTCCTCGGATCCAGTACAACGCGTTTGTCTGTCATCTCCGCCACCGACCCCGGACATCTCCATACCACTAGGGTATGGTAACTATAGATCATGTCAACTTTTTCTATATTGTGACTTACTGAACGCCAGTCGATGTTCGTCCAACTGTAGAAATGGCACCAATCCTCCCTCGAGTATAACGCGATTGGATGTCACCTCGACCACCACTCCGCCACCGCACTCGGACATCTCCACACTACTGGGGTCCCAGGCACGGTACCTATCGTGTCAACATAAAAACAACAACCTATAAAAACATCAAATTAATTTTGCAAAACCAGAGTTTTGTCCGTATCCTAATATGATAATTATTTCCTCCGTTTTACTTTTGTCCTGTTAGTAGTAAATGATTGTACAATCTGCTTATATTGATTCAGGGTGTTCTGGTCGTTTTCTATGTAAAATAAAAAATATCTATTTATGTATCATCATCATATAGTTATCTAGTACCCGTAACACAAGCTCTCCTTAGCTTGGGGCTAGATGATGCTCTGGTAACTGTCCAGCATTATTCATTTATTATAATTAATAATTTATATTTATCAGCCTGGTCAGTACCACTACCCTCCCCTCCCTATTTAATAAAGAAAATCAAAAAAATACGAGAAAACAAAAATAAAACATCTAGAAATAAAACATCTAGATCATCTATCTTAGATCATCTATCTTACATCTATCTTAGATTCTGAATCGGAGTATAAATAGGTAAAGCCCTAAGAGCATCTGATTTTAAGCACTTACCAAATCAAAAGGTGCGTAGGAGTTTGAGCGACAACAGCGTCGCAATTCTCAATCCACTGAACGAATCCTACGCCACTTGCAATGATTTCCTGCAACAACAATAACTTTTCTATGTGATGTTACGACGACGTTTACGATGTAAATCCTTGCTACTTCGTAGGTAAACACTACGACGTAGCTTATAGCTACGATGAATTTGGTCAGTACTCATATTTTAGGTAATATCACAAAAAACACAGGCGACGTCGGGCGTCGTCTTTTCTTCGAACAAGGCGGAGCTACAATACCACAATTACTACAAATTTTATTTCTCGAGATAATATTACAGAACCTACCTTATCTCCACTATGCAACTGTAGTAACGCCAGTCGCCTACGCGTGTCTCTTAGTAGGAGTAACTGTCCGCTCTCGTTCAGCTCGAGCCAATCCACACGAGCTTCGTGCCACCATTGTCCCAATTGCACACCTAGAGAACGATTAACATTGAATTTTCTTGAGTTTCTCTAAGTTAATATTATATTTCTCTATTACTATCTTTGTGGAAGTGAAGAATGTTCTTGGTACGGTCTTCGACGAATAATCATTATATCATCCGTCATTGTATTTTACCTCCTGCTAGGGGCTGTGTGGTGCCGGCTTAGAATTTGCCTCACCCCAATTCTTCCCGCGGGTATCGTAAGAGGCTTAGGTATAACCATCTCGGGGGCGTACAGTAGGCTCTGCAGAACAATTCTACCACAAAACTGCAATCGCAAACCCAGCGCAGCGTGGGAATTATAAACCTCCTTATTTATATTCAATTCATTTGTAAATCTTCCATACTTTCATGAGTTTGTGTCATCCACCACTGTCATGTACCGTATCCTAGCGTATCCATGAAAAATGTATTTCTTATGTATGAAATACCAACCAACCTGTAGACAAATCTACAACAGCAATAGTCTGCCTATCGAGTAGATAAGCCAGATGTTTCCGTTCCTCAGTTTCCATGCTGTCGCCTATACCTTCGTTGATTCGCACGCTTAGGACGTGAGGATTGACCCTTTCAGTTCGCACCTGAAATAAGAAAACTTGAAAAACGAATATTGAGTAGATTGATACTCTACGTTTCAGACAATTACTGACTATTCACGATTTATCGAAGTGAAACCGTGTCGGAATTAACTTTAGACTTTAGGTTATCGATTTCCTACCTAGTGAAGTCGGAATGGAGATTCACAATGATGAAATACTTAATATCCGAACATGAGCAAAATAATTAGTAGGTATAGGTAGAGTCTGTTCAAAAAGAGAAGAGTCGTGCCGTTTTTAATCGTATATCTCTTTGAATAGACTCGGTAGAGTCTATATCTATCTTTGATACTTTTTCATGCATTGAATAGATATATTCAATGCATGAAACAGTATCAAAGATCCAAAGTCCTACTATTATAATTTTTTACTGTTCCTAGTCATTCTACTGCTGGGCAAAGGCCTCTTAATCAAAATAACTTTACAACAAAAACAACAACACTTTTTCCGAAATCATAAAAGTTGTTGCAAGAAAAGAGGGCTACATACTATTTATATTATACCGTTCGGTCCTACGAACGACCAAATAATAAGGTAGGTACCTAACCTTTTTTTTTTTTTTTTTTTTATTCGATGAGTGAAAATTCGTTTAGGAATAGACTGGTCTTCGGGGGATACCAGAATGATGTGGGACTCACCGCCTTGAGGACGTAATACCCACTAAAAAACTTACCGGTGTCCCTCGTTCGACATTTTCGCCGAACCACGGGAACATAATAACTTCCGCGATCCGACTGGCGTCCCCTATTCCTCCCATACTTAGCCGGCGAGCCCACCAATCCACACACTCGCCGGCTCCATTCTTCCGTCATCTTTCCTACCCTCTATTGGGACACAAACAGTTACATGCGAATGTGACTGCTGTGCCCAAATGGGCATTTCTACCCTCATATTATCAGATGTGGGTCTCACATTTATACACGCACACATACTTAATCTCTCACTCACACTTGTTCCATCATACATTTCTCATTTATTCTAGTCACGCGGGTACAGTGCCGCGCACACTTAGCTAAGGCAAGCGCGCGCATCACTGCCCCGCGTGTCCCACACCTGTGCATGAGTACTGCAGGTTGCGTCCCGCGTATCTCATGCCATTCATCACCTTTCATTATCACACAACCTTATGGCTTCATAGCCCACTCATACGTCGAAGGTACCTAACCTGTGGGCAAAAGCTAGCACAATAATATTGGGGTTAAACTGGGCCGCAAATAGCTTGTGAATATTTCCCCGAGGAATTTCCACGAACTATCTAGGTTTGGAATATTTCGGAGAGGCCACGCAACTTTTAAAAGCTCTCGGTCGGTATGAGCTCGATTTAAATTGAAAATTGTTTTCACGGGTTAGAATAATAATGCATGTACGACATTGTACGTAATGACAATTAAATATTCATTAAGTTTTATTACATGACAAAAATTTAAGTAAAATTGTGATGTGACCAATTCCTACTCGTGCAGACACGAGCTAACTCAATCCAGATTTTCGTAACAATAGCTTGAAATGTGGGAGATAAACTAGAGCTTCTTGATAACTTTATTGAAAAAAAAAATTACAATCAAAAGATAGAAATAAATTAGAATAAATTAAGCTAACTGGAGAGTGTTGCAAACAATCTACAGGTAGCTCAACTGATGCATATCAATACCAGTCGGAAGCATACCGATCACGCTGACTCTTGCTTCGTATGGCAATGCTGATGCGCTGCGCCAGATACTCACCACGCGGTCACGTGTCGCTTCGACCAGAAGCTCAGATATTTTTTTTAAACCCAAAGAGCCTCGGTACCCCCCCAGATCTAGATAACGGAGATATCCCGATATAATTTATTATACCAACCGTGTGCAAAACTTTATCCAATCCATACTCTACGAGGCTCAGCTCGCCTGCTCGATGCAGAAGGCAGGTGCCTCCTACTGCCGCGTAAATACGTTCACCGCCGCCCGACCATAGAATCTAGGAATACAAAAGAAAATTATGAAAACATTTTCTATTGAGACGGCATAAGATATTAAGTAACATCACATCACATCACATCACATCACACTAATATTATAAATGCGAAAGTTTGTATGGATGTACGGATGGATGGATGGATGGATGTTTGTTACCTCTTCACGCCAAAACTACTGGACGGATCGGGCTGAAATTGCATACAGGTAATTCTAATCCTGGAATCAAACAAAGGCTACTTTTGATCCCATAAATCAGTTCCGGTGGGATGAAAAGCACCTTTTAGCGTTTCTATAGGAACAACGTGTGCGAAGCCGCGGGGCGCAGCTAGTTTTACAATAAAATAATTGCTTACCGCAAGCTTGAGGGAAATGGCACGCGCATTTATATCATGTAAAATGTATACTGAGGGGACCAAAACCTCGCCCAATGGTTCGTGTAAAGATACTTACTGCTATTGCGTTTGGCTTGGCTGAATGCTCTATCGCGCGTCTCAATTAAAAGATGACGAGTTTAAACCCATATTTGAATGCTTATTGTTCTAGCGTACGGTAGCGGTGATGGGTAAGGCAAACTACCGGACGAAGGCAGCAGATTCCTTCTATATTTTTAAAACCTCCACTGCAATCACTAATCCGACTGCTGAGCTTGATTATGACAAATCCCCCCTCGTTTGAGAGAGGCATATAGCTCAGCGGACGTACATATATGACATGTGCTGTTGAAATACAGACTTGAATAGCTGAGAAGATTGTGTAAAATTTTGTTGGGTCATAAACTCGACATTCGAATTATAGAACGACAAAACGATAAAAGATATAGTGTGAAGTGAATATCGCAGAAGATTGTGTAAAATTGTGTTGGGTCATAAACTCGACATTCGAATTATAGAACGACAAAACGATAAAAGATATATTGAGATGAAAAAAATATCATAGTATTTCTTGTCTCGGCATTAACTTACACAAGTATCATATAATGTTAGATAATCTTTAATAAAATTTAACACAGAACAAAAGAAAGATCAAATAACAACAAATGTAGGGAAAAGAAGGTTAGTCTATTTTCAACCGTCGTCGCGTCGTTGTCGCATCAAAGCAGACAAAGTAAGAATGTGTGCATGTGCACCTTCGAACAATCTCCCATTCGCTGAACGAACAATAGACCGCCCCGTGTGGAATACGGAACGAGCTAAGCTGCAAACTACTGAAGAGGTTTCACGTTCTATCTACGAGACAATGGAATAGTGGAACGTTGGAGATTATTTTATGCACGTGCTTAGCGGTTTATTATATCAATAATCAAACGCAATTCAGATTTAAACACGTCTCAAGTAGATAATAATAATGTATTATTCAAAATAGAAGGATAACAAAAAAGTTCAACTTAAATTCTAATGGTATTAAACATTGTGTGTGCCTGAACTAGGTAAAAACCTGAGATACTATTCGATAGTTTTAAATGAAAATCTATAAAAAATTCATAATAATAATAAAATCATTTATTGCCTATAAATTTCACAAAGAACACAAGCTAGAATTATACTTATTCATCACTTGATTCGGCGTTGAGTTGCGTTTGAGTATGTCCCTATTAGACGTTCCTCATAATCATCATCATCATCAGCCTATATTATTCCACAGCTGGACATAGGCCACCACTAATAAGGGCCATAGCGCCCTGTCTTCAACTTGCCACATCCAGAATCTGCCTGCAGTCTTTCGCTGATCGTCATCCCACCTGAAAGGACGTCAGACGTGGACTCTATGTTTGTCGAGTCGCAGCCTCCACTTATGAACACGTTAACCCCGGCGGCGTTAATCGGTTCATCGCGAGATATTGCCGGCCCACAGCCACTTCAGCTTGTGAACTACGTAGATAACTTTGCTTGGATGATTGTTGCCTTCACCAAAAGAAGTAGGCATGTCTCCTTAGTAATAATTATAATGTAGATTCAGAAATTTGAAATGTACCTCACTAGTCAATCCTCGAGCGATGTCACACAATATCAAAGTGCTGCCAGTGCGACAAACCGCATACCAGTCGTTTCCTAAAAATAAAATAAATTCAATGCACCAGGCGGTTTAGCTAAAGAAGGAGCCAATATTATTAAACAAAAAAACGCGCTAAAGAGTTTCAGGCACTGGTGGTGTAAATAATACCAGGCAAAGATAATTTAGGAGATAAATTTTCCTATTTATAGACAAACATACATTGAGCAGTGGACTAATATAGGCTGATGATGATGATGATGATGATACATTGAGAGTTTACATAGAAATTTCAGCTTAACGAAACGACGACGGGGACGCCGCCGCCGCCACCGCGCTTCTCGTAGAGTCGAAAGAACTTCTGGGTAATGTAGAAAACGTGCATATCTACGTGTTCAACGGCACCTCAATATGCCAGGAGGAAGGAGCCAACATTTTTAAACGTAACGCTTTTGTATCACTTGTGTTGTTATTGTTTTGTATTTATATTCAATAGACCTTCGTTTGACCGCAATCTCACCTGATGGAAATGTATAATATGTACCAGGCAAAAATGTCACTGTATATATCATTGGGTCGCAATATTGGGGTCCTTCCTTGGCAGATATACCTGTGCATGTAGCATAAATCTATTACCAGAACTTACCTATGAATCTAACGTTGTAGATATCGGTAGCATGCTTGGTAGAGATGGTCAGGGGAGGTGAGTCGTTGGCTAGACGAGTCACGACCAACTGTTTAGGACTCACGTGTTGAACCTCCACTGTGTCACGCCACACCCAACGCCTGTGGTGTTAGAATGTTTCCATTTATTTATGGGGCGACCAACCTTGTGGGACCAGCAGGTGTATTTTAATTAGTCGGAAAGGCTGTCGGATTCGATATCGGAAACTTTTGTCAAATTAAAATAACGTTCTAAAGATTCGTCGGAATACGTTTTCGCTTCGGAAACGAATCGGATGATCGTAGAACACACTCCTAGCTTGTGTGCCTGTGAGGAATAGTTCAATTAAAGAGGTTCGGAAAAGGAGTAAAGGTAGGCGCACACTCGTCTTCCTGGACGAGTTTGGGGGAGACCCTTGACCAGCAGTGACTCAACACAACTGCTGCACCACACACAAGAAAAAATAGTAATCAAATATAGACTTTCACTTTAGATTAATACATTTATGAGTGACGGTAGAAACTTTAGACAGCCAACGCGCACGCTTGCACTCGCTAGAATAGAAGCTTGAGGCAGTAGGCTACTGCTAAATGTATCTATGTATTTGTTACAAGTGTAACCACATATTTGAATGCTCATTCACAACAGAAATGTTGTGCGACAGTAGGGTTGAACGTGTGAGCGTCAACCTTAGGGGGTGTCCATTAAAGAGCTCGAGCAAAATCTCACATCTCACCAAGTAATAACTATTTATCAAGCTGTTTATAAGTATAGTAAAAATTTGACTTGTCTAAGTGCTTATTTTGTAAGTCTAAAGAAATAAACGATTTGACTCTGACTCTGACTCAAGAAGAGAGGGTAAAAAGTCCCCAATATCACCGCACGTAATTTCTGAATGTCCACACAAAGCAGCCGTTGATAACAATAGCAAAAATCAATTGTAGATACTCGTATATCAAAACAGAATCCATACTTCAACACCGCTTCCAGCTGTATAACCGCGCCGGCTTGCGAAGCCACAGCTAGTTTGGTGCCATCGCCGCTCCAAGCGAGACCCCTATTGGCGTAGAGGTGCGGTATATTCAACATGGACAGTTCTAGACTACCCGAGTCCTTCATTTCACCGATTAGGCAACCGTCGAAAACGCCGAATGCAACAGTCTGGGAACAAAAATGTTATGGTCTTTGAAACCATTTACATAACTCATCTCAGCAGGCTATATTGGTCCACTGCTGGACGCAGGTCTTCGCGTCATACGTGTCTTATTGACTTTAATCTCATGGGGGTAATGCCGGGAGGGGAATGCTGGGAGCGCATTTCGGTGTTAGAGTTGTTCTGCAAAGGGTGCTGCGGCCAGCCCCCGGTGGATATTCCTTAGTCGCCTCTTACAACACCCGGGAAGAGTGGTGGTGCAAATTCTACGCCGCTGACACCACATAACAATCCAATTACATTATTATGCACAATATTCAAAATCATTTTCTTTTGCAGAAAATAGTAGGTATCTATAAATTCAGCTTGTTTGTGACTGTTGAGTTTCCACTGCAGGGCCTTCTCTTTATTGTATCATACAGAAAACTTTAAAAAGCCTTGTGCATGGTTTAATCCTTAACATTTTATTTTCGTATCAGATTTTTTGCTAAAATTATCATTGTAGCACTTATTGCGTTACACAACACCGGTCAGTAGGTACCCGATTTTATTTTCTCTACCAGACAGTAGATAAAGCTGCGATAGTGGTGTAATAGCATCAGCACCATCCCCTAATTTCTGCGGACAACGTCATATACCTGTCCTGAAGGACTGGACACAGCTGTTATCAAGTCCCGTCGATCCGGAGGCAGCGATGGTTCTAGACTTCGCAATAAGGCTCCGCGCTGTATCTCGTAAACAGACACTCGGCCGTCGCACGAACCCACGATCAGCTGTACAGAATATAAGTATTTTGAAAAATATTCACTTAAATACTTTAGTTAAAGTTCCTCTGTCTCGTTCCCTATAAGCAAGTTTATTTAAAAATATCTATCTAAGTAGTGTATTGTATTAAGTATATCAGTTGTCTAGTACCCGTCACACAAGCTGTCCTTAGCTTGGGTCCAGATAATGCTGTGTGAATTGTCCAACATTATTTATTAACTATAATGTTAGCCAAAATACCTAGAGTGAATTAATTAAGTATTTGTTTAGATGTAATAAGTTCAGGATATGCTTGTGCCACGGCAAGTAATTTAAGGTACGATTTAGAGTTGAGGTTCCTCTGGGAATTTTAGCCATACCATACTCACATGTGGAGGCAACAAAGCCAACGCTGTCGGTGGTAAAGCGTACCGCAGAAGTAACCGACCGCTCACGTACAAAGTGCCGTCGACGTGGCCGGAAGCAAGAGTGCCTTCGCTGCTCCGTGCTAGGGCCACGCAACAAGCGCCGGCGGTCCAAACGCTGGAGCTCTTATTGCTTTTACAGTCGAGACTCCTGAAATATTTAAGACCGCGTTAAATTACCCAAATCTTCACCGTTATAAAGATTTCTCTAAACTTGTACCTTATATATATTTATATATAAGGTACAAGGTTATATATAATTATATATAAGGTACATATTTTGTTTGTATTACTTGTACCGTACAAGTAATACAAACAAAATATGACCAATATCACTATCATACCTACTTACATAGAGAATTATACCGCGCGGCTCGCGACATGCCAAGCTAATGTGTTATGATGGCGCTTAGCTTTTAGTGAAGCTTCTAAAATCCAAGAACTCGTATCTCGTATCACACCTTTTTTGGAAGATATAATATGTACTTACTCTGATCATTTATATTATAGCTAGGTATATCAATACTGCCTGACAGGGATAGAGAAACACGTCTACACCTGGGCCATGAAAGTGTTAGTAGGCATATCACATTCACAGCCCAGCCTCGACGGGTCCACCCGCAGAGACACGCCGCCGTTTCTTGACTGGGATGGGAAGCACGTCTGCGTGGGCCATGATAGTGTTAGTACCTACCTAATTAAAAAAAGTGTCCACCAGCGAAACGACAGGGCGCTAGTAGGTTAATAATAAAGTACCTTATCTTTCCATCACTGGTCCCAGTATAAAAGCCGACCTCAGCCGGTAGCAACTTCATCGGGGCTCCGGTTAGAGGAAACTTATTGCAGATGACCTTCTTGCCGCTCCAGTCAGCGCCTACGCGGTATACAAACACCATGTTGTCGCTTTGGGCCACGCCTAGCAGCTCAGAGTTCTCACTGAACGAGATGCCTGGAGGGGTTTCACTGATAGTTTTGTTTTCATTTCAGAATTCTTCATTTAATTATATATCGAACCCGTGTATAAGATTGCGGGTCCGATTCCCGCCTCGGGACAAATGTGTGTACGATCTGCAGATAAGGCGTTCAGGGGGTTCTGGGTGTTTTCTATGTATAATAAAAAATATCTAAGTACCTATGTAGTGCATTGTTTTAGGTATATCAGTTATCTAGTGGATACCCATAACACAAGCTCTGTTTAGCTTGGGGCTAGATTATGGATTGCCCAGCATTATGATTAATATTACATAATTACGATACGATGCGAATTAAGAATATTAATCGTAATTCTTATCGTATCGTAATTATTTTTAATACGTATAAGCATTGATTTATTAAACCCTTTTTAAATCAATGCGTATATGCATAACTATGTATTATAATTTAATCATAAATCTCGTTAAAAAAAATGTATTACATAAAATATTATAAAACAATATTCCACAGTAAAAAATATATCAAAACGGTGAATCACAATTATTATAATTGTGTGCATTGCATTGCATTGGCTTCTAAATGATACGTATGTAAACTGCAAGATTACTAACAGCGTAGCTCATACGTGCATAGGGTATGCGCGTATGACCCGATTCCGGATTCGTGACAATAAAAAGGTGTACACCTAGCAGTCAGTAGGTAGATACCTAATATAATGATGCCTCGTTACTACCTTTACCAGCAACACTGCATTAGGAAATGAAATGAAAATATATTTATTGGGATAGGTAGTACCAAGGGCAATGGAGCGTAGCGTGCTTAAAGTAAAGAGAATCGATCAAATCCGAAACACCACGCTACGTTCAAAAACTGGAATCGCCGACGTTGGATACAAGACAGCCAGACTCAAATGGGACTGGGCGGGGCATGTGGCCGCACGCATCCAGAAAGGTGGGCTCGGATCATCCCTGGAATCGTGCCTAGAAACGGGCGACGACGTAAAGGCATGCCAAGGAGACGCTAGCGAGACGATCTCGACAGATTCGGCCAACAAACGCGATTCCTGGACGAGTTTGGGGGAGACTCTTGACCAGCAGTCGGACAACACATTTAAAAAAAGAACCTACGATATAAGATTTACGTATAAATTTCTTTAAAAAAAGACGGCATTATTTGACAAAGAGCCATAGGTCAAGAATCGTGAAAACAAAAATGGGTGTTCTTATCAACCTAGACACCGATGAGGTCTCAGTTTGGGGTAGGTATGTTAAATCGACTCAACTGACTCCAGGCGGCAGAATTGGTAAGTTTGAGTAGGTACCTACGTTGTTGGCGGTAAATGCGAAGGCAAGAAGCTATCACATTACCTGTAATAACATAGGACTTCTTCCCCGCAGTTGAATCAGCGGGTTTAGTAGAGAATTTGTCTCGTCTTGCTCCATCGCGATCGAATAACAGCACCAGACGTTCACTTGTGGCCACAGCAAGCTTCACGTTGTTGGGAGACCAGCATAAACCCGCCACTGGGCTCTCGGTATCCTATGGAAGGTAAGAAACAACAAACACGATTCATGAAAATAATCTGCGTAAAGTAAAGTAAGAAAATAATTTAAACATGTATGTAGGTATGTATATAGCTACAAACTCTACCTGTGCTTCAATAATGGTTTTGGAAAATTTGAGCCGCATTTTTCGTTGGTTTATTTTCCTATCACAAAATAATTATTTTGCAATCGTGTTGTGGCAAGAAAAGAGAATACCGAAGTTATTGTATTCTCTTTGGAGAATACAATAATTACGTAAGAATCGCGTTGCTAAGCAACACCTTTATTTCGTAAACAAATCATATCTACCGCCATTGCTTTACGGAAACGGTAAAAAAACCATAAATTATAGAGTTAACGGAATGACAAAGTTGGTTTGATCATCTGTTTGTAGCCTTTTCATTCAATCGTTCATTTTTTTGACATTTATAATTTTGATCATGGGAACCCTGTTTAGTTCTGTCAATCTGACATTAGCAACCGGAACTTCTTTTCGTGTGTAGATTGTTTGTGAAAAGACGTTGTAAGGTTAGATTTATTTTAGATCCATTTCAATCTGTGTGGAAGTTCTTATTATTTATGTTTTGTTTGACATACTGTGATAATTTACACCTATCCTATTCGCGTATCTATTTATTTTGCATAGGAATCATCCCTGAGTGAAGTTGTGTTGTGACATGTTTGTGTCGGCTTGTTATTCTAAAATCTTACGGTTTTCGACAAAATCCTGACTATTTTGAACTATAGCCAGTCATGCCGTCCATAGTCCACTAATTGTGTAGAGTTCACAACGAGTGTGTTTGTTGCAGGACGTCATGCCATTCGAGAGGTACGTAGAACCTGGGCGCGTAGCCCTGGTCGCCGAGGGTCCCTTGAAGGGAAAATTGGTGAGCGTGGTTGATATTATCGACCAAACACGCGCTCTCGTCGATGGTCCTTGCAGCGGAGTCTCCAGACAGCAAATCCGCCTGAACCAACTTCACCTGACTAAGTTCCTCCTGAAGTACCCATTCACAGCACCCACACGTGTGGTCAGGAAAGCGTGGACAGATGCTAAACTAAATGAGAAATGGGCAGAGAGCCAATGGTCACAGAAGCTCGCCAACAAAGAGAAGCGCGCTCAGATGACAGACTTTGATAGGTTCAAGCTTCAAGCAGCTCGCGTGAAGAGGAACCGCGCGAGAACATCCGTGTTCAAGAGCCTTAAGAACAAGGCAGCCCGTGCTGGTACTTTTGGAAAGGCGAGGATTCCCAGGTCCAAAGCCAAGCCAATCCGCACTAAAAAACCTGTTACAAAGAAACCAGCGAAGAAGTAATTCATATGTGTCTAAGTAAAAGTGACAAAAACTTATAAATAAAGAATTACTCTAAGCTAAAGCCAATTTATTATTGTTACCACTCTTTTCCTAAAAGTGTGGTCATATGGTGAGTTCTGTTGGTTTTGTAGAACATGTGATGTTTTTGTTTTACTCAATTTTGTTTGCTTTTCAGTGGCAGATAGAAGTCAACATTACTGTCACAGGTGAGCTACATACAAGTTAATTTTATACTCCACAAAAACCTCGACCATTCAATGATGAATTTTAAAAAGTCTCGTTCGTATGAATTTTATTGATTCAAAAATCACCACATTGCTGAACATAACTATCTAAAAACTTAAAGTAACTCCCTACTAAAAGTAATTTCTTCAACCACCACTGTGTTTGTTTCAGGTTATGGTTCTGTGATTCAATAATACTCCATGAAATTTAAAGATGTCAACATTTTAATGAAAGGTGAGCTGTGGTATAAAATTGTAAACTCTTGAGATTGCTTGGCTAATAGTATTATGATGAATATATATTATAGTCTCGTTCGTATGAATTTTATTGATTCCAAAATCACCACATTGCTGAACATAACTAGGTAAAGACTTGAAATAATTACTAAAAGTGATTTCTTTAACAATCATCTTATTTGTTTCAGGGCAAGGTCTTCAGTTGGTGATTCAGTTGATGAAAGTCATTTCTGTGAAAGGTGAGTTTTGGTAGATATTTTCTTCTCAAATCATAATCTGAGGTATTATTATGATGAATTAATATTATAGTCTCGTTCGTATGAATATCATTGATTCCAAAATCACCACATTGCTGAAGAAATCTAGATACAAACTTAATAAATTAGTATAGATAAATTCTTCAAAAATAATTTTATTTGTTTCAGGGTATTATGATCCTGTGATTTATAAATTAAACTACTTGAATGAGGTAAACAATTAGTTCATAGTCTATTTATCTTGACCATTTTTAGAGTATTTACTTACTCTCATGATGAATTTTATTTATTCATGTTCACCTATAAACCAATTTTTCCAAACTAAAAAGGTAAATTTGCTTTTTGCTCCCATGGGTATCATGCAACGTTAAATGTAAATACCAGAACTTTGCAAGACCCTACCAAAGCCGATGTGTGAACAGTATCACCTGTCATGCGTGACTCTGGCTAGGAACATTATCACACTCCGTGTAAGATGTGTGGTTTCCATAGCCTTACATCCAAGGGTTGAGTGTGACAAAACAATTTTGAGGTTACATTGTCATTGTGACAAGTTGTAATTCGTAGCTAACAACATGCTTGTCTTACAGGTGATATTTCATAATGACTGATGCACATGGATGACTTCCACTAGCTGCTGCAGCAGCATGGTAGAGAATCCCTTACCTATACTAACCTGATGAAACATGGAAGGAAATAAACAATGTGAGTATCTAAATCTCAATATAAAATTTCAATTATCTTGATTACCCAACATCAACAACATAAATGTTTCTTCCAAACCCTGCCTAATCTACTATTTATTGTACCCTACCAAAGCCGATGCATGAACAGTGACACCTGTCATGTGTGACTCTGGTTAGGAACATTATCACACTCCGTGTAAGATGTGCGGTTTCCATAGCCTTACATCCAAGGGTTGAATGTGACATAACAACTTTTTGAGGTTACATTCATAGATAACATGTGTTACCTTGAAGCTAATAACCTACTTCTCTTACAGTTGCTGTACCAATTAACCTGATGGAACATTCAGAATAAAAATAAACAAAGTGAGTCAAGTCTCATTGAATCCTAAATAAAGTTATGGGTTATTGAAACGCCTTATTAACTTCTTAAAAACAACATTTAAATAAAAATTACCAAACCCTAACTGTATGTTGATGTACCCTACCAAAGCCGATGTGTGAACAGTAATGCCTGTCATGCGTGACTCTGGCTAGGAACATTATCACACTCCGTGTAAGATGTGTGGTTTCCATAGCCTTACATCCAAGGGTTGAGTGTAACAAAAAAAATGTTCTGTAGGTACTTAATGGGCAAATAAGTTAATTTAAATATAATTATTGTTTATTTATTTGCAGAAGAGAACAAAATCACACCTGATTGGGAATAGAAAAAACATCAGTCAGCATCAAATTGTGAGATTTTTTTATTTATTTTAAAAATCTAATTGAGTCCAGGGACCAAAATAGGCAAATGATGATTTTATATCGCCCCAGTCTGAAACGAAAAGAATGTTGATCGATTATACTGATACCTCATATACCATGATAAAGTAAATTATAATTTAGGCAATATCTTATAGTTCATTCTTTTACAGATTTGTATGCTGCATGTAGACCCAAGAGTAACATCTAAAAATAAACAAGTAAGTAAATCATGTACTTAGATGATCATTTATTTATGTAATACTGGAGAATATGATGAATGATCGTTATCCCTGTCTCACTAAGTCATGGGGAAAATATGGTATGGTAACATCTGAAGAACATCAAAATGTCATCAGATTCAGTAATTTCCTTTTATCTGTGTAATATTTGTTAATATTTTGTTTCAGGCTGCTACCATCTCATTAAAGTCATCTTCAAAGAAGCAAAATAGGTGTGTAAATAATTTTACGATATTTAGTATAGTACATCTTTATTGTCATGATTCCAATCCTTTCGAAGATTATAAACTAGCTTCCAAAATAAAAAGTTGCCCATTTATATCTGTCCCTGTGATACCATCTACCTCCCTACCAAATTCCATTTAGATCCGTTTTGTTGTGAAAAGTTAACAGTTAGAATTACTTTTTAATTTATAGTGGTACCTAAGGATTAAATGATGATTTTTTTATCGCCCCAGTCTGAAACGAAAAGAATGTTGATCGATTTTGCTGATTCTTTTCAAACCATTAATATTGAGTTACCATTATTTTGCAAACCCTGATCTTTGTTTTATTTACAGATTGAAATACAAATGATGCATTAGTCATACATTCAATCGGAAGTAACATCCTGATAGGAGTAAAGAAGTAAGTGAACCATTCATTTTATGCTTATATTTATGTAAACAAGCTGAAAATGATGAATGATCGTTATCCCTGTCTCACTAAGTCGTGGGGAAAATATGGTATGGTAACTTCTGAGTATTAACAAAATTTTATTATTAAGTATTTATTCAGCCACTAAATTCCGTTTTAATGTTTTTCCTTTGTTTGTTACAGAATGCTTCGACTACTATCCGAACAGCAACATCATTGTCATCATTATGCAAACTAAGTGAGTAAATGGAAACAAAACTGAATTAATTGGATTGCACTTCTATCACGTTAATTAGATTTTAGTCCATCTGATTTTACACAAATAACTTTCCCACTAAACAGCTAGTTTATAAACGGAAAACGGCTCTTCAAAATTAAATGATGATTTTAATATCGCCCCAGTCTGAAACGAAAAGAATGTTGATCGATTTCTCTGACCACTAATTTCTATTCAGAAAATGGCATAACTGAAATGGATTTCTACAATACACGAATTTTTGCAGACACTACAAGGAACTCATGGTTGACTTCCACCTTCGACACATAGATCGCCATAATGGTACTGCGCGATACGCATCCAACAGTTTCGTTTATTACGATGATGTAAGTAAAATAAAATAATCGTTTTTGTCTCTGCCATCCTACCTAAATATGATGATCTTATATCGCCCCAGTCTGAAACGAAAAGAATGTTGATCGATTTTTCTGATAACATCTTTACTAGACATAAGTAAAAATTATGTAGCAAAACCTTATTAGGTTTTTTTTTACAGAGAACGTCAACTGATGCCTGGGAATCGACTGAAACATAGTCTAGTACACACAAACATTAAACATATTGGAGTAACAAAGTGAGTAGAACATGTAAAGTTACATTACATTACAAATAAGAATAAAGGGACTGACGCGGCCTGAGGTGGCGATCAGTGCAATTTCGTCAAATTGTACGGAACCACAGGCCGCGTCACGTTTCCCAGACCCTATAGACAGAAAATGATGAATGATCGTTATCCCTGTCTCACTATATCGTGGGGAAAATATGGTATGGTAACTTCTGAATAAAAATAAAATGATATCAGTATGTAGATTCAATGCCATTTTAGAAGTTGTTTTCATCAGTTTTATAAGATTTTTATTTTGTTGCAGACTCCTTTCTCAACTACAACAATGCCTCTTCTGTGAAGGAAAAAAGGTATGTGTTCACACAACACAGAGCAATATCTAGCCCCAAGCTAAGCAGAGCTTGTGTTATGGATAACTTTTCCCGAGGCGGGAAACGAACCTGCAAATATTTGGCCTTTTGAGCTTTGATATACACAATGAATTTTACTTAATACTCGTAATATGATGATAAAATTAGTTATCCCTGGCTCACTAAACCATGGGGACAACTATGGTATGGTAACAACTGAAGTTTCCTGTATAAGCATTACAGTGCTTACTGCAAGTAATTTGGTATTCATTTTGTTGTTTCCTTTTCAGACAAAACACATCAACATGTGCCACCGATGCCTATTGACTCACGTTTATAAAACAAGATTGTTCGAATTTTTAAGGTAACTGGAATTTAATTTTGAATTCAATTCTAATATTAAACCATTAAACTTATGATGATAAAATTGACAAGCATATATCTAGATCTATTTTTGAAGATAATCTATTCTGATACCATAATATAAAACATTCTTAATTTACTCAACAAATAATGTTACTCATTTTTAATACTTGCCTGTTTATTTTCAGAGATCCTACCTAACACTTACAACTATTACAAGATAAAAAGTAACAATGATGGAGCAATTTTAAGGTCAGAATATTAAAAATTAACCTGAGAATCGTAATCTTTGGGTTCCATTGAAAATTTTCTAGGTTTTTCATTTTGAGATTAATTTTGAATATAATTCTATTAACTGTCAAACAATGAACTTGTGATGATAAAATTTGACAAGCATATATCTAGATTTATTTTTGAAGACTATATTTTCTGATACCATATTAAAAAACATTCTTAATTTACTCAATAAATAATGTTCCTTATTTTTAATATGTGTCTTCTTATTTTCAGAGATCCTACATAATACTTACAAAACAGAAGTAACAAATATTTTTAAGGTATGATAAAATATATATTTTTATTCCAAAGTCATTTGATGCCTGAGTAAAAATAGATAGATGTCTAGTTTTTTTTAAATTCATAATAAAGTATGACATTACTATCTTATGAGAGTTGGACTATCAAATAGAAAATATTTCATGGAATTAGTATACCTATACTGGATCCATCCAGCATGGAGCATGTTTACTAATAGAGCAACTGACAGTTCAATCAGCTGATGAAGGGGTGAAAAACATTTTATTATTTATGTTAGCTATTGTCTGCGGCTTTTTTTTTCAGCATTACGGATATGCATAATTGATGTCATAATTACATCTTATTGAACCAAAGATAGCAAAAACAAATTAAAACTTGCCTATAACCCACAGAATTGGCTCTCAATTCTGTGATATAACCTATCAAGCTATACCATATATGTAGTGGCTGCTATTTTGAGCTTTGATTGTACCACTGGGCTGTGCACATGCTGTGATATTTGATGTAAATTTAAGTGGCATAATTATAGACGAGCAGGTATAAGAGACAGCCTTGTGACATCAGCCTAATGTCAATTTTAAATCATTTCCTATCTAGAATAGAATAAAAGCTAAAAGAAGATGAAATAAGACTTTAAAGGAAAATAAAGGAAATATTTATTTTTGTATCATTTCTTACATTACATTGTATCATTTTATTTTTCAATATATGTGTCTCTCTTCTGGGACAATCTACTCATCATAACTGTCACTGTAAATGAAAATTATAGAGATGTTTATTTTTGTATCGTTCATTAGACATCATTTTATTTTTTAAATACATGCGTCTCTCTTCTGGGACAATCTAATCATCATCACTGTCAGAGTCGGAGCTACTTGATGTATCTCCGCCTCCGGAAACCTGGATGATAAACTCATCAATCACATTATCTGTGATACCATCCAGGCTTCTCATTTTTTTTTCTTCATCAATTACATGGTCTATGCATTTTTTCCATGCTGCAGATGTTACCAAATTCATAGATTCGTCTAATAACATCTTTAATTCATGCATTTTAAATGTTTTATTTTTATTTGCAACATAGCCTTTGACTTGCCCCCATATCATTTCTATTGGGTTTAATTCACAGTGATAGGGGGGCAAACGTAGGACTTCAATATTTTTTTCTTTTGCATATGTGTCTGTGGCATAGGCCATGTAATTATGTTTTACTGGTGTTATCAAATCAATAAGCTCCCTTTTTATCATAGTCTCCTGGAACAAGATACCCTTGCTTGCTAACCAATCTTGGATGTCCGATTTTTTCCATTGCATGTTTGGTACTCGTTCCAGGCGACGAGAGTGATAGGGAGCATTATCCATTACTATAACCGATTCTGGTTCAACTAAATCTATTATTTTTTTGAACCAAGTTTCAAATACTTCTGCATTCATTTCCTTGTGATAATCTCCATCACCACTTTTGCTTTCAAATATTAATTTTCCTCCAGTCAAAAATCCATCTTCATTTCCTAAAAAAAAACAGCTTATTAACTTATGCCGTAGAAAAAGTTATTGTTTTACTAATTTTTTGCAACACCATTAAAATATCAATGTTATCACAAGATGCAATAATAATACTCTATCTATACATAATACTTCAATATCACACTAATATTATAAATGCGAAAGTTTTTATGTATGGATGGCTGTTGGTTACCTCTTCACACCAAAACTACTGAACAGATCAGGCTGAAATTTAACATAATAAGTAATTCCAATCCTGGAATCAAACATAGGCTACTTTAATGCCGTCAATCAGTTCCCAGGATCACCTTTCAACATTTCCAAAAGATCAACGAGTGCGAAGCCACGGGGCGCAGCTAGTGATGCCATGTATTGGATGTGCTGTGCTAGCTTGTATAATCATATCAGACGAGTTAAATATTGCCTGCCTACTTAAGTACACAAGGATTCATAAAAATTTAAAGATAACCTACCAATATGAACTATTATAAGGCGTTTTCCTTTTCCAGAAGGCCCTTTGAGTCCTGTAGAAAGGCCTTCTAAGTGTGCCTGTTTTGTTGTTTTAACTGTTGTGTCTTGCCACACCTTCGTCTTTGTATGACCTACACAAACAAGATACAACATTAACAACAATTTAACATGCAATAATTGAGAGAATTATCCCGTAGACCAGGATGAATGTTACAATAGCAAGCTAAAAAAAATGCATTGTGTTTTGTATGTTTGGTAATATTTCATGTATTTATTTACTGAGAAAGATAATAAATGAGTGTAAGTGTAAAATACAATAATAACCTTCATTTATCCATGTCTCATCAGTATAATATATCTTGCGCCCTTCTTCTCTCATTTTGGCTATCCTTAGCAGATAATTGCGCCTCCACCTCACTATTTCATGTTTTTCTATTAGACTGCTCTTACGTGACCTTTTTAAGTATTTAAATTTTAGCTTTTTTAACAGCTTATGAAATGTACTTCTTTTGAAATTTGGTAGGTCATCGTCTTCGTTAACCGAATTCATCACTTTGTCCAAAGTCGGGATTTCATTTTTGAAAAAGAATTCATGTACCTTTCTCCGTATGGCACTCAATTCAAAGTCTAAGAGCTGGTCTATTTTTGCGACTTTTTGAGGTGGAGGGACCGGTGACTGGACACGATGCTCAGTGGTATAGCTTTTCAGTATTCTCCGAACCGTACTGCAGCCAATTCCAGCGGTTTCGGCAGTTCTTTTTACCATGTCCAGTTTATAGGGGTATTGGTCTTGAGGCCAAGTATCTTCCACCAGTTTGTATATGTTGATAATCGTTTGTTTCTCAACAGAACTGAGAGCCGATTGCTTTTGGCGTTTCTTCTTGGGCGAAGTAAAGAGCTTCGACGAACTTGGGCCAGGTTCATTGCTCATTGTAACAAAACAACAAACAAACTTAACCAACAACCAAACTTAACCAACAACCAAAACTCAACAGCAATAAAAACTCAACAAATAACGATAAACTCAACGAAAACAACGTAACAAAAGCAGAGCGCACTCAGAAAGATATTTACTTGAACTAACTACAATGAAGCAAGAGAGCCAAGTGAAAAGCAAATGGCGGGCGGCGTCCGTGGGTAGTGTTACCACTACCGTCATAAAACCGGGGAAAATAAAGTGATCTATTCATTCAGTCATTCATTATATTGCAATCATTGGTTCCCCGTCAGTGTTTGCTGCACTTGCGTGTTCACTAAGTTTGAAGGCTCCGCGTGCTTCGTGCACACACGGGTGTGCAATTGTGCATAAGATTTCGGTTTAATTAGACCGGATTATCTTTGCGCCATAGATTTAACACGATATCTGTCCAGTGACTCGAAACGGAGTCATTATGTGCCAACTTTATAAGTCCATGACTCTGACTGGAATCATAATTCGTGGGTCGACTCAATGTTACTTATTTTACTGGACGTACGAATAAGAGCTAAACCATTATCATGGACGTATGACTAGATAACTAGGCAACACAAAATTGGCTTGGCTGGGCAGCGTTTGGGGAACTACGTCGAGTCTTCTCGTCACCCATACCGCCATGCTTGATAACGACGTCCTATCCGTCATGACCTACTACAGTGCAGCGACGTGGACATTGGACAATAGATAGATAGATAAATAGAAAATACTTTATTGCACACTTTAAACTAAGAAACAAATTTCTCTTAGTTTTAATTATTACAAATGAAAATAATTAAAACTAAGAGAAAATTGGTCGTCGTACGTGTAAGTTACGTTAAGCACGCAGGTTATATTCCGCGAGATTAAAATTCACGCTGTCAGATTCCGCAGTGCGTATATAACAAGCCGTTGACTATCCATTCAATGTGACAAGCGTTCGAGAAACCGGGGGTCTTTTTCCTTGTCTTTTATAATTCCTTTTTTTTATGCTTTTCCGTTTGGCAATGAACTTCGATGTTTTAGTTTTGTTTGACCTTGTTTTAGGATTCATTCATTCACTTGAAGCGCTCTAAAACTACACAAAATAGGGTAAGCTGAGACCAGCTAGCAACACTCGCTCTGTGTTGTGTTTACGTTCGATTCGTTCCAAGACTTAGTTCAATAATCCGGCTAAATTAAAATATTGCTCTTTCCATGAATGATGCAAGGTTAGAGTGCCATCTTAAATTCGGTATCGTAATAAAAAAGTAACCAATTGTTTGCCACCCAGGACATCAAAACTTAGATTCGTTATGGTTGGCACGGCTATAAAGTCAAAATTCTCTGGTGAATTTAATCTTCGTGTTTGACCACATATTGATGATTTTGTGAATGGAAATAATTGGATTTTGCATTAAATTGACGTAAATATTTAAAAAGATACAATCTGATAGAATTTAAGGGTAAAATCATTGTAATTCTGCTAGGCCTGCATCATTACGTAGTGATAACCCTAAAAAACAGCTGATTTGTTCTGTTAGTAAACATGCTCTATGCTGGATGGATCCAGTATAAGTAGGTATTTTATAGTAAAATGATGAAGATAATTACAGACAAGCATATATCTAGAACTCTTTGAAGACAAACATTTCTGATTCTGCCTGCAACTGCCACCAATTTCTACTGATTAGTAAACAGGTTCAATAACTAAAATTTCTCAATTTCAGAAACATCTTCTTTTCTTCACATCGAAGCTCTGCCCACGACTTGACATGAAGCTGGGAAGGACGAAATTGAATTCACAAGATAATTAGATTTAATCCGGTTCCAATATTAATAAAAATGTTTTATACTAATTTTTTCATGTTTTTGTTAAATGTTAACTTCTAATCTTTCATGCTCATCAAATACATAAGTAGGTACAAAAAGCTGTTACATCAGATGCTAACCCTAAAACTCACTAAAGTAGACGCTGACAAAAAAAAGTAGCGCTGCGTAGGGTTTGAAATAAACTATTCATTTTTCCGCACCCAAATGTACATGATTATACTTATGTAGGTACATTGTGTGCATCAGAATGGCGGGTGTAATGTTGCGAATCAGCATAGAATAAATTTGGGTTGAATCTACCTAAATCTACCATTAATGAAAATAAAAGTAGGTACCTACCTTTTTGAATACAGAGATATAAGAAAATTATAGTGAGCCGCCAACCTGACGTCAGGATGGCGGGTGTATTTCTGTTTCACCCTTCGATCAAATAATCGTATGATCGTGTGCGTCAAGTTAGCAGCCACACCATGGAATTTGGTGGTTTCAACTATGCCAATAAATGTGCCATAAAATTGTGCCTCTCGATGTCTAAGTAAAATAAATAGTGCCCCAGTACTTTAGGAGATATTTAGGTCTTTCACTGTGGCTGCTATCTTGACGTCAAGCTGGCAGCCCCACTGATTTCGACGAAACTATAGCGAGATTAGAATCGTGAACTATGCCAAATAACTGTCCCGTACGATACCTAGTTCTCCTGCAAAGCTTAGAACTAGACTCCTTGTGGTTTACGAGATATTTGGCTCTGAACAGCTACGTACATTACGCAGAGTACAGATGAGTATAAAAGTTTACATTTCGATTGCCACTTGTCGCTAGATGGCGTTTATTACAGCTAAGGTGCTTTGATCACTTATAATAATATTGTAATTACTTATATCACTCGATAGATGGCAGGATTTCATTTTGGTGCCTACGTTTGTAAGACAAAATGTGTTCACACAACGGCTTGCCAGGAAGTTCTAAACAAGTAGACAATAAGTAGTACTTACCGATTCGGGATTTATTCTTCATTAATGATTGTTAACTATTATATCATTATCTCGACTCCAAGCATGTGAATTTTAGTTTTTGTCATTGGAATTAGTTGACATAATTTGTAGCAAATTGGAAAATGGATTCTGAATAGGTAGATAAGCACCGACTTAATATACAGGATAGTTTTTTGAGAAGGGCGGTGATGGCCAAGTCCGAAACCAGGAGAGTTAGAGAAAAGTCGTGAAAGGAGTCTACTAGGACTTATGCCAAAAACACACTAAGGTCATTCTAAAAAATATTCTTATTATTAGATTATCAACTAAGGTCACCAACCAAATCAAAGTTATCGTCTCTTATCAGTATGTTCCCTGCATTTCAGGTAAGTACTTAAATAAAGGTTTTATAACCAAATAACATATTCATAACATTTATTGCAGTCAATAATAACTTAAAAATAATAATAATTTAGTAATAACTACTAAATTCCAATAAAGCATTTTTACCTAGTAAATTATCATACTATAATAATAATAATAATAAATAAATCTTTATTTCAGTAAGCGGTATACATAACATAGGTACATTTACTTAAATTTAGTAGGGTACATTTGATCTATGTCTGAGGTAGTCAGGTACCTTAAACTAGACTCTGTTCCCCACACTAGGTCTGGACGACCTGTATTGTGGTTCAGCTGTCGAACTCTACCTAACTGACTTTGGTGAGGTTTATGGTTATTTTTTTATAATATTTACATTTTCCGGCTTTAATACTTCATATTATATATATATATATGCTTAAATCTACCAAAAGTCAAAGGTCACACTGGTTTCGTCAAAATAATAAATACCAACGTAGTTGAACTTTATTAAATAGGCATTTATTCTGTAATAACAGGTCCTGAAATTCCTTTATCACGAGGTAATAAATAACTTAACTTATTTCTCTTCGTATAATTTACATTACGAGAGAGACTACCCTAAATAGAGCTAGATCTAACGCTGAAAGCGCTAAGATGGCAGCCCTGCTAAATGGATGTTTATATTTAATTCAAACAATTATTTTATCTCGCAATAGAATTATATCGGCAATAGAATTTAATTCAAACAATTATTTTATCTTATTATTGGGTAGTTTGTGATACCATCATAAGCTTTTTTAATATCGCTGTAATAGTTTATTTCGAATAGTTTAGGAAGAGGTGCGAAGTTGCACTTAGTGGCCACCAACCTCTGTTTCCGCCGTCAATAAATTCAAGTAAGCACGTTAGATGCAATAAACGCCATCTAGCGACAAGTGGCAATCGTAATGTAGTTAATGTGGCTAGCCGTTGTGTGAACACATTTTGTCTTACAAACGTCAGCACCAAAACGAAATCCTGCCATCTATTGAGTGATATAATATTTTGTACAATATGGCTATACAACGGCAGAACAAAGTAACTACAATGTTATTATAAGTGATCAAAGCGCTTTAGCTGTAATAAACGCCATCTAGCGACAAGTGGTAATCGTAATGTAAACTTTTGTACTCAACTGTACTCTGCGTAATGTACGTACCTAGCTGTTCAGAGCCAAATATCTCGTAAACCACAAGGAGTCTAGTTCTAAGCTTTGCAGGAGAACTAGGTATCGTACGGGACAGTTATTTGGCATAGTTCACGATTCTAATCTCGCTATAGTTTCGTCGAAATCAGTGGGGCTGCCAGCTTGACGTCAAGATAGCAGCCACAGTGAAAGACCTAAATATCTCCTAAAGTACTAGGGCACTATTTATTTTACTTAGGCATCGAGAGGCACAATTTATTGGCATAGTTGAAACCACCAAATTCCATGGTGTGGCTGCTAACTTGACGCACACGTATGATCGGAGGAACAACCAATTGTTTTTGTAATAAATTGATAAAGCTAACAATATATTTCCGTTCCAAAACCACATCCTACCCGAGTTGTCACTGGTGTTATCAGTAGGGAACCTAACTCCATTTATTCCATAATTGCTTCTCGTCGTAGCACATCCTCTCTACGAAAGGGAGAACCAAGATCCTGAAACCTCTGCTTCAACGACAATGCATTACATTCTGATTACTGAATTAGAAACAATTGGATCCACGTCGTGCAAAGTTCAGGTATGGTTGTTGAGTAAAGTATTATAGCGAACTGTGTGTGGCCTTTAAACTTTATGCCTTTTCTGGGTGCGTCTTAGCCCAGGAAATTGGAATCTTAAAAAATAAAAATAAAAACATTTTCCATTTTTAGTTTATGAGCAAAATAGCACCACTACTTTTTTCGAGTATAAATTGTAATAATAAAAATCTCTTCAAGTGAAGAGTCCTCCAATTCAATGTGTTTTAAATTTACTCTCATTGTTTGAGCTATACAAGCCAAGCCTTGGTTTTAATCAATCAATCAAAAGCGTTTATTTGTAACTAAAACATCAAACAAATAAACAGTTATAAGTACATATACTAAGGGAAACTTAGTTCTAGTTACAAAATGGTCCCAACTTACGCTGATTTTCTGCTGGGGCCTATGGGACCGAAGAGTTAAAAGTAAAAAATCTGAAAGCGAAGTGTTACAGCTACTTACAAGACAAAAAGTGAAAGTTAAATAAAGATTTAAATACCTAAAAATGTAAAAGAAGTTATTATGTACCTACACGTACATTAAATAGCATATATGCTATTACGTGGCCGCAGGGCAGTCATTAATATATATATGCTGCATATAACTATATATTAATGACTGCCCTGCGGCCACGCTATGATGGCCCCAAGCTAAGTTTGCTAGGTCTCGGTCTTCAGTGCAGCCTTTGCTGTCCGCGCTGTGATGGCCTGGACCTACGCTTTCGGCCATCATCATCGCGACCCACAACCCAACCATTACTGACCTCGGTCGTAATATAACTACTATTGTTAAAAGCCAGTAGGCAGGGGTATGTCTTAAACGTATATAACGCTGTTAGACTTCAGTCTTCTAACCTAGGTGTTCAACCTGTTCAAGACAAGTTCTCAAAATAATATTTCCTGTTCAGGGTTTACTTGCAAAAGATGTAACAAGCTTGGACAACTTGATCAAAAGTCTAAACCTGACTTCCAGCAAACAAGATGAGGACTTCTACGAGGTGGACATCCAAGGAATCCGACTGATAAACATTTTGTCCGACCTAAACTATGGGTATGTCGTATCGTAGCACAGACGTTCCGATGTTTGGACATCATTAAAATTCTTAGTACCTATTAGATAGATCACTGCTGTGTGATTTATTACATGAACAGTAAGTTTACTATATACCTACATATAAATACTCGGAACAATTATGTGCAGATCATCGGTAGGTACCTACATAATTTTTCCCGAGGCGAGAATCGAACCCGCAGTCTCCTGCGTCGACTTTTCCCCAGTGCGCCAAAGAGTTTGGTAAGAAGAAAATAGACTCAACCGCTCCTTCCACGTACCTACCTGCATTTATTTTCTTACAGTTACAGAGTATGCTGTCAATCAATGGTGAACGAAAAGTCTACTATAGGCAGTCGCGACATCCAGATGCAGAAAACCGTTTGGACTATGTTTAGACAGTAAAAGTACCTACGTAGTAATTTAAGTAATTTTATTCAACAAATAAATACATATAAAAATTCTAAACTGCATTTTCAGCCGACAATTCACTCTGACAGTCACTTGGTACTCGGTCTGTGAATAATTCTGGTATCTGAAATGACGAAAGGTAAGGTTAAATAGTTTCTAGCATTGCATTTACAGCAGCTATAGGCGAAGGCGACGGTACGGCCCAGATAATGCTAAGTACCTACCTAGTTTCAAACTTTCAAGTCCGTTATACTGAGTAACAGAGTAAGTAGGTAGGTAGTTAGGTACCTACCTGAGGTGTGAACGCTTCCACTCTATCAAGCAAGGAATCTGAATATCCCGGGGAGTAATATCTGAAACCAGGAGAAACGTAGGTATTTATTAAAGGTGCTTTTGATTTAAAGAGATTGTTTTTATTTTGTTTGTTGGTTTGGCATACCTTACGATCTCTTCTGGGAAACAACTGTTTATTATGTTGATGTATTCTTTGAGCGATGTGCCTGGAACTGTATCTATCTCTTGGACCCGTTTCAATGCACCAGTTGTCACAAACAGTCTTCGTGCCCTTGCATCATTTGGTAATATCTGGAAAACAGTTACCGCGTACACGAGGTTCTTAGGTTACTGTTATTAGTGATGATTAGTGTTGAAAATGACTAAAGTGACTGAATTTGACTCACCGTCATTTACGGTCAAATAGGTCAAAATCGGTTAAAAATGGTCATTAACTGTCCAATATGGTCATTTTCAGTCATTTTGACATCAGTAATATAACGTACTTTTTTCAGTTTTTTTTAGGTTGTGTGATTGATAACAACTTGTCACCATCAGATACATTTTCTTCCGGAGAATTAAAATAAATTATTAGGAGTTTATCTATATAATTATGTATATTATAAATAACTTTTATATATAACTTCAACCTTTAAACGATTTTTTTGCGCCTAAAATCTATTTAAATGTAGAGCTCACTCGCCAAATCCTTTTGCTAAATTAATAAACTTAATGCATCTCGATCTGTATTCCTGTAAATAAAGTTTTCTAGTTTTATTTTGACTCGTTCAGATGAACACCAGCTTAAAATAAGTATTGCTTGGTCATATATGTGGGAAGATTCCGTTAACAAAAAAATTAACTTATTAAGTTACAAGCTTTGAATGATTTTAAAATATTCGTCAATAAATCAGTTTTTAGATTATATTTTTCTAGTACAGTTTTAACGAGCCTGAAGAACAGAGATTCAGAGCTTCTAAGAAGTTTTAGAATAATTTTAATTTGTTCGTAATATTTTGCATAATACGAAGCTACTTCTAGCCATGTACTCCACCTTGTTATGACAGGTTCTGGTGGCAATGGCATGTTCGGTAATCTTTCTTTTAATAATTTTACTCTCTTGGGAGCCATTTAAAATATTTATTACATTTTAAATTCACGTATCAACCACATACATATGCATATTCTGCCCTTATTTGTTCTGAAACTTGGCTAAGAGCGTGTGCAAAACAGGTAAAATGTCACTGTATCAAATTCGACAAAAAGTTTTTTTTAAATTCTGTCTTAGATGCGTACACAACTGGGGTAGCTACAGGAGTGAGTGAAACACGCACAACGACTCTTTGAATGCGAAACATGCCCTCAACAGAATTATACAGTTATACAACAATGTTATAAAAATAAAAAACAGTTTGCAGCCGTTTATTATATTGATTTTTATCATTAACATTAGTTTCAATAAAATTTACATACTTTCTTTCCTACGGCAACAATTTTTCTAATTTTCGGCCCAATTGCCGAAAATTGGCCGAATAAAATTGTTGTAGTAAGGAAGTCTCCACTTTTTTTGACTCTGTTCTATGCACTTTAGGTATTTTAGCCCTCATAATTCCGATCACTGATTATTATTATTACCGTCACAGAAACTTTATTATCATACAGTGTGAATGTTTTTGAGTATAATCCAGATTTGAACCTATTGTGTCAGTCACTTAATAAATAAAACTATTTGCTAGTTGAGAATAGACAGTAATATACGAGTCAAATTGACTGAATATGACAGTAAATGACCGGTCATTTAGGGTTTATGACAATCGTGACTGGTCAAATTAAGTCATTTTACATCACTAGTGATGATGATGATGACGATGACAAAGTAACTCTCATGCATGAGTTACATTAATTTATAGGTAGATTAAAAACGAGTTCTCAGGAGTTCTCTGACAAGCCAAAAGAAAAAAAATAATCTGACGCCTGTCAATGTCAGAGACCGACATTTGACAGATATCATTGTGTCAAAAACACATGTTTTATCCGGCATTAGAACTGCAATGCAAGTAAATGTTGTGTTGTGTTGTGAATTGTGATGTGAACTTTTAGTTGACTAGGTTTTTTAGCCAATCTTCAATTAAAACAACTGTAAATTCCTATAAAGCATCAACTTATTCAATCTTTGCTATGGCTGGAAGAGGTAGAGGCCGTGGTATCGGGCATTCCCTTACGCCAGACCAACTTCAGGTGCTAGGAATCACTCGACAGGACAACAACTATATGACTCCAACGGCACCACCACCTCTGTTCCCGAAACTGATGACTAAACCGCTGCCTCTCAACTGTGACGCCGCGACAGATTACATGCTGATTGTAAAAGACCAGTTTATAGAGTATTTGCACGACTCCCCCGCGTACGTCAAGACAAAGACGCTGACCGATGGCGTGGAGCGTTATTCAGACAAATACAAAGTATTAGCTCAGGATGCGAAAAAGGCCAAGATTCTGGAATGCAATTGGACGCTCATGCCCACAGAGCTGAAGCCCCAGGCGGGCAGAATTCGTGTTGTGCGTAAACGTAAGCTTGACGATCCTGGTGATATTGACAAAAGACTGCAGACTTTAGAAAACAAGGAAACATTGGAAGGTGATGAAAATATGGAGACAAATGATGATGAGACTGCTGCCAAGAAAGATGACAATGATGATGAAGAATTAGAGGATGAACATGAGCAGGAAGATGAAGTGGATGATGGAACTGATTACGCAAATAATTACTTTGATAATGGTGAGGATTATGATGAGGAAGATGACAATCTAGATGATGTACCAGTTTTTTGAAACTATGCAATAACTTGTTATTAAGCTGAGAATCTAGACTTTATTGTAAAAGGCGTTCATTGTAAGTTTGTTAAATATTTTTATGTACAGTTCTGAAATAAAGATTTATGCAAGTAGATTATTTCTCTCACCTTAGCATACTGTGCCAATACATATTTGAGTATACAGGCAGGTGCTGCATGCAAAAGTGGCTCGAGAGCAGGTCGGTGCAGGCAGCATTGCAGAGACTGCTTTAGGGCACAGGAGGTGCGAGCACGGACCTCCCCGGATGACTTTGGATTGGTGTATAACTGTAGACATACCAAATCATTTACTGCTTGTGCTCACTTATGTGAACATGGGTTATTAAATGCCTTTCAGATTTTAATTAAACTGGGTAATATAAAGTATGAACCTGTAACAGCCTAGGGAACGCGTTAGCAACTGCGACCGCGAGGCTGTGCTGCGGCGAGTGCTTGGCTATGTGTCCCAGTGTCCATGCGCTTGCGCAGATCTCTGCGTCCTCTGCCTCTGTGTTCTGCAGGATCTCTACTAGAGGTGGGATTGCCTGAATTTACAACAGTCTGCAGTTAGCTCAAGTGTTTCAATTGTAAATACATACTAGTTTTTATTATTTGATTGTAATTTTCAATTTTCTTTTTCAATAAATGATCTTATTTAATGAGGTAGATATCGTTCCATAGACCCATAGTGTTGTAAGGGTTTTCATTGTTGTTAAAGATTTTTCTGAAGGAATTGAAAGAGTTTAATGTACTTACCAAGTTTTTGTAGATTAGGAACTCTTCGCTATTTCATTCAGGTCTGTTAGCACTTGATCTGGTATCGTGGTGGGATTCTTAGTAATACCTAAGCCCTATACACTACACCTACCAACCATGAATTCGCAGATTGTACCTTGGACTCGACAACGGCCATGGCGAGTTGATCTGACTGTCCCGCTATGAACCCGAGCGCCATGCAGGCAGGCACTCGGGTGCCGCC
This sequence comes from Eupithecia tripunctaria, assembly GCA_955876795.1. Lineage (NCBI taxonomy): Eukaryota > Metazoa > Arthropoda > Insecta > Lepidoptera > Geometridae > Eupithecia > Eupithecia tripunctaria. Next base: position 8,839,765 of record OY041614.1, read on the forward strand.
GGTCGACTCCGATAGCAGCTCGACCAGGGGCCCGCAACCACCCGTGTTCACTACCAACTGAGCAAGCTGCAAAATTCATTACACACAATAGGTTTAAACATTACAGACTCATTACCGCCGACGCACATGGATGACTTCCTCCGCCTGCAGTTGCGATTTGCATCGATAAGGCATGGCGTGAATGCGTTAATTCATTTCTTTTTAGGTAGGTTCCTAAGTGACGGAAATGTCATAGGCCGCGACCACCGACTATAAATTCCCTTATTGTCAGGCCGCAATCCGCAACCCTTGAATTTTGGTGGAAGACCCCCGCAAAGATTTGTTCTTCCACCCCGCAGTTTGGTGGAAGAACAAATCTTCCACCAAACGGCGATCCCCAATCTACATGTCCAGCGTGGGTATCATGGGCATTACCCCCCATGAGTTAAACGCCAATAGGGCGTTTATCAGGAGGAGTCCTGCGTCCAGTGGGTGATACAGGATGTTGTGTTGAAGTTATATAAACTTACATCAACAGAATGCTTGACAATGTCCCTGATGAGTGCCGCGGCGGCCCTCCTGACCGGCGCCGCATCGTGGCCGGCGTGTAGCAGCGCGGGTGGTAGGGCTCCGCCCGCCACCACCGCCTCGGCCAGCTCGGAACGGGCGCCAGCCACTGCACCTAGTGCGCATAATGTGCTGCGCTGAAACATTCCAAAACATTTTACAGATCCAGTCGAAAACCACTGTCGACTCAACAAGTACCAAGACACGGTGTATGTACAGTTGCGATCATTACCTTATTTTAACTTATCGTTCTAATTAGCTGTGTGGTGCTGGCTTAGAATCTGCACCACCCCATCTCTTCCCGTGGGTGTCGTAAGAGGCGATTAAGGGATATCAACCGGGGGCGGGCAACAGCGCCCCAACTACCACCGAACTGCGATCCCTAACGCATACCCAGCGTGGGGATTATGGCCATTACCCCCTATTAAATAGGGGTGCGACCAGCAGTGGACCAATACAGGGTGTTGAGGTTCTAAATAAGTACGTAAGTACTGCACCGTGATGTAAAATAATTCTTTACAAACTGTAAGAACAATAGGGTATATGCATGTGACTTCAAAAGAGCTAATATTTTTTTTACGTTTTCTCTATTCATATAGAAATATATCTGTAAGTATATTTATTTTGTATTTTATGATGTTTTTATTGTGAAATTTAATCATTGAAAAGTAGATATTTTAAGCCTCAACAGCAAAATGTCTAAACGCAACGCTATTGGCATGTGAAGCGTGACGTCATACTTGAACATTTTTGTATGGTCATGAAGTTTTGACTTTGAGTTTACTTAAGGGACTCAATGATCCGTGACGTCATAAAATACAATGTCTAACATGGCAGCGTTTTTATCACCCGAAACTGAGTGTAGTTTTCGTTTATGTATTAACCTAAGTAATCGATTAAAAAAATTTAAAAAATCCATGCATATACCCTATTGCTGAGTTTAAGCCTCCTTAAACTCACAACAAAACAAACAGTAAAATACCGTCTACAAAAATACTATCTTATTAATTAAGTACTTTCTAGGGACAGGGGGTTACAGGTTTAATATCTGAATATGGGAACTGACCTTTAGTTTGGGATCTTGGTTCTCCAACCCATGCACCAAGTGACATATTGCTCCCGCGTCTACAACAGCTTCCGGCTTATGTTGCGCTATATCTACAATAGCGCCAGCTGAGATCTGCAGCAAAAATACAATTTACCAAGTTAGGTACCTAATTAATCAAAATAAATTATAAAAGGAAACCTTAGCGTTCACCTAGCGCATAGCAACATTCTACAAAAAGATAAAGGGACATAATAATAAATACTATTAATAATACTAACATAACATAAGGGCCGACAATGAAGAAAGCACGTTCAAATCTTTTGCAAGAAGCGTAGACAAGACGCGTAGCAAACTTGTGTCGTAGCACTGTCTACAAAAATAAGCAAACGCGTCGAAATCTTTTGCAAGACGCGTAGACGTAGCTCGTAGCAAGCATCGTAGCACTGTCTACAATGAAGAAGTAATTTTTTACAAGACGCGTAGATAAAGCGCGTAGCAAACTTGTGTCGTAGCACTGTCTTCAAAAATAAGCAAACGCGTCGGAATCTTTTGCAAGACGCGTAGACGTAGCTCGTAGCACTGTCTACAATGAAAAAGTAATCTTTTAAGAGACGCGTAGCAAACTTGTGTCGTAGCACTGTCTACGAAAATAAGCAAACGCGTCAAAATCTTTTGCAAGACGTGTAGACGTAGCGCGTAGCAAGCGTCGTAGCACTGTCTACAATGAAGATGTAAGCGCGTACAAATCTTTAACAAGACGCGTAGCGAACGAATAGCGCGGTGGGATGAACTACATCTGTTACTAGTTCATCATTCTCATTATGATTTAAATTTTTAACTTTTATAAAGGCCTAATATGGCTTACCTACCTGTTTGAGACTCATCTCCGGCTCCTGGAAAGCAAGAACCAGCAGCGGCAACGTCCCAGCATCCACAACCATCCCTGCCAGTTGTTCGCTGTGCTTCGCAATGTACCCGAGAGCCCAGGCGGCGTTCTCTTTTACCTAAAACATTTTGTTTTAAAAATAAATCCTACCTTAGGTTACTAAGACCTTCCAAAGACACAAATTTGTAGCAATTTGATAGATTCTGCGTTGAACGATATGTATGTAGGGTGGTTAGGTTATATTGTAGGTTCCGATCTGTAGTACCCAGCTATCTTTGTATCTATTCGTGGAATAAATGTGAACGTAAGGTTACATAAATCATACCAAAAAACTGCAACCCATACACACAATATTCTCAATTAGGTACTATAGTGATTCCCACACATCGAGCGTTTGTTTGTTGTGGCTAGCTTGCCTTGCGGTTAAACATCAAATTTTTATCTGTTATTTGACTGAGATTGCATGCAGATACTGGATGTGTCAAGCTGAAGACAGGGTGCTATGGCACTCATTCGGGGAGGCCTTTCATTCCAGCAGTGGACTAATACATATAAGCTGATGATGATCTGTTATTTATTTCACCATGGGGATATAAAAAATTAAATAAACAAAAATTATCTTTATTTGGAACAAAGTACATGGGAAATAAACAATTGGTGTGGAAACGATAATGCGCGCAATAGTTATCAAAACTGTGTCGCGAGCATTAACGCCCCTCCTCCGAATACGAATACATGTTTACAGAGTTCCTTAATTAAAACTTACAAAATGCAGATTCTTAAGACTAAGCATTTCAGAAGCTAGAAGAGCTATTAAACGAAAACATGACAGGAACTTATCCTGAACCGTTACAAATTAAAAATACCTACAGGCTAAAGTGCCATTAGATAGGTACTTCTTAATAGGTTATGCGCAGCTGCACAATACTAGGTTAATGAGAGATCTTGTACCTGAGTATCAAAATCTTCTAAGCATGCCACGATATGTTCCAAGGCACCGAGTCTCACAATAGCAGACGCCAATTCCTCGTTATGCCTGCAATAATCATAAATCATAAAGATACCATGTTTAGTCTGAATGAAACGGACTCATGTAAACCATTTTTCTCTCAGCATAATATTTTGACGATTCCTGCGCTATATATTTTTGAAACGGTGATGTTCGTAAAAAATAACCCGGATTTGTTTCAACAACTCTCTGATGCCGTGGTTCGCAATAGGCGAGACAAACATATAGTTGTTATTCGCAACTCCAAAACAACATTGATGCGTAAAAGTATATTCTGCTCAGCACCTTTTGCCTATAATAAACTGCCAGAGTCTATAAGAGAGTTACCTTGTGCGTTGTTTCGGAGGAAGGTGACCGAACTTTTGACAAAAAAATGCTATTACTCCTTTAATGAATATGACCGATAAATTGTAGTATAGATAACATTGACATTATTTTTTTCTTTATTTATATTTTATGGATAATTTTTTTGTTATCATTGTAAAATTTAAGACATTGCACGCCTAATAGGGCAGAATACATTGTGACATTCCATTATATTATTATAACAACTTTTATAACATGTATTTCACGCAATAAATTATTGATTGATTGTACTTTTTTGTAGGTAAGTTCGTAAGTAGTTTCATAAAAGTAGTGTCCTTTCGTAGGTAAGTACAGTACGTTATTGCTTTTACATCCATGACATACTTACTTGGCCACCGCTCGCATTAGATAAAGCGCAGATCGTTTGAAGTAGACCTATGGAAAAGAAAATATGTAGTTGGATTAAAAGAAACCTAAAACGTATTTTATGGACCAAATATTATTATTAGTTAGTGCGCAAAGGACTTTAATTTTCAGCCCAAACTTATGGGTACCGGGTACCTACGAACGAACTTTCCAATTTTCTGTGTATTGGCACTAAGGGATTGCATTTAATTTTAAGTGAATATACTCTAATGGACAAGTGGAAAGAAGAAACGGAAGCATAAGTCCTCCAGTATCAACCAACCATTAAATTTTCTGCACGTTCGTTCATAAATCATAAGTATACATAAAAAAGATAATGTATGTATACTTAATTGAAATAGTTACTAAATAACAACCGAAAGATAAGAAGTTTAAGCTTACGTTATACTTATTCAAGTTCTCCAAGGTGGTGGTGAACATGCCAGTGCTGAGCAGTTGCCTGGACATACCCTCGTCGTGTTCGCCGAGCCTGGCCGCGGCTACCACGGCGCATTGACGGACGGTGCTACATGCGTCCGATAGGAGGGGTCGGAGAAGATCTAGGAAATTCATTCTTTAGGGCTTATCGCTAACCTTGCTGTATCGGTCCACTGCTGGACGCAGGGCTCCCCCTGATAAGCGCCTTATTGTCGTATATCTCATGGGGGGTAATGCTCATAATCCACACGCTGGGCATGTGGGTTAGGGATCGCAGTTTGGTGGTAGAATTGTTCTGCAGCGCTGCTGCCCGCCCCCCGGTAGATATCCCTTAGTCGCCTCTTACGACACCCGCGGGAAGAGTTGGGGTGGTGCAAATTCGAAGCCAGTACCATACAGCCCGTCACCAATTGATTTGAGTCAAGTCCCTATCTAAAAGGTAAACAACAACATACTTTAAATTCAGTGTTCGGTTTGCCTATGCGTTATGCCTGGGCCCGTACCTTGCCGTCGTCCGTGTAATTGAGCCTTTAGTTCCAGTTCCACAAGAGATAAATAATCTAAATCGGTAGGTACTGGGGGGCACTGTGGTACTAGGTTTCTCTAATGTTTTAAGAAAGCAAATAATTTTAATGATCAGTAGCACATTGATCTCATGATCACATAAAAATCAAGAAATCATACCAAACCGGTTAAACAGCGTACCTAGAAAAGCCTATACTTTTGAGAAGAATTTTGCTGAATCCGGCCTAGCCATAACAAGTTCAGACCAGACAGATAGATGACTATCCTATTTCAGAATGTGCTTACCAAGAACTCCGGCACTTTCGAGGCATTTGACATTGGTAGACCTTGTGGCCAGCTCTGCCATGGTTTGCACAAATGCAAGACGCGCTTTTTGGTATGTCTCGAATACTAGAAATGATCAAATACATATTAGAGAGCTCGTCTTTGTACATGTCCAGTATTTGTTAACTTTTATGTATGATTTTGTGTGTGCAATAAAGAGTTTAAGAATTTAAGAGATCTGAGGTAGGTAGATAGATACTTTCATTCACCATTTAATAACTAGGTATATAGTGGTATGAAATACATAGGTACCCAATTGTATATTCCTGGAGCTGCTCATAGAATGACTCATCGTTAGTGTTCAAACATAAATTATTAGTAAGATCAAAATATCACAAAAATCGTATTAGGTACTCGCGCTGCTATTAGTTTTGTTCCTTGTATTTATTGATTTTGGTGACATTCGAATGTCATTCTGATTGATTATATTCTGACTTTGCTCACAATAAAACCTCGTTTGGGTAAACATGCAGGTCCATTCAGCGATTATTGTTTCAATAACATTCATTGTTCTGGGCGAGCGTCACAGCCTGCGCTCGCGCAGTCAAGCACCCGTGAAGGCCATGTGACGGTCCGACGTCACGACTTACCATTACACGGGCGTTAGTGGACAAAACGACACGTATTCATGAACTTTTATGTTGTAGAGTTCACTCACACACGGGCACGCAACCTGTCGGTTTAGAAGCCGCGTGGTATCATTCCGGCCAGTGTAGCGCGCGAAGCGAAGCCGCGCTTGTAAAATGAAATCGAACCGGTGATTGTTTACTGTGATCCAGGATGCCATACATCATGGTGATGGGAAGCCTTAGCGCTCCGCACCTCGCGAGCGATGCTGCGACTGTCTACGGGCTGAAGAGCGACGAACGAGCATCATTAGTCAGGGTAATGTCATGATCAACATTCTTTTTATTTACTAACTGAGGACATACACAGACACATTAGTGAAGGAGATCGCCTGGTCGCAGTTGCGGAGCATCACAGAATAATATATCCTATGGGAGCATTGAACAGTAAAAAGTGGTGCAGAAATGATTTTCACTATTGTCTTGCGGAACGTAGGTAGGATAAAATAGGATCTTTGCTTTACTGGGTAACTTGACAGTCCCACGGCAAGCCTATACGATTATACATATATAACCAGTCTAGATTAATTGTTGCAAATTGTCATTATATACTCACTAGCTGCGCCCCGCAGCTTCGCACGCGTTTTTTTATGGAAACGTTTAAAGGTGATTTTTATCTCACGGGAACTGATTTATTGGATAAGAGTTGCCTGTTTGATTCCAGGATAATAATTACCAGTATGCAAAATTTCAACCCGATCCGTTCAGTAGTTTTGGCGTGACAAACATCCATCCATCCATACCAACATCCATACAAACTTTCGCATTTATAATAGGTATCAGTGTGATGTGTTGTGATTATTGGTAAAATCAAATATTTAAAACGATTTTAATCTTAAGGTAAAATCATTCACAAGTCAAAGTAGAAGATATACGGGGCGCCTAGTACGTAAGTCACAGTAATGTAGTAGGTAGGTACTTACAGGTAGTATAGGAGTTCCATCTCTACATTGATACCTAATAGGTAGGTGATAGGTAAAAGATAGATATAGGTAAGTTGTTAGAAAATAAGATACCTTAGATATGGGAGTTTTTTCCAAAAAATGGGTATCGTATAAAACCAACCCACGCGCGGGGTAACTTCGTACATACATCGGTTGCTTGCTTTTATGGGGTGACTCCGACTTCGACCCCCAACCAACCCTCCGTTTTGTGATAAATCTTAATTATTTGTTTCATTCATTTCCATTAAAATTTGTTGTTCACTGCGTATATGTAACATTTGCGTATAGGTATAATAATTTTAACCTCGCCTTAAAAATATCCTCTAGATTTCATATTTTATCTCAGGAGGTCATTTCATTTTATTTCTTGCCATGCATGATCCTAGGCATTTTTTATATATCACCTTGTTATCCTGTCTGTCTGCCCGTCTGCCAACCCCCTTCTCTCATGAACGCGTGGAGCTATCGAGTTAAATTAATATCAAAAATACTTAACCCCGAAACCTATTGGAGTCTCAATATAAATAAACTCAAACTCAAAAATAAAACTTCTATGTCAACGCAATCAAAATACAGGGTACTTCCCGTTGATCTAGAATCATGAAATTGTCAAGAAGCACGGTCTTATAGTATAACAACATGGAATGGGAAAATATGAAATAATAAATCCACAAAATGAATATTGTAGTTAATTCACAAAAAAATCATTTTTTGGTGTCAGTCGGAGTGAGAGCGAAGCGAACAAAGATCAGTGGCAGCTTGGGCGATTTGGCTATGGTGAAATAGTCATTTCAAGCATAACTGTCCAACCGTTGATCTGATTTACGTAAAATTTAATAGAGTTGACATGTAAAATCCTGGTAACAAAATAGTTTTTTCTGGCTTGTATAGCTTTTTAAATAATTACGCGGTACAATATAAGAAACTAGTACCTAGATAGGTATAGAATATTTATGTAGGTTACTGTAGTGTAGTGCTGTGTGGTGTCAGGTTAGAATTTGCACCACCCCAACTCTACCCCGTGAAAGGGTGTCATCGTAAGAGCCGACTAAGCTATCCACCGGGGGCGGGCAGCAGAACCGCCTAAAGAACAATTTTATCACCGAACTGCGATCCTGCATGCCTAACGTGGGGATTATTGGCATTCGATCTTTTCTATTGCAGAAACGATTTTGCGTCTCTCAAATGTGGCCTGCGTTAAATAAAAGACAAATATCTCTGAATTTAACGCTTTACCTAATCCTTCTCTTATTTCAGGAGCTGAACTCAATGTTCGGGGCAACAATAGCCACTACATCGGACCCAGAGCGAACTGTCCGGGTCACCCAGAAAGGTCTAACGTTGGTCGTAGTGAACCGTCTCCACGCCCTTTTCGGTTACGATGTAGTATCACACTCGATGGCTATGACCAACGCTAACCGCGAGCTGGTATCATTCTCGATGTATAAGAAATCGAGCCCCAGCAGCCATGGCCATTCGCACAGCCATGGTCATAGTCACGGGACTCACGGGCATAGTCATAGCTCGTCGAGGAATCCGCATAAAGCGCAGCAGCTGCCTCCGTCGTCGTCGTCATCGGTAACGCAAAAATCTGGTAACGTGGTTACACTATGATTGCGTTTTGATTTACTGATGTTCTTTAATAAAATTTACCATTTTTGTAATCAGTTGAATTAACTAAACCCAGGCAGTATAATATTGAAATTGAAGATGAAGAGGTTTAAAGCGGTTGTATGCCTCGAATCTAGCGACGCTGCCTTTTTTCTTTTTTTCTTTCATAAGGATTTTTTTAAAGTTGTTTCTACAGTTTATGTTACCTATCATAAGCTCTTTTTCAATTCCCAAAGAGAGAAATTGTTTTCTTTTATTTCCTGTATGCAGAATAGCGAAGTTGCTCTTGGTGGCTACTGAACTAATTTTTCGCTTTTCTGTAACCTATTTCAGAAGGATTTAAAAAAGCCTAGGGTAGGATCACAAACTGTACGTACATTGGTTATTAGAAAATGCTTGTGTTAAACGTAGAACGAATAAGTAAAAATACTCTTAGGTGGCGTCGCTAATGTGCGGCATACAACCGCCTTAAATGTACTTACATATTGAATATGGATAATCTTGATCACACTATTATAACAAGATATTATGCGTGGAACCAAGCATGTAATAGGCACATTTTATTATAAAGTATTATTTTCTTACTTATGTGATGAATATTTTTTGTACTTAATTGAGTGTTAGTTTATCTAATAAATAAAGTCTAATGAAACAAAAATTATGTTTTTTAATTCGTTCTATTTAGGATATTACACTGTTTGCACGTTGATAATAAAAGTTCAGTCTTATAATATTTACATTTGGGATATCTTATTGGAATGCAAATATAAATATGTAAAAGTAAATTTCGTATTAAGACTAGATAAATGCTAAATGGCGAGATTATTGCACTTTCATATCACTAGGTACAGATATCATAAAACCAGGAAAAACAGAGAAACCTTACACTTTTTTTTATTTCGTAGGCCCACTAAGATGCCTCTTTATAATAATGTTACCTACCATTAGGGCCCGTACTCAAAGTTTCTGATTCGTTTTCGCATAAACTGTATCTTATGCAAGTAACTTATTTTATAATGGGTTTTCCTCTATTTTATATTATGTATTTCTTCTATTGTACACGACAACAAATCAAAACCTTTGATATTCATTTTCCGAGTAGGCTCCCAGGTTCTTTCTTTACAAACGCAATTTAGGTAAGCCTACAAACGCGGTGGCACCAATGATATTATATCTATTAGATGACGCACCCGCTACGTGGAAACTGCGCCTTATTAGTCTTTATTTTGATTTAGTCGAGCAATAGCAGCGAACGAGACCGCGCGTGACATTATTGCGATATAAATGCCGAGCTGTGCCTTCCGTAAATGCAAAAACTATGGTACAAAGGTAAAAAAGGATAAAGGAGTTCCGTAAATACATAAAAAAAAACTTAGTAATTTACGTTTTATTTCGAAATTACAGCATTTTATCGGTAAATTATCAAATATTTAAAATGATGCTAAAAGAGATAGAGAATATTGACGACGACCGACAGTGTGCGCCGGGCGTGCGTCATAGAGTAATCAATCAGCAGTCACAGACAATAATTTTACCTACAAATTCTAATGCACTATGAACATCTTTTCGTTTCAGTATTTTTTTTAACATGGTACCTAACTGCTTCTTTTATATATCAGTCGAGCCTTTAGAAATAGGTAGCTTTTGATAACCCAATAATATTATTTTCATTTTAATTAAATAATAAAATACTTAGGGACTGACGGACTAGGTAGGAAAATATTTACTTACGTGTAATGGTGAAATTCATTGATGTATCTTTTGTTACTTTAAATTAATATCTTATTAATCAAACAAACAAACAGTTTCGTTAAATGTCCATTCTGTAACAATATTTCTCATAAATAAGTAGTGCTCGCATAGTTCAAGCGCAAGTCTTAAACAGATAGCTATCCTTTTCTATAACATTTGTACCGTATTATCTGTCGCATTTATTATTGTAACTTATGGATATGCGTGAGGTAAGTATGTATATGTCGTAGAGGAACTGAATCTGAGCACCGCGCAGTATGAATATACGTCATCTATAGTAAAACATCATTGGGTGGCACCCTGTTATTGAGAACCACAAGACCTTGTTAACATTTCGTGTGTTATGATTTTTCTATAGGGCGACCTTAAATAAATAAATAATACACCCATTTAACGTACAACACATAATGGTACGTAATTTAAATAAAATACAGATAAATTATGTTTTTTGTCACTAGCATTCTCATTTATGGTTGTGCTTAAAAAAAGTATCCATTCGAATACCCTATGGGTTTAGGTACTCTCTTACTTCTTGATAGATCTAGTTCGGTGTATCAGTAAGATACTCTTACTACTAACCTTACATCTTTTCGTAGGCGAATTCTCGTATTCAATATATTTAGCTGATTTTTAGCTACAGCCCTTGACTCCATTCAGACAGGTTTCCAAAGTATCCAGCAGTGGGATATCCCGAGTCCTCGACCTTATCTGGTGCCAATCTTTTGCCGTTCTTCAGCAAGTTTCTTCAAAGCAGCAGCATACTGCCTTTGCACGTCCATAAGACGCGAATATTCTTCATGTAACGCTGTCTTCTGTGACTTCTCTTGCAGGAACTTATCTTCTACTTTCTTGACAGTTTGGTTCACCCACTCGACTATTGACTCGAACTGTGTCATGAACTCTTCACGTTTTCTTGTGGATGACATGGCTCTAGAATGAAGGGGTGATATTTAAAAACTTAGATGTCTATGTGACAATGTATTTAGTGCTAAGCCTTGCTAAATTGAAAGGATAAAGCAGAATAAGATACCAGTGTGTCTACCATGAGTTCAGTTAAATCGCCTGACGTTACTACAGTAGTTACGTAAATACGCATATAGTTATCCACAGCGCATTTTAGTACCCAACTATCCGCTAGAGGCGCTTTAGAAGTTTCCATATATTTTTTTAAATACAGTCGCTAGCGAGTATAGATTGTCAAAACTCATGGTAGCGAGCGTAGGCTAATCGATACAAGGCAAGTGCCACCGTCTAGACGTTTGGCAAGTCTACGCACCAAAAACTACACAAACACGTGGACACGATTGGCCGAGCGCGCAAGCCTTTGATATGTGCAGCAAAACCGAACTTTCCGAAGTGAGGCGAGCGAGTGGCCACGATCGACCGCAAGCCGGTGACAAGTCACTGCAAATGATACACGTTGGCGCTTGTTTTCACTCGGCCAGCTAGCCGAGCGATACCGAGCGATAGCAAGACAATGAAAACGTGCCGTCTACACGTTGGTATTGGCTTTCACTCGGCAACGTTGGGCCAACATGTATTGGAGGCTTATTAGTTACAACTAAGGAGTCGCTAAAATAATACTCACTCATCATAATTATCCAAGATTGAATTCAGCAGGGTCAGCTCCTTAGACGTATAAAGTTTCACCTCCAAAAGCGTATTGTAGAAGATGTAATACTGTTTTGTTTCTTTGTGCTTGGAGGCCACTGTAAATGCAAAAAAAAATACTTTGAATCACTAAGAAATTTAAAGAATTCTAAAAACTCAAAATTAAGAAATTCTTTATTTTCATATCTATACTAATATAATATTATAAGGAGGAAAGATTTTATTGTCTGTTTGTTTGTTGGTATTGAATAGGCTCCGAAACAACTAGACAGATTTAAAAAAATATTTCAATATAAAAAAGCTTACTTTTTAGGGGTGGCATAGGCTAAATTTTATCCCGGAATTCCCACGGCAACGGGAACTACGCGGGTGAAACCGCGAGGCGCTGCTATTATATAACATCATAATAGAGTTTTGGGATCAATTCTTACATTTCTTACACCGCGTTAGCCACGGCAAGTTCTATAGGCATACCTTGGTTGTAAAGCTCCATAAACCTCTTCTCATACTGCAGCAGCTCAGCTGTTCCTGGGATTTCGTCAACTGCTACGGTATACTTAAGAACCTCGCGATTCAGCTTAGCGAGTTCCAATCTTATGTTAGTGATGTAAGACTTCAGTTTTGCTTCTCTTTCATCGAATTCTTTGAGCTCTGAAGGGGTAAGGGGCTGGTCTTCGACTATAGTGGCGTTTGGGTCTTGTGCAATTCTAAAAAAGACAATAAATTATGACTTTAATTATTTTCATAATAATAACAAAGTCCTTTAGATATTACAGGACATTTGACACGTCACATAATTCAAATTACATGAGTAAAACTAAGTTATAAAATATTACTACCTGTATAACTATTTTTGTCTTGTACACTATCTATCCACACAAGTTTCATTAATTCTATGTATATTCCCAGGTTTGCTGTTAGAAAACTTTTTTAGGGTTAAGCTCGCCTTTGTACATGTCTAGTATTTGTAACTTTTATGTATGACTTGTGTGTGTGAGCAATAAAGAATTTAAGATTTAAGAAAACTAGTAAAAATGTGATCACTTTCATTTTTTTTGGTATAACAAAATCAAAGCAGTATTAGTATTGGTAGAAAATATTGTCAGGGATTACTTAGCTCTTGTTTTCTGTTGTTGGTACCAGTTTTTGTAAAGCTTTTATTCATGTCATAAGATATTTAAAGTATTACAGTGTAGAACGAGTATAACGTGCGGTAGAAAGATTATGAGCCGGTGCGAGCGCAGCGCTATGTGACAGAGGCGCGGTGCTGTCCTTTATTTCGCCAAATAGCAGAGAAAGGTTATATAATCAGTTCCCATGGAATAGAAACAATATGGAGAACAAACATTTCAATTGCATCATTCATCGTCAACAACCCTATACAAGACATGGTCCTTCCCTAATGAGCGCCATCATCTTTAGCTTACCACCTCCAGCATCGACCTGCAGTCTTTCGCAGGTCATTATTGTACCTTGCAGGAGGGCATCCTACACTACGTTTGCCGAGTTGCGTGCGGTCTCCACTCAAGAACACGTTTACCCTAGCGGTTGACGGTTCCTAGTGATATATGGCGACAAAAATTGTTTTTTTTTTTACAAATTGTTTAAATATTTTGGAAGTTTATTTATTAACCAGTATGGTTTTAAGTAAATAAATTTGTTTACCTCAGATCATCCTGAAGCTTCTGGTGCTCCTTTTCTCTGTGCTGGATCACTTGAAGAAGTTCAATCCTCTCTGTTGCTAATTCTTTCAGAGACTTGTAGAACTCTTTAGCATTTTTGTCACTGGAACAAAAATTGAAAAAAAAAACATTAGTATTGTAGTATCCATACATTCACGATTTCATATAAGGTTAGTGACACTCGTTTTTTTTTACTATTTTCTAGGTTCTGCAAGTAATTGAGATAGATAGACAAAAACTTTTGCTCACATGGTAAGCCATTTGATATGAACCCACACTAAAACAATCAATCAATCACCATGAACAATAAACATAGATTTGATAATATAATTTATCATGTATATTGCACAACACTAGGTTGAATTTAGATTAATAGTAGCCTTTCATTTTACAGACCATTTGTAATAAAAAAACAAATAATCGCCGTGTGATACCAGCTTATGATTTACACCAACCCAACTGTTCCCGCTTGTGTTGTAAGAGGCGACTAAGGGATATCCACTGGGGGTTGGTTCTCCTCCAGAACAATTCCCACCAAACTGCGATGCCCAACGCGCATGCCCAGAGCTAAAGGATTATGGGCTTTGCCCCCATAAGATAAAAGCTAATAAGGCATCAAGGGAGGCCTGCATCCAGCAGTGGACCCATACCTACAAGCTCTTTTAAGGTTACATACAATAAAAAACTAAAATGTATTCATGTATCCTACCTGTAATCATCAGATTTCATCAACTTGTGTGTTATTTTTTTCAACCTCCCTAAAACATCTGTGTATTGTTTTTTAGCTCCCTCCATTTTAGCCTCATGATCCTCCTTGTATGATAAGACCTCTTTTTCCAGCATATCTACTGTTTTCGCAAGACGGTCCACATCTTGAGAGTATTTGATCTTTTCACTCTGTTCCAGTTCCTTTGACACTTCACCAGTTAATTCTGAGTGAAGGACTGCATAATGTATTTTTGTGTCTCCACTGTTTGTGTTAATTTCTGCGTCTCTTTTGTACCTGTCAGCCTGCATAATAAAAGATCAGGGTTAAAACCATAAATCCATATCCATAAACTTAAAACGGAATGTTATTAGAAATAACGCGTGCGAAACCACGGGCAGGACTAGTCCTTTTTAATTCAAACATTTGGGATGGCAATATTTTTAGTCATGACTATGACAAATTCTTTTAGTTTCGACACTGTCGACACGACGACATCGACACTGTCCATTCAGATGGCTAAAAACTAAACTAGTTTGACAACACCTAGAATCATTTTACCATCCTTTTCTCATCAATCAAAATAAAAAGGATGGCATTATTTTAAGTACCTTCTATCAAATTAGTTTAGTTTTGTTAACATCAGAAAGAGACAAACTAAGAAGGTGACTTTTGTCTTATCTTTACAGATCTGTTTAGGTTTACACTTATTTTAGACTATACACTAGCCAAACTTGATGTACCATGTTTGTAAACAAAACACGACACGAAAAACTGAAACTCATTTGCTCACCAGATTAGCAATATTTATAGAAGGATAGATAATAAATCGACATATAACATGTCGATTTATGATCTGTCCTTCTATAAATATTGCTAATCTGGTGAGCAAATGAGTTTAATCGACATATAACATGTCGATTTATGATCTATCCTTTTATAAATATTGCTAATCTGGTGAGCAAATGAGTTTAATCGACATATAACATGTCGATTTATGATCTATCCCTCTATAAATATTGCTAATCTGGTGAGCAAATGAGTTTAATCGACATATAACATGTCGATTTATGATCTATCCTTCTATAAATATTGCTAATCTGGTGAGCAAATGAGTTTAATCGACATATAACATGTCGATTTATGATCTATCCTTCTATAAATATTGCTAATCTGGTGAGCAAATGAGTTTAATCGACATTATAACATGTCGATTTATGATCTATCCTTCTATAAATATTGCTAATCTGGTGAGCAAATGAGTTTAATCGACATTATAACATGTCGATTTATGATCTATCCTTCTATAAATATTGCTAATCTGGTGAGCAAATGAGTTTAATCGACATATAACATGTCGATTTATGATCTATCCTTCTATAAATATTGCTAATCTGGTGAGCAAATGAGTTTAATCGACATATAACATGTCGATTTATGATCTATCCTTCTATAAATATTGCTAATCTGGTGAGCAAATGAGTTTAATCGACATATAACATGTCGATTTATGATCTATCCTTCTATAAATATTGCTAATCTGGTGAGCAAATGAGTTTAATCGACATATAACATGTCGATTTATGATCTATCCTTCTATAAATATTGCTAATCTGGTGAGCAAATGAGTTTAATCGACATATAACACGTCGATTTATGATCTATCCTTCTATAAATATTGCTAATCTGGTGAGCAAATGAGTTTAATCGACATATAACATGTCGATTTATGATCTATCCTTCTATAAATATTGCTAATCTGGTGAGCAAATGAGTTTCAGTTTTTCTTGTAAAGAAGAAAGTAAGTTTCGTGAAAAGATATAGCATAACAACAGAGTAAATTGTAGGTTAAGTATGGGCAGTTTGTTTACAAACATTCTACATCGAATTTGGCTGGAATATAGGTTCTGGACTTGGCTACACACTATTCAGTCACAGAAAATTATGTCTGCACGTTAATTAACCCCTAGGTGTATTGTGTTTTGGGACATTAAGAGTAAAGCACACTTACTCATGTAATGGCTACTTACTCGTACCTCAGTTGTTATGTGAGATGGATCAGCTAAAGTTTTTTCATAATCGTACTGAAAATAACGAAAAATTATCATTACAACAAATAAAAACAGCATGTATAATGTAACAGCAATAATATGGGACTTCATCAATTAAGTTTTTTACATGATCAGAACACATTATTATAAAGCACCTAATTGGCTTTGTTATCTCATGGGAGGTTGTGTCTATAATCTGTGGGGATAGAATCTCTGGGCCTTTATGTTGGGAATTAGTTTGGCGCTTGAATTGTTCTGCAGGAAGTGCTGCTGCCCGCCCCCTGTGGATTTCCCTTAGTCACCTCTTATGACACCGCTCCTTATATAGTTCAATAAAACTTACCAAGAAATCAAGTCCCTCATCTTTCTTACTGTCCTCTTTATTAGTAGAAACATGCAGTAGTGTTCTCTGATCATATTCCGAGAGAGTAGCATTAACTTGCTCTAGCTCGCTGGCTGGCAGCCCACCTTTCCTTTTACGGACTCTGCATGGTTTGTATAAATTCTAGAAGATTTATAAAATAAATTATTATCTTACTGCTATAAAATTTTAACTAATTAATTTCCATCTTCTCTAGTTTAAAGTTTACACTGTAATTAGTTTTTGTTGCATTAAACAATTATTAGAATTCTATTTCGGAGGTTTTTATTATTATCACACTCAGTCAGGGTAATTTAGTAGCGAGGGAAGGATGCCAAGTCAAGATTTTATTTGATTTCTATTCCAAAGGTATATGTTTAATTTACCTACCTGTACTGCAGCTAAATTCCTCAACAACTTTTCTTTCTGCAAAAACTTTTCTCTATCTGACTCAAAGATGTAACTCTTGTCATATTGCATGACTGCAAACTTTCTGAGTTCATCTTCCTTTGCTTCTCTGAACTCACTGGAGTATTTTATTAGCCACTGAATTAATGGAAATATGTTTATGAAGTCTAGGCCCTGGATTTGGTGAGGCTCAATGATGTAAGGGCACTTCATTGAAGGGAGGACTTTCACAATTTTTTCAGTTAGAGATCTGTAAACACAAACAGAAAATTCTAAATTCAAGACATTTTAATCAGGCTATAAGAGAATATTAATATTATGTTAAAAATTTAACAAACCAGAAAATGGAGTGAGATCTCAAAGTTAATAATTAAATTTTTGAACTACATAATAAGGATTAATGGGAACAAATATTTGTAGACATTCTAGACAGATCTGTCTTTAGTTACAGAAATCAGGGTCTTCAAATTGTTTGAAGTCTTAAAAGAATCATACTTGACTAGTGATTACATAGATTGCTTACATTTTCTTTCCTATGGTAAGATTCTCTTCAAATAGAAGACTCACGTCCACATCGATGTCACACAGCTCTATGCACCATGTGAGACCGCCTACTATTTTATCAAATGCCGACAGTCCTTGCAGCTGAGCCCGGTAATATCCGGCAGCTACCAGGGCGTCAGATATCTCATGCCATTTCACTAGCTGCTCTGCATCTTCTCTAACTTCCACCTGATCAAAGAATTAATCATTTATCATTCCATAAAATGAAAACTTGAGATAAAGCAGAGCAAATGTTTACCTCTTTTCCATCGTCGTCTACACCGCTGTATATGTTCATCAACGGCTTGCTCCGAGTAAATATATTCTTCTGTTTAGCAGCCATTGTTTATAATTAATGTCTCTCAATATATACCATACAAGAAAACATAGTTTTCGTTATTGTTGGGAAAGCCGCTCGCAGTCGCAACACTCGCAACGCAACTCGTAAGTGGCAAATTTCAAGTTTTTCTTTGCTTTACTTTGCGCCAGCCATGTCATGTCAACATATTATGTCACTGTCAGTCAGCTTCTATCGAGAAATAACGTTCCAATAGCCACCTCAAGTAGAACACCATAGATAACATTGATATAGAACTATGCCTTGCATTCCGAGTTGCGCCAATATCGATATTAGCGCGCTATCAAGCGTTCCGACTTACCGTGAGCGCGACAACGATGTCTCGTGTGACGTCATAGATGACGTCATTACATGCGCCATTTTGCGATATCAGAGACCATCCTACAAACAGAAATCACTGTGAGCGCGCTGTCAAAACTGACAGTTGGCATTTATTTTCTTCGCCATCCTGTCCTCCTTCCACGAAGAGTATTTATTTATGTTCCTTGATATTGTCTGTTTGATAACAAAATTTATTTGTTTGCAAGTTTTTTAAAGAGAAATGGAAATTCGTATGGATGACGAAGTCAACGGTCGGAGAATAACTTTAATGCTATCTGAAGAGCAGTACGAGAGGGCACAAATTGGATTGGTCGCTGTCCCACTCCTCAACCGAGTCATCGGATTCATTTGATAATAAACAAAAAGTTCGAATTTCGGCCATTTTTACTGGATTTCGAACTGTTGTGCTGTTTATTTTTTTGACTAACAAGCATCTGACAAGCGATGAAGCAACACGTGACCGTGAGCACGTTCATTGAGTGTTCCGAGATAGGATAGCACTCAACTGTCAATAATCGTGAGAACTAACTCGGAACGTCAAATATAGTTGAGATCGCTAACATCGATAATAGCTTATCTCGGAACGCACGGATGGTTTCTCCTTCTACGTGTTCAACAGTGCGTTCCGAGATAAGCTATTAGCGATGTTAGCGATCTTAACGATATTTGACGTTCCGACTTAGTTCTCACGATTATTGACAGTTGAGTGCTATCCTATCTCGGAACACTCAATGAACGTGCTCACGGTCACGTGTCGCTTCATCGCTTGTCAGATGCTTGTTAGTCAAAAAAATAAACAGCACAACAATTCGAAATCCTGAAAAAATGGCCGAAATTAGAACTTTTTGTTTATTATCAAATGATTCCGATGACTCGGTTGAGGAGTGGGACAGCAACCAATCCAATTTGTGCCCTCTCGTACTGCTCTTGAGAGAGCATTAAAGTTATTCTCCGACCGTTGACTTCGTCATCTATATGAATTTCCATTTCTCTTTAAAAAACTTGCAAACAAATAAATTTTGTTATCCAACAGACAATATCAAGGAACATAAATATTATAAAGGAGGACAGGATGGCGAAGAAAATAAATGCCATCTGTCAGTTTTGACAGCGCGCTCACAGTGATTTCTGTTTGTAGGATGGTCACTGATATCGCAAAATGGCGCATGTAATGACGTCATCTATGACGTCACACGAGACATCGTTGTCGCGCTCACGGTAAGTCGGAACGCTTGATAGCGCGCTAATATCGATATTGGCGCAACTCGGAATGCAAGGCTAATGTATTCTCTTTGCAGTCAATCAATGCCAATTCTATTACGTTGTCATTTATTTAGATCTGTCAAACAAAATCGAATAAAATCCCTAAACATTCTGAAAATTTCATGCAATTATCTTGCGTTGCGTGCTGCTGCCGCCAAAGAGAATACATAATACTTCTGCGCCGCCAAAGAAGTGCTGACTGCTTGTATTGTAATATTGCTAAAGAAATAACTTTTGTTTTCTTACCCGTCTAAGTGGATCCGTGCTCTCAGGGAAAAAGATGAGCAAAATACCCAGGATTCTTTACTGTAAGTAGAAAGTGGATATTTTGTATGTTGCGTTCATGTTTCTTTAGAATCGGAAAAAACTGATTACCTACACTTACATATTTACTCGCGCAATATTTCGGCTGGTGACGATTTAAATTAATTTCAGAGTTCGTTGGATTACAGAACTCTTGAGTGTTTAGTTCACACCATGGCGAGACAAATCGACATTATCCATCTAATTTCAACATTACTTGATGCTGGAAAAATCAAGGAAGCTTTAGCTGTTCCCAATGAACCAAAACTGCAAAAACAGTTTATAGATAAATGCTGGGACCTGATATCTGCTGTTATTGCTAAAATTGAAGATGACACTATTATTCTCAAACCATCCTTGTATGGGGCTTGTGAACAGTTATTGATAATTATCATTGAAAAATGTTCCCCTGAAGAAGCACTCCTGGAGTTCATTGAGCGGATCGAGCTTGCTGAGAATGATGCTCAGTTTGGATTAGTGCTGTCACCACTACAGCATCTTTTGAAAAAACTGTCCTCAAAACGAGGCAGATCTTTAGAGTGGACTTTGAATTCAATTTCTACATACATTGAAAAAATACCAGTGTCTGATCACAAACTTGAAGGAGATGAACGTAAATTAATGGACAGTGATCCAAATATTAGAAGAGTAATAAAAGTGTACTCATTACTTCCCCCATTCTATAAACCATTCATTAATGAGTTAACTGATACAGAAATACAGAATGATCAAGCTAAGCAAATAATAGCAGCATTTCTAATCAGCTTGTTAGGCAAGCCAATAATTTACATTGATGTGGATCCAAATTCTAATGAAACAAGTGAAACAAGGCTGGTCTGTATTGAAATTGTTCAAGATCTTTGCAAATTAGAAAAGAATTTGTTAAAGTTTTTAACACATCTAGAAATCTGTGCTATAGAGATAGAGAAAAGCACAGAACCCAAAGCCACAGATGAAGGTGAACTATCTCCCTATGAACATAGAGAGAAAATCAATATGACATCACTAGCTGGCCTTTTCTATATTGTATTTTCTGGACATTTTGATATTCCAGACAATGCTGTGCCACAGGTATACAGCACTGAATTTGTGGTTGAAACTGTCATACTAGCAGTAATTCATTTTCTCAATGATACAGAATATGGACCAATTAATAAAGGTTTGGCCACTTGCAAAGCTCTTACAAACCGTTTGGGTGATAAAACATCTTCCTCAATTATATCACCAACTCATTACAATTTGATAAGAACTTTGATGGTTGTTGCCATTTATTCAAACTATTCCTCTCTACGTTTGACTGCTTTAAACTGCATCGGAAGCCATATTAAAAAGTTTGAAAACAAGGGAAAGTATATGCTTATAAAATTCCTGATACAAGCAGCAAATCATTCTGGAATGATTGGATATGCCATTAAGCTGTATAAAGATGCTCTCCATGAGTCTTTCAAGGATGACAATATTCATGAAAGCTTCACTGGGGCACAGCTACTAAATATGGTTAAATTAATCAGCTATCTACCACATAATGAAGAATCTGATTTGATGGAGTTAGCAGACCAAATAATTTCAGTACTTAACTTCTTGACCTACTTAGTTTTAAAAGACAAGGAAAACAAAACAGGTATTAAAGACCAATATCAAACAATAGAGTCAGAATATTTGGAAACCCTTAGGACTGCCCTGAAGATGTCAAGAGCTCATTACAAGGCCAAACTCATGGATATAGAAGATGGTGTCTACCTTGATGAATCAGTACAGCTTAATGTTGGAGGGAATGTTCTAGATTCAATACCTATAGCAAATAAGAGGGAGATTATTCAATCTGCTTTGAATGGATTTGATGTGATTGAGTACCTTGTAGCAAGACTTACAGAATTTATGAAAAATTAACTAGTTTTAAGTTTTTTTTTTTATAATATGTAGCAAAACATAAATCAATGTACCGTATTAATCTCTCAATAATGTTTCTTTACATTTTAATAAAGCTTTTGTATACTACTTACTATTCAGACTTTTCTTGAAATTTTCCTCAGCCATAAAAGTATCTTTAATAAATTTATGAAATAATAAATATAATAAATTAATTAGGCTACATGTAAAATAGATCAATAATACAAAGATGTTTATTGTTTCATGTCATCAGCATTAAGAGCTGCCCGTAGAATTAATCTACCACTTCCAGTTATACATGTCAGTAACAATCAGAGAGTTATCAGAAATTACTGTCAAAATATAGAGAAAGAAGATAAGGCACCAACAAAGCAAATTGTAGCAGTATTAGAAAATGAAGATCATCAGTATGAGGAGAGTGTGAAAAACAAGATTTTAGCATTGGCTTTAGAGCTTGTCCCCCAAACTGGATGGTCTGTTGAGTCCTTGAGTGCTGGTGCCAAGAAGGCAGGTTACCCTACGGTTACTCATGGGCTGTTTCCCAATGGAGGAGGAGATTTAGTTCATTACTTCAATGTAAGATGTAATGAAAAATTGATACACCAAATGAAAACTGTAAGTTTATTAATAATATAAAATGGAGTAGCTCTTTCATTAAGTTACACCTACCATTATGATAACAATTTTGTTATATTCCAGTGGCTAAAACCAGAACTCAAAGATACCAAAGTCCCTGCTAAGTTTATTGAAAATGCAATCATGAACAGAATTCTTATGATTGAACCATACAAGTGAGTGTGATGAACATGACACAACTTAACTTTATCCTTCTCTTTTATTTGTTATCATAAACTATGTGTTTTCAGGAGCACATGGCCCAAAGCAATGGCTATCCAGACACTGCCAAGCAATGTACAAAATTGTTTAGCTACTCTACTATCACTTGTGGATGATATTTGCTACCATTCAGGGGACAGAAGTGTAGATGTAAGTAACTAGCATCATTTATCATTATCATCATGATAAAACAATACAAATTATAAATATAAGGACATGTTTTTCTTAAAAACTGAATTTAGGTCTATTTCAAATGTTATTTACAGTTCAACTGGTATGTAAGAAGAGTGGGTCTGGCTGGCATATACAAAACAGCGGAGCTCTTTTACCTCACTGATAAGACTCCTGAAAATACTGCAACAAGAAACTTTATTGCTTCAAGAATCAGAGACGCTGAGTTTGTGCAATCTGCTCTTAACCTAAATCCTATTGCTGCGGCACCTGCTACCCTGAGTGCAGCGTTTGTCACCGTATGTATACTGGCTTTCCTTTTTATTGCACATTTTACAACACATCATAAAAGTAACATTTTTAACTGTTCTTTCATTGTTCTTAAACAATTCTTTTTTTACAGGCCAAAAACATCCTTGGAATTAATTCACTAAAGTGATGAGAGAATTTTTTTTTAGGTAGGTAAGTGTTGTCTGCTTTAAATTCATAATGAAATACAGTAGTTTACGTTAAAACTGTTGTTTCATTTTAAGAATCTGTTTATTTATATTATTAAAAATAAAATCTGACGAGGACAGATAATGTTTATTAAAATATTTCATTCAGTATAAAATTTATAAACAATATACATTCATTTGGACATAATAGTTACATTGTACATTGGTAACAATAAAGATCTATTCACATTACAATAAAACTAGCACCACCTAACTGTCAGTATTATTTTCTATGAGCATATTTTCAAATTATAACTAAAGGTCTGCTTTATTGTAAGATAAGTACATCTTAATAGGTTATAATATAATGTAAAAGAACTTATGATAATGATTTTGTAGGCACAATATTCTATATATAACTATGAGGGTGCTATGTAATCACTGCCCATTTCTATGTATCTGATCAGGTTTGGAGGGAGGGGCAGCTTATCCCATCCATTTATAGATACTGTTTGTCTTATTACAAACCTACAAATCATTTGAAGAGAATCCAATTTGGCAAATCTGAAAATAAAGACATCCAAGAATTAATCTTATTGATATACTCATAAAAAGGTACAGATAAAAATTGTTACCTATTCAGAGGTCGAGCTAATTTGACAGGCATCTCAAACAGATGTGACTTGACATCTACAGCAGCACAGTGCTCCGATAATCTATTTGCTGGCACAAATGTTTCATTGTTTAAAGAGAAAAGTCCATTGGCATGTCTCAGTCGAGCATGCAATGTGCGTCCTACACATCTAAATGAAACACAGAGTATGTGCCGAGAGTCATTCGAATCTCTCACAAGGAAAACATTGTCATGCTGTCCAGCTAGCAGTTCTTCAGCCTCACTTGAGGTAACACTACCCCAGTACCAGCCATGTCTGGAAAAAATCAGGTTTATGTTTATTTACCAGGGAGTGGGAAAGCACTCAGCAATAATATTATAGTAGGTAGTTAGAACATGAATGAAGGTAAATGAATTCAGTTTAGACACCAGTGTAGCCAAAGGAGCTGACAGGATCATAAAATAATGTGCTGGAAAACAAGCAATCAAGATATCAGGTATGTAAAGATTCCTTACTTTGAAAGTTGACAGTAAATGGCACAAGTTTCAACAGACGCATGGTGGTGATGACCTCTGAGAACTAAGTGACCATCAGAGTGTTGGCATATTGCCTGTTTGTAAAGATTGTCTTTTCTTGAATCATGACTTAGGTTTGCGACAATTCTTTTGTCTGTTGATGAAGACGGATCACACCCTTTACTGAGATTGCAAATATAATCAGCGCCATTAGATTTGTGACTAAAATATCTTTGAAGAGATCTGACACTGCCAGTAAGAAAAAGTTTGTTCTTCCAAAACTTCACAAGCTTACTGGTGTTCACGGCAATTTTCCGATCAGACAATAACACCTCGTTAACAAAATCTGTATCGTCGAAATCTCTTTTGCTATCGATGTTGCGTTGTAAATGTTTACATTCCATGGCATTGGGTTTTATCCATTTGCGGAGGCATCCTGTTGCAAGCCACTTACGGCGATTGCAATGGGTACACCTCTCGTAATTTTTGTTCATCGTTTTAAGAAATTAGCTTATGTTGGCTTATTTTTCTAGAATGAAGCCCACTGATATACATTAGAAAAAAAAACTTATTTTTGATGAATCGAACCTACAAAACAAATCCAAAGATAATACAATAGGTAGGTACACAACAAAGGTACACAAGAAAGAATACCTACTTACTACCTTCCTACGCATTGATATATTCCTACGCATATCAAAACAAGCGGCGGGGGATGGAATGACTGCACTGTGACAGATGACACTGACAGTTAATGCACACACTGCATTTTTGTTCTGTAGTGATGCCCTACGAGCTTGTCATTCATATCGTAGCGTAGTCGATCGACTTATAAATAAAAGCAAAAATCACACGTTCAAGACAAAAAACTGGCCACCTATGTATTGTGTAAATTCTAACTCAACTTTGCAATGCCCTTCCAGGGCGCATGGGTAATCAAGATGAAAATATATAGAAAAATCAGAGCCCCTTGCCAATTTCATGAGCCCCAAAAATTAAATGAGAGCGCCTTATGGTTTTGGAGTTATTCAAGAAAAACAGATTCCGCTGCAGTAACGTTACTGCAGCGGCATCGTTATTACTTAATAGCTTTAGCCAAATTTAAAGTAGATAGTTTAAAAGATAGCTTATATTTGAGCACTCTATGAGCAGAGCAGCGGCATTTGAACGCCCTGTGTGGTTTACGAAATTATCAGCAGTTCCCGCTGCAGTAACGTTTTGCAGATGTCCATATCTTCGGAACGGCTGGATGAACATATATTATTTTTTGTGAGGAGGTGTGGTGTAACCTGATTCAACTGCCGCCGCACCGGTTGTTTTAAAAAAAAAATTTATTCATACATCCTGTAATCAATATAAAAATAAATAAAATAACATTGTAAGTACCGTGAAAGTGGCTTACTTTGCCACTTTTTGTGCTAAACAAAGTTCAAATTGTATTATATACAAAAAAATTGTATGACTACTGTGTTAAGTCCATTCCTAAATCTGGCATATTTAATTGGCATAGCTTTGATACTCGTATATTTCCCATATATTCATATGCAAGATTATGGTAAACATAAAACAAAAGTGGTAAAGTCAACTGCCGCTACTGGCAAGATTGCCAAATGAAAAAGAAAATGGAATATTTTAATTGCACGCTAAAGTGTGCAACGTGCTGTTCTACTTCTATCCAGCAGAACAATGTCAAAAGATAACGATATTTAGCAGTAGTAAAGAACTTCTCCATACAAGTGGCAATCTCGCCAATTTTTAAATAATTTTCCATACAAAATAGAAAAGTAGGTCAGGGTTGTCACAATACATTGTTGTTAAATAAAATTAAAAAAAATTTTAGATAAAAAAAGTTGTGCGATCAACAAAAATAAGCTAAAAATATACATATTGTTCTTATCTTATAGGTAGTAGAAACAACATTGAGCATACACTTAGGTGTTGAATTACAAATAATATTTATATAAGGTAGGGTAAAGTAATATTTATATTTGCTCTGATTTTTATCTGTCTAAACGTAAAGTTATAAAATCAGATAAAACTAGTTTTTTCCTGCAGCTTGTTTCTATTAATTTAAATTTATTTAAATTAAATTAAAACGGTTGTAAGAAACCAATTACAGAAAACAGAATTACAATAAAAGTTTCGTACATACAATCATCATAATATGGAATGTCAGTAAAATTAATATTATTTAATACGCAGATAAAAATTTAACTAACATAATTATTAAATCTTCATGTGACGTCACATAGCCACGAATCCTTCTGTGACAATGACAACCCTTACTCCTAACTCCGCAAACTCGACATTACAACATTTTAATACGTGATGGTGACTTTTCCAAATAAATTTTTTGATTGTATACAGCGTCTACTTTAATAAAACAACAATTATTTACGAAAAGAATAATAGTATAACTAAATATCAATGATTCACGTAAGTTGACAGTGTATTTCCTACTTAAATTGTATGAAGTTCCGGAGCACCACATTGTTGACCACCATCATAAGAAAAATTTAACGGACAAAAATGCTGCCATTAAATAATTAAATTATGCAATAAAGGGGAAAATACACGAAAATAGTTGACTAAAACCCATAATATAACATTTAGTCTAGAAAAAAGTCAAGTGGCAAAGTTTTGTGTCATGGCAAAGTCAACAGATCTCACGGCACATTATGTACTTACTTTAATTCTTCCGCGCAAGATACCTGCCATCTATTGAGTTCCAACGTCTGTGTTACCTTACAGCACTTGAACCTCTCTCTAGAACTTCTTCAATCGATGAGACTTGGTCTGTTATTTTGGGAAAGGACATCACTAACCGAAAAGAAAAATGTAAAATGGAATTACCTATTTTACTTTATCTATGGTTTTCGTTGGATGGTTGGTGTTTTGGGCTGTGATGTGAATTGGGTTTCGATTTAGATTTTGCGAAATCAAATCAAGTAAAAAGCTTTTGAGAAGAAAAATAATGACTTGTGTAAGATCAAATAAGTTATAGTTACAAAAAATAGTTGAAGCCATGCATGCGCGAAAAATATCAACATAATAGTGCACTGCAGTAATGACACTCAGGAAAATTGCGAAAATGTCAATAAAATCACACATTTCTTCGGAATTACATGGTGAGTTGTTTACTTTCTTTACGGTTTATTTATTGTAGTGCTAAGATGTATACAAAAAAATTATGAGTGCCTTCAAAATCTTGAGTCAGGTGTAAGGCAGTGCTAATATTTTACATCCTTTCAGATGGTATTAGCAATGTTCTGGGAAAGAAAGTCAAAATTATTTACAAAACTCTTATTCGTATGGAATCAAGAGGTGATAAAGTGGACAACAGAGTTTTGGTAAGTGTTTTATAATTATAATATACTCATTTTGTCTGCACCGACCTAACCAAAACATAGGCTTTTATTTTGCTTAGAGACCAGAGATAACCATTGTTTACAATGTAATGCATATATACTTTGGAGAAAAAGAATAGGCAATAACTTTCAGTGAGATAAATTAGTAAAATACATAAGGTGAAAATAGTGTAAGCAGAGTAACTAAGTAAGATTCTTCTATATCAAATGTAACATAATTAATATAACAAATGTGCAATATTGCTGCATTATTCAGTCTGTATTTAGGCTAGGCACATAAATAGAAGAACTACACTGGTAAGTGTCCATTGTTATTGATAAGGAAAATGAAATGAGTCATTAGGTGTGTCAGACAAGAGTTAGAAGCCAGTCTATGTTGCTGCATGTGTGTGTGCTCTCTCTGGATGCTTACACCCACATTGTGCCATTGTGGTCAATTCTAGACCAAAATAGATTTAATTCAATTGAATGTGGCACTGTTATTCATTCATCTGTAACTGATTGCTTATTGGTGGAGACTGAGGATGGTTTTATTGGCGAAATAATTGTCTCCTGGTTCTATCTTAATCATTAAACCTCAGTTATTGTTTAGCTACAAAAAAAACCATGTCTAATTTGTTAAAAATTAATTAACCAACTCTTAATGAGTTTTAACTTATTAAGAGTTGGTTAATTATTTCTTGAAATCCTCTCAGATTATCTACAGAGTAAACAAGACAATGTGATTAATATTGACTATTTTCAATTATTGATATTGTATACTAGCAGAGCCTTGTGGTTTCACCTGCGTAGTTCCCTTTTCCGTGGGAATTCCAGTATAAAATATAGCCTATGTAATTCTTTGAAAGTAAGCTTTTCAATGAAAAATATTTTTTCAATAGGTCTAGTAGTTACCCTTGATTGATCTTGATTCTAATTTCTGTAAAAAGATTTAAACCATTTCTGCCTGCACTGTACATTAAATCTACATACAACAACAAGTAAATATAAAAGCTCATTTAAAATTTTACAAATTTTCACCTGCATAGTACCCATTGCCGTAACTTACATGAAAAACATCTAAACTAATGAATTTAACTTTATTTTTCAGGTTGTGACATCTTACAGAATTTTTATAACAACAGCAAAAGTTCCCACTAGGGTAAGGCTTTAAAGTTACTCCATATTATATGAAAAACAACAATGTAAATTGTGTGCTTGTTTGATAAATAATGAGCTTGACTATGAAAAAAATCAACGAAAGTGAAAATGTTCTAATATAATAAATTTATGCAGCACATTGACCGACTTAACAGTCACTATGAAAATGCAAATATTTCTTGACCTTCTTATGACTCATTCATGCTTGTTGTACAAATAATAAGCAGGTAGTTATGCTGAATAAATTTAATCTTACAACCACATTGTGGTTGTCTTTGTCATAGTATCAACAGATATTATATTCGGAATAGTTTTTCATTAAAATTGATTATTGAATGTTTAGCAGAGTATCTTAAGATTTTTTTAAATCTACAGGTAGACAATGGATTTCACTTGATGGAAGTAGAGGCGATAGAAAGCAAAAAGGCGAACCATTTATCAATAACACTCATACATGAACATAAACCTGTATCTATTCTTATAGGTAAGTGCTATCATAAAATGATAAATTTTGAAAGTAAACAAAGCCTTTGTCTAGTAGTTGACTTCAAAAAAACGAGGAGGTGCTCAATTCTACTGTATTTTTTTTACATCAGAACTTTTGACTGGGTGGTCCGATTTTGATGATTCTTTTTTATTTGAAAGCTGGTGCTTCCCATGTGGTCCCATTTTAATTTTGTTTATAGATTTTTAAAACAAAATCAAATAGGGTATATGCATCGATTTTTTTTATTGTTTTAATCGATTCTTTAGGTCATTATTTAACCGAGAAATGATAAGACGCTCACTGAATTTCGCATTAACAAGGTAAAAAAAACAAATCAAAACTATAATAATTTTCGGGTGATAAAAACGCTGCCATATTGGCGCCATGTTTATTTGACGTCGACGTTCACACTTGATTAAAACCTTTTGTGACGACCTCGGTAGTGATCATCTCAGGAAAGAGGTTTTCCGAAAAAACTGAAAATAATCGACAATACGAAATGTGAAGTGGGCAGAATAGTGTCAAATCATGGTTCAGCAAGCAGAATAAAAAAAAAAATGTGTACAGTGATGTCACGTCTCCGCTCTAGTCAATGGCGTAGCGTTTTGAAATTTTGCAATTGAGATTTAAAATATCAATTTTTCAATGGTTAAATTCTACAATAAAAACATCTGAAAATGCAAAAATAAATAAGTAGATATGTTTCTATATCAATAGAGAATACGTATATATATTTTTTAGCCATTTTGAAATCACATGCATATACCCTATTTTCAACTGCCTGTGCCTAGCCATTCCTCAAACAGGCTGATTTAACGATTCAGCATCGGCGACATTATAGTCCTCGTACTCAATAGACCGGTCATTTTGGAGATTTTTGAAAGATACCTTTAGACCAACCACTTGCTTGAAAACACGAGCTTTAGAACCGTTACACACTTTCGACTGATCGGCGGCAACTCGGTCGACGACAACCGTGACTTTCTATGGTTTATTATAGGTGGTTACCAAAGAATCGTCCTAGGAATTTATACACACACAAATTAAGTGTGTATAAATACCTAGGACGATTCCGGTCGTCGTAACGTCTCTTATCCAGCAGTGGATGTCATTTGGCCGACGATGAAAAGTCTAATCAAACTCAGCCTCTAACATTTTCACTTCTTTGTTAGATAATTGTTGGTTGTTTTGTGTCATTGTGTGCTAATGTTTCGTGACCGTCGCGTTTACAAATTAATTTACCGCACGTCTGACGCTGTGGCTCAAGGGCATCTGTTTTCCTCTTAACTATTACCGAATAAGCTATACCACAGATTAAATATCTCTTGTTCATAATTTATATTTGAAAATATATTTCTTATTGGAGTGCGTGTGTTCTGGGATGCCGTAACGTTACAACAAGTCATCATTTCATTAATTAAAACTAAAGGAAACACTAACAAAATTGCAAACTTTTGCTCTGCTATGAAACGCCAAAAACGCACCAGTAGGTACTTTCAGAAAAAAAATTTAGTCACAATCAAAGTTAATGTTCTTTCGTTGACACAAATCTTTTAGTCCAAGAACCCGGCAATGGTGTCAAATTTTTGTGCCATAATTTATTAAATTCTAAATGTGAGCACCATAACTGTTCCTCGTATAATCTTACTACCTTATTTTCTGATATCTGTGCTTACTACCTACCCTTGTCCTTGATAGGGAAAATACGTTGAAAACCTTAAATGACGCAAGTGTACGTGAGGCTAAGGAAAATGCATCACGTCTTATAATGACAATCAACTACTATCGTAAGTTAAACGAGATTAGAATGATAATGTGAGAAACATAGCTATACCTACCCTTATCTAACTATTGAGAATGCTTCACATCAGTATTCAGGTACGAGAAGAAAAATATTTGAGTCGATTTCGTTTGATTTAGGTCTCCTTTATTCGCATTTGTACATAAAATTATAAGTTACACAAAAAAGCGCAAGAATGTTCTTAGGATGAAGGAAGATTAGGCTACGACGCAGGAGGTTGCCGTTTCGATTCTTGCCGGGACAAATGATTGTATTACGATCTACAGATTTTTTTTTCTGGTTGCTTTATACATAAGAATATCTATGTTAGGCATTGTATGTAATGTAGTATGTAAGTACTTTACGGTACCCACCTATAGCACAAACTATTCTTGGCTTGGAACTAGATGATGTTTTGTTAATTTTCCATCATTATTTATTAAGGGAATGCTTCGCGCAAGGGCCTTGTCTCAGTGCTTAAGAAAGGATTAAGTACTTTATGGGTGTAGTTGGTTGGAACCTACTTTGAATAATCTTCACAGGATTACAAAAAAAAACCCAGGGCGTGTTTTTTTTAACACAGCATAGTAATATTTATTTGCTTTTTCAGGCGAAGAAGGTTCCATTGACGGTGTCCTGAATGTTTTGCATGCTATGGGTGCTGCATTTGATGACTTATTCCCGAATGTCGCCATGGAGGATATCATATCAAAGGTGTGTATGAAAAATGCTCAAAAAAACATAAAATTGTTTGTTTGTCATTTCGACATAACAGCTTTTTATTAAATGCTTAAGAAAGTATACATATACAATATATACAATACAATACAAAATATAAAAAAATACAATACAATAAATGTACACTGAGAAAAGGTCAAATTATATTATAAAATTACACTGTCAAATAAAGTGGTATTTTTTATTTCGGGCGCTTCGGTATGTAGTAAAGTAAAGAAAAGACTAAGAAACCTTTAGCCTGTTAGTTGTTATTTTTCGAGTTGGAGCAAAATCCGTCCCAAGCTTTTTATTCTCCAGTTAATCTGATATTTTATAGTAATCTTTTTTGCACGGGAAGTTTTTGACAATTTGTAACTGTAACTCTAGCTTTACTAGTTTATGCGGAAATTAACCTAATTCCGTTTGAATGTATTTATCCTAAGCTGATAGAATAATCGAATGATATTTAAAGGCTCAAGTACTTTTAATACTCACTTATATTCTATTTTTATTGATTTTCCTCGAGCGAAATAAAACCGCAGTGAATCGTATATACCACGGCTGATTCAGAAACCACCGTGGCAATGATATCTGGGTAAAAGTGTCGTCAATTGGCAACGCTTATTCGTGACTAATTTACCAGACAGGACAATTAGTTAAACTCTCTGAATTGGCTTAAATATACAAATTCACAGTGGTACTAGGGTGATTTGATATGGGTATCTTTTTCGACTAACATGGGGGTGAGGATAACGAATTTGATGACGGTGAGCGTGGGTCGGATTGCGGTGAGCGAAGCGAACCGCAATACGACACAAGTCACAAGCAAGGCGAGCGAAGCGAGCCTTGCTCTGTGGCAGCACGAGCGGCGTCGTATTGCGGTGAGCGATTATATAAAGCTCGATTACCACTCACTGACTCACTGATTGACAGAATTGATCTCCGTGATGGTGGAGGGGGAGGTATGGTTTTTTTTGCGAAAATGTATTTCTCATGCCTGGGGGACCTCAGGAAAATTCCGACTTTTTGAGATTTGCACCGGGGGGCCCCCGCCCCCCAGGGGGGCTTCCAAGCAGAGCCATACTGACTGATAATTTTATGGGGGTTGTATAGAGGGGTACAAGTGATTTTGATTGCAAATTTTTTTTTACCCCCCCTTCCCCCCCAGACCCCCCCCTTTTTCAAGTGTTACCAGAAAACGACGTGATAGAGTGTTTTCAATTGCAGGGTCGTATAGAGGGTATCTTCTTGAATTGGGAGAAAAAAAAATTTACCCCCCCTCTCACCCCCCAGTTTTTAGCCCCCGTTGATATCTCCCAAACAGAGTGACCTGCATGAAGGTTTTTTTCACAGTTGTGTAGAAGAGTACAAATCATTTTTCAGGACATAATTTTTTTACCCCCCCTTGCCCCCCGAAGCCCCCCATTTTTTAGTACTACCAGATAGAGGAGTGATGGAGGAGTTCTGATTACGGGAACGTATAGAGGGTATCTTTTTGAATTGGAAGAAAAAAAAAAGTACCCCCCCTTTCACCCCCCTTTTTTTAGCCCCCGTTGATATCTCCCAAACGGACTGACTTTTCAGAATTTTTTTTTCACAGTCATGTAGAGTAGGTTAAATTATTTTAATTGCAAAAAAAATATTTCTCCATTTAGCCCCCTAGACCCCCTTTTTTATAGAAAAACGTAAAAAACCCAAAAATTGGCCTATTTTTGACCTTTTTTTTCGGGCGGAGCATTGCGGCGAGCGAAGCGAGCTGCAATGCGACCACGGGGAACAGCACGGCGAGCGAAGCGAGCCGTGCTGTGACCCCCCACCCCTGGCCCCCCTTGAACCCCCTCCCCCACCCAAGAATTTGATATGGGTATCTTTTTCGACTAACATGGGGGTGAGGATAACGAATTTGATGACGGTGAGCGTGGGTCGGATTGCGGTGAGCGAAGCGAACCGCAATACGACACAAGTCACAAGCAAGGCGAGCGAAGCGAGCCTTGCTCTGTGGCAGCACGAGCGGCGTCGTATTGCGGTGAGCGAAGCGAACCGCAATGCGACCACGGGGCATAGCACGGCGAGCGAAGCGAGCCGTGCCGTCACCCTTCACGCCCTCAGCCCCCCCTGAACCCCCTCCCCCATCCAAGAATTTGAAATGGGTATCGTTTTCGACTAACATTGGGGTGGGGATTACGAATTTGATGACGGCAGGGGTGGGCCAGATTGCGGTGAGCGAAGCGAACCGCAAACTGGCACTCGTCACACTGCAAGGCGAGCGAAGCGAGCCTTGCTGTGACCCCCACCCCCGGCCCCCCTTGAACCCCCTCCCCCATCCAAGAATTTGATATGGGTATCGTTTTTGACTAACATGGCGGTGAGGATAACGAATTTGATGTCGTTGGGCGTGGGTCGGATTGCGGTGAGCGAAGCGAACCGCAATACGACACACGTCACACAGCAAGGCGAGCGAAGCGAGCCTTGCTGTGTGGCAGCACGAGCGACGTCGTATTGCGGTGAGCGAAGCGAACCGCAATGCGACTCCGGGACACAGCACGGCGAGTGAAGCGAGCCGTGCTGTTACTTTCTAGAACCCCAGCTCTCTCTGAACCCCCTCTCCCATACAAGAATTTGATATAGGTATCATTTTCGACTAACATAGGGATGGGGATTACGATTTTGCACTTCAGCTCCCCGAACACCCTTCTTTATCCAAGAATTTGATATGGGAATCGTTTTCGACTAACATGGGTTGAGGATTACGAATTTGATGACGGTGGGCGTGGGTCGGATTGCGGTGAGCGAAGCGAACCGCAATGCGACTCCGGGGCACAGCACGGCGAGCGAAGCGAGTCGTGCTGTGACCCCACACCCCCGGCCTCCCTTGAACCCCCTCCCCCATCCAAGAATTTGATATGGGTATACTCTTCGACCAACATGGAGCTAAAGATTACGAATTTGATGGCGGCGGCGGGGATGTAACGGACAAACGCGAGCTGCTTGCAGCTCGCGCACTTATACAACCTAGAAGTACACACACACATACTGTTGAAATTATCTTATTTGATGTAGTAGTAGGGAATTTAAAGTAAAATTGCGCGAATATGAGTCTTCTGTGTCAGATTTTGTACCAATAAAGTATTCGTTATTTATTGTCACTGCTTATTTTCACACGTTACGCACCTAAAACCTACGCACCTGAAAAGGATTCATAAGTATATACAATACACATTATACACTTAATCTTCCTACTTGTCTTTGTTTATTTTATGTGTGTAAACCAAGTAATAAATAAATCCTATTCTTATTTTGAATTTCTTAAGGCCATATTATGAATTATAAAAGTTTGCTCAGTCCTCGATCCTGCATATCCCTCTTACGACACCTGCGTGAAGAATTGGGGTGGTGCAAATTCTGAGGCGGCACCACACAGCTTAGGGCCTTCGTCGGAAAGAGCTAATTCTCAAGAATGTATAAACGAAGTCGCGGACGAAAGCTAGTACATATTTAGTTGGTAAATTGATGATAATTAATTTCAGGTCAATTTGCCGTATCCGCTGCCACAAGTGAGCGGCACAAGAAAACATTCGACTTGCGGAGATTTCTCGAACCAATATGCAGCTATGTGCGATTTATGCCAAACTCCATTCAGGTAATAATAATAAACGATATAATTAATTTTGTTTTCAAAAAACTATAAACCGACTTCATTTTTTATAGTTTTTTCATGAACTTTCATGGATTCCGTTGTCAGAACTCAACCAAATTAAAATGGGACCACACGGAAAGCACCAGCTTTCATATTAAAAAAAATCATAAAAATAGGACCACTCAGTCAAAAGTTCTGAAGAAACAAACAAAAAAAAATAGAGAAAAAAAATACAATCGAATTGAGAACCTCCTCCTTTTTTGAAGTCGGTTAAAAATACATGAAAAATGGGTAAATGTATAAGGGCTTATATTAGGTCCTTACATATGAAATTGGCGTTTTTCGTACTGGCCACTTTAATCACAAATTTCTCCTCTTTGGTAAGGAATTCCAAATTCAAATTTGTACAGCTATAGACTCATGTATTTGTCCTTCGATGATCGTCATTCATTTGTTTTTTTTCTTCTGTTTTTTTCTGTTTGCGTCACTCATTTTACAAAATGGAAAACTTAAAATATCGCATTATTTACGAGTACGAGTTCCGCCGTGGCACTAGTGCTGCGGAAACAACTCGAAGGGTAAATGATGTGTATGGCGGTCGTGTTGCAAAAGAAAACACAGTTCGTTTTTGGTTCCAACGTTTTCGTTCTGGAAATTTCGACCTGCAGAACAAGCCCCGTGGACGGCCTGAGACTCAAGTTGATAATGAAGAGTTGAAGGCTATTGTGGAAGCGGATCCATCGCAAACCACGTCCGAGTTAGCTGCAGGCTGCGATGTTAGTGATAAAACTGTTTTAATTCACTTGAAGCAAATTGGGAAGATTAAAAAGCTTGAAAGGTGGGTACCTCACGAATTGACTGAAGCAAACCGGCAAACGCGCGTCGACTGCTGCGTTACATTACTAAACCGGCACAATAATGAAGGTATTTTAAACCGAATCATTACCTGTGATGAAAAATGGGTTCTTTACGATAATCGGAAGCGCTCAGCGCAATGGTTGGATCCTGGCCAGCCAGCCAAATCCTGCCCCAAGCTAAAATTAACCCCAAAAAAGTTACTTGTAAGCGTTTGGTGGACTAGTGCCGGTATTGTTCATTACAGTTTTCTCAAATCTGGCCAGACTATTACGGCTGATGTCTATTGTCAGCAATTGCAAACCATGATGGAAAAGCTAGCGGCTAAACAACCTAGGCTGGTCAATCGCTCCACGCCACTGCTGCTTCACGACAACGCTAGACCACACACTGCGCAACAGACGGCTACTAAATTAGAAGAGCTTCAATTGGAAAGTCTAAGACATCCTCCGTACTCCCCGGACCTTGCTCCAACAGATTACCATTTTTTTCGAAATTTGGATAACTTCTTGCAAGGGAAAAAAATCAACTCCGATGGGGCAGTCCAAATCGCCTTCAAAGATTTTATTGATTCCCGTCCGACTGGTTTTTTTAGTAAAGGGATCAATGAACTACCTATAAGATGGCAAAAGTGCATAGAAAATAATGGTTCATACTTTGATTAATTAAATATATTATAATAAAAAATATTCGACTTTTTGTTCCTCCCATACAAAACGCCAATTTCATATGTAAGGACCTAATATACACGGACTGAAGGCAACTGCAGCGTCAATTGCAGTTAGCCCCAAGGTGCGTAAAACTGAACCTTAACGTTTAAAGAACAAAGAGTATGAATGAGGCCTACACAAGTATACCATCAAGCTTATCACACTAATATTATAAATGCGAAAGTTTGTATGGATGTATGGATGGATGGATTCTTGTTACCTCTTCACGCAAAAACTACTGGAAGGATCGGGCTGAAACTTTGCATACAGGTAATTCTAATCCTGGATTAAAACTTTTTATCCCATAAATCTGTTACCGTGAGAAAAAAAAACACCTTTAAACGTTTCCATAGAAACAACCCGTGCGAAGCCGCGGGGCGCAGCTAGTATTATATAAATGCGAAAAGATGTGAAAGTTTGGATGTGTATGGATGTTTGTTACCTCTTCACGCAAAAACTACTGAACGGATCGGGCAATTTTTTTACAAGTATAGGTAGTTATAGTCCTCGTGACGAAGGGACATGCGGAAACAAGGAGACTTTTTATCCCATAAATTAGTTCCCACAGGATAAAGTACTTGTATATCGATAAAAGTTTTCATAGAACAATGCGTGCAAAGCCGCAGCCATAAACTTGCTTTACCATACCAACTATCGTAGTTTGATGAATTAATTACAGATGTAAGCGAGTTACATACCTAATTTGTGTTAGAAGAAGACTAACGGGATTTCTTCTGTTCGTGTTCTTCCAGCTCAAATAAGGTTCGTAGTTAACCCGCTTACATTAGTAATGATTGAGCAAGTCATTATACTAGTCGAAAAGGTTACAAAGGTTAGAAAAAAAAAGAATGGAGAGCGTTAAATACCTAAAAGTTTGTAAAATACATGACTAATGTATAGTACATGTGGTGTGGCCTTGATAAAGAGGATACTTATGAATTCTGTGCTTCTAATATCCTCTTGTTCATAATTGCAATTGCGTGTAGGTATACTCGTAGGTCTTTTAAGGAAATAAAACCGATCAGAGCT
The DNA here is from genome assembly GCA_955876795.1 of Eupithecia tripunctaria. Taxonomy (NCBI): domain Eukaryota; kingdom Metazoa; phylum Arthropoda; class Insecta; order Lepidoptera; family Geometridae; genus Eupithecia; species Eupithecia tripunctaria. The sequence goes on from OY041614.1 coordinate 8,877,979, forward strand.
ATTTTATTATAAAATGTATCGTAGTTTGACGAATTCATTACTTTTGGTTTCGGTTCTGGCATCATGAGTCACTGGGTTATAAACCAACATCGTCCGCTCGCCCCACTAGTAACCCAATAACTGTTGACATTTAAATTTATATTTAACCTCATGACATTAGAATTGAAATTATTTTTAAAATTGTTATATTTGTTTGATTGTTTATTATTATTTTTATTAGGTTTTCTGTCTTTTTTGTAATTTACTAACCATTCTTAAATTTTTATTATGTGTTACTAACAAAATGGATGTAAAAGTCTGAATAAATAAATTTTCAATTTCAATTTCAAAAATTTCAATTACGGATGTAAGCGGGTTAACTACGGACTTTATTTGTGTTGGAAGAACACCAACGTTTCATTTCTTAATGGAGGACATCTTCAGGGCGAGTGCGGTTCTAGACGCGCGCGTACCGCATCGCATAAGTAGATGACTCTCACGCCCTGCAGCATCTACAAGCAGTGCACACGGCATGGATCGCAGTTCGGTGGTCAAATTATTCTGCAGAGGGCGCTACTGCTCGCTCCCGACGGATATCCCTTAGTCGCCACCCGAAGAGTTGGAGTGGTGCAAATTCAAAGCCATAATCAAAACGATTGACAAGCGGATTGGTGATCAACTGATCACAGAACAGGTGATAAATTGTACAGAAGGCAGCTGCTGTCCTTTCTCTGGCAGTGTCCCTTATTCATGACGACCTCTGTGGCACAGCGGGCGAAGGTCCGCCTACGACGCAGGAGGTTGCGGGTTCGATTCCCGCCTCGAGACAATTATTTGTCCCGAAGCGGGAATCGAACACGCAACCTAATGTAAATAATTTCAACGAAATTAATTTAAGAGAATCAGACCAAACTTTACCTGAATAAGTACAATGATATACAGTCGTGGTCAACTAATTAGGGACATGCAAGATAGTGAAGAACAATAACCGGTTATGTACATACAAATATAAAACCCTATTGATTTCTCAGTAATTATTATTTGCATAATTTGGTCCGATTATTATGCTTTAAATGGCTGTAAATAAAAGAATAAATAAATAGAAAAAAGTATTTAATATCAAAGGTTGAACATGTATTCAATTTTAAGGTATAATTCTGTTGCTGGACATTTAATTAAGGACAGTAAACTATAATGAAAAATAGAGTTAAACAAAACTAATAATCTGCAGTATTATAATATCTTTAACAGCTCCATTTTATTACGTGTAAAATCAGTACCCAGTAGCAAAACCTTTGTTAGTAATTACCGCTTGACACCGATGTGGCATAGACATTATCAGTTTCTGGCATGTTTCGACAGGAATGTTTGCCCATTCCTTACAAAAAGCTTCATTAAGTTCATCTAAAGTTGTGGTACGATAAGTGGCTACTTTTTTCTTGATTTCGTGCCAAAGGTGCTCGATTGGGTTAAGGTCCGGGCTATTTGCTGGCCAATCTAGCACCGATACTGACTGACTGGTAAGAAACGACTTGACTGAACGTGCGGTATGTTTCGGGTCGTTATCATGCTGAAACGTCCATATAATAGGGAGATGCTCCTCAGCATAGGGAAGCATCGTTTCCTCCAATATTGCCTTGTATTGATGTTGGTCTAAGTTACCCTGAACTTTCCTCACAGGTCCCACTCCACGTCCAGAAAATGAACCCCACATTTTAATGTTTCCACCGCCATGTTTCACCTGCTTTTTTGTGAATCTTGGATTCATTTCCGCTTTTACTGGACGCCGTACGTATTGCCTTCCATCTGAAGAAATCAAATTAACCTTGGTCTCGTCAGAGAATAATACATGTTGCCATTGGGCGTAGGTCCAATGTCCATATTTACGTGCAAACGCCAAACGAGCATTTCTATGTTCTTTCTTCAACAACGGTACTTTGCGAGCCACTCTTCCGAACAACCCTGCTTCTACCAGACGTCGTCGAACGGTCCTCGCTGAGACACCAGCTCTTTCGTCTGTCCCAAACACTTCGTGTTTAATTAAAATAGAGCCTAGAAACGGATCTTTCTTAGCTAACCTGGTTATCATTCTATCTTCTTGCGGAGTTGTTTTTCTCGATCTTTTTGTTCTGGGCACATTTAAATCTGTGTTATTGCGTCTGACATGTTGCACTGCATTGTATACCATAGTTTTTGAACAATTTAAATGTTCTGCTATCCTTCGGTATGGCCAACCATGCTCGACAACAAACTTCATGATAATTTTTCGTAGTGTTGGATCGCAACTTTTATTTTTACCCATTTTTCTTCAAAATATTTCTCAAAACTTAAAATAAATATCGGGATTGCCGCCAAAACTACCACGAAACAATAAGAGAAGAAGTAAAAAAGTATTGAGATTCAAATTTTGAAAATAGAACGCAATATCTCAGTGTCCCTAATTAAATGGCCAGCCAGCATTATTTGAACAAATAGCACTACGATAATCTATCAGCTATACTGTAAAGAGGTTTAATGTTTAAGAAGTTGTTATTGTTTGTATAATCGGGCACATAAATGACTAAATAAACTTACATGTAAGAGATATGGAATATGGTTTAGACTCGTTGTAAAATAAAAAATAAATTTACAATTCGGTTTAACCAAAGAGTGTCCCTAATTAGTTGACCACGACTGTATATGCGATTATTAGCAGGCAAATCATAGTTTTCCGCCCAACATATTTGATAACCGCTGTGTGCAACGATAACCACTAACAATTAGATAAACTATATTTAGGATTGTAAACACTACTCACCAGAAACTTTGCGTAATCATACCTATCTACTACTAATCGTAATTATAAAATTTTGAGAGGTGACTAATGTTCAATATATAGTCTGTAGACACTCCAGTGCCGTGTGGTGCGGGCTTAGAATTTGCACTACGCCAACTCTTCCAGCAGGTGTCGTAAGAGGTTCATCATCATCATGATCGTCAGCCTATATTAGTCTATTTTAGTCGTAAGAGGTTATTAGGGGATATTCACCGGGGGCGGGCAGCGCAGCAGCGTCCTCTGCAAAATAGATCCACCACCGAACTTTGATCCTCAGCCTGCATGCATTCGATGCCCAGCGTGGGGATTATGGCAATAAATCAAGGACGGTATGACCAGCAGTGCGGCTGATTTACATGATTTTTACGAACAGCGGATTATAGTAATGCTAAATAATATAAGTACTTTTAATTTCATCATTTAAAAAAATGCCATAATTATTTTGCAGGGCTGAAGTGGCTTGGGACATTGACACCATATATCTGGCGCATGACATACGAATGCTACATCTAAAGGATTTTGACCATTTAGAACAAAGGTAATATTCAAACATGTTTTTACTAATGCCTGAACTATTTACGCATCGCCAGCCCCTGGGCAATTGGCTATCCCCATTTCTCCCAATGTCTGGAATCAAAGGTATTTTATCCCAAGGTGTTTCTTGTTATTTGAACAATACAGGAACACAGTCAACTTAACGTACGTTCCCCTTCAATAATTTAATATGCGCTAAAACTATTTGAAGTCTAACAGCCGCAACGTTAATGAATACTTGAAACTGTCACTTAAAGATTTCGATAAAAAAACCTTTACTTAGTGACGGTTTCAGTAAGCATTAACGACGCTGAGTGTGGCGCTAAGAAAACTTTCTTTATTATAATACTGCAAAATAGATCCACCACCGAACAAATAGCTGAGCTAAACAGCTCAGCTATTTGTAATAAAGAAAGTGCTTTTGATTTACCCCCGAATATTCAAACGCAATAATTTAAGCACGACTCAAGTCGGCATATTTATACACATGCCAATAAAACTTTTAAATCCATCATGGTTATACTAAAGTTATTTTTGTTATTCCGTGATCATGGCGCATGAAACTGTGCCGAAATATTGGAAATATTCAAAACGCAATCATGGTAAATATCCCGCTGTAAATAACTTGCCAATAAAGAAGATCTATCAAAAACGACACTTGCTTAAATCTGCCGTTGGTGTTCTTCTAAAAGTTGCGTTTGAGTATTCGTGCGTTAGTATCTCAAATAACATTGCAATTTATTTCAGAGACTTAATCCCTCTAATAATGGCGTTACAACACAACACGTGGTTCCTTGGCGTTTGCGGAGACAGTGTCAGAGCAAGCGGCGAAGCTTGGGAGAGCGTATGCCGTTCAATAAGGCTCTCGAAGCCCCCGCCTCAGAAACTCAGCTGGCGAGCCGCACAGTTGAGGCACGACCACGCAGCCAGGCTTGGACACGCACTGTCGAAGGCGAAGCATAAACCTGCTATGCACACTCTGGACTTAACGCAGAACCATATTGAAGATAAAGGTGAGATTTACTTGTATTATCTTATCACACTATCACACTAATATTATAAATGCGGAAGTTTGTATGGATGTATGGATGGATGGATGTTTGTTACCTCTTCTACTTACAGGTAAATAAATTTTACTTACAGGTAATTCTAATCCTGGAATCAAACAAAGGCTTTTTATCCCATAAATCAGTTCCCGTGGGATTGATAATGCTGGACAATCCACACAGTATCATCTAGTCCCAAGCTAAGCAGAGCTTGTCTAGTATCACACTGGATGTCTGATATAAATAAAACAGTTACAGTATTTCTATTAGAGCTTGATGTCTCCTTTATGGTTTAACAAACTTTAAAATGCACTGGTGAAATTAAATAGCTATGCTTTTGCTATGATATATTGAGGAAAACTAGATAAAACTTTCAAGTAATCTCACCTGTATTAAATGACGACGTTGCTACAGCGGAAATTTAGTCTGCATTGTAATAACATTCATATAGTTATATTATAGCCGAACGGTTATTGTTTACAAGTATCATTTTGCGTATTTGTCAACAGTTATTCTAACCGACAATAAGCATTGCTATTATTTATAAAACAACTAGAGTCTAATTATCGATGTTATTCGTCTTGAGATGGTTTTGGACAGTCAACGTCCCGCAGTTTTGTCTGTTTGTACCGCGCATTCTGTGCAAAATTAATGATTTTGGTGTACCATACTTGTCTTGCACTTGGTCTCTTGATAAAATTTTGTAGTGGATTTTTTGTTTAAGTATGGACCCGTGCACATGTGTCTGTTTTGAGTGTCGTAGTTATAATGGTAGCAATCATTTCCGTAGTTAGCATTGGTTGGAGTTAAAATGTCTTCCCTACCTACATAGTTTAATGTTAGCATTTTCTCGTTAAAACGAACGCTGCTGCATTGTCATTGGTATCTAGTCTACCAATCAGTTTACCGTTTGTATCTGTGTATTTTTACGTAATTTCCACAGACGCTAAGATTTTACTCCTTATTTGCTTGTATAAAAAGTTCAAATATATTTGACGATTCTATGGGTTCTATGCGGTTTTACAGAAATACAGATTATTTGATTATTTTTGGTAAATGTAGCTGAATGTCACGTCCAGCATTAACTTATCCGTTTATAATTTCCAGGTGCTATTAGTATTCTCACCGGGCTGGCGAACAATCAAGACGGCTTGCGACACATAGCTCTATCGCAGTGCGGCATCACCGGCAAGACTGTGTCGCACTTAGCGGCCATGTTGAACGAAAACCCGAACCATCTCTCCACCCTCTCGCATCTCGATCTCTCACACAATAACCTCAAGGATGACGTTCATGTGAGTGCTATTAGTATTCTAACAATCAAGACGGCTTGCGACACATCGCTCTATCGCAGTGTGGCATCACCGGCAAGACTGTGTCGCACCTAGCGCCTATGTTGAACGAAAACCCGAACCATCTCACCACCCTCTCGCATCTCGATCTCTCACACAATAACCTCAAGGATGACGTTCATGTGAGTGCTATTAGTATTCTAACAATCAAGACGGCTTGCGACACATCGCTCTATCGCAGTGTGGCATCACCGGCAAGACTGTGTCGCACCTAGCGCCTATGTTGAACGAAAACCCGAACCATCTCTCCACCCTCTCGCATCTCGATCTCTCACACAATAACCTCAAGGATGACGTTCATGTGAGTACTATTAGTATACTAACAATCAAGACGGCTTGCGACACATCGCTCTATCGCACTGGACAATTCACACAGGATCATCAAGCCCCAAGCTAATACGACCTCTGTGGCGTGGTGGTTGAAGGCCCGCCTGCGACGACGCCTTAGCTAATTTAGTTTTCTAAGATAGAGAAGAGAACTCGAAAAGTTTTTAATAAAAATATTTTGTTTCAGAATTTATACAATTTTCTTGCTCAACCTAACGTACTCACGCATTTGAACTTGACGAATACGGAAACCACATTAGAAAACGTAAGTAACCATTTTAAATAATAGGAGAACAAAATATTCCTACCACTATATTTTACTATATTTAGATACCTACTACTAAATTTAAGAAAATGGGAAACTGTAAAACTGTTTTCTAACCGACTTTAAAAACCTTATCTTAAAGAATAAACACACCTCCGCAACAGCCTATATTGGTCCACTTTCGACGCATACCCCCCCACCCCCCCCCCCCCCCTGATTAGTGCCTTAATCAGTTCGGTGGTAGAATTGTTCTCCAGGAGGCGCTGCAGCCCGCCCCCCGGTGAATATCCCTTAGCCGCATTTTGCGATACCCGCGGGAAGAGTTGAGGTAGAGCAACCTCACGGCAAACACTTCATGAAACACGGAAAAATAAATATTATATTATTTTCGATTATGACATTTACCGAGTTCTCATTAAGGATTTAATGAGTGTTTGTTTCCGCTTTCAGGCAATTAACCCTATTTGTTTACAGATGTGGGGAGCCCTACTCCGAGGATGTGCCGCCCGCCTCTCGGCGCTACTCGTGGGCCGCAACCCGTGGACGTCAGCGAGACGCGCCAAGGATCCGCCGCCGTCCTTCAGACAGTTCTTCACAGCGTGCCTTGCCTTGACTAACCTCGACTTTTCACACTGCAAGATGCCTCCTGATGCTCTAAAGTAAGTGGTTGATTACCCTAACACATAAATAAAAATATGATTTGTTACCCATATAAACTCCTATCTACTCTTCTATGAATAAGTCTTAGATGAGTTCTGAGAAGAGTGTTAGGTTTGAATGTAGAGGGATATAAGTGGAGAGAAAGACCTAAGAAAAGATGGAAGGATTGTGTGAAAGAGGACATGGCTAAAGTTTTAGTACAGAGATGATGGCTGATAGAGCAGAGTGGAAGAAATATAAATGTTGTGCCGACCCCACCTAGCGCAGGATGATGAAGTCTTATTCCAAGATATAAGTACATACATACTTACAGATATCTAAAATTAAAACTATACAAGAATAATAATATAGGCTAAAAATGGGTCCACTTCAGCATATGTAGCAGTCAGCTAAACCTAATGCTACACTGATTTTCAGGTACCCTAGTCTATAGTGTGTGATAATGATAAACATCCACGTGCTAAACGATTATAACAAAAAGCCTCCTGTTTGGGTAAGGCATCTTCAGCAATGGGTATCTATGCTGATAAGGAAGTGTTATTGACCGCCTCTGATATCACCTCGCTGATCAAGTGAAGATGTCTGTAGAATGAACCATATTATCAGTGATATCAGTTTATTGTAGATTGTTTGCAATAGTCTGTAGGTAACTCGATTGTTTCAATTGTAAATACTAGTTCTAATTTGCTTCTATTATTATTTTGAAATGCAAATACAAAACGTTCATTTCAAAAACATATGTGTACCATCAAACATAATATGTATATCAGAAAAGGTTTTATGATTATATGGTTTTATGATGTAAACTAATTTTTTAATATGAAATTATAATTATATTTGTTTTATTTTTATTTTATTGTTGTTAATTATATTATTGCATGCTAGACATAGCGAGACATGAGCACATTATTTGTAACCATATCACCTGTACCAACTACCAAGTTTGACCCAAAAAAATATTTGAATCTTTGAATCAACGGAGTTAGAACACTGTCTTCTTTATAGTTTTATAGTTTTATAGTTTTATAGTTTATTTATTTATCATCATAATGTAACATTACAGTTTAACAAAAAAACCAATGCGTTACAACATGTAAGTACTTAAAGAATAATACCTACTTAGTAGGTCACTAGGTATATTGCTAATAGGTAGGAAGGTGTAGGACCTTACTTACACAAAATTACATTAAATAATTACAACATACAGAAATAAAATAATTAGAATTAACACACAATTTATAACCTACAATGTAGCTATGTTACAGGCAAACAGCTTCGTCCCATAAGTTCTATCACATACTTTTTATCTTAATATTTCTTAACTATATTATTATAATGAGTAATTAGAAGTTTACTTTGTTTGTACCTGACCTGCCAAACGTTTCTATCACGATTACGTTTCGTGTTGGGCAAGATTGTGATACAATTAGCATGCTATTAGATCGATTTTACACAGGATTACTGCTCTCCGCTTATGTTGTATCGAGACTAGGATACCTTGACTTCAATCTATCTAAAACATTGTTGTAAGCAATCAATGTAATAAATCCCTCTCTTTACCCAGGAGCTTACTTCTCGGCCTAGCGTGCAACGAAAGCGCGACAGGCGTGGAGTTGAATCTATCGGGCGTACTGTCGTCGTCGCAGGCCGCGCATGTGTTGGAGTCCTGTATACACGGCGTGAGATGTCTCAGCACGCTGGATCTGTCGGATAATAGTGAGTACAATACTACTAACTGGAATGACTAACTCGTACGTAATATTTGACATTTGAAAGTCATTTGATGGCCTTGAAAGAAAGTTCAATGGCTTCCGCCATGCAATTGCAAATTACGAAGGCCATTTAAGGGGCTTTCGCTAGCTTACAAAATAAGCATTTAGACAAGTAACATTTTATAATGAAAATCATTATCATATCAAGTAAGAAATAAGGTATTATTGTTTTATTTTTATATTTTGTCTATTAGTCGAAAAGGTAAAAAGAAACCACTTCGTACATGTTGCGGTCATCTGAACCATTATTTCGCCATCGTTTTTACTAACGTTCGTACAATTTTTAGGTATGGAGTTGGAGCTTTCTGGTATTGTGAGGGCGATAGGAAAGAATCATTCCATCACGCATTTGTCTCTCAGCCGGCTCTCGGGAAAACGGTCGTATGCGCCGCCATTCATACAAGTAAGTTCACAATAGTTATGGACATTTTACTTAGAAATTTATGCACCAATTGTCCCAAATCTTCGCATAGTTGATTTATTTCTTACAATCTATTCAAAAGTTTTTTTGCACTGTTCCAAATCTTTGCAGTTGATAACTAATTTTCTTTTCCTTACTTAATTTTATTTAAATGTTTATTTCAGGCTCTAGTCCACGTTTTACAAGAACCTGATACGGCTCTGTTGTCTTTGGATCTCAGTGACTGCAAACTAAAGGTACATCTTGTATTATTTTTATTCTACCTTTCAGTACTTACATAATTAAGGTTCTCGTTGAATCCGCTAGGCGTTAAACGCTGTTTGTTTAATCCAGGTGGGCGCGTGGAGCCACGAGTGAAAACTAGCAGATTGTTTATCAACAATTTTCTACCTGTTATAACCTATGAATAATTTATTAACGTACTAGCAGCGCTTCGCGGTTTAATGCGCGTAGTAGTAGTTCCCGTTCCCGTTAGAATTCCGGGATAAAATATTTTTTCCCGGAATTCCAACGGGAACGGGAACTACTACTATTAAAAAGCTTACTTTTCTGGGTAGGCCTACCCTGAAAAGTAAGCTTTTTAATGACGAAATTTTTTAAACCGGTCCAGTAGTTTTGGAGCCTATTCCATGCAAACAAACAATGAAATCTTTCCCTTTTATAATATTATATATTAACCTATTTCCACACAGCGGGACAATGCAGCCAGGAGCGTCTTGGGGCCCTTCCTCTAAATTGCTTGCAATAGTCTGCAGTTAGCTCAACAGTTTCAACTGTAAATACTGGTTCTAATGGTTTTCTTTGTGGATGTATTTTTCTATTAAAGATTAGTTCCGCCCGCGGCTTTGCACGCGTTGTTTCTATGGAATTGTTTGTTTATAGTTAACCAGCTGCGCCCCGCGGCTTCGCACGCGTTGTTCCTATGAAAACATTAAAAGGTGATTTTCATCCCACGGGAACAGATTTATGGGATGAAAAGTAGCCTATGTTTTATTCCAGTATTAGAATTACCTGTATGCAAAATTTCAGCCAGATCCGTTCAGTAGTTTTGGCGTGAAGAGGTAACAAACATCCATCCATACATCCATCCAAACTTTCGCCTTTATAATATTAGTGTGAATTAGTGTGAATTTTTCTCCCAAGGGAACTGATTTTTGGGATAAAAAGTCTATGTCTATGCCTTAACCAAAATGCAATAATGCATAATTTCAGCCCAATCCGTTGTGTAGTTCTGGCGTGAAGAACTAATAAACGTCCACCCATATATCCAAACTTTCGCATTTATAATAATTAGTGTGATGGGATGTTCATTGAATCAAGCATTTCTGTATTGTATGTTTACTATAAAGTACCTACTAATTATGGATATTTATCGCGTACCTTTGTTTTTATTTCCCTTTTTACCGCGTTACCGCGATCATGGTCACGGATGTGCTTGTAGTTACAGCCGAGAATTAATGCCAGTATCCACGACTACCCTCTACCCTCAATTCGTCTTCAGTATTTTAGTACATACTACATCGTTTCAGGCGGATCTATACGGGCTACTGAACGCACTGGGCGGGGCTCGGCGACTCCGCACTCTAGACGTGGGAGGCAACTTGGCGGGCGACGCCGGCGCTCGGTTACTGGCCAAGGCTTTGCAGTGTAACTGTACGCTACAGACGTTATACATCGACAGGAACGCGTTTAGTTTGCAAGGTGGGTTGTATTTGCAGGGTGGTCTATTACATGATTAGCTAATCTAGATAGCTGGCCATATGCCTCCCCGAAAGCTTTCGGGTTTGCCCTATTCACCACCATTGGCAGGTGCCAAGAAATTTGATCACGTTTGCTGATCAGATTTCGATGATGATAATTTTAAAATACTGGAATTTCGGGGGCGTATCCATACTAACCTATCATTTGAGGTCATTGATACTAAATCATTCTACCTACTCTGATCTCTGGTGATGACCAAATCTCTGCAATGTAACTGCACGCTGCAGACATTGTACATCGATAGGAACGCGTTTATAACGTCACATAGGTAATGTGCGACATAGATAATTTATGTAGCTGAAATTTGCTGATTGTCTCTTTCCAAAGGTCGATGTACATTATTTATCGCCAGCTACTGTACTTGCTTAAAAAGTACCCCTAAAATATTGCCCCAACCTTTCTACGCCCAGCCTTGTTAAGTGAGGTCAAAATTTCATAAAGTAGTGGAGCACAGTGTATTTTAGTTTGATTATTTTATGGCTTAGCGTCATTTTCTATACTCTAATATCAATAATCGAGTATAAAAGATCTACAATAAAAGAGGTCTATGCCCAGCTGTTCCGACAGGATTATAAATAATGATTCTAGATTATGTGGGGTGTGTGTGTGTTGTGTATTTATATAATAGAATAATAATAATAATAAATCATTTATTTTTCTCTTACAAAGGTTAAGCGATATTTATAAATACAAAGGTTACCTATGTTTGTAGGATAGTCTCTAATGTTAACCTGTTTTGTGGGAGACTGGTGCCTGAACAGGGTAATGAAACCTTTATTACAGGTCACCAGTTTATATAAAAATAATAAGAAATCTTTTTAACATTACAATTTTAACTTAATCTAGTACGTACCTAAGTTAAGTTAACTTAGGTACGTAAAAGAACAACATAAAGACTTTACTAAATTAAAAGAAAGAAATAACACTTAAATGTTACAAAATGGCTTCCGACTCAGCATTTGTTGTGATAACTCGCCTGTGGGCGTAGTTATCTCAACGCTGATCTTCTTGATAACTTTGTTCTCAGGTTTAACGGACATAGCCACGGCTCTGCGCAGGTCCGTTTCAGTCCGCCGCGTGGAGTTCCCGGGCTGCGACGCGGCCGCGGGCGGGCGCGGCGCCAGCGAGCGCGTCGCGCAGCTCTGGCGCGATCTACATGAACGGTACGGCACAAATACTCTATTAAAAAATATTATTCTCAAAGAAAAAAACCGGGTACATAATAGTCAAAAATTGCGCCTCACCACCACTAGGGTGATTTTTCTGTGAAGTGAATAGTTTCCAACCCGGGCTTGCTCGATATCTTTTGTTTTTAAAGCAAAGCAAAATAATTTCGAACTGGATAGGCGTTACGTTTGGCGATGGTATATTTAAAGCCGCCACACACATAAACCGCAGCCGGGTCAGAGGCGAAGGTGTCCGGGTTGTATCATATAGGGGGTAATACCCATAATCTTGCGAGCTTGCTTTATGCAGGTTGGAGATCGCAGTACGGAGGTAAAATTGTTCTGCAGGGGGCGTTGCTGCCAGCCCCTGGTGGCCCCTTAGTCGTCTCCCACGACACCATCAGGAAGAGTTGGGGTGGTGCAAATTCTAAGCGGGCATACTTTATAACCTTGTCTCAATATTCCAGCTTGGCAACCAACACCAACCCCGGCGGCGGGCAAACACTCCGCGCATTAGCCTTAGAACGCGCCTGGGCGGGCGGAGAAGCCGCAGCGGCGTTGGCGGCGCAAGCAGCGGCCGCCCTCCCGCCGCATCCACTCCCCGCGGCCTTGGAGCGAGCTGCCTCCGCGGCGCATCACTTACTGCACCAGTACTTGCAGGTGCGAGAGATATTCAATTCTTCCTTACCTCTGTGGTATTGCAGAGCTTAGCAAAGCAAGCAGAGCTATAAATGCGAAAGTTTGTATGGATGGATGGGTGGATGTTTGTTACCTCTTCAAGTCAAAACTACTGAAACGATCGGGCTGAAATTTTGCATACAGGTAATTCCAATCCTGGAATCAAACATAGGCTACTTTTTATCCCATAAACTAGTTCCCGTGGGATAGAAATCATCTTTAAACGTTTCCATAGTAAAAACGCGTGCGAAGCCGCGGGGCGCAGCTAGTATACTTAATACAATACACTGCATAGATATATATTTTTTGTTATACATCCAGAACACCCGGAACAAATATCTGCAAATCGTACAAACATTTGTCTCGGGACGAGAATCGAACCTGCAACCTCCTTTTCCGCAGGCGGACGTCCGCCCGCCGCACCACAAAAGTCGTTATGTATATACCTGACCTCTTTAGAAATATAATACATCGAGCGGGTTTTTAAGGATTATAAATTTCAGAAATGCTGGCATTAGAAATAAAGTAATTTTTTGATTGCAACCTGTTGATCCACGGGTAGAATCTACGCAATATCCGAGTCAGCAAGTTTTGTCGTTTGTCCACAGAGGTGCAGCGAAGTGTTTGCGGCGATGGGCGGGAACGGAGTGGGCGGCGAGATCGTCTCGCTGCAGGCTGTGAGGGACGCAATGGCGCCGTGCAATACTACCTTACAAGACTTGCTCAAGTACGATCATTGTTAAAATTACGGCGGTTTTAGTATCCTCAATACACTACACATACAGGAGTGGAAGATGGTCGGTAAAGTCAATAGAAGTTTTTTTTTTTTTAAATGGTCACTAAAGTCAGTATTTTGAGGCTAAGGGGCTACGTTCCCACAAAAATGGTCTGGTTTCTGTAGATTTAAAAAAGAATGCCGTTTTAAAATGAAAATATTTTATTTCGAAAAACAGAGATCCATATTGCCCCAAGCTAGTTCTAATAAATTAACGCTTGGCAGGCGACAAACCTTCAAACTTTAAAACAAAGCTGCCATCAACGTAAAAAAATCCCCAGTCTGTATTATGTCCTACTAGAGTCTGCCCGCATCTTTCTATGTGGTATTCCATATCTAGATTACATCTATGTCAAACACATCACATCAAAATTTCAGCCATCTGGCTGAAATAACAACAGGTCACTCGCTATTTAATAGTTTTATCGGGAAGAAGAATCAAACAAGCAATCAAACTTTTTCATTTATAATATAAGTGTGATTTACCTTTCCAGCCAAGCCGTAGAGAGCCTAGCTCTGATGGCGTGTGAGAACATCGACAACGTAGACAGCGAACCCATCCCGTGCTCCGAAGGTGATATACCGGATCTGTTGACGCCCATGTCACATTCAGGGGTAAGTCACTTGAATATCTTGAAAGGAAGTATTGTTTTTTGTAGGTTCGATAAACGCTCACGCCAAGAACACACGAAGTAACTCATGATCGGGTCATCTAAAGAACAAAACGTCAAAGTAGCATGAGATCTAAAACGCTTATTATCACCATCATCATCGGCCCGTATACGTCCACTGCTGAACATAGGCCTCCTCCAAACGACGCCACGAACAGCGATCCTGAGCCGCCTCCATCCTTCGACTCCCTGAGACGCTACAATGTCGTCGGTCCATCGATACTGTAATTACGCTTATTATCTGATTAGTAAATTACCTAAACTGCTTCGATACTGACCAACATATTCTTGGTGTGCTGCAAAGTTGTATATTTCATAAACTCGAAATTTATAAATAACTAGCTGCGCTCCGCGGCTTTACACGTGTTGTTCCTATGGAAATGTTTAAAGGTAATTATTATCCCGAGGGAACTGATTTATAGGATAAAAAGTATGCCTAAGTTTAATTGCAGGATTAGAATTACCTGTATGCAAAATTTCAGCCCGATCTGTTTAGTAGTTTTGGCGTGAAGAGGTAACAAACATCCATCCATCCATACTAACTTTAGCATTTATAATATTAGTGTGATGTTATTTATTGAAGGTAGCGCACCTTGGACGGGATTTATTAAAATGGCAATTATTGATATAATTCGGATTGAAAACTTATTTTCTATATATTATTTTATATTTTCTACTAGATAATACTAAGACTCACGGTAGCCATAACCAATTGTATTATTTCATGCTGCTTAGAAACTGGAATACCTGAACTTGGTAAGATTTACTTATATTTTATACCTACCTTCGTTCGACTTTGAAAGCATCTTATTGTTACATGCTACCTGGATAAAAAGTTGTCTAAAGCACCCGTTAAAACAATGAAGCTATCAGTGTCAGAAAAAAGACGTGTGGCACTCGGGGACTGCCGCGGTAAAGCTATTGCAATGCCATCTAGAGGCGAGTTGCTGAACTAAAGAGACAAACGTCAAGGTTTTTTCGTTACGGAATTTCTGGATTCGGTCCCCGCGCTCAAGGCCCGCGATAGAAGCTATGCAATAGCTTAATAAAAAATCTGACCTGTAATTCCGTAGATAACCCAAAACAAACAACGACTACAACAATAAACGTAGTAATAGAATAGAATATCGTTTATTTCGACACACACACAGGTACAAAGAAAAAACAACAAAACACACAAAACTAAAACAAAGAACAAGGAGGTCGGCACTAAATTAAACATAATAATATGCTGGGCGTCAGATCGAGATTTGCCCCCATGCCCCTGTGCCGAAAAATAGGTGTTGAGCATGTGCTGAACGATTTTCCCTCAGCGCTGTTTTTCAGCCAAAAGCCTTTGATTCGGCGTTACGGACGTTTAGTCGGTGGCAAGCTTTTATAACAAAAAATAATTATTAATAAATAAACATGCGTAAATAACAAGATATTTATGATATATTTGGATAAATAAATAATGGAAAGTACAAAATAATTATATACGTATAGAGTAACTACTTAAAAGGTTATAAAGTGTTTAAGAGTAGGTACATAATATGTACCTACTTTTAAGCTTAAGCGAATTAGCAAGTCGGTTTAAACAATATTTGTAAATGACTCTGTCTTCAGGCCACGCCCCTCGGTTGCCGACGTCGCGAGCGCGGCTGTCGACGAGTACGTCCCAAATCAGTGGCAGAGCAACAATGCAGCAGCAACGAAATGTTATCTCTCCCGCCCTTACACGCCGAGGCGGCCGACGCACTGGCGGACTTACCGGCGCACAAGCTTAGACATCTAGTTAAAGGTAAACCCCTTTATTCATAATAGTTTGCTAACATAAAACAGCTGCTAAGTAAAGACGACCTCTGTGGCGCGGTGGGCGAAGGTCCGCCTGCGACGCAGGAGGTTGCGGGTTCGATTCCAGCCTCGGGACAAATGTGTGTACTATCTGCAGATATTTGTTCAAGGCGTTCTGGATGTTTTCTATGTATAATAAAAAAATATCTATCTATGTAGTGTATTGTATTATGTATATCAGTTATCTAGTACCCATAACACAAGATCTGCTTAGCTTGGGGCTAGGAAATGCTGGGTGAATTATAAAAAAAAAAAGTACCTATTGTAATTTCTCAGTTTTGACTTATATCAATAGAAGAGGACAAGGGGGAAAGTCTTTACGTCTTGCAGGTTACGTTTCTGCAGGGGGTGCTGCTGCCCGCCCCCTGGTGGATATCCCTAATTCGCCTCTTACGACACCCACGGGAAGAATTGGGGTGGTGAAATTCTAAGTCAGCACCGCACAGCTAGTTATAAACAATCCCTGAAATCCACAATAATTGGTGCTTCAAAGCCACAGACCACTATAGCAGCGCCTCGTGGTTTCACCCGCGTAGTTCCCGTTCCCGTGGGAATTAAGGGATAAAATATAGCCTATGTCACTCCCTGAACAGAAACATTTTTAATTATGAAAAAAATGTTTTCAACCGGTCCAGTAGTTTCGGAGTTCAACACAAACAATCAAATATTTCCTCTATATAAAACTAGTATAGATAAGTTTCTCGATGGTGGGAATATCGAATGCAATGTAAAATGTTTATGCTTATAATGTTATGTTGCAGGCCGACCCCGGAGGACTAAAACAAGGGCGCCAACCAGACCTATCACGGATCAGTCACAGGATATAGACGAAGGTGCGTTTTATTTTATTTTTATTTATTTGGGAAACAACTACTTATATTACAATACATAAAACTAGAACTAATAAAGCTACAACAGTTTCCAAGTAGAAAAGTAAACAACCTAAAAATACATAAACTGTATCTACTAATTAAAATATTTAAAGAATTGAGTATCGTGCCCTATGTATAAAATAACAATTACTAAAATTACGAAAAGAAAATTGAAAAAACGTCTGTCGCGAGTACCTAATCAAGTAGGAGTTGTAGAAGGAGTAATAAAGGAAGCTAGGATACATAAATACATAACATAATGGATAGATAACAACTATTAACAAATAAATATAGTAAATATAATTAAAAAAAATATTTTCCTATCCTTTCCTTCGATTTATAATTTTTTTACTAAACATACACACGAAACAGCCCTCTACATAGATTCAACAACAACGGCTACTTCAGACGCGGCGGAATTCTCATCGTTCTCATCTTCTTCCGCTAGTGGACAAAAAATTGAAGTGAATTAAAGTCAATTGCACCTTATTTCTTGTTGATAGTAATAACTATTTATCAAGCTGTTTATATAGTAAAAATTTGACTTGTCTAAGTACTTATTTTGTAAGTCTAAAGAAATAAACGATTTGACTTTGACTTTGACTTTGACTTTGTTCCATATATTATTCCATCACACTAATATTATAAATGCGGAAGTTTAGAAGTAAAAGGAACAACGCATGCGAAGCCGCGGGGCGCAGCTAGTATATTATAAATAATGTCTTATCGGCAATAATCCGCCGGTGTCTTAATATCGTGACATCACAGAGTTCCGTGGCGCAAATGAGAGAACATTTACTTGGTGTTGTTTTAAACTCGATCAGTATTTAAACGTTCATCTGATTTAGCTCGTGTTTCTCAGTTATCAAAGGAGGTTTTTTCCTAGGCCACAGTGGGCGGAAATAGGTGTGAAATGCTAATTTTTCTTCTATTTTTTCATGTCATTTGTCATTTTTCAGGTCTAGAAGAATTCTGGCGCACTTGTCGCACACCGCCAGGCAGCGAAGACGCGTCATCGATGTCTGCTCGCACGCCGCTCACGTCCCGCTCTCTGCACTCGCTCTCGTCTCTCGCCTCGCCCTCGCCGCTGCGACACTCGCCGACACTGCAGCGGGACGACACTATGTAACTAATCTGACGATTTCTATAATGCATACATGGGCTCTTTGGTGCTTGTAAGGGGCCGCCGCTGTCCAACTGGCTGGCTAGTACGGTCTTATGATAATGATATATGTACCTGCATCTGGTCATAAATCCGTACACACCTTACCTAATAGCTTATACACTAAAGCACGTTTGGGTGTATAAGGATGTAGGTAGGGGACTAGAACTTTTTTTAGTCGCTAGTAGAGTGCGCTTTAGAACTCCTAAAGCCGGTATTTAACATTATAAACAAGTAATTAATAATATGGGATAAGTATATACTTTCTTAAGTAATTCAACAGTGCCTGAGAGCCGATTTTCACCTAAGTGCGCGGCAGGGCTGTGCAAAAAGTTGTAATAACACATTATTTATGTGACTATTGTTATTTCCAGGTACAGTGTCACATCTGGGGAAAGCACACCTGTGTTATTAGAATGTGGTAAGTTCTAAATTCATGTAAGTGGTTTCGTTTTAACTTATTTTGATCGTTTTGACAG
This sequence comes from Eupithecia tripunctaria, assembly GCA_955876795.1. Taxonomy (NCBI): domain Eukaryota; kingdom Metazoa; phylum Arthropoda; class Insecta; order Lepidoptera; family Geometridae; genus Eupithecia; species Eupithecia tripunctaria. The sequence goes on from OY041614.1 coordinate 8,896,547, forward strand.
GGACGGCGACAATTTTAGTCCTGTCAAATTAGTTTAGTTTAATTTTGGGGACTTCTGAATATACACCTTAATGTACCTACATAAAAGAAGTTTATTATGCATTCCCAAAAAGCTTGCGATGCTGTCATGACACGGACATTGGCAAAATTGCGTCAACCCAGACGCAGAAGCCACACACAAGAAGTTGAAGTTGAATAGACACCAATGTGTTACGTAAATATTTGCAGAAGTATCCCGTTGCAAGTCCTCTGACAATGTCGGAACTAAAGCCCCGAACACACCGCCGCCGTCTCGCTCCTCGGATAATGTCAACACAATGGGTATGTTACACTTTATTATAGGCAAGTGTCCAGTTACAAAATATTTTTTATATTTAGTCCGTCACTTAGATTAACAGATGATATTAAACTGTTATTTTTTCATTAGTCAATCGAAAAAATATATATATTAAAATATAGCAAGTCCAAGTTTGAGAGTGGCGGCTTCTGACGTCACACCTTGCTAAAAAATGCGCGGGTGTGACGTCACGCGGAACTATAACTGACTATATCTTCATCATTTTATTGTTTAATCTTCAAAAGAATAAATATGTTTCCAATATCTCTGATAAACTAACTTACGGACTAATTAGATTTTTTAAAACACTAGCCTGTTCTATTTTAAGTTCGTCTGTTTTTTTGAGGGCACATGAAGCTTCAAAAGCACTGTGTAAGTGTTTGTCTTTGTGGTTTTCGCTTATGTGAAAGTTGTCTCTATGAAAAATTTTCGCTTTACGAGCTTGATATGAGGCCTTCAGCATAATCGGTTTATTACCTACACTACATTGAACTTTAGAAGCAAATCCTAAACTTTTTTAGTATACCCTCAAAAGAAGTGATTTAAGGAGATTATTTTAACGTATGAGAATAAACAATAAAACGTTTTTTAATATTGATCCTTTTGAAAATCCTGTATCCAATCATTTCGTTGGACATCATAATTAATTCAGCTTTAGTTCCCACCTATCATGGGCATAACTAATTTTATCATATACATTTCATCGTTTCGTCCATTAACTAATTAATCATAAAATCATACAAATATTTTTTACCTCTAACCACATTTATTACAGGATCATTTTAACATGATTATTATTATTGTGCAAAATCGGAAACTTGTTATTACATTGATGTTATTATGCATGGCAAGGAAAGCAAGCAACGCTTTTTATGATCACCGCAAACGAAGCTCGGTTTTAGCATTTACTAAAGTCCACATTAAAACTTTACTGTAAAACTTGGGTCTAAGTATCACAAAATATCTTCCGGTTTGCTCTGCTAAAGGCTATGGTCATTTTCCATATAAGGGCTCATAAACTCGGTAATCAAGGCAACTGCACCCGTCGACGACAACCGTCAACTGCCGTCCTTGTAGCCTTAAATGATCTTATACACAAATAGGGTATATGCATGGATTTTTTTTATTTTTTTAATCGATTATTTAGGTTAATACATAAAAGAAAAAAAATATAACACCCAAAAAAATTAAATTATTGAGGTAAAAAACTAAAAGTAAAACTACACTCAGTTTCAGGTGATAAAAACGCTGCCTTGTTAGCCATTGCATTTTATGACGTCACGGATCATCGAGTTCCATATGTAAACTCAAAGTCAAAACTTCATGCCCATACAAAAATGTTCTAGTATAACGCCACGATGCACGTGCCAATAGCGTTGCGTTTAGAGATTTTGCTGTTGAGCCTTAAAATATCTACTTTTCAATGATTAAATTTTACAATAAAAACATCATAAAATACAAAAATAAATATACAGATATATTTCTATATCACTAGAGAAGAGAATACGTAAAACAAAATTAGCTTTTTTGAAGTCACATGCATATACCCTATTGCACGTCTCAAATACAAAAACGGCAAGTTGCCGGCTCATCAGGCGATAGCGGTCGACATCTGCCGTCGTCTGCAGTTATGTGAGACCTAAGGCGGACCATCTGATTGTCACATCAATTATTATTATTAAGTATCTTCTTTCGCGGTGCTACCACAAGTTTTACGATTTTGCACAATAAGTATACGATGCGTAGGTAACGGGTGCGCGCGCACTCCCGGCAAGGCGCGCCCGTGGTCCGTGGCCGGCGTCAACGCGGACAATAACGCGGCGGCTTGCACCACCGGTGAGATACCATCCTGCATGTTACTAGGCGCATGGTACCACCTGCCTGTCTCCTGATGCCGAGCGAGGTAGCTGAGCGGAGATTTGAAACAATACAATTGGTCCACTCTAAAAGAGCAATGATTTTATACAATTCCATTGGCTAATCCATTACGAAGAAGTAATTCTTCGTCGATACTAATATTATAAATTCGAAAGTAATTCTGTCTGTCTGTTACCTCTCACGCCTAAACTGCTGAACGGATCTTAATTATATCTCAACAGTATACCGGAGACGGACATAGGCTATTTAAAAAGTGCGTGCGAAGTCGCAGGCAGCAGTACCTATTGCATAAATCTCCGCTCTGCTGCATCGGTCCATTTTCGACAGGCAGGCCTAAAGGCGAGAATCTCGCGGCGAGTCAATAATTGTCGTTGCGATGATTGAGCCGGTACTTGATTACAGTAATGTTTGTGCACATAATCGAAACTAATGGAAAGTAAACGCAACAAAAGTTGTCAATTGGCACACGAGCGCCCTCAATTCCTACGACTCTTCTCTTTTTGAATATCATTTCTATTCCTGTACTACCTCGGCCTCTTTTATAATATTGAAAAATTTTAGAGTAGTTGATGAAGGCCTACGCCAAGTTTATAAACAGATAGTTAGAAATAGAGAATAAAGGCTGATTTCATTTCGTTTTTATTTACATAATGGTGTCTATTCAGATGTTGCCAAAACTAGACTTAACTAATCTGGCAGGACTAAAATTGATGCCATCCCTATTATTTTGATCGTTATGACAGGGACAGCGACATTTTTAGTACTGCCACATTAGTTTAATTTGGCGACATATGAATAGACACCAATATCAAAAATAATGGAGGAGAATAGGTTAAATCCGGCTGCGGATGATGAATAATCGAGTTTTTAGTTCCAATTATTTATACGTACACAAATATTAATGTAATCAAAGTGCTGTGCTTCTAAATGCACCTTAGAACCTTCCAAACTTAAACTTCAAATTTAATGTGAGTGCTACTAATTTATGTGATGACAATAAATCTTTATTAAAATTCATATAAAAAATTTATTATGTTACTAAATAATTGGTTTATGTTTGAATTAGTTTAAAAACCAAGAAACATCTGCAAAATATGTTTGTAAGTTTCAAGTTGATTCAATCATTTTAGATTTTTATAATCGTTAGTTTCATATAACCTTTCATCATCGAAACATCCAACCCATAAAATTTATTAATCGCTTTGACCATTAAAACTTCTTATCATTTCACATTTACATTCTAAGCACGGATACTTATATAACTTACTATTCTAAGCATGTTAATTCTTGTGAACTCAAACATTTTTTTATTAAATTAAATTATAAAACTCTTATGGGTTTCCCATTCAGGGACACAATTTCTCCACCACGACAAATGGTATCGCCTTAGAATACCAAAAGATAGTGATAGTGTAATGATATCAATGTCAGAATGAGGCGATTGGTGCAGCAAATACGACCCTACGAATCAATGCAACCGTAAAAATTTATTTATTTATTTATTTAAATTAAAACGGCTGTAAGAAACCAATTACATTAATTAAAAGATAACAGAAATACTAAATAAAAGTTTTGTACATACAATTGTCATAATATGGAAAGTCAGTAAAATTAATATAAATAAACACGCAGATAAAAATTTAACTTACATAATTAATTTTAGAAAGAAAACAGAATTACACTAAAAGTTTTGTACATACAATCGTCATAATATAATATGGAATGTCAAAAATGCTATAGGTTGTCTTAATAATGAATGTAAATCTAAATAGTGAAAATTGTCAAATGCTGTCACAACTTAACTCATTTGACAGCACTTAAAATAATGCCACCCTTTTTATTTCGATCACTAGAGAGTGCTAAAAAATTACCATAATTATCGTCAGCCTGTAATAGTCCACTGCTAAACATAGGTCTCCCCTAATGTCTTCAGCTTGCCGCATCCAGCCTGCTATTTCGCAGATCATCATTCCTGGCCATGCAACATTACAAGGCAACATTTTTAGTACAGCTTAAATTAGCTTAGTTTCTGCGACATCTAGGCATCTAGATAAAAAATCTAATATTACTAATAAAAACTAAAACTAATTATCCGTCAGTTAGATTATCGGAAGATATTGGAAATGTGTTTTTTATTTTGTCGATTTAACAAAAAATTATAAAGATGTAGCCCGGTCAAATGCCGCGGGACGTCACATCACAGCTAAGTAAAAAGTGTGACGACAAAAATAAAGCGTGTCAAAGTTTGGGAGTGGGAGCTAGCCAGTCCCAAACTTTGACAAGCTTTATTTTTGTCTCTTTTTGTTTGATTGACAAAAGAAAAAATACTTTTCCAATATTTTCTGATAATCTAGGAACTGACGGACTAAATCGTTTTTATAGTAGTAGTAGCATAGAAATTTTCGTTGTAACGTTTGAGTTCGCAAACCCATGTTCTAGCTAGTGTATAAAACATTTGGGTGGTGGTCAACAGAAGGCGTGGAGGCGTGTGTCGGCGGCAGCATCGTAGGGATCACCCCGGGCGCCGCACTAACCAGTAACCAACTTTCTGACGCTATTCTGTACTGATGCTCTGTCAATGTTGGCGCTGGCTGTATAGGTAAAGCTTTGCTGCTTTGTGGTTTGTGCTATATTGCATGAATTACTTCAACCGTCGATGGATTTGGGCATTTCATCGTAAAGGTGCCTTCAGATTATGTAACTCTTATATAACACTACCATAATATGGAGTGTAACTTAAGCGGGTTAACTACGAACCTTATTTGTGTTGGAAGAACACCAACGTTTCATCCCTTAACGAGGGACTTCATAAGGGTGAGTGCAGTTCGCACTACCTTTCGCACACTGACGTTTGTGTGGTTTTGGTGTTATTCCAACATAAACAAGGTTTATAGCCCGCTTACATCCGTAATGCATACTGATTTTGTTTTACAATCGTCCACACTAATAAAACATGAATATCTATGTTTTATAACATGTTTTGTTACTAATTTTGGGCGCACCTTACAGTATAGGCATTTGTATAATTAGTGCTACCAACCTAACATGATAAACGATGAAGTGCTCAGGCCGCCGCCCGCTTATTTTTTAAGTTCAGCAACTAATCTACTTGTTTAGTTAGTTGCTGATTTCACGATATCCCGTTCAGATTTTATCTTGTGGCTAAATAGTATGCAACGATACTATTTCGCCACTGATGTACCTACCTATGCCATGGGGTCTCATTCCATAGAAGAGTTTTTGCTTTTCTGCAATATGACTCGAGATATGAAGTACGTAATTCAATAAAATTGTGTTTTTTAATACTTTAGTGGCGTGAACGTTTTTATCTTTGCAGTTAGTTTTAGTTGATTATCGCTTGAATATCATTTTGTGTAAATCAGTTTATATATTCGTAGTCAAGTTATAAAGATAATTATAGCATGATATAAAAGTGCTTAACAGAAGAAATTGCTTTAAATAATTGGATATTAGATTTATTATGTCACTTAGTTTTAATTATTTCATTTGTAAATTGTTTCTTGGTTTTAAGTGTGCAATAAAAGTATTTTTTATCTATCTATCTTCTATCTATTCTGCTAAATAAGTTTTAATACTCACACTTTCTTCCAGGCTCAATGATGCGAGATCATCCTTTAACTCCAGGTAAAAAGAATAAGCTTATAATCTCGAACATATTAAATGTAAAAATAAATAAATAATGCTGGACAATTCACACAGCATCATCGAGCCCTAGGCTATGCAAACCGTTTGTGATACATTACATAGATATATTTTTGTATACATAGGAAACACCCAGAATGATCTGGAGATCGTACAAACGTTGGGACCATATTAGGGATAAATATTTCCTCAAGCTTTCAAGAATATTTCCGGAATATTTTATATTTTTATAACCAATGAGCACATAAGCAAGGTTTACCTACTTAATATGTATGTATTCTGTATTTTTCAGACGGCACAGATACCTAAGCGAAGCATAGGCGCCTACGCGCCCGCACAACCACGAGTTATGGGATGTGGATGAGCAAGGTTCCACCACGCCACGGATCCTTTTCCAGGACGCTCACTATTGGGCCACTTAGGATTTAACTTTTACAACTCTTTCATCTACCGTTTACTAATAAGTAGCGGGTAAAGCCAAGCCTTTCGATTGATTTTACAATTTTAATCTCTCTTATGCGTAGCGAATACTTGTTTACGGAGAGGTAGACAGTAAAATAGCTACTGAATAGTATTATTATTATCTATTCAAATTCTTCATTTCAAATCTAAATAAGATATTTACATAAAATTATTATAAATGCAGTCATAATAAAAATAACAAGTAAGTGACATACTCTTAAAATTATATTATATTCATTTTGTATTTTCCTGTGATTGATTTTAGTTTTATTACTGGGTCATAGTCATTAAATATTTAACCACATTTTATGTTATTTTAGGCTTGCCTATATTTTGTGTCTCGAGACTAATCACTAATCAAGGTGCAAAATTATATATGTTCTCTCCAAGTGCCTATTTCTCTTTAGTCCAAATTAATTTTAAGTGCGTCTACTATGGACTTAACGCGCAAGTGGAGAAATAAGTGCTTTTTAATATTTTTTTGTTACAAATGTTAAATACAAAACATGTTTTGATTGGTGATTAGTTTCTTTTCATGTTCGCGGGAAAAGGGGCCTTAGGATTATGTCTGATACTAGAGGCCTAAAATTTATTAATTTGTCTTCTATAAATATTGTGTTGCCAATAGAACTTGCCGCCAAGATACTGAACAATAATAAAATGTAGAAATAATGTAGTATGCATGTTTACGTTCAGTCAATAAATCGCATTACAGAGTCATCATAAAAAAAGCGTTTTAAAATGTAAGCTCGTACTAGTTTTTATGGTATTTGTAGCAAAAAACGCGTTTTAGGTGTTATTGATGCGTTTTTATAAAGAGTTTTTTTGTTGTTAACTGTATCTATGTATGAACTTTGTTTATTGACGTTTCTCGGTGGCAACGAATGGTTTTGTGATTTCGTATAGGACGGGAAATTGCGAACACTGTGTTTTCGAGAATGTCTATCAATTTATGAGATTTTACAATAAATAGTTAGTAAACTTAGCACAAATAATTTGCCAACAGAGTAAGTAAGCTGCCAAGAAATTGGCCACAACTAGTCATGTATAAAAGGCCTATGTTCTACGCACAAAATGTATCGCTGTATAAATACATACATACCGCGCCTGTTATCTTCCATTGTACATTCCTTATAAAAAATACGTAGGATTTTGAAATATTCAAGTGTGATTATTAAAATATGAAGTTCAAAACATGAAATGAATTTTAGGATAGTACTCATTGCAGTGATGTAAGGTTCAATTTTAAGATAATTCTGTAAATTTAGAAAACGCCCTATGATATAAGTGTTCACTAGAGTAAATATTTATTGAAAACATTATAATTATTTTATCTGTCACTAAGGCTGTCTCTTTTATTAGATTTCTGTATGTATTGACAACCTTAAAATTGTAGATGTATATTGCTAAATTATTTCATAGTATTTTTATATTATTCATTCCAATTATTCGTTATTTTAGCCTTTTGGTACCAGACTGATTTTAAGGTACTTTTATTTGGTGCAATGTATGTCTAGAGCGTTGTGATAATCTGTTTTAATTACAAATAGTAATAAAGCGATAAAATGTAATGCAATAACTACTTATTTCTTCGAAATCCTTTCCTATGAAATCTTTTGAGATAGAAAATAAATTAAAACAGCTGTGTTATCAAATGTAGTATGTATTGAACAATAAAAAATATATTTACATCCTTATTGTCTATAGAGAAGAATTGTAATCATATATCTGCCTAGTCATAATAATATCCTTAATCCAAACAGTAGCATCGCGTAAGTGACGCTTAACGCTTTCATTTTAACTTAGTTACACTAACTATTTTTAGAATACAATTTAGCATGGCGATTTGTGAACGCGGCACCATAACGGGACGATATGGCCATGGCCACAAACCATCACGCATTTTTTTTTTTAAGATACTGTGGAGAACTTCTCAACTAGAGCAATAACCTGCAACAAAACAATAGCCAAGTTCACTTTAACAAAATACATATGTATTTCAAAACTTGTGGCTTTTATTATCCATCATACAATCTTATAAAATCAGTCAAGTTGATATAAAAATAAATGCCTACATCCTATTTAATTCATAATTATGAAAATTTGATTGAAGAAACTGGATTTTTATTTTTTATGTTATTAATTATGAAGAATTTACGAGAAAGGCGGATAATACAATAAATACAACACAAAACTTTTTTGTGAGAACAAGGAAGGACTTTAAGGCTAAGGGCGTGTTTCTAATGGAACGAGATGCGAAACATAAACCAATAGAACCTAAAATACATGTGATAAAGAGAAACATGACGCTATTCAATATTTTACGAATGCGCAACTGAAAGGCACCCCTAACACAGTGATGAACTTGTTATACTTAGAAATCGATATACAACGCCGCAATTATTCTGAAGTAATTAGGAGATTACATGATCAAAGAATATGTAATAATTGTTACATTTATCGACTTTGAACGAAAAATAAGAAATCAATAGTTTTTCATTTCTTTACAGAGTCGAACACATTTTTACATAATTCCTTCATACTGATTTACAGAAAGTATGAAGGGGACAAGAATAATAAAACAATCACGTCTTTACAACACCACTATAAATGGAAAAACTCAATTCTATTTGATACATACCTTATGAAACCATTCAATAAATTAGCCGCTTCGTTACGACCCTGTTGCAAATTGAAATAATAAGTTTCATCAAAATACGGGTGCAGCAGAATTGTAACAAGATTCGCTTATCTATTCCTATTAAATTAATTAATCTAAGTTACATTTCAAAGGTTTATGGTTTGATAAAGGTACATACTAGCTAACATTATAATTATTGCTTGCGTGTATTGAATACTATCTATAGCAAACTTTACAATTACTTGTAAACTGTCTCCTAATAATATAGGTTCTGTTAAATTTTATAGATTTTTTAAATTTAAATGTGTCTCTTCACTTCACAAACAGCATAGATCGCGCAAACTATGTTAGACTGTTACTGTTTTGTCAATGGTATGAATTCAGTAAGCTTGGGTGTTCTATTTCTTGTTCTAAAACAAGTAATGCCAACACTGATCGCGTTTATCAATGGCAGTCTGCTTTAGCGAAAATATCAAGGATTCGGCGCCAAGTCTTTCTTTGGTTCCTCCACATTGCTGGCGTTTTTAACATCGTCTTTTGTGTCTTCAGCTGAAACAAAAAATATTTTTAGTGTCTCCATCCATGGTTAGTTTTCTTGATTTCTTTAACAGTTTTCAAAACGGCTAAAGGTTCCGTTAGAGCTTCAACACTATACTATTTAAAATAATGTGTGACGTAAGAAGCTAATAATTGATACAGAATAGCAATAGCGCGCCTCCTGCTTTAACAGACCCAAGAATAAACTCCGATAATCACCGCCTGCGAAGCGTGGCAATTATAGCAACCGCATTCATATTTGGCCTATGTCTAGCAGTGAATGTTTTTCTGCCGAGATGGAAATAAGGTTTCTTTATGACGCCGGACTTGCCAGGAGTAAACCGACTTACTTTTGAGATCGTCCTTGATTTGCGAGGAGTCCTTATCTAGTCTCGGACGTTTGCGCGGCTGCGGGTTTCTGTAGGAACGGTTGTCGCGGCGCCCCTCGCCTTCGTCCTCCGAATCTGAGAGTTCGCCGTCGCCTGTGATGCGTTTATCCTGGGAGATATAACATAAGTTTGAAATCACAGGAATTTATAAGTAGCTAGTACGATAGTGGTGTTCCAACTTGCAAGATGGCAGTAATGTAACGGTAATTTAACACTTTATCACGGACGCGGAGCCAGGAATCGACCAACACGACCCTCTCGCTGGTTCGTGATTGGCTGATAACATGCATATTTGACAGCATCCAGATAAATTATAAATAAAACAGCTTACTAAACCAGGTTGACATGAATGCCTGAAATAAAAGAACAATAACTGACCTTTTCACTCTGAGGCAATCTCTCGTCTTTGTCAATTTTATCTTCATCTTCAGATTCATCATTGACGGCGTCTTCAGGTATTGCTTGAACCTGATAAACGAAAATATAATTAAGTATTAAGTAGCAGTATATTAGAAAAAAAAATTGTAAATATAATGTCCATCAAAGTAGAAAGTAGCTAAGTAAGCGAAATCGAGTAATCAAAAACGGTATAGACGTGATCTAGATTTTGTTCTGGTTAACTAAGATTTTGAATAAGTAAGCATTTTATCTAGGGCAGCCCGCGAAATACAGTCTGCACACAATCAGACTTTGATTGGCAAATGCTACGGCAAATGAATACTTTAGTAGCAATAAATTGTCTGAGCTTATATACAGGGTTTCCTAGAAATGGTGGATAATACTGCACGTGCGTGTGCGGGGGAGGGGGAGTGGGTTGGGCCCCACATGCCCAAAAAAATATCTATTCCCAACATTCCGCGGTGTACGATATTTTTTGTAAAATTTAGAAATATCCCAGTTTTCTTCACATTTGTGGGCATCACGTCCGCTATATGAGGCCTAGATCGGTTTTTTCTCTTTTAACGTGTTACCTAAATGTTGGTATTCCTAAATTACCTTAAAAAGTCAACTACTTACGATAGTAGTTAACTAATCCCTGAACATAAATTTTATTTCTGAAATTTATTTTACTGCTGTTTGACCACCTGTAGTGTAAAAAAATGTATTGGAGTTGTGTAGCCAACTACATAAAAAAATTACCTATATCATAAGGATTCTAAAACATACTACCATACTATCTACTTTAATAGTAAAATTAGCTATAGCTACTAATGTGTAAAAGTAGGCGTTTCATTACAAAATTTAAATTATTAAAATGTATCTAACTAAAAAAAATTATTAAAATGTAATTTAAAAAAATCTGCATTTTTTAAATTTTTTATCTGTTATGTATAGCTGTTGACCCTAAAATTAGACTTTACTACCTGCTCGGTTCATTCAGTTGAATTCTAAGCTGTGTGAGCGAGACAAACTGTGCTTGGGAATACTGAGAGGTTTGAGCTCTTTCTACTTCCAAACAACAAACAAAAAAGGGTTTAGTATGGGATCCATGTATCTTGGTCACCTTGTATCATTGTCGGAATATAGGTTATGTAGTGTCATTTGATTGAATTATAAATAAATAGTCTATTATTACCTGAACACCTGGCGCGTGTGGCAGCATCCTGAGATTCTCAAACAGTCTGTTCTTGATTTTCTCCAAATATTCCGGCGTGTTCTGGTTGGACATGTTACTGGGCGATATGTGCAGTTTGAAGTCCGGCCCGAAGTATTCGAAGTAATCGTTGTACGGCAGCTCATTGGCTATCTCCACGCCGAGAGCAACGGACGTCTCGTACGTCCAGCAACGGGAAACGTTGCGGATTGTGTAGCTGAAGACAAATGGTACATTACATTATGGAATTAGAGAGCTACAATGCCCACACGTTACACTTATCAGCATATAACGACACAAAAAGATGGGTCGTTTGTGTCCGGCGTAAAATAGCCCACTTGTATCTTGTCAACTACTTTGTCTGTTACTGTTGTAAATTCAGATATTATAAAACTAAAACTGAACGAAACTCACAGCATTTAAATGACACCATTCATTTTATTTTTATCAATAAGAAACAGACGGCAATATTTTAACTGCCAAATTATTATAGTCTGTACTTATGATTGTAAAAACAATAATTTAATAAGTATTCATATTTTGGTAATACTACCTACTGGAGAAGGCATATTCAGCAGTGAATGTGTGCTGGTGAGGAGATTTAATTTGGTTGTTACAAATAATAAGAGACTTACCCTCCGCCGCCAACAAGAAGGAAAGGTAGACCGAATCGTTTGACCAACTCTACGCAACGGCCGTGCCCGCGCACCGTCAAGTTGAAACAACCCAATCTGTCACCTAATAAATAGAAAACATAAGATGATTTTTTCCAGCAATGGTACACACAATTCTTAACTACAGCCAACTACATACGAGTACAATACATCGAGTCGTCATACTAAGTGCTCTTATACACGGACGGCAATTTACCCGTCGACTGCCAGTTGGTTGCAATCGCCTACAGTTGAGCATTCTTCAGAAGTTAGGATGCATGGATGTTTGATACCTCTTCACATCAAAACTACTGAACGGATCGGGCTAAAATTTTGTATTAGTTCTAGGCCTCAAATATAATTACTTTCTATCCCATAAATCTAATTTTCTAATGTTACACTCATATACTGTGTAAGATACCCATCGTGGCCCAGCAATGGGACAGTAACAAACATCAGCAAATCCCCATTTGTTTGGGGGCAATGTTCAACAGTGGATGTATATGTAATGATATGAAGGAACAATTTTATTTGTCTCACTACATTTATTGATACGACCGTACCTGTAAGAGAATCAGCGCCACACTGCAACACAACAGCGCTGGGCTGGAACGTTTCCATGACTTTGGATATGATCGGCACAAATATAGACTCATAGGATTCGTCGTCCATGCCATCACGGAGTGGTATGTTCACCGCGTAGTATTTCCCTTTACCGGCGCCGATGTCGCGAAGATCACCTGTAGAACAGTATTTGGGTTACACTCATAAACTTAATTGCAAAAGTATTGATTTATGGAAGGATGTTTCATTCAGTAGTAAGCATGCTACTTCTCGCTTTATACTGGATTGGACTGAAACTTAGCATTCTTGTTCTAAACCTTATTAGTTTTATTTTAAGCCTGTTTATTCAACCTTAACTTTTAGACACAAAATTGTCATAAATTGTCGAATATGATTTGATAAACACAGTCAGTTTCTCTAAAATAAAAAGTGTACTCATAAGGATTATTAAACATACCGGTTCCCGGGAAGTATTCGCCATATTTATGGAAAGATACGGTCATAACTCTGTCCGTGGTATAAAACGCTTCTTCCACACCATCTCCATGATGCACATCAATATCAATGTACAGAACCCTCTGGTGATACTTCAGCAACTCAAGAATGCCCAGTACAATGTCGTTAACATAGCAGAACCCAGAGGCTTCAGATTTTTTGGCGTGATGGAGTCCACCACCCCAGTTTATGCAGATTTCTGATGCCTGAGAAAACATTCAATAATGTTAAATTGATATTATTTTTTTAAAGACAAAAGAACGTGTATTTCTGTTACGTTTTCTAGATAAGACATGGATTTGAATGAAAAGCAAGAACAGATTAAGACAGTTTGTAAGTGCCAAAATTTCCACATTGTTGGGTAGTAACAACAGATGTCGTAGTTAACTTCGTAGAATATGTCTATGACTCATGGGAAATATCAACTGATGTGCTTGGAGTATTTTGTGATTATTGTATTTTTTTCGAAAGCTTCCGATTGGGTCAACCATGAAATTCTTCTTCTAAAACTTCATCATTATGGAGTGAGGGTTTGGCCTTAATTAAGTCAGATCTATTACAAAGAAAGCAGTCATTTGATAAATGGTGCACTGTCCAATGCTGGTAAGTTTCAACATTGGTGTTCCCCAGGGATCTATTTTAGGCCCTTCCTATTCTATTCTTAGTGTAAATAAACAACCTGACAATTCTAGTCTAAAAATTGCGCTAGCATAGTGCAATTTGTCGATGACACATGAGTGTTGGTTATAAAAAGTGATTAGTTTTGTGCGAAATCGTTGTATATTTTTTTAATTACAGTCATGTTTAAAATTACGAACCTGCTTATTCAATTTAACCGCCGCAGCAACAGAGCCACCAGCAGATAGTTGACAGAACTCATATAAACCATCAAACACAGGACAATCTTCGCCAACATTAACTGCAACCAAATAAGATAACATTTATAATATAGGCTGTAAGGATAGGATTGCATCTGATCATGACCAATTTGCCCAATTTGACATGCTCAGATCCTTATAGCATCTGCTTATATTCTTTAATAAATAAATAATAAATGAGAGAAGTAAAAGGCTGATAGGGTAATTGAAGAGTACCTACTTATAAGCTTTAAAGTTATAGCACTTACATCTTTGCATTTGTTTGTTGTATTCATTCACATTATCAGGTCTAATAGAACGTAGGAATCGAATATAATCATCTGAATGGAATTTTGTCATTTCATCTGCAGTTGCTTTATGCGGTCTCTGGAAAATAACACTGTATTAGTTTGATGGAACAAGCCAGGCACTTATAGATCATTAATTACATAAAACTTCATAAACAATTCTATCATACAGGTTGTTCTATGCATTGAAGATCAAACAAACAGGAGTTCCAGTGCATTTACTAGTTTTAATGGAACAAGCCAGCTAGCTAGACCCTTGGAGATCATTACATAAAACTTCATAAAAAATTCCAAACAAAAAGGACTTCAAGTGCATTGATTTAAGTATATAAATTTATTGATTAATTAATACCAAATTGGTACATTAGGAGAGCCAAAGCAACCTATCTCCAGGTCGCCACAACTAGCATCTGCCTGCAACTTCATTTTAGGAATAGAATAAATTTTCAACTCCAAAATAAAATTTCGAGTTTAGATAAGTACCTACCACCTATACTTAAAAAATAAACCTTTTTTACATACACTGATTAAAACAAAAGACTTAGGTACTGATCTAAAGCAGTCGGGTAAAAGAAAATTATTATAAAAAATATTGATGGGATCTGTTTTTGTCATAGATATGTAAACATTTAGTAGGTACACCAAAAACTTGATTTTTGTTCCAAGTTTGGTCATGACCTTTCCTCGTGAAATCCAAATTTGTTTTTTCTTCTTTTGAATAAGCTAAAAACTGAAGAAAACCTTTTCGCTCGTTTAATCACCGATGCTTGGAACATCCTGTTTTAGGATAAATTTGTAATAAAAACTCACATAAATCTCCATTTTCCTGTATAAACCATAGTTCAATAATAAATTATGAGTCATACGTATACGGTGGGGTTTCATGGGATGTCCCTGTCCATAATAATAGTTTCCTATGTCACCTAAAAAGTAAAATCACAAGTATCACCAATTTAAACTTTATATCAACATGTTTCTCAAGTCATTCTACAGCTTTACACAATCAGTCTGTAGTGTGATTATCGCTAGACGAACTTGAACCGTGTGGCCAATGGGAGCATTGAACGCCGGACAGACGCGACAAAATGGTCTGAGCCACGATGGGATAAAATTATGAAGACGGTTAGTTTATCAAATTTTTTTATATTGTGTGATAATTTCACAAGTTTAGCTAAATCCATATGCAATTATTGAACGTTCTCTACAAAATCTATGTAACGTTAGATATTTTCGTAATTTACAAACAAATATTCGGTTGTGGCGGGGAACAAACTTTGTGCTACTTACTGTCATAGTAATAGCAGACTCGCTTCTTGCTGTGCGGTTGCATGGCCATTTTACAAACGTAGTAATTGCTTTACAGCTTCAAAAATCACTGTACAACTCGATACCGGTGTAATATTTTCTTTTATTTTTGATTGAAACCACACCGCATCACACGCAATACAATTCAAGGCAGGCAGGCCAACTTATTTTATTTCTCTTTCTTTCTTTTCTTTCTCTTTCTTTTCATTCGCCTGAACTTCGCCATCCACGTGATGCCAACCTATCAAATTAAAAAAAAACATGCAAACCACTAGGGCTGCGTTCCATTTTTCGATTCAACCCCACTGCTGCGATTTTGAAGCGCGTTTTCGTCGCACTATTCGTTATGATTTTGTAGCGCGATTCCTTACACACGTTTTTGAATGCGGCGAGATTTCAAGACGCCGTGACGCAGTGCCTGAAAAATATACGGCCTGAGCGCTTTACGAGAAAGACAGAACGCAACCAAGTGGTTGACATCGCGACCAATCTATCGAGAATCTATCTATCATAGATTAATTTTATTACCTAAGATAAATTGTATGTGTAGCCGGTGAGCAAGACCGAGTATACGAATGGGCGGGGATAAAGTTGTTGCTATTTTCTTTCCCTGATTTTAGGTTCCTTATTTGACGTCTGATTGGATTAGATTTGCTATTTTCCTATTCATCAATTTGGAGATAGGTACATCTTCAGAACAGGCAATTCCACCAAACCTTTGTTACCTTTCTACGCTGGTAGGAAAAAATATACTATTGGTTTAATTGTGGTTTGATAGTGCCCTAACCGGGTCCATGTTTGAAACTATTAAGTACCTATTTACTTCTTGTCTAACACACATCATGGTGTCAATAAACATTTTGAATTTGAAAATTTGAATTTGAATTTGGTGGTTTTACGTAGGTAGGTACTTACTTTTTGTCAGGCTGTAAACATAAATTACTTGGTCTGGACCTACTTTACTACTTACGACCTAATGATCCTGTTTTTAATAAGCAAACCTTTAACCGCTCTTTATGTATTTGGTTAAGTTCAATCCTTCTAGCTAGTGTACCTAGTCGTTTTCTAGTACTAACTGAATATATGGACCTAATTTGGGGTACATATGAGGGCGTAGATAATTAATGTAATAGGCCATGCTAAACAGAGCTTGTGCTATGGGTTAGTACTAGATAACTGATATATTTCATACAATTGACTTAATTTGAGTACGTATAATCTAAACCGAGCTTGTGGTTTGGGTAGCATAACTGATATCTATAGGTACTACTATTAAAAAGAGAAAATATTTGTTTATTTGTTTTTTGTATTGAATAGGCTCAGAAACTACTGGACCGATTCAATAAATGTTTTATCATTAAGAAGCTTACTTTTTAGGGAGTGACATTGGCTATATTTTATCCCGGAATTACCATGGGAACGGAAACAACGCGGATGTAGGTAACCCCGAGGCGCTGCTAGTACCTACTTAATACAATAGACCACATATTTTTTTTATTCTTCATACCTACATAGAAAATATCCAGAACACTCTGACAGATATATATTGATGGAGGTAGGAATCGAACCCGCAAGCTCCTACAACGCAGACGGACTTTCGCTCGCTGCGCCACCACAGAGATCGTCAGTCAGCAAACATTTAATTTAAGCATAGAAATAAAACAACGTCTTATATATAAAGTATATTTTTTATTGCGACCTGTCGTTTTTATCGAAAGCAGTGTTGGTTTTGAATTTTATCGTTTTATGGTGCAGAACCCCTTCACCGAAACATTCGATCACATAACAGTCCACAAAAACAATATTTTTACCAATTTGACGAGGTCTGTCCATCTCCAAGGAAATTTGTTTGGCACATCAACTACGTAGCTAAACATTGCAAAAAGCCAGCTGTGCGGATGAGACACAAAACTAAACGTTCTATCTCATTTCTTCTTAAGCTTGAATCATAAGTCGTTCTCGCTTTAGTGCGAGTGAGATGGCATTCGTCATCCTTCTCTTTCTCCTTCTACGCCATCTATGGTACTCATCATTACAGACAACATGAAAAACAACAGAATCATTCATTCATTCTATCAATCAGTTCCAACTTTGTCAAAATGTTGCCAAGTTAACCATGCGTTGGTTAGTACCAATTCTTAAAAAAAGTATATATCAGAAAATAACAATTTATACAACATATTATCAGCATATTATGCTATTTCTATAGAAAGCACTAACAAAACTGTACAAACTGTTTTTTTTATCGTATCGCTCGTAGGTGCTGGTGAAACCCAATTCAAGTCAATTTCCGTCCAGATGACAGGCATATCACACTATAATTATATAGGTATTTATTGTACATAATATTTAATATATAAATATCCTTATAATTATAATAGTGTATGTGTGAAAGTGGATGTTAAGATATAGGTCATTGATCAAAGTTTCCGCCGGCCCCGCTTAGATTCACATGCGCCCTGAAACCGTCTGTATCAAAAGTTATTTTTTTGGCATGTATGGAAATCATTTGATTTAGTGTCATTTTTTATTCTTTGGTTTGCATATGTTATGATTTACAAATTGTTCTTAATTCATGATAGAGGGGCTATTGATTTTATATTCAGTTCAGTTTAAAGAATTTATTTACTATTGAAAAAAATAGATTTGACTTTTCTATAGGTTTAGTTCAGATCTCAACACAGGTAAAAATTTATTAATTAGAGGTATAGTATCTAGTAGTCTAATTCCATTAGCAAAGGATTTTACAATTAACGGATAGAAAAAGCAAAAAACAACAACAAATTATGGTTATTAATTTTGGAACTACTAGTTACTAGGTACTGAAACATTTACTAAGCTATCTAAAACAGATTAGAATTAGTATTTTGCCTAACTTAATAAATTGTGAACGTTTTTGTTAAGATCCGTGGAGCGGGAGCACTGGTGGGTGACCTGTAATACAGGTTTCATTACCCTTTTCAGGCACCAGTCTCTCACAAAACAGGTTAAGGTTAACATTAGAGTGGATCACTATCCTACAAACATAAGTAACCTTTGTATTTAAAACTATATCTTAACCTTTGTGAGAGAGAAATAAATGATTTATTATTATAATTATTATTATTATTTACTCAAAAGAACAATGTACACTAAAATGAGTAGGTACATACAACAATCTTACGTACTAGTTTAATTAATCAATACTAAATAACATTAATGGCTAACTAGTAGTTGTAGTAGTAAGGTTTGCAATAATGGTTGTTACCGGTACGGTAACAAGATATTTTCATAAAATAATATATTTTTTCAGTCTTCTCTAAAATGTTCATTGATGAACAGTTCTTAATTTATCAGGCTGTTGTATAACTGAGCACCTTCATAGATGATGTTTCTCTTCCCATAGTTTGTTCGAACATCTTAGTTTTAATTTATTTTTAACCAACTTCAAAAAAAGGATGAGGTTCTCAATTCGTCTGTATTATTTTAAATGTGTGTTACCTCAGAACTTTTGACTGGGTGGTCCGATTTTCATGATTCTCTTTTTATTTGGAAGGTGCTTCCCGTGTGATCCCATTTTAATTTGATCCAGTTCTGACAGTGGAATCCACATAATTGAAGCCGGTTTATAATTTTTTTTTAAACTAAAGCAATTATTATTCCTCAGATTGTAATGGTAGGGTTTTTTTCTATGTGAAATTTGCGTAAGTATTTGTTTAGGTAATATTTTCCTTACAACGATGCAGGTTTGGTAGGTAGGTAATAGTAGGTATAGTAGGGGTAGTTGTTTTATAATAAAAATGTTGGTTTGTTTGTAAATAGTACATGTGGTAGTTTTGTAATATTTGTAATGTTTTAAGATTCGACACTGCTGCAGTCGACCTCGTAGGTATTGCAAGTTAGATTGATGATAAGTAAAAGGTAACGTTGGGTTTTATTATTAGATTGTTCCTGTAAGACAGCGTTTATTATATTGAGGTGGAGTTACAAAATAAAATAAAATGAATTCGACTCCACTATCCTCTTGTTCCGTATGCAATGCATAAAACTTATGAAGCTCCGCGCAAACGTCAAAACATGACGTAGAAAAATTTTGAGTGTTATTTTTGTAAGGTTCTAGGTATGCTGCGTGCGTACGCTTCGATTTCAATCGGTCTAGGCACGCAGCCAAGTACAACCTTAAATTAACTTTATTTCATTACAGTTCAAATCTAAAATGTTTTATTTCCAGTGCTGTGATAGGGTAGAAAACCTAATGTATGGCCACCTCAATGGCTATGCAAGTATGCAATGGCATGCATGAGCAGCTGATGCTGATGATGATGAATGAATGAATCTCTTACCTGCAGGGTTTGACCATTTCAATTCACTGTCAACTGGCAACACTCGTTTGAAAAGGCAAGAAGCAGAAAATTATTTCAAATTCATTCTTTCCAGAAAAGCAGTGGTTTCGGTAGGTCGTGTTCGTTGTTGCCAAATTTTTTAAAGTATTTTAATCATTGATTTTGTGCACGGTTTACTAAATTATATAGTGTTTATGCAATATTTCAATAAAATCAGTGTTCAGTTCAGTATTCTAAAGTGTTTTGTGTTGTCTCTTACAGGCCCTGCTCCTGCTGACGATTAGAATTACATCTTTCTAAATCTTTACCATCTCTTCATTAAATCACAATTTAACCATGTGAGTACATAATTTACGTATGATCTAACCATTTTATCTTTATATTTTCTCACAACTATGAAATTGACGAGTCCAACCTCTTGTGAAAAGCACCACCCATGACGACATTGATGGTGGATGGATGGTGTTTTCCGTGTAGGTACCTACCATTTCGTTTACCACCATTGTTCATGTTTTCTACGTTATCCAGTCGGGTGTTATGTTAACGTTAGAACAGATAAATTTGAGGTAAACCATGCATCAAATTTATCTGCAATGCGTAAATTTTATTGATTCAGTCAGCGCGCATGCCCGTTACTTGTTAGCTTTTTTAGTCGTGAACTCGTGACCTATACGTGAACGTGGCCTAGCCAGCCATTTTGTTGCGGCGTTTTCAAAGACCGATAGGTAGTTAGTAGGTACCTATTATGACATGACAATATAGTATTCACGAATTCTCTACTTCACCACCAGTCACTACTTAACCATGTAGATATAAACTTGGAGCCAACTGACGTTCGTGCTTTGTTGTAGGTCTGGAAGTTGGAATAATAATCGTGGTGGAAGCGGTGGCTCTCGTTATGGAGGCGGCGGCGGTGGCGGTGGAGGCGGCGGTCGATTCGGCGGTGGCGGTGGAGGATATGGTGGCGGCGGTGGCGGCAGGAAAGAATTTTCCGGTGGTCAGAATATGCGCCGCCCTAACTGGGACTCTATGTCACTGCAGCCATTCAACAAGAACTTCTACAACCCGCATCCCACTGTTCTCAATAGATCACCCTATGATGTGGAAGAATTCAGAAACGCACATGAGATAACCATTAGTGGTGTTGATGTTCCTGTGCCAATACAACATTTTGATGAAGGAAATTTTCCTGATTATGTTAACCAGAGCATTTCTAGTATGGGATACAAAGAGCCTACCCCGATTCAAGCTCAAGGGTGGCCCATTGCAATGTCTGGCAAGAATTTAGTTGGAATTGCCCAGACTGGATCAGGAAAGACATTGGCCTACATACTACCTGCTATTGTACATATCAACAACCAACCCCCTATTCGCAAAGGAGATGGACCAATTGCTCTGGTGCTTGCACCTACTAGGGAATTGGCGCAACAGATACAGCAAGTAGCTTCTGAATTCGGTAACTCTGCCTATGTACGCAACACATGCATATTCGGAGGTGCTCCTAAGAGAGAGCAAGCACGTGACCTGGAGAGAGGTGTGGAAATAGTGATTGCTACTCCTGGAAGATTGATTGATTTCCTCGAAAAAGGCACCACAAATCTGCAGCGTTGCACATACCTTGTGCTTGATGAAGCTGACCGCATGTTGGATATGGGTTTTGAACCCCAAATCAGGAAGATCATTGAGCAAATTCGCCCAGACAGACAAACTGTCATGTGGTCTGCCACATGGCCCAAGGAAGTCCGGAAATTGGCTGAGGACTATCTTGGAGACTATGTCCAGATCAATGTAGGATCTATGCAACTCTCTGCCAATCACAATATCCTTCAAATCATTGATGTTTGTCAAGAACATGAAAAGGAAAACAAGTAAGTTAACTCCCAAGTTAATTCCATATTTATTTGGCATCCTATCTAATGATGAGTTTATTCTGGATGAATATTTTTTGATTAGAAATAGCTAACACTCCTCTAAGAAGATCTGAGCCGACTTAACTATAGTGTGGTCCATGATTGTTAATCATTGTTTATTAATTCTAATATTGTTTCAGGCTAAATGTGCTTCTTCAAGAAATTGGCCAGAGTCAAGAACCTGGTGCTAAAACTATAATATTTGTCGAGACTAAGAGGAAAGTGGAGAATATCACTAGGAATATAAGGCGATATGGATGGCCTGCAGTTTGCATGCATGGAGACAAGACACAGCAAGAGAGAGATGATGTTTTGTATCAATTCAAGCAGGGAAGAGCTAGTATACTTGTTGCAACAGATGTTGCTGCCCGCGGACTTGGTAAGTATTTTGTTTGTTCTCGATATCTGAACAGGTTTAATGGATACTTTACTTGTATGATCAGCTTAATGTTTTATTTAAATTTCCAATAATGACAATTGTTTTGTGTATACTTTCAGAGGCACTGGCGGAAAGTTATTGTGTTCTATCTGATTACTGCCTCAGACTATCAGGCATGTTACTACTGCACTGGATTACATAATGACCCATTGTCTGATGCAGTTACCAACTGTTGAGAATGCAATAACTCGTCATTATTATGGTGCCTCGCCTTTCACTATGATGGGACCTAAGGCCGGAAAACTTGATGGTATGTCCGTAAAACATGCGGATACACTTGATAGTGGAAAACCTGGTG
Organism: Eupithecia tripunctaria; assembly: GCA_955876795.1. Taxonomy (NCBI): domain Eukaryota; kingdom Metazoa; phylum Arthropoda; class Insecta; order Lepidoptera; family Geometridae; genus Eupithecia; species Eupithecia tripunctaria. The sequence continues at coordinate 8,919,198 of OY041614.1, forward strand.
ATGCACTACTTTTTAATGATAATTTTGCCTAAGATACTACCTATGGTGCATCATGAAAAACTTGACCAGACGAGATAGCAGCAAGAGGTCAAGGGTTTTCTGTTTCGGTCGCTATGGAGCTTTGAAGAGGGCTATGTAAAGATTGAATGAACAGAATATATTCAACGCCCTTAAGAAGTCTCCAGGGTTCTAAGTGAGAGGCAAAGTGTATTGACTGTTGTATTTGATCATACTATGTACACATATCCATGTAAGTAATACTACCAAGTGTTACCAACCTGATTTTAGACATGTACACCTTTTAGATTTACTAACCTTTTTCATTTTTATTCTAGTTATTTACAAGCTTTGTAAAACATTCTCACTTAGAAAGAATTTAATCATTGTTATTTTTTAGATGTGGAAGGTATAAAATATGTAATCAATTTTGATTATCCTAATTCATCTGAAGATTATATCCACCGAATTGGCAGAACCGGAAGGTCAAAGTCAAAAGGCACATCTTATGCCTTCTTCACACCTGGAAACTCAAGACAAGCCAAAGACCTTGTCTCTGTACTTACAGAAGCCAACCAGGTTTGTAAAATATTTAATTTTTCTTATGATATCCTCATACCTTTGGCATGGGTACGTTTTTCAATGGCGTAACATGAATGCGAGTATGAGGTAAATTAAAACAGCTACATGCCTTCGGTGTTCACACATTTTGTCTGAATCCCATCCTCAGATGCTGTCACATTTATACATAACTGTAATCTTTTATTTCTGAAGTTGAATTTAAGTTTTTTTTTTCCAAGAAATTAAATAAAATTAAAAAATTTGGGTGCCCACTGTAGACAAAACTTCAATTCTTTTTCTGTTACAGGTGATAAACCCTCAGTTGCAGACCATGGCTGAGCGCTCTGGAGGTGGTGGTGGAGGCTGGAACAGGAACAGGTATGGAGGTGGCCGCGGAGGTGGTGGTGGTGGCTCCTTCAAACGCGGCAGCAATTTCGGCGGAAGCAAAGGACCAGGACACAAACGATTCAATGAATATTAACTTTACCATGTAGTAGTATTAAAGTGTAATTGTCGTAGCCAATCCTCTAGAAGTACTTTGTGTGAAAGTTGTGTACTGTAGAAACCTTGATGTTTGGTGTTGCAGTGATTACTAGTTAATTTATTTATTCTAAATGTCGATGTCATAGATTTCTGTTAAAACATCCTGTGAACCTTTGTGTCTCTTATTTAGTTGATTACTGTGATATTTGTTTTAATTCTATGGAGGATTCGCTGTATCATGTTGTGAAGTAGGATGTATTCTACTATTTTTATACAATTATTTGATCTACTAACATACTAAATTCTTTCATAAAATGTCCGTCATTCCAATTCATAGTTCTGTCTTGACTTTTCGTAACTTGATTCTGTAAGGAATTCAATAAAATAAGTAAGAAATAATAATTTTGTTTTTATTTTGAATGCCTTTGCCTAGATTGCCCGTGGTCCAGTTGGTAGTCCCGCCATGGAATTGTGTGCGTCAAGTTAGCAGCCACACCATGGAATTTGGTGGTTTCAACTATGCCAATAAATGTGCCATAAAATTGTGCCTCGATGCCTAAGTTAAATAAATAGTGCCCCAGTAGAGTGATCGCAACGTATCTTGAGCTCTCTGATCTTAGGTCCGGAAGCAAAAATGCGCATGTACAATCAAATAGAAAAGTCATATTTACCAACTAGCGACCCACCCCGGCTTCGCACCCGTGCGAAAGATAAACCTTGATTTTTTTTTTATTTATTTAAACACTACTGGTAGTGCGGCTGGTAGTGTCGTTGCCAGAAAATCAAACAAAATACCTACCTTGCGTTTTGTGACGTCACGCTTTTACTAAATGTAAATAAGAATATTATATTAAAACTTTACCTATTTTTATCATTAATAAATATAGTTAATAAAATATTATTTATTTTTGCAATTAATACCTGCTCGAAATACATGCCTTGCCTACCTATTCTGTCATATACCTCGTCTCTACTTATTTTACTAACGGGTAAAGCTAAATGAAAAATGTCGTAAATCATGATTATTTTTATTTATTAACCTACATATATATCTATAGAGGAGCTATGCCTTCTATTTGCATGAATGTGCTTTCTAGTTGCTGAAGTACCATTTTGAGGTTAAATTGCAGACCTTCATCGGCTTCTTTTCTCATAAAACTCATAGACATCAAACACCATTTTTCGTGTTTGACGACGCAGTACGTTAAACCGCCCGCGAGGCATATTCAGCTAATATCAGGGAATACTCCAAAAAATCTCAAGAACAAACTACCAAATCAACGAAAACGAACACCGAACAACCATCAAAGACTGCTGCGTTATTGTACTCAGTGACTCAGTGTTGGATGCGGACAGATTAAAAAATATCGTACGTTTCGTTCAAAAATATAGTATTTATAAAAAAAAGATCGTACATCTTGGAAAAAAAAAGTTTAAAACGATATTTTTTTTCAAATACAACCTATAATACCTATAAATATAACCTATAATACCTTATAGTATTGATAGGAAAAATGGAAAAAAAAATTAAGGTACCTATATAAGTTTATATTGTAGACCAAGATTTTTGTTTACCCTAAATTTATATCAATTTCTGCAACCTGTTCAATGCACTGCATTCGTCATTACTTTTGTCATTTGCTCTTCGTAACATTGCATCTGTGGGTTCAAAATCGGTGCAGTTGCCACTTTTGCTACGTTTTATTGCGTCGCATGATAATAGCTATATGTAAAAAGGTGTTTTTTTTATGTAAAAATTATCGTATTTTTGCGTACGATCCATGAATTAGGATAGTATATCGTACATATTGACTAATTATCGTTTATATACGATAATTATCGTACGAAATCCAACCCTGATTGTACTCAAAGTATTCATTCGACAGTATTGCCAACTAGGTTATAAATAAATTTGCTACATTGTAATTATTTTATTTTCTAATTTGGGTTAATTGCATTCGATAAAATGTTTAATTTATTCTAACATTTAAGGTTTTAAATAATCCGTCATTGAGTATAAGATGTTTTTATATATTCTATAAATATTGAATTGAAAAATAAATTAATGCAGTACAAAATGTGCTAGACAATATAAAAATGCGCCAAAATTCTTGCTGGAAGCCCCGGATTGACAGACTGATCCCCTCTCCACCCGCTCTTTCCCCTCAACGCCTTATTTTCAGTTTAGTGCGCAGCCATTGAAGCCAACTTCACAGAGCTCATAATAAGTTGCGCGGACTCTACCTACTTTACGAGATATTTAGGTCTTTCACTGTGGCTGCTATCTTGACGTCAAGCTAGCAGCCCCACTGATTTTGACGAAACTAGAGAGATAAGAATCGTGAACTATGCCAAATAACTGCCGATACCTACCTAGAGTTCTCCTGCAAAGCTTAGCATTAGACCCCTTGTGGTCAGTTGTGGTTTACGAAGATATTTGGCTCTGAACAGCTAGTAGAAGCAGCTTTTTCTACAAGAGTGCAGATGAGTACAAAAGTTTACATTACGATTATCACTCGTCGCTAGATGGCATTTATGCAGCTAAAGCAAATTGGAAAATGGATTTTGAATAGGTAGATAAGCACCCACTTACTATACAGGGTGGTTTCTTGAGAAGCGTGGTGATGGCCAAGTCCGAAACCACGAGAGTTAGAGAAAAGTCGTGAAAGGAGACGTGAGTTATCGTATAATTCATAAAAAAAAATCGAGGTCATGCCCTCGATTTGCCCTGTAGTCATTTAAATCAAAAGTAAAAGATTTACATAAAAATCGAGGGCATGACTCCTTTGACGTTTTCTCTAACTTTCGTCGTTTCGGACTTGGCCATCACCGCCCTCCTCAAAACACCATTCTGTATACATATGAATAAAAATATTTTTTTCTTTGTTCTTAAGCAACAAATAAGGCAGCAACTCTACCTACCTACCTTGGTAAGACAATATACTTATACATATGAATAAAAATATTTTTTTCTTTGTTCTTAAGCAACAAATAAGGCAGCAACTCTACCTACCTACCTTGGTAAGACAATATACCGATACAAAAACAGTTGCAACAGTAGGTTAGGTACACAAAAAAATCTTTATTCGATAAAATCCTCCATTAAGAATATGTATGTATCACATTAAGGGTTACCAGGTGAGTCGCGAAAAAATACCGGACAACCCCATTGAAGACTGCTCATTTTGAGAATATGTATTATGTACTATGTATTTATTTATTTATAAAAAAATAAGACTAAACAAGTGTATGAATATTATAATCTATTACTAACGTAACAAAATTAAGTAAGTAGTAAATTATAATATTTATTTATTTTTAACAGAGAACAAATAATAAGGTTAAATCATTCTTCTGTCAATAGTGTTTTTTATTTGATACAACACGTTCTTTAAAATCAGTGCAGCTCGATTTTATGTTGAAAAAACACACAGTTCACTTTTCAGTCTCTAGCTAGACCAAGGCGGTACTTATTCCCCATCACACAGAAAATGCGCTCGACGAAGGCGTTCGATACGCGCGCGCGAGTTTTGCATTTGTAGGATTTCATATGCCTACTTTTGTAGGCGCTTGTGACCAGTAGTATCCAGCTTTTCTTTCTGTATACGGACTTTCTTCAAAATACCGGACATTGTTCTGTCCGATATGACTATTTATTTTTTACCGGACAGGCTTCCAAAATACCGGACTGTACGCTTAAATACCGGACATCTGGCAACCCTAATCACAATACAATACAAATATGTACCGTGAGATCTGTTGACTTTGCCATGACACAAATCTTTGCCACTTGACTTTTTTCCAGACTAAATGTTAAATTATGGCTTTTTAGTCAACTATTTTCGTGTCTTTTCCCCTTTATTGCATAATTTAATTATTTAATGGCAGCACTAAATACCAAATGTCAACCATCAAAGTGTAATAAACGTCATTTTTGTCCGTTAAATTTTTCTTATGATGGTGGTCAACAATTTTGTGCTCCGGAACTTCATACAGTTTAAGTGGGAAATACACTGCAAACTTACGTGAATCATTGATATTTCGTTTTAATCAAATAAAAGTCATATATGTACCACTTAGTTTGAGAACAAAAAAATACATTTTCTTTTGGTTGGCAATACTTTAATTACAAAGTAATAGTATTTTAGGATATTTTTGCTACCTATAAGCTGGCAACATTTTACTTGTCACTTTCACCTGTCAGTGAAAGTCAATGTCAAAAAATTATTTGCACCAGTTTCCGTTACCAGTTTGCAGTTTTGAGTTTCACTTTCAAACTTTTGTGATTTTGTGTGGCGAAAATTATGGTAAGTGCTCTAGGAGTTCATAAAAGTAAACTTTATTGTGTTTTAGTGGTCTTACACATTCAATAATGGGATAAATATCGAAATTTGTATAGTTTTTGATCGCTCGAAGTAGACACTATAAGTGGTATCTATTTGACCATTGTCCATTCACGTCAGTTCATAATCGAATTATATACATAAAAATGTCTGTTTGTCTTGTGTAAGTATAATGTGATTTTTTAATTAGTACCTACCTAAATTTTTTGTTTCAGTAACTTACCATGTCAAATAAACCTAATAAAATAGTTTCTCGAGGAAACAAGGCTTTGGGAGGCCAAAGCCTACAAAACACCGTGAACAACATTGATGATCTATCCGACTTGTCAGATTGTGACGAAGAAGATCATGCATGGTATGGAGGCAACGTAAGTAGTCCTTCAGACTCCTTCATTCATGGAAAATGTAGAGGAATAGCCTATGTATTTTTTTAAATAAAATACTTCGTTGTATGTAAAGTGTTTTATTTATCTACCTTAAAAACTTTCATTTCATAAGTACCTATAATAAAAAATTAAGCTAGATTAGAACGAACGGTATATTACAAACATAAATATGTAGGAACTTTTAGGTAGATAACGCCTATTTTGTAGGTAATGAAAGTATTTATTTATATAATCTCAAACTTATCATAGCTCCCAACCGCAGTCAGGGGAAACAACTAGTCTGAAAATTTTAACAGACTGTAACGGACAATGGTAATATACATACCACCACCGACAATATTTTACAAGTCCTACACGGACAATGGTAATATACATACCACCGAAAAATCACCCCCTTCCACCCCCTGTTTTTGTTTTTTGCCAAAAAAAATGGAATCAGAGACCCCAAATTACCCAGAAATCACATCTCTTTTTTAATTACCATGACCAGGGGCTCGCGTTTGTTTAAGGGTTAACTATTATTCTTTTTGTAAATAATTGTTGTTTTATTAAAGTAGAAGCTGTATACAATCAAAAAATTGATTTGGAAAAGTCACCATCCCGTATTAAAATGTTGTGATGTCGAGTTTGCCATGTTTTGGTTGGAGTCAAAGTCAAAGTCAAATCGTTTATTTCTTTAGACTTACAAAATAAGTACTTAGACAAGTCAAATTTTTACTATATAAACAGCTTGATAAATAGTTATTACTATCAAACAAGAAATAAGATGCAATTGACTTTAATTCACTTCAATTTTTTGTCCACTAGCGGAAGAAGTGAAAAAGAAACCACTAGCAAGTTTATCGCTTATCAACTAATACAATCTTAGGATAACTAAGTCTAACTGGTCTTACATACTATTGTCTGTGCGGAACTGGGCGACATCCGGCCAAGCATTAACATCATTGACGTGGTCATCTACGGAGTAATGTGCTTTCTTGATAAGATTTCGTTTTATGTACAGTTTAAGAGTTAGGGTTGTCACAGAAGGATTCGCGGCTATGTGACGTCACATGAAGATTTAATCATTCGTCTACGTTTGTATAGAAACAAGGTGTGCAAAGCCGTAGGAAGAAACTAGTTTTATCTGATTTTATAACGTTACGTTACAGATACAAATCAGAGCAAATATAAATATTAATTTACCCAAATATATCATAAACCTACTAATGTAATTCAAACACCTACTTGTATGCTCAATGTTGTTTCTACTACCTATATACTATGATACAATATCAACGACAGAAAGCGGAAGTGGCGTATCTCAAAGATTGGCCTAAAATGACTTTTAGTTATATTGTATTAACAATATAGCTAAAAGTCATTTAGCCTAATCTTTCTGCCGTCGATATGTATATTTTTAGCAATTTTTTGTTGTTCGAACAATTTTTTATTTCATGCGCAATGTTGTTTTTAATATAAGATAAGAACAATATGTATATTGTCAGCAATTTCGTGTTGATCGCGAAATTTTATATTACAGCAAAGTAACCCACTTTCACGGCACCTTATTATGATAATATTTATATATAAAAATGAAACCCGTTTTCCGTTGTCACGACATAACATGAAAACGGCTTGACCGATTTAGCTGATTTTTTTTTTTAGTTTTCTAATACTCTCTACAAGGTTCTTACGGAAAAAATAAAGAAAATCTCTCAGAATGAAAAATATACATACAAAAATCACCTTGTAACGTTTCCATGGGACCAACGCGTGCGAAGCCGCGGGGCGCAGGTAGTTTATTATAACTTAACTTATTTCTCGTCGTACAATTTACATTACGAGAGAGACTACCCTAAATAAAGCTAGATCTAATGCTGAAAGCTAAGATGGCAGCCCTGCTAAACGGATGTTTCAACTCGTGTCTGGCGCCTGGGTGAAAAAAGAAACTTGTCGATACTAGCCAAGCCGTTTTAATCTTTATTTAAAGTAGTGTAATTCTTAAAATTGCATGCAATTGCAACAAAATCTTGCCATCTGTCGGGAAATAGAATTTAATTCAAACACTTATTTTATCTTATTATTGAGTAGTTTGTGATACCATAATAAGCTTTTTTTTAATATCGTTGTAATAGTTTTATTTCGAATTGTTTAGGAAGAGGTGCGAAGTTGCACTTAGTGGCACCAACCTCTGTTTCCGTCTACGAATAAGATTCTTATTCGTAAGTTTCCGTCAATAAATTCAAGCAAGCAGTTTAGATGCAATAAACGCCATCTAGCGACAAGTGGCAATCGTAATGTAGTTAATGTGGCCAGCCGTTGTTTGAACACATTTTGTCTTACACCAAAACGACATCCTGCCATCTATGGAGTTATATATTTTATACAATATGGCTATACAACGGCAGAAGAAAGTAACTACAATATTATTATAAGTGATTAAAGCGCTTTAGCTGCAATAAACGCCATCTAACGACAAGTGATTATTGTAATGTAAACTTTTGTACTCGTCTGTACTCTGCGTAATGTACGTAGCTGTTCAGAGCCAAATATCTCGTAAACCACAAGGGGTATAATTCTAAGCTTTGCAGGAGAACTAGGTATCGTACGGCACAGTTATTTGGCATAGTTCACGATTCTTATCTCGCTATAGTTTCGTCGAAATCAGTGGGGCTGCGTGTGCGTCAAGTTAGCAGCCACACCATGAAATTTGGTGGTTTCAATTCAACTATGCCAATAAATGTGCCATAAAATTGTACCTGTGTGCAAAATTTCAGCCAGATCCTTTCAGTAGTTTTGGCGTGAAGAGGTACCTAACAAACATCCATACATCCATACAAACTTTCGTATTTGGTATATTAGTGGTGTGCGTCAAGTTACCAGCCACACCATGCAATTTGGTGGTTTCAACTATGCCAACAAATGTGCCATAAAATAGTGCCTCTCAATTCTTGTCCTAAAAATTAATTATGAATGCAATTTAAGAAAGGTGTAAACTTATGATTAGTTTATATGATTGTTACTGGGAAGATCCAATAAACGTTTATAATAATGAAAACAAAATGCAAACATACGCACTGCTTTATTAATAGCCGACTGTTATTTTTACATTTTTACTCGTAACGGAAAAAAACACAATACATAAAAACTAAAACTTATGACTTTTTAAATTCGACAGGTTTTTCTCTAAGCTACTGCTTTTTGACTGTACAGGACTGTACTTACTACCATTTTCTCCAGGTTCCATCTGATAGCACCTGTTGTGGGCAGACAGACAAGAGCCATTTTACAAGAAGTTGAAGTTGAGTTGACAATGACAATTGACTGCGTGCGGCAAAGTGGCGTGCGTGCGGGGGTTGGTTTGGTTTGGTCCGGTTCTTTTCTTCTTCATTTCATTCTTTCTCAGTGAAATTTATCAGAAACTCAAAGAACAAGTTTGGATTCCCGCATGTACATCAGAAAAAATACCTATCTTTTTATCGATTTGCAGTAATATAAATCCAATTTCACTTAATCTTTGTCGGATAGTGAAATAAAAGCAGAAGAAGCTATTGCAAAGTGCAAAATAACCTATAATATTTCCCATGCAATACCATTGCAACTGCTACACAAAGTACCTGTCTCTGTGATAACTCCAAATGGCTCTAAATACTGTGTTAAAAATAGCTAGACGGAAGGACATTTTTTCAGCGTAAGTAATTCACATCATTTTTACTAAATATCCTGAATTTTCATGCATGTTTCATAGACAAAACTTATATTTTTTACAGGGTCTCCAATACTACAAAAATTATAGCTTCAAAACTAGCTGCAGAAAATAGATACAATGCCTCCTTCTCAAATGCACGAGTTTTCTACTCCTCTCTTCAAAACCAATATTTTGGCCAGACCAATTTAAGAGAACAAACTGGTTTACGATTATATTCTGTTAAGACAAATCAGGAGATAGATGACTATCGCACAGAGAACAATGTAACAATAATTGGTGAAGACATTCCTAATCCCTACATTGATATTGAAAACTGTGAATTCCCTGCATATATAAAAGAATTCCTTAGAAGTCAAGGTTTTGATAAACCTACTGTGATACAATCGCAAGCATGGCCCATTGCAATGAGTGGTCAAAATTTTGTTGGCATCGCTCAAACTGGCACTGGAAAAACACTGGCATATCTTTTACCTGCTGTAATACACATGAAAGAAACAAAAGCACAAAGAGGGAGAGGTCCAGTAGCATTGGTTCTTGCTCCGACTAGAGAGCTTGCTCGGCAAATTGAGCAAGTTGCTAAACAATTTGAAAGAAAGTTTGATATACGCTGTGCATGCATATATGGTGGGGCTGCAAAAGGCCCCCAAGCGAACATGCTACAATCAGGGGTAGATATAGTTATTGCTACTCCTGGAAGACTTAACGATTTTCTTGTAAGCAAAACTACAAACTTGTCTAGATGCACCTATGTGGTGTTGGATGAGGCTGATAGAATGTTGGACATGGGGTTTGAGCCACAGATCCGTCAGGCTCTAGAAGGAGTTCCTCTGGAAAGGCAGATATTAATGTTTTCTGCCACTTGGCCTGTTGAGGTACAGGAACTGGCCAAAGACTACCTTGGAGAATTTGTGCAAGTAAATGTGGGTTCTACAGAGCTAACAGCCAACCACAACATTCAACAGAAAATTCATATTTGTGATCACAATGAAAAGTTAACAAAGTAGGTATTCTCAACATCATTTTTATATCAATGCTTTGACGGGATACATACCTGCATCCTCCCCTTTTAATTTCTTAGAAATTACCCAGAGTGTGAGGGCTTATACACTATAATAAGAAAAACCTTAAAATTCTGTTAATAAATAAATAATGTTAAACAATTAACACAGCTATATTTAGGCCAAGGCTAAGCAGAGCTTGTGTTATGGGTACTAATAGATAACTGATATATATAATACAATACACTATGTAGATAGATATTTTTTATTATGCATAGTCTTAGGGGGAGTGTTACTTTTTATTTTAATTTCAGGTTTAAAAGTATCATGCATGATATATCAGAAGAGGGCTTTGGGAAGATCTTAGTTTTTACGAATACAAAGAGGTTTGTGGATAACTTGGCTCGTGCTCTTAGTCAGAATGGGTGGCCAGCACAGGGTATCCATGGAGATAAATCGCAGTATCAACGAGATGGTATCATCCAGAAGTTCAAGCGCTCTAACAAGAGCATTCTTGTAGCCACAGATGTTGCAGCCAGAGGGTTAGGTGAGTTACTGACTACTTAATTATATGGCCGTGTGGTGCCAGCTTAGAATTTGCACCCAACTCTTCCCGCGTTTGTCGTAAGAAAGAGGCGACTAAGGGATATCTACCGGGGGGTGGGCAGCAGCGTCATTTGTACAATAATTCGACCAATGAACTGCGATCTCCAACGCGAATTGTCTTTTTACTGACTTCAAAAATAGAAGATTCTCAATTAAACATGGGTGTACCGATTTTTATGCTTATTTTTTATTTGAAAGCTGGTGCTTCCCTATTCCCATTTCAATTTGGTCCAGTTCTGACAGTGGCATCCATGAAAAAACCATATAATTGAATTTGGTTTATAGTTTTTTTAAACAAACTCGTTTATTTGCAAAGAATTGGCTGGCTAGGTAGGCTGCAGAATAAGGCACAAACCTGCAGATTGCAAATACCAATTGCACACAAGAATGGATGAAAGTACTTGGTATCTAAGCATTTACTGCCAAGCTTCAGCGATGCGATGCTACTCAGACCGTTGAGTAACAAACCACCAAAGAGAGCAGTCAAAGTGTTAAGCCATTCTAATAAATACAATCTTTTTTTCCAGATGTCGATGGCGTTACACACGTTATAAACTACGATTTCCCAAACACAACTGAGGACTACATTCACCGAATCGGACGCACCGGTCGTAGGGACAACAAAGGAGTCGCGCACACGTTACTCACCAGCGAAGACGGCAGGCAAGCTAAGAACCTCATTGCTGTGATGAAGGAAGCTAACCAGGTTTGTAACTTGTGTTATTTTGAAGTGGCTTCTGTGTCTACCATGAGTTGTCACAGTTAGATAGCCTGACGTTACTACAGTAGTAACGTAAATACGCCTACGCGACTCGCCTCACTGTTTGCGTCCTCGCTGAGTAAAACGTGGCTTATGTGGACCAGGGGGCCTATTTTAATTCTCCACCAAGCAAGTTCGTGTTTCTTTTCGGCCAATTAGTGTCCCTAATACACTGAATTATAGGACTAATTAGCACGAAAAAACGAAACGTAACAATCGGTTGCGTATTTTTGAGAATCTTTTCTGTAGGCTAAGCACAGGGATGGTTGTAAAATAACATGCATTGTTATTCATTGCGTAAATTATTGAAGTTATAGGAATTGAACTCTAATATTTTACGCATTCAATGACGATTTGACTATTTTTCTTACGTAATATTTATTTTTGTAGATTACTTTGGTTACTTTTTTCTATGTCTAAGCCAAAATTTATAGGAAGTGGAGATCTTAGGCGCTATGCAGCAAAATGTCAGCAATTTTAGTCGAACAAACGGTCAACTTTTTAATATTTTAATATTTTATCGTATAAACTACTACCGTGTCAATTAATAAATATAATTTTAAACCGCTAGTTGTGAGTTGCCTGTCGCCGCAATCGTTGCTCTATTGTGCATATCGCCTTCGGACCGCGGTAGGTTAAAATGTTCCCGTGGTTCGGCGAAAATGGCGAAAGAGGTTACCGGAGGAGTGGTTTTAGTGGGTATTACGTCTTTCTAAGAGATTGAAGTCTCATATAATTCTGGTCCCCCCAGACCAGTCTATTCGTAAACAAATTTCCTCGGCGAATGAAAAAAAAGGTGACAAACATTTCACATCTTCGAACACTTTCGCCTTTATAATATTAGTAGGATAGTCTTTGGTATCCAATTTAGGAAATAACAAGAACTTTAAAGGCAATGAAAAGTCCATTTATTTTTTATTATTTCCTTTTTCAGGAAATACCCCCTGAGCTTCAGGAGCTCCAACATTCATTCACCGCAGACAAAGTCCAAAGCAGATACTCCAAGCGAAGCAACAATTACAACAGGAAGCCGAATTATTCCAACTCGCAGAGTTACAACTCCCGGAATTGGAACTCGAGCTCACGAAACTGGGATTCTGATAAATCGCGCAGCTATGACTCGAATAACTCGCGAAACTATGACAACAGAGGCGGGTACAGAAACAACAGGCGGTCTCGGAACTGGGATGAAGAGGATGACAGATATTAATACCTATATTCCAGCCAAAGACAGATGTGAAATGTTGGTGAACAATAAACAAGCTAAAATTTGACGAGATTCAGATATAGTTGTTGGCAATATTTACTGCAGGGAACATCTCTTATCGACTAGCAATGTAAATTTCAAAAATATACGGCAGTGGCCTATGTATGAGCTATTCGCTTAAAATATTTTACATCTAATTTGGCAGGACTTATTGATTTGATATTTGACTCTAAAGATTCACTTCCTAGACAAAGTTATCGGTAGTGATGCAACCATGCATCGTCGTGGCACTTAATTTTATTACAAACAAGCCTCTCCCCGTGGCTTCGGTCGCGTAGTACCTGGATTAAACGTAGCCTATGTCACTCAGGAATAATATAGCTAAATATTAGTGAAAGTATTTTCAAAATCAGATCAGTTGTTCCAGAGATTGGAAATACAAACAAATTTTACCTATTTTAAGGTATAATATTGTGTGCATCATTTATTTTGAGAGATTTTCTTAGTGTACCAGTACCTTAGTATCGATTCGTCGCAAGAAACTAGTCCCTAAATGAATGTGCTCCCTTACTGCTCCCTTACCAAATGGTGGCTTTACCGATGAGTTGTATGTATTATAATAATTATAATTTAATATACCTTCCAATATAAGATGAAATAGTTTTATTTTAGCAACTGGCATCTAGCGTGATTCGCGTGGTGTCGCAGTAAACCTTTAATACCATAATCATTGATACATTCTTTGATCTTATAACAATGTTTACGAGATTATCTTTATAAAATCAGTAGCAGCAGTCGACGGGTAAACTTGCCTTGGAGTCGGCAACTTGCCGTCCGTGTATAATATTAGACATGTAGTCCGTTTATAAGAGCCCTTAGTTGTACGTTATTTATCAGAGATGGTTACTAATTTCAATTTAAATGTATGCGGGTAAACTACGGACTAGATTCGTATTTAACATTGAATTATTAAAAAGGGACCCTTTTTAATTAATCAATGGTATTTAATAAATATTTCGGTTACAATACCTACCAAGCACTAGCACCCATTATTGTCAAAGAGCAGAGTGCAAAAGCGATTGTTTTAGCATAATAGGGCTGCCTGACCAATGGTCTGGAAGTTTTGTTTTGAACTCAAAATAATAGAAACTGCATCATTAGAAGACCTCATTAATCTTTAGTTATGTCAAATAAGACAAATACTGTTTTGACAAGGTTGGCAATGTTTCTATAGCAACCGGGTCACTTCAATGCATTTCGATATTTCGATGGTGTACGGCGTCGTCGGTATATTTGTAATTTAATAATATAAATAGGTATTTTAAGTTCAATCAAATAACAAAGCATGCTATTGTAATCTAAAAGCGAGATGGCAAACATATTACCAGATCTTGATACAACATCGGTGTTGGAAATTGTAGAAAGTAACTTCCAAAAATTGGGATTGGTGAGTTCGTTATTATTGTTTACCTTTTTGGAAAGGCTCTAAAATTTCTAAAAATACTCCTTACCGAATAGATTTGTTAATTTTGTGAAAATAAAATGCAGCTTATCTAACGTTCCTTTCATTAAACTTGTTGTGAGCCATATTTTAGGACTAAATTTTATTATGGACTAGCTGCGCCCCACGGGTTCGCACGCGTTGTTCCTATGGAAATGTTTGAAGGTGATTTCTATCCCACGGGAACAGATTTATGGGATAAAAAGTAGCACGTATGTTGGTTCCAGGATAAGAATTAGGTACCTGTACCTATGCTAAATTTCAGCCCAATCCGTTCAGTACGGCGTGAAAAGGTAAATAAATAATGCTGGGTAATTCATACAGCATTATCTAGCCCCAAGCTAAGCAGAGCTTGTGTTATGGGTAGGCACTACATAACTGATATACATAATACAATACACTACATATGTAGACTTAAATGTTTTATTATACATAGATAAACATCCAGAACGACCTGAACAAATGCCTGGTATAACAAACATCCATCCAAACTTTCTCATTTATATTATTAGTGTGATGTGATGTGATTTTTGCAGAAAACTTACGCAGTTCGAATGGTTTACACCGGTGAGCACGGAATACCTTGCAAAGATGAATTCGCGAAGCAAATGAAGATTGTTATCCACGGGGTCAACTCTGGCTACTGCGATATTCATGTTCACGGGCTACTGTTGGTTTACGACAGTTATTTTGTTCACATTCTGGAGGTTTGTGGTTTGAATAGTGTTCTGTGAGACTTGTTCTTTGTCAGTCTTTTTCCAGCCGTGGACTCAGTGCCGTAGACGTAGATAGCCATTTTTGCGCCCCGTGCGAGCTGCTTAAATGCGCCCTCTGAAACTGTGCTGCTATGTAAGTTCGTATTTCAAATTCTCGCAATTTAAAAAATCTCTAATACTCACCAACCAACGCTCGGATCACGCGTCGCGACGCGTGAAAAAAATATGAGCGTCTGGTCGTACCGACGCGTCGGTACGACCAGACGCTCATATTTTTTTAAAACTATCCGGGTTTTAATAAAAAAATATGAGCGCCTCGCCTTGCGTTTCGGTACACGAACCTATGGTTTATCCATTTTGAATGAAGCATGTTAGTAAACAAAATACGACACAAATAACAAAATCTCACTTGCTTGGCGTCGAGTTTCAGATATAATTGTAAGCAATTTTTATTGAATCCCCCCTTCAATAAAAATTGCTTACAATTATATCTGAAACTCGACGCCAAAAAATAATAAAATCGACAAGTAATGTAAATTACGTATAAAAGGACGCGCCAACAAAGTGATTTTTAGGTTAAGTATGGGCGGTTTGTTTACGTTTATGCTTCCTTCAGTGCAGTTTTAAAGTAACCTTTGTGTCCAGGGCTCAGAAGACACAATATTCCGTCAAATTCGGTTCATGTTCCAACGGGAGATCGACTGGATCAAAGAGAGCTACCAGAAGGACGAAGACGCCCGTTTAGCTGCTATCCAAGCCGCTGTTGATTTCGCTCTCGAGGAAGGCATTCCTTACGTTGCACCGCCGGAGCCGGAACGTAAAACACATATCATGTTTAAGAGATTGAAGATTCTGATGATGTATCATTCTATCAAGACGGTAAGACTTGATACTGCTACCACAAAAGCCTATAATGGCCACTACTGGACGCAGGCGTTACATGCCTTATTGATGGTATTTACATAATGCCCATAATCCTCACAGTGGGCATGCGGGTTGGAGATCGCAGTTCGGTGGTAGAATGATTCTGTGCTGTTGCTCGACGATATCCGCGGAGAGCTGGGTTGGTGCAAATTCCAAGCCGGTGGCCACACGGCTGATTGATACGATCGATTATAATTCTGCGAAAGTTTGCAGTAGCCTAGGCTGCTAACTGGCGTAGAATGATTTAATTTTTTTTGAAAACATTAGTGACCTACATATTTGTAGGTAGGTATATTACCATACCACGTCACCTTAAAACATACAAAAGCAGACTAAAGAAAAATGGTAGGTGGGTAGAGGTACACCCGCCCGACCGACATGGTTTACAATAGTTGGTCACTTGTCAATCGAGTCGGTGGGTCTATTCACCTCATTATGCTCTTGGTACGCTTGCTGCCAGCTATCCTCGTGTAGACATCGAGCTCTCTGCTGAGACAATAGCAGCGAAGCAGAATTGACCAATCAGGGACCATCGAGATGACGTGATTCATATTTCAGCCAATAATATTTATAATTTCCAGCGGAACTTCGAGTGCTGGCGATCAGTAGAAGCCCGGCCTCCGTCGCTGGTCGGTAAACTCGACATCAACGGACCGCTGTCGGCGCATATGGAGCAACTACGCATATGCCTGGATAAGATCACTAAGCTTTGCGGTCTGGCGAAAATCGATGATGTTAGTAAGAACTCCGTGAATAGTAACTTACTTTTATTCGATTAATTATGGTAAGGACTCAGACCAAGGAATTCCTTGGTCTGAGGGTAAGGATCATTATTGAATAAGCAGAATAAAAAATATTAACGGTGTAAACATTCAACAACTCTTCATTGTGAATGTAAGCGGGTTAACTACGAACCTATTTTGTGTTTCAACAACTCGTACACGGTTCGTATATCTCATCATGAGCCTTGGTCCATGAGTGCCATCGCATCCTGTATTCTGCACCCAGCATCTGTCAACATTCTTTCGTAGAATCCATGGAGTACCTGCACCCAAAGTCGAAACAGCCCAACGGCATGGTGTCGGTGATATTATTGTGAGATAGAGACATCCTGTCGCCGACCTCGCTAACCGGCGACATGATATCATTTAGTTGTAACCGTCGACTTACCGAACCAAGATGCCGACAACAAATCGGCGTCGGCGACTTTGGTGTTAGACTTAACTGACTTCAAAAAAAGGAGGGTGTTCTCAATTAGACTGTTTTTTTATTTTAATTTTTTTTATGTTCATTACCTCAGAACTTTTAAGTGGTTGGTCGACTATTCTTATTCGTAGGGTTGGTCCGATTTTCATGATTCATTTTTATATGGAAGCTAGTGCTTCCCGTGTGTTTTCCTTTAATTTGGTTCAGTTCTAACAATGGTATAGGTACATGAAAATCCATGAAAAAAACTATAAAAATTTAAGTCGATTGTTTTTAAAACAAAATTAATTATTATACAGTTAACTTCCGAGTTTTTTTTCTGACTGTAACATTTCAGCTCTGCTTCGAAGGCGTAAGCGCAGCCGATCCAAAGATGGACGCGCTCCCCGAAGTAGCTCTGATAGACTTCCTGCTGCAATCTAAGCATGTGATGGATCTCCGCGAAACCATGTTTCTGCATCGGAGGGTTGATGATTACGTCTTTTATCACGGTAAGTGGTTTATTGTGGACTAGATCAGTAGCCAGAGTTTAAACGATACGCTGTTTTTATCCGACTGGGCAGGAGAGTTGTCTTTGTATTATGTACTGCGTAGAGAAAACACATGTAGACCCAGACGTGCCATGTGGTGCCGGCTTAGAATTTGCACATATTGTGTCGTAAGAGGCGACTAAGGGTTCCCCTTGGGGGCCCCCAGTGGCAGTTCTCTCGCAGAATCATTCTATTACCAGGCTGCGATCTCCAACCCGCATTCCCAGGTTGGAGATTAGGTATGGTATGGGGATTTACCCCGCATGACCCATACTGCTATTTTATTGACACGTACATTGAAACTAAGTAAGAGCGAAACCTCCTAGTACAAGTAAAGGCCTCAAAATATTGTTCAAGATAATTATGTGCATATTTGTGATTTGTTACCGCTCCCGTTGATTCTGCTGAACAGTGATTTTGTCTTTTTGCGCCTTATTGCATCGAAAGAGTCGGTACGAGTCTCGGCGAACATACCAGAGGCGCTGCAGAACCGCGGCAGTAAACTTTTTCTTGTCTATAGCCAAGGTAGCAGCTAAACGGAGCTAATCAAAATGAAAACTTTTCAGAAAACGTTTGGCCTATCCCCACGCATTACACCCCGCGCTTCCTTTACAAGCTGAAGGTAGACGATTCCTTCGTGGAACAGCTCCCAGTGATGCCGTGGGAGTTGGTGAAGAAGGAAGTCAATGAAGATGAAGAACAGGAGAGAACAAGCGCTACTTCTGACAGCGATTAGAAATTATGTGAGTAATATTTGATTAGAGTTATTTAGAAAGGTTATTTCCGTGTATTCCGTCTGAGTTTCATACAGCCGTAACTAATTTAGTCATCTCTTGACAAGTTACACAGGTTTTTTTCGGATCAAGAAGTGCTATGAAGATAGGTAAATAACGCGAGAAATACCCGTGTTCTAGTTTACTCATTGGCTTTGTGGTGCTGGCTTAGAAATTGCACCACCCCATGTCTTCCCGTGGGTGTCGTAAGAGGCGACTAAGGGATATCTACCGAGGGCCGGGCAGCAGCGCCCCCTGGAGAACAATTTTACCACCAAACTGCGATCCCCAACCCGCATGCCCAGCGTGGAGATTATGGGCATTACCCCCCACTAGATAACCGCTAATAAGGCGTTTATCAGGGGGAGGCCTGCGTCCAGCAGTGGACCAATACAGGCTGTTGAGGTTGAGGTTGAGAGTTTACTCATTATCATCAGCCTATATAAGTCCACTGCTGGATTTAGACCACAGTGTACTCGTAGTGCGAATATTTTTTTAAAACACACATTTCTTCTTATAGTGGGAAGCCACCAACATTTCAACTACGACCGAGGTTTCCACGCGTCTGTTGTTTGCGGTCTGTTGCGCGAGCGGACGTCGGTCTTACGGCTAAAGACGTTGAGTAAAATAACGCTTCAGGAATATCATGTGAGTGTCGCTCATTGAACTAGTCATTTTTTTATATTGATTGATTTTATATTATCCAAAAAATAAACTTGTAAGTAGTGCCATTATTGTTTCTGTTTTGTCCCATTCCCCGCCGATATCTTGATGTATCTGTGTAAGACGTTGAATTGGTCATAGAGCATAACCCCCCTGCAGTATAACCTAAAAAAGTGATACGCGAGTGCGCACCGAGCACGAAATCGCAGCAAAACGCCAGTACCACGCACGAATATCCACCTGCGACGTAGGAAGTTGCAGGTTCGATTCCCGCCTTTAGACAAATGCTTGTACGATCTGGAGATATGTAGGTAGATAGATTTTGTTTCAAGTGTTCTGGGTGTTTTCTATGTATGATAAAAAATACTATCCATATACGTAGTGTATCATAAATGTAACACAAGCTCTGCTTATTTTAGGCATAGTTTATAACAACGGCAAGTTTACCTAAAATATATTAACGTTTTTAATACTATTTTGAGAATTGTCAATAAATAATCTCTAGTCGTTTAAAATTATTGAATGCCAATGACGCACATAAGTAGCACATTTACACATTTTCACCCCAGTTAGGTAGTGAATGCGCTACGAGTGCCTAAATTTATCTACCAACGTTTATTTTCATGTTTCTATGGGTACGATATCACATAGACGATGTTTTAATCCCCACTGTGCGTTGCTATAGGGATATCGATCTCACTGAGTTGTCTGAAAACGCTTCTAATATTAGAATTGGTCGAAATCATGGAAAAAAGCGCTAGCAAAAAAGCAGCAAAGAAGAAAAATAAACAAACGCAGAGAAAAACTGTTATGGGCATCAAACTTCCTCCGATAGAGCCAGGAAATGAAGGCAGAGTGAAAACTATAGTTGACGTCGATCCTTCCTTCTACAGTATACTAGAAGGGCGCCCGGTGAGACCCAACATCTCCATGCATTTATACAAACAAAACATCAAAGAGGTTGCTCTAAAAAGAACACTGAACGGTTTCTTGCTCGATGAAATTCTCAGAATCGACAAGGAAATGGAAAGAGAAAGAATCATCTACGAAACTGCTGCGAAGCATTTTGACGAGTATAAAAACAGTTTTGATAAGTTCCTTGCTGACGATAATAATAAAACGATCGTTATTATGCAAAAGTCAGACACGCTCGCTAAAGACTTGCTGAATAAAACCGAAGAACACAAATCGGTAAATTACGAGATGGCACAATTAAAATCCCATCTGCAATATACTGATGAAACACTGTTGATCTTACTGTCGTTTCAGAACTTTCTCCATAACTCCTCACCTATTTTATGGCTAGAGAGGGAAAACGTAACTTTGGACATAAATCACCCCGAGATATTCTGTATGGATTCTGATATATTTTTACAAATTGACGTTAATGCCATAAAAGAACGTTTACATAATTTACCCCCTGCTAAACTGTACTTTGAAACACCAGAACAGTTGGTTACGGCGTTTTCGATGTTAGAACAGCAGAATTTGAATTATTTACTAGTAACTGAGGAACTGAGTTTGGAGAAAAACAAGTTTTTGAAAGCATTAGACATATTAAAGGGGTGTTTGTATGAGACTCTGAAGGTTATTCAAGAAAAGGTAGATATATTTTTGGATATTAAAGGATATAAATTATTATGCGTTTTTGCCCCGATGTACTAGTGCTACATCGGGTGCTGTGCCTAGCACTCGCGCTGATGGCCGGGCTGGCGCGACGGTAGGCGCGGCAGGTTCATGGCCGGTTACGTATCAAGTTTAGTTATTATGATACGTAACCTTATGGCCACATGGAGCTGGGGAGTCTTCTCTTTAGCTTCATCTACTTCGCCCTTCCTCTAGAGGCGCTCATTAGAGTTGCGTTTCAGTATTCGCGGGTTAGTCGTGGACGACCTCTGTGGCGCGGCGGCCGAAGGTCCGCCTGCGACGCAAGAGGTCGCGGGTTCGATTCCCGCCGAGACATATTTGTGTTCGATCTCCAGATATTTGTTCAAGGTGTTCTGGATGTTTTCAATGTTTTAAAAAACTATCTATGTAGTGTATTGTATTAAATATATTAGTTATCTAGTACCCAAAACACAAGCTCTGCTTAACTTGGGGCTACATAATGCTCTGTGAATTGCCCAACATAAAAAAATCTTAAAAAAAGTATCTTTAAATTTATGTTTTTTATTTTAGATCAAGGAAACAGATGAAATGATAACTCTTAACGAAGCCCGAGAAGTTGAATTAAAAGAAATATTTTTCAAGATTCTTGAACGTAAAATACGTAGCTTAGTTTCATCAAAGACTGCATTGCAAATATTAAACTACGTTGAGTTCACATATGAATTCATAATCGCCCCAAATGAAATCAAGCTTAAGCCAGTCGACATGATGATAGCCATTGAGCTAGAATATGACAATTTGATGATGGACATTTCTGCGTACGATTGGGAAATGGTAAAAGTAATTGAAAAGGAAGTGTACGAATCAGGAACGAATGAGACAACGCAGGCAAAGCAAGCGTCGAAAATGTTGAAGGAAGTGGACAAGATGAGTAGACGACTGAAATCTGCTTTCGAGCCTTCTAGGAGAATACATTTCGAATAATTCTTCAGGTAGAGAACTTTTTGGTAACAATTCGAGTAACTCTTGACAATCAAGAATACAATTGCTTTGTGCTCTGTCACTTTGACAATTTAAAATCAATCCATTCATATTTCTTTATCAAGTATTTTACTACTATATAACTATAATTATCCTTTTATTGTTATTTCCAAAGAGAATACAATAACTTCGTAAGAAGAGACGGGACCTCCTTAGAATAAAATGAGTCTACCAAACGTCACTGTCTATGAATGTATCGCGAAAAACCAACCTATCCACTTCAATTTGGACATGCGCAGACGACACATGTCACAAAGACATTCATGGCTACCAACACAAAAAATAATAATAATAGTGATGTGCTGCTGCGGCTTATTCATCGATATCGATATCGATAAATGCGATTTAGGGGTGACCCCTAAACCACATTCATCGATATCGATATTTTTAGCTGCCCTTATAAATTTACTACCTACAGTTTTCGAAAAATATTTATATTCTATTATAATTATACCCTTTGTTATTTTGGCTCAGTTGACTAAAATAAAAACACCGTTTACCATTACAAATTTATTACACTAATCAAATCCGAAGCATGAGGTAGTGACATAATCCGAAGCATACACGACGATTACATGTTCCTTAAAATATAATTATAATAAACCACCAACATGCCTTAAATCGGTACCCAAGCACGATAATTATAACGAGTTTCGAAGTGAATTTTAGATCATGATGGGTACCAATGTTACATTTATTTATGTTAAGTTTAACCTAGTCAAATTTATACAAAGTTTTGTTAATTACGTACATTATCATCTGAGTAACGAGAAACTTATACAGGAGGTAGATTTTTGATTCACCCTAGAATAGGACAGACAGAAAAAGGTCTCCCTCGTGGTCCTACTAATAGGAGAAAATAGTAGGTCCATGAAAAAACGGCTGTACGTACTTACTATTAAGAATTTATTTTTACTATTTTTAATATACAGAAATATTTACTTGCATGATTTTATAAACAGTTCATCTAGAAATGTAAATACTTACAACTTATGTTATGTTATTATTTATATCCCAAGAGTTCGCTGTAATTTTGTATAAAATACCTACTGATTAAGTATTAATCTTACTTAATAGATTAAGATTACGATCACTGCCATAATCTATCTGACAGGCAGGGTGCATGAATACTTACAAAACTTCAATAAAAATATTGAGTATTTTTCTAAAATATTGAGTACTAATCCTCACGCTGGGTGAGTTGGGGATCGCAGTTGGCGGTGGAATTGTTCAACAGGTAATCTGAAATAGATAAGTACCGTCAGTTAATAAGATATCAGATGAAAACGCGTATTTTATACTAGCTGCGCCCCGCGGCTTCGCACGCGTTGTTCCTATGGAAACATTTTAATGTGATTTTCATCCCGCGGGAACAGATTTATGGGATAAAAAGTATGCCTATGTTTTATTCCAGGATTAGAATTACCTGTATGCAAAATTTCAGCCAGATCCGTCCAGTAGTTTTGGCGTGAAGAAGTAACAAACATCCATCCATCCATACATCCGTACAAACTTTCGCCTTTATAATATTAGTTATAGTTATCACTATAGTTATATGTATTTATCGGCATTGGCAGCAAAGTAAATTGATAGTTTGATAAATACATAAAATATAAATGACAAAATAATGTATGACAGCTACTACAGTAGTATAAATAAATTACATATCCCTAGTAATTTATTTATACGGCCACATAAAATTTTATATTATTATATTTATATAACATTTTATTGAAAGAAGATTTCAATTTGATTTTAAAAACTGCATTCAAAGATTTTTGAAAAATCGCCTGTATCCACCTAAACCGGGAATTGAACCCGAAAATTTGTAAGAAAAACACCGTTAACTTTAAGATTTCAGACATGTAAGGGCTCAATTGCATGGATTAGTTTTTCCATTTAACAAAGCATCTAAAATAAAAGAAGACCATGAAATTTTAGATTCTATTAAAATAATTACGTTTTCCTTACAGGTAATCTAATTTAGCAAATGCTCAAAATAATAAGTCCCGCCCATTCATTCTGTTGTATACCAATTCTAACTCATTTAATAATTTCGTTACCAGTTGATTTATTTATCTTTTTAAGGTGTTCAGTTTTTTTTGCAGGAGTTACTACAGGACCAAGTTTAGTTTGTAACTCCTGCACATTTTCATACTGCTTATTGTAAACTAACCCCCTTATTCATAATAGTATGCTAACTCAGCACACTGCTCAATCTCGCTCTGTCTTCTTCTATTGACATAAGTCAGTCTGAGATATAACAGTATTTAGCAGCTGTTTTATGTTAGCCCACAATTATGAATAAAAGTAAGGTAATTTTTTCACATAACCTATTAAAAAAATCAGCGGGGCGAGGTCCAGTGATCTCGGCGGTTATCTAATTGGTCCCGTTGGTCAGTAACTATTTTATATAACATGTAAAATTTCATGGTCTTCCTTTTATTTGATATGATTGTTACCTTGGGATGACGATTTGCGAAAGACTGGAGGCAGATGCTGGATGCGTCAAGCTGAAGACAGGGCGCTATGGCGCTCATTAGGCCAATGTCCAGCAGTGGACTAATTTATGCTGATGATGATGATTGTTATCTGGAATAAAATAATACGATTGAGCCTTTAAATCGAAATAGTAAAATAAAAGGTGTTTTATCACAATTTTACGGGTTTTAGTGATTTAGATGGGCGATTTTTCAAAAATCTTTGAATAATGTGTAATTGTTTTTAAAATCAAAATGAAGTCTTCTTTCAGTACAATACTCTATCTACAATATTTAAGTACTTCCGCTCCATGTGGCATGGTTGTAGGACACCCTGTGTATAATAAAATGTATATAAATTATGTGTAATTTAACTGAAATTGCAATATACATTTTTGAATTTATTCATTATGTCTTCATTGTAGACCAACTCTTTGGCCCTGCCTGCCCCAAAGAAATCGAGCGATTTGTGGAGATGTGACAGCTCTCGGTGAGATCTTCATTTTGGATGACAGCTGTCAAACTGAAAACGGTCATATCTCGGAAACTACTGATCCTAGACCACTAGTTTGTATGGAGAAGTGACAGGTCTCGACGAGATCTTCATTTTGGATGACAGCTGTCAAACTAAAAATGGTCATATCTCGGAAACTACTCGTCTCAGACCACTAGTTTGTATGGAGATGTGACAGGTCTCGGTGAGATCTTCATTTTGGATGACAGCTGTCAAACTTAAAACGGTCATATCTCGGAAGCTACTCATCCTAGACCACTAGTTTGTATGGAGATGTGACAGGTCTCGGTGAGATCTTCATTTTGGATGACAGCTGTCAAACTGAAAACGATCATATCTTCGAAACTATTGATCCTAGACCATTAGTTTGTATGGAGATGTGACAGGTCTCGGTGAGATCTTCATTTTGGATGACAGCTGTCAAACTAAAAATGGTCATATCTCGGAAACTACTCGTCTCAGACCACTAGTTTGTATGGAGAAGTGACAGGTCTCGATGAGATCTTCATTTTGGATGACAGCTGTCAAACTAAAAATGATCATATCTCGAAAGCTTCTCGTCTCAGACCACTAGTTTGTATGGAGAAGTGACAGGTCTCGTTAAGATCTTCATTTTGGATGACAGCTGTCAAACTAAAAATGGTCATATCTCGGAAACTACTCGTCTCAGACCACTAGTTTGTATGGAGAAGTGACAGGTCTCGATGAGATCTTCATTTTGGATGACAGCTGTCAAATTAAAAATGTTCATATCTCGGAAACTACTCGTCTCAGACCACTAGTTTGTATGGAGAAGTGACAGGTCTCGATGAGATCTTCATTTTGGATGACAGCTCTCAAACTAAAATTAAAAAAACACAATGAACAACAGCGGAGTCTTAGTAATAGGGTCCCGTTACCGGTCACCGGGACGGTTACCCAATGGGTACAGAACCCTTTAAATTGACATAATTATAACCAAAACCTTAAAAACTTTAGTGAGAAAAAGAAAGGTCTAATAAATAGCAAATAATCTCTTTTTGCGAATTTGCTACTACGACGGGTTGAGTTACAGAACTTTTATTTTATATTTGAGTAAACAAGTTTACAGCGAGAATGGTGAAAAGCTAATTCTAGACACTTATTTTACGTACCTTGTTGGTATTTGCTTGTATGAACTTCTATGGTACAGCCTATTGTTGGAATACTGCATTCATCTTTAATTGTGTATGAACTAAATTTTGCCCCACAACCTCCAGGATAGCAGTCGATGTTGATGTTGAGGGATTCTATAAAGGAAACAGGCAATTAATATTCAAGTGACTTTTATTCACTACTATTTAGTTCAGTACAGCTGAATTGTGGAGCTGCTTCGGCTCACCGAGCAGACACTTCACAACCTGAACGCGGAACTGTTCTGCCTTGAGCGTGCGCAGATGTTTCCTACGGGTTATATTGTCAATGTCATGTATTGCATTAAGTATATCAATCATCTTTCACACTACTATTATAAACGCTAAAGCTACTGAACGGATCGGGCTCAAATTTTGCATTCCTAATTCTGGAATCAAACAAAGGTTACATATTAACACAGGACAACATACAAAGACAGATGGCGCTACTGCCATGTAAACATCGACTCTACGGAAATTTAATTAAATAAAATGTTTAAAGTATAAAAACAATGCAAATAATAATATAACAAGAATAATAACGCCATAAAACCCACGCGTGAGTGTTATCCAATAAAAAAAACTCGAACTTACGGAGAAACTAAAGTGAATGTGTATTACCAAAAAACTCACGAAAAGACAACTAAGTGCTGTGAAAACCTAATAATAAACATAACTTTGTAATTGTGATTTGTGACTGCGAACCAAAACTGACAGTGTAAAGCTTTAAGTAGATTTACGCCAGAATTAAACAACCCGACTCTAATAATATCAGTGTACAATCATAGACATTTTTATGAACGAGGGTAAAGTTAAAAATAGTGACTCAACTTGCATTTCTAATGTAACGAACTTTCAAATTCAATCAGAGACATTTTTATTACCATATACATAATTTCGACTCCCTTACTACAATCACTATTGGCCTAGCGGTGTTAGGTCTCAGTTTTATGCACATGTGGTTGATGTGACATAAGCTGGTTCGAAACTCGACAAATTAATTAATTTTGCTTTTTTTCAAAATTCAACAAGAGACTCGTCAAGGTGCCATCTACTAAATACGAGTGGTACTAAACTATCAAGATGGGTGATAATGAGAGTTATATCACAGTAAGGCGTGCGGTAACTCAATTGAATATTACCCGAACCGAAGCTGAAATGAGCGCAGACACGATAGATGTCACCACAGGTAGCCTCCCGGAGCTATCGGGTGATCTAAACGAAGAAATGAAAAATCTCATAGATAAAATAGAGACCTTACAAATTGAACTTAACAGTGCCCATAATGAAATAGAGAAATTGTCATTAGAAAATAAGGATCTTAGAAAGAATGTGGAAAACTTAAAAAAGAAAAATGACCTATGTATGAAACTTGGTCGTAACTCTCCGAAAAATTCCCCAAAAACGACACCAAAGTCTAAAAGTGCTAATTTGCAACCTAAACCTAAAAAAACTCATAAAGAGACACAAACAAATATTATTACAGAAAAAGAAAACATAAAATTTCACCAAAAGGACCAGGAAACACAAACACAATTATTCCAGAGATCATTATGAGAATGCGAACACCTACTAAAGAAAATAAACGCACACAAACGAATACTTTACTTACGGACAATCAGCAAAAAACCCATTACAAAATTCGAAACATAGCAAACAACACGAAAAATAAGGCAACGACATTGATAAATAGACCAAAGATATGTTTAATTAGCGAGAACAAAGAAAATAAAGTACTTACCATTGCCCAAGACTACATTCAAAATAATTACAATTTATGTCATTACTTAACCCCCCAAGCATACACTCGACAACTACTAAGGGGACTTAAAACCAAACTAACAGAGTATACAATGAGGGATTACTGCATAATACTTATGGGTGACCAAGATTTTCAGGAGTCATGTGATAACACTGAACTTTTGAGAAATATAAGGGAAACTCTTCAAGAAATAACAGGGACAAATGTTATAATATGTGCACCTATTTACAACTATGGCTATGGCACGAAGAAAATAAATGAAAGAATTCAAATTTTTAACAACCTCCTCTACCATGACATACAAACTTATAAATACGCATACATCCTAGATACAAATAGGCATTTAGTATATGACTACAACATGTTCCATAAACCATCTGGAAAGATAAGTAATCATGGACTTCGTATTGTTATGCAAGATTTAGCCCACCTCCTATGTAACTTAAAGAAATATGTAGAGCAAAGAGAATCATATATAAAAGATGTAGAAAATGAAGAATACGAAGTACAAAATCAGTTTTTTCTTGAGCAATAAATTGAATATTCTACACCAAAACATTGCTGGACTGCTGAATAAATCGGATCTTTTAGATATATGCCTGGATGAATTGACCGAAAAAGAGAAAACAGTTGACGTCGTATGCATCACGGAACATTTCATGATGGAAGGATATGAACAGTATTTGACAATCCCTAACTACACTCTAACCTCTATCTTTTGTCGCAAAGATAGCAAAAGAGGAGGAACATGCATCTTAGTAAGAAATGGATACAAATGGAACAATTTAAAGAAAATCTCAAATTTTTCTGTAGCTGGTACCTTTGAATGCTGTGCAGTGGAACTTATAGACTTCAACATTGTTATCCTTTGTGTGTATAGAATACCTAAAATTGAAAACTTAGATTTGTTTATGAAAACTTTTGAGAAAACATTGCAAGAACTATCACGAAAGAGTTATCAGAATATTCTTGTAGCTGGTGACTTTAATATTAATATATTAAAAAAGAATAACGTAACGCTTGACTTTGAATGTCTGCTTTTAAATTTTAATCTTAAGCTGGCTTTGAAGCAACCTACACGAATAAGGAGCCAAACGTGCATTGATAATTTTGCGCATAGTTTCAAAAAATCATGTGTAACTGAAGTTATAGAGTTCGCGTTATCGGATCACACCGCTCAACTTATTACTTGTCCAATACATAATTATAGTATCATGAAGTATTGGAAAGTTATCAGACGGGATTATTCAGTCGACAATATAAGGAAATTTACACGCATCTTAGAAGGCATTTCCTTTTCCGAAATATACAACGAAGAGGACTGTAATGCCGCTTATAATGAGTTCATAAAAACATTTAAACTGTTTTATGATCTGTGTTTCCCTCTTAAATTAATCACTATTAAGACAACCAGACCAGTTCAATGGATATCACGTGGTATTAAGTTAAGTTGTAAAAAGAAAAGGAAAATGCTTTGGAATTATAGGAGAGTGCCGAATGAAAATAATAAAAAAGAATATCATAAATACAGTAAATTGTTGAAAAAAATTATCAAACTTACGCAAAAGGCACAAAATAATTATAAAATAAACTCTTCCAAGAACAAGTCAAAAACATCTTGGAGCATTATAAATAGCTCTAAAAGAAACACGCCAAAGGACCCAATTACTAAAATTAAAATTAATGATACAATTATTACGAATCCAAGTGAAATTTCTAATGCTTTTAATAACTTTTTCATCGATAAGATTACGCCCATTACTGATTCTAAAAAACAGCCCACTAAATTGATAACAAGCCAAAAAGACTCTTTATTTATACAACCTTGTATACCAAATGACATCTTAAAAATAATTGCCTCATTGAATAATACCAATAGCGTTGGATATGACGGAATCGCAACAAAAATTCTAAAACATGTATCTAAATCTTTATGTGGTCCAATTTGTCACCTGCTGAACTTAAGTATTACGCAAGGTGTTTATCCTGATGCGCTTAAAGTATCCGTATTAAAACCTTTACATAAAAAACAGTCTAAAGAAAGCATGGAAAATTACCGACCAATCTCACTTATACCGGTAATCTCAAAAATTTTTGAAAAATATATCTACAATGCTATCAATAGTTATTTTGAAGCTCGTCATATACTTTGTAAAGAACAAACAGGTTTCAGAAAAAATAAAACAATTAATATGGCCTTATATGACTTTCTTTATAGAGTATCATACAATATGGATAAAAGAATACCAACGTGCTCGATTTTTTGTGACATGACCCAAGCCTTTGACTATATTAGACATGACATATTGCTAAGCAAACTTGAACTCTATGGACTAAGAGGAAATGTTTTGTTACTTATTAAATCTTACTTAGAAAATAGAATACAAATGACAGAAATAACCAATATTAATACTAGAACCAAGACTGAAGAATCTTTTACATCTAAAAAGTGGATAATGAAGTACGGGGTGCCACAGGGTAGTGTTCTAGGCCCTCTTTTGTTTATAATATATATTAACGATCTGCCAAAAGCCACCACACAACCCATGACTTTGTTTGCAGATGATAGTACAGTGACCATAACATGTAAAAATATTGCGACATATAAAAGTGACATCAATGTAGCCCTATGTGATATAATAGCCTGGCTAGATGACAATAACTTAAAAATTAATCTCTCTAAAACTAAAATTATTCATTTTCGACAACGTGACCCTGCTGATTCTAGAAACTTTGACATTAAATACAATAATACAATAATAGAACAAGTTACCTCGACGAAATTTTTAGGATTAAATATTGATAAAAAATTAAACTGGAAATCGCACATAGAGCTCTTATGTAAGAAAATTAAATACAATAATACAATAATAGAACAAGTTACCTCGACGAAATTTTTAGGATTAAATATTGATAAAAAATTAAACTGGAAATCGCACATAGAGCTCTATGTAAGAAAATTAATAGTACTGCGTATGTTCTGTATAAATTATCCCCAACAGTTAACGTAAAAACACTTCTTATAGCATATCATGGTCTAATAGCATCTCGCGTCAGATATGGATTGATTTTTTGGGGGAACTCTACCGACGTTGAAAGGGTATTTAAACATCAAAAACGATGTATTAGGGCGATGTTCAACCTTAACGTGCTAGATACCTGTAAACCTTATTTCATAGAACACAATATCCTTACTATTCCTTCGTTGTATATTCTGGAAACGGCTATGCTGGTAAAAAATAATGCTGATTTATTTTGTAGACTATCCGACGTCGTTGTACGGAATAGACGAGACAATAATAAAGTATGTGTCCCTGACTGTAAAACTACTTATATGCGCAAAAGCGTCTTCTACACCGCTCCTTATTTATATAATAAACTCCCAGAGTCACTGCGAAAGCTCCCTTGTTTGTTGTTTTATAGGAGGTTAAGATCATTCTTATCAAGAACCGCCTATTACACCGTAAATGAATTTATTATTGATAAAAATGTTACTTCATATTTTACTTGACCCAGCTTATACAGAATGATTGACATGATTTTAAATTTACGGTTTGATTTACAGACATTTATTTTTAATTAAGCTTATTATTTTGTGTTATTTTTAATTTAATTTAGTTATATAATTGTATTAAAACGATTGCATGCCTAAAGGCAGAAAACAATGATTCCAATTTAATATATTTAAGATCTTTATAACATTGTATTTCAAGCAATAAATGAACTTTTACTTTACTTTTACTTTTTTTACCTAAATTAACCCATAAATCGGTTCCCGTGGGATATAAATCACCTTTAAACGTTTCCATAGAATAAACGCGTCCGAAGCCGCGGGGCACAGCTACTTGCCCTTATTACCAGCTCTGCTTTGTTTTGGGCAAGATAATCAATATTGTTAATCAACACTTTTTTCGATAAAATTGTTGATCCTCAGTCTGAGATGAGCAGTTTCCGAGATATTATGACCGTTTTAAGTTTGACAGCTGTAATCCAAAATGAAGATCTCACCGAGACCTGTCACATCTCCATACAAACTAATGGTCTAGGATCAATAGTTTCGAAGATATGACCGTTTTCAGTTTGACAGCTGTCATCCAAAATGAAGATCTCACCGAGACCTGTCACATCTCCATACAAACTAATGGTCTGAGACGAGTAGTTTCCGAGATATGACCATTTTTAGTTTGACAGCTGTCATCCAAAATGAAGATCTCATCGAGACCTGTCACTTCTCCATACAAACTAGTGGTCTGAGACGAGTAGTTTCCGAGATATGACCATTTTTAGTTTGACAGCTGTCATCCAAAATGAAGATCTCACCGATACCTGTCATATCTCCATACATACCAGTGGTCTAGGATCAGTAGTTTCCGAGATATGACCGTTTTCAGTTTGACAGCTGTCATCCAAAATGAAGATCTCACCGAGACCTGTCACATCTCCATACAAACTAATGGTCTAGGATCAATAGTTTCGAAGATATGACCGTTTTCAGTTTGACAGCTGTCATCCAAAATGAAGATCTTAACGAGACCTGTCACTTCTCCATACAAACTAGTGGTCTGAGCCGAGTAGTTTCCGAGATATGATCATTTTTAGTTTGACAGCTGTCATCCAAAATGAAGATCTCATCGAGACCTGTCACTTCTCCATACAAACTAGTGGTCTGAGACGAGTAGTTTCCGAGATATGACCATTTTTAGTTTGACAGCTGTCATCCAAAATGAAGATCTTAACGAGACCTGTCACTTCTCCATACAAACTAGTGGTCTGAGACGAGTAGTTTCCGAGATATGACCATTTTTAGTTTGACAGCTGTCATCCAAAATGAAGATCTCACCGAGACCTGTCACATCTCGATACAAACTAATGGTCTAGGATCAATAGTTTCGAAGATATGACCGTTTTCAGTTTGACAGCTGTCATCCAAAATGAAGATCTCACCGAGACCTGTCACATCTCCATACAAACTAATGTTCTAGGATCAATAGTTTCGAAGATATGACCGTTTTCAGTTTGACAGCTGTCATCCAAAATGAAGATCTTAACGAGACCTGTCACTTCTCCATACAAACTTGTGGTCTGAGACGAGTAGTTTCCGAGATATGACCATTTTTAGTTTGACAGCTGTCATCCAAAATGAAGATCTCATCGAGACCTGTCACTTCTCCATACAAACTAGTGGTCTGAGACGAGTAGTTTCCGAGATATGACCATTTTTAGTTTGACAGCTGTCATCCAAAATGAAGATCTCACCGATACCTGTCATATCTCCATACATACCAGTGGTCTAGGA
Organism: Eupithecia tripunctaria; assembly: GCA_955876795.1. NCBI lineage: Eukaryota > Metazoa > Arthropoda > Insecta > Lepidoptera > Geometridae > Eupithecia > Eupithecia tripunctaria. Next base: position 8,952,395 of record OY041614.1, read on the forward strand.
TCAGTAGTTTCCGAGATATGACCGTTTTCAGTTTGACAGCTGTCATCCAAAATGAAGATCTCATCGAGACCTGTCATATCTCCATACATACCAGTGGTCTAGGATCAGTAGTTTCCGAGATATGACCGTTTTCAGTTTGACAGCTGTCATCCAAAATGAAGATCTCATCGAGACCTGTCACTTCTCCATACAAACTAATGGTCTAGGATCAATAGTTTCGAAGATATGACCGTTTTCAGTTTGACAGCTGTCATCCAAAATGAAGATCTCACCGAGACCTGTCACATCTCCATACAAACTAATGGTCTAGGATCAATAGTTTCGGAGATATGACCGTTTTCAGTTTGACAGCTGTCATCCAAAATGAAGATCTCACCGAGACCTGTCACATCTCCATACAAACTAATGGTCTAGGATCAATAGTTTCGGAGATATGACCGTTTTAAGTTTGAAAGCTGTCATCTAAAATGAAGATCTTAACGAGACCTGTCACTTCTCCATACAAACTAGTGGTCTGAGACGAGTAGTTTCCGAGATATGACCGTTTTCAGTTTGACAGCTGTCATTAAAGATGGATTTTTCGTCATCACCTTTTAATTGACACATAATAAATTACTATCACCAGTATTTTTTCGTGAGACGTTGGGAATGAGTAGGTCTCACGTGAGACGCTGGGAATAACTCATGCTCGTACGTCCACTCCGCCAAACAGGGACACAAATTACTACCGATACAAATTTTATGTTTTCTTACCTGAATTTCTTTCATCATAAATGATGATGCCATGTCACATGCAGAGGAAACTCAATTACCAGGTCATCCTGCATACGCTGGTGCAGTTTTTCAATAGGTAGGTACATAAATCAAATATTCTACGCCCGATGCTTTCACCCACAATCGACATCTGAAAAAAATTAAAAGCAGTATGTACTAGGTATCAAAATTAAACAGATAACATGTGTTTTTTTCACCAGAATATTATATAAATAAATACAATTTGTTTATGAGGAGGAGCTATGGAACTACTGGTATGATTTACAAATTATGTTGCACAGAAAGAGTGACGTACATTGCTACGTTGTCCAGGTACCCACTCGACCCCAATATTGAAAGGAAGTAGTGACGTGAAGTAGAACAGTGGTAGTTGAAAGGCCTGTCTACCTTCCCACGTGTAGGAGTATCGAATTCAGCTTCACAATAATAACCATGTAAAATTGGAGAAGTATGTAGGTACTTACCGATCAGGGTCTAGTGGAAAACTTGAAAGAAGCATGACCATCTTGGTTACCTTTCGTTTACCACACTTCCTGTTACGCCGACTATCCATGTTACTGAAGTTTTCACGGTAGTTATCTGCTGAAATACTTGAATTTTCAGAATTGTTAGTCTGATCCAAAATTGTTGTTTATCTCAACAATCCGATATAAAACTATAACAGGAAACACGCAAATTATAACACAAATCCATTTAAGTCACTCTAGCAGCGAAATATTTGATAATAATCAACAGTTTGTATTTTCGATCGAATCAATCTCAAATTTTGTAAAAAATGTAAAAAAAATAAAATCTGACAAAAACGCCATCAAAGACCGCCATTGACAATAAAATCATTGAGTAGAACTAACCATAAGGCATAAAATAGTCATTTCCGGTGCCAACTTGAGAAAAATAAGATTTGGCTTCAAAAGTTGGCTAAATTTCATTACATTACAACCATAGACTAGTAAATTTCATGGTTAAATTTTTGGCAATTGTGTTGCGACAGGCTGGTTATTTCTTTATTGTAATAAAAAAAAATACTACGAAATCACTTCCTATTAATATTAGAAATTTTTAAATTTTGAACAATGTCGTGTCTTAAAAAGGAACGTAAGCCGATAATTCCAATCAAGACTCTAGATATAATTTTTAGGCGGCGTTACTTGCCCAATACCCAGTTCTACTTTGCAAATCGTAAACATGCGTTTGAAAAAGACAAGGTTCAAAAACCAGGCAGGCCCTTTCGCGTGGCACGGAGCGAGAAACTCTTGTCCTATATAAAGTACAGTGATCGAAAAGAAAAGTTGATAACAAGAGATAGACTCGCACAACCACTTCACAAAAAGGATAACCTGAGGATAGCTGCTACCAGAGACATATCGCAACGACTGTTCCTTGAAGAACCGCCTGATGACGTGAGAGCTGTTGTTGAAATACATCCTGAATTCTATACTGTGATTGAAGGCCGACCTATCCGTTCTTTCGATGATATCAAAGTTTACACAAATAATATCCGACTCTATGCTATGAATCGCCAACAAATAGGATATCGCCGTGACTTAGTCTTGAAGATAGATCTGAGTATTGCAGAAGAAACTTCGCAACATGATCGCATTCTCGATGAACTAAAGTTACATATAAAACACTTTCAAAAATTTCTGACCGAAGACTACAAAAAAGCTTGCTTAAAAGTATCAAAAGCCGAAAAAGTTTATGCAGACTTGCTAGCAAAAAATACTGAATTACTAACCTACGTTACAGAGTTAACAATCGTAAATAATATACTATTTAAACTGGATGCGATAAGAGGCATACTTAAGACATATAGAAATTATTTAATTTTCGTAGCGCCACTCTCCTGGAGGCAGCACCACGACGAGTCATTGAGAGGAAAAGTACAATCTATTCAATTTGAAGCAGGATATTTTGTGACGGATAACGACTTAGTTGAATCTTTAGATATTGATAAAATGGTTGAGTTAGCGAGAATTGAATTGCAAAATCCAAACCCGGCAAGGCTTTATTTCAAAACGCCTAAGCAAATGATGCATCTTTTCCGTACAATGGAACTACAGAGTAGAGAGTATTTGACACAACTTTCCAAGACAAATGCTCCGTTCCGACTCCTGCAAGATAGAAAAAAACAGTTGCATGCGGCTACAAAAGTAGAGCAAGATTACTTCCAATACTATATTGACAAAATTAACAGCGATACGGAAAGAGAAGTTTACAATGAAATTTACTTCCAGGAAAAGTTTTATCGAATATTAAAGGACACATTTTATGCCAGTGTTGCCAGCCCGACTACGCTGAAGTTAAAAATTTGTATTGAATATGTTTACGAGGAAATATTTGGAAAATGTGAAGAAGGACATCAAACTCTGCAGGACCCCATGAAAATCCTCGAAGTTTTGTACGAAGATTACAATCTGAGATTGGACTCGCTCGATTTTAAGATAGTTAATCAAGCGCGAACCGACAACTTTGCTCAAGACCGGAAAATGATGCACAACGCTTATCAAGCTCAAAGAGAACTAAGAGCTTTCGCTGAAATGACCAATGCTATGAATAAGGCTTTCTTAAAGCCAGCGGAGTTCAAACTTCCTGAAATCAAAAAGTTCAGTGACAAACCGAGTAAATTAAAGAAACAGGGTTCAAAATCATTAAAGCTGTCAACATCCTTAATACCACCTCCGAAAAAGTATAAGCTTTCAGCTGAGGAAAGGGAAGGCTTAGAGCTGTTTACGGAATGGTGTGAGGGGATGGACCCCGCGCCTTTCCTCGAAATATACTATAAATATGTAAAACCATCGTTTGATTGGGTGCCTAAGAAAAGTCAGATGCATTTTTAAATACGGGATACTTAGACGGAATACTTTTATAATACGATAGGTAAGTACCTATCTGACTGTATTTGTTTTCTATGTTAAATCATATTATACTGTACGACTTAGTAAATAGTACATTGTTACCCAAGGGATGAAAGTAAGTTATTTAGTCCCTACGCGAGGCGCGCGCTAAGGGAGCGTTCAAGTATTACGTAACGCAATTTTTGAAGATTTTTGACCCCCCCTCCCTCCACTGTAACGCTCCGTAACGTTTTTCAGTACCCCCCCCCCCCCCCTCCCTTTCTAAACGTTACGTAACACTCAAGTGATCATTTTTGCTCTGAAGTCGCAAAAAGTTAGGTTATAGTTTTTTATTCCAATTTTCCATCATCATTTTAAAATTCCAATTTCTGAGTTTTAATTCCCTAATTTTTTATATAAAAAAAGAAATAATGTTACGTAACGTGTTGTAAGAAAGACCCCCTCCCGCCCCTGTAACGCATCGTAACGTTTTACGAGACCCCCCCCCCGCCCCCCGAATTGCGTTACGTAATACTTGAACGCTCCCTAATAGTTCGAGGGACTAAATGTTACTTTCACCCGAGGTAAACACTGTGTTTTTCGAATAAAATTAAAATATGAATGTGCTACAGAAAAAAATAGTAAATATTATTTTACATACATAGCGAGATATTTATTTAAAGTCTATGGTAAAATTAGAGCAATTATTAGTCACAGATAGTGAAAGGTACCCAGTTTCCAGGTACCTCTTGAGAAGTGAAAACTTTGGAATCTTTGGATTTTTTTGGTTAAATCCATTATTGTTATAAACGTTTTCTTATAACGATTTAACTATGTTCTAAGGTCGTACAACTATTTTCATAAAATAGTTGTACGATTTTAGGTACCTTCATTTTGACTTAGGTGGTAAAAGGTTTTCCACTAGTGCTTTATAAAATCAGAGGCGTTAAATCTATGTCTGAACTCATTGTAATAATCATACAAAACTCTACAACTCGAAAAATCGAATGAAGATAGGATTGACGTTTTTCCGCTTTTTTCTTAAGCATAGAAAATCCTCTTTAGAGATGGCAGAATAAAGCCATGGTAGCTCTCGCTATTCTACCATTAATTTGTATAATTTAAAAATAAATATAAGAATGAAAATATTTAGTAACAATTCCGCGAAAAAACCGTCTGCGATAAAATCTAACAAATTATACATTTATACAAAATAAAAGAACATTTATCAAAGTAAGTCGTCAACTAGTTTCGTCTCTCCACGAGACATCATCAGGACACCACACCACTCGATTTTGACACTTATAGGACAAGTAGGTAAATAATCTCAAAACAACGTAGTAATTAAAAAAAACTACTTTACGCACGGATCAAAACCCAAAAACCTTCCATAGGGTACTTCCTCCTTTCACCTTGAATCATTAAATTTTGGCAAGGAGTAAGGCATAGGTCCTAAAGCTCAAGGACAACCAAAAATACTTTTTTCTAATTTGCATAAACGAAAAATGCATAGCTATATAGTTTATATGAAACCCTTGGTGTGCGAGTGTGTGCGACTCGCACTTGGCGTTTTATTTTACTTGCCCATAGGTGCGTTTTCGTGAGACGTTGGGAATAAGCTCGTCCCACATGAGACGTTGGGAATAACTCTTATGTACCTATGCACGCTTTTCGTATTTCTCCATCAATTATGAACCCACTTTAATAATTATTTTGCTATTTTATAGAGATTGATCCCAATATTGTCACATAATTTTATAAATTTTCCAGGAAATTAGTATTTGTTTTTAATTAGTATTTGTCCCGCAAGGCCTGTAGAGTCCATAGATTTAAGAGTCCAGATGGTCATGGTTTCTTTATTAGTATAGTTTATTATAATCGCAACGGTTTCTGTGTGGTTTTCATTTACCTATTGGGGGTTATCTTTTACCTGATTCATCATGGATGACAACGAGGTTACTATCGCTATTCCAAAGGCAAGAATTTTCGGCCAAGAGCCTGTTTGTGTGAAAACCTCGAAAAAAATAAAACAGAAAATTACTACGGACCTTTCCAAAGCAACACTGCAAAAATATACCTTGCCTGAACCAATGCCATTAACGGTTAAATCTTTGAAAAATGATGGAATATTTCGTTCCTACGTATCTTACGCTAAAAAGCAAAGCAGCCTTATACATAAGCAACGTTTGGCTATTGGTTTAATAGAGAAGTACAAGATTCAGTATATTGATTTGCGTAAACGTTTGCATGTTGACCATCCTGTTGATGACGTATTCGCTGTAACTGACATTGATGAAACCTTTTTTCGTTATTTAAATGGTCGTCCGTTGCCTGAGCACAATATTCCCGTCTACAAAACTTTAAAGATTATGCTGAGTAAACATCTTCGTTTGAGACATGAGATAGGGTGTAAGAATGACTGTGCGCTCAATATTGAAGCGAATCGTAGAAGAGAAATTAAAATGTACGATTTTAGCTTGAAGAAATACAAAGAGCAGGTCAAGTTGTTTGATACGTTTATTTCTGAGGACTATCAAAAGTCCATGGAATTTTTGAAAAAATGTGACGTGTTAGAAAATAAAGTTCTTGTAGAAGTCCAAAATCTAAGGAATTTAGCTAATGATAAGTTCCTTATAATATCCAGATTGGTTGGACTTGACTACCTGTATGGCCTACAGCAGAAGTATGGAAGATTTTTGTATTATTTGTCGCCTCCCAGCTGGAGGTACCAGCATAGAGAATTCGCTCGCTCCGTTGAAATAGAAGCTATGGGATTCGATCTAGGCACGATCAATGAAGAGGACACGTTCAATGTAATATTTGAAAAGATGCGTAAAGAATGTGATTCTGGGCTGATTAAACCAGTTCTGTTTTTTAAAGAGCCAGAGCATTTGATGAATTTATTTGAAACTTTCGAAAAACAACAATTGAATCATATAACGTACTTAGATCACTTAAAGCCGCATGCTCAGATTTTAATCAAAGGGATAAAACAACTAAAAGAATACAACATTGCAGACAGTGCCATGGTTTTACATATGATTAAACATTTCCAGGCGCAATTAGAGTTCGCTCAAGAACGGGAAGCTCAGCTAAAAATGAAGTTTTTTAAGGTGCTTAACGGTCTCTTTTTTGAATCAGTGGGAGCTGCGGAGGTTCTTAAAATCCAAATTCATTCAGAGTTTTGTTATGAAAAAGTTTTTATAGACCATCCATTCAACATGTCGATTTCAGCTATAGCTAGAGCCATTGAAAATGACTACATGGATTACTGCCGTAAATTGGATGAAATGCATAGCAATAAAGTAAAACAAGCGACGAAACAGTACATCGAGGCAGAAAAAAGGAAAATGAAACGAGCAAAAAAAGCTACCAGAGAACTTCGTATGTTTGCAGTAATGGAGAAAGCATTACTTCATTCCTTTGCGCCTATCCCAAACAGAACGTCACAGCCACTGCCTTTTCAACGAACGGATTTATCTACGAAATGTGTATCTTTCAAAGAAAATGCTCCAAAGAAAAAGACGCATGAGCTAACTGAAAGTGAAGTTGAATATTTGTCTTTGTTTACAGACTGGAATAAAGACGAAGACCCTGCTCGTTACATCCATTTTGCTGATGATAGTGAAGAAACCCAGGCTCCTGTCGCTTCAGGGAGCAAAAATAAATAAAACAACAAATGTATTGGAAACAGGCTTTATTTACGGGGTCTATAAAAAAAAAGTCTAATATTTCCATAAAACAATACATACATATAAAATAAATTAAACAGAATAGATACATACATAATGAGATACTTACCTTTTAATTCGAAACAAAACATTTAAAAAACTTATTTTTTATTTAAACATTATACTACTCGTTTTATAAATAACGTAACGTTTGGTTTCATGGTACATATTGACAAATAACTAGCTGGAATTTACATATTTACAAAGTGAGTAACATAAATAAAACTGGTAAATACGATGTAATGAATCAGGGATTACACTAAAGCTAATTATTTGAGTAGGTAAAGTAAATAAATACTTAGTAAAACGATACCACTTGTGAACACGTTCATTACCGTTTACAGTCTATACTACAAGCCTTGACAAGAGACAACTTTATAAATCAATTACCAATGCAGTATTTGATGTAAAAAAAATCGAAAAGAAAAAAAATGAAAATAAATCGAATTGAAAACTTCTTTACGAATCATGTAATAAAATATTTGCTTCAGGTTTAAGATAACTGTATAGTGGAGACGGATAATAATAACATATGTACCTACCTACTTGTAGTTGCGAAACCAATAACTGTAGGTACGTACCATATAGGTACGTACCTACAGTTATCGGTTTCGCATATTTTTATTTTAAGCTTCACATTTTTTCATTCTTTGTTATATGTCTTTGATTTATTAATAGGTATAATATGACATGTAAATCATCAAAGAAATCCTTATATTATTTTTCTTGTGTTTGTTTGCCCTTTTTGTGAGTATTTTTATTTCATGTAGTACGAAAATGGACATATGATTTTATATGACTTTATATTTCTAAATGCCTACCAGCAATAAAAAGGTTATACATACACGTAAGTATTTACAGACTATTTACAAAGAGAAGCAGTCTAAAAATATAAAAAAGCCTCTTCCATATCCAGACCATAAGGTTGTAACTATATTGATTCAATATGACCAAGATAAAGCATAATTGTAAGAAAAATACGATGAAAGAACATACTGAAGAAGATAGAGGCACTGAGGGAAATTTCAAGGTCGAAGATACAGGTCCTATTTGTTCAAGAACATTTGAAAATTAGCAATAAGATTAAGGAACGAGATAGAACACGCGAATGGGTAACATTGATATTAACACACAAACAATGACACGACATCAAGAGATGGAATACACATATTCTATGAATTTATTTAGCAGTTAACATGAAAATCATATCAATAGTCGGTAATTTAGTTACCTAAGTATTTTAATGATGGAAAAATATTTCCTCGAGTTTTATTTTGATAAAATTAAGTGGGCAAATTTTATTTCATGGAAAAGCTTTCTAAAATCGTTTAAGCCCCTTTCTTTCTTTAGCGATGTGCTAATCTCCACGAAGTTAATCTACTCGACACTAGACTACTGGTCCCACGGAATATTCTATCTGAGTAAATGTTTTATCAAAGAAAAACTGTAGATAAACGTACCGTGGGATTTGCATACTTGTGAGTTGACTGATGCAATATCCATTGCTCTCTAAGTACTGCACAAGGTACTATGCGTTCGCTCCGTCGTCATAGCGAAGCGAAGGTGTCGTCAACTTTCTTATCTGAATTGCATCGGTTTTTTTATCTTTCACCTAGCTATTTTCAAACGAAAATGACTAGTAGTTAAAATTAATTTCAAAATACCTATTCGTTCCTTTCAAAATGTTCAATATAAATTGAGCAACATTATGATGGAATAATTCATAAGACGTTACACATCTATTCATAAAACAATATTTGGTGTTTAGCGGACGTTACCGAAATCATCCGTACGATTCAACGAGCATTAAAAACTTGCAATAATCGCACTAATTATTTCACCGTACAGTCGATTCGTAACCAACTCTTCGCCAGATTCGTTTATCTGACGCGTTTCTTCTGCAGTTTTGCGAGTTTTCTTCTCTTTAGTATCATCTCGTATAGTGCGTCTAGTCCCTCGTGTAGACCCTCGCCTGTGATCGCGCAGGCGGGCTGCACGTGCCAGGCGTGCGCGTCCCGTGATCCGTGCGGCGATGACACCAGCTCGTGCAGGCCCAGCAGCTTCTCTAGTTCTCGAGGCTCCTTCGCTCCTGGTAAGTCTTGCTTGTTTGCTAGCACGAGGATCGGAACTCCGTTGTTATCCGGTGACTTCGCCGTCCTTATCAACTCCATTTTCGCTTCCTCCATTCTTTCTACATCGACGGAATCTAGCACAAATATGATGCCGTCCGTGCATCTCGTGTACGATTTCCATAGTGGTCGTAACTTTTCTTGTCCTCCCACGTCCCATACGAGGAAGTTGACACCTTTGGATTTGCCGATGGTGCCCTTGACCTTTTCGCAGTTGAATCCTATGGTGGGGACAGTGTTGAGGTACTGGTCGAACTTGAGTCGGTAGAGCGCAGTGGTCTTCCCTGCGGAGTCGAGACCGAGCATTACGACGTGCAGCGTGCCCTGTGCTGAAGGGAGCGCGTCGAGCAAGCTCGAGTTCTTGCCCATATTCGCACCCATGCTGCGGCTTATCTCACGCTGTCGTCCAACCGGAACATTATAAATCGTTGTTCACTTCTGAAAAAGAAGAAAACAATAGTTGTTTATATATAAGAAATTAAGTATAACTAATAGGCTTTATCTTAACTACCCTACCTCATCATCCTGATAAATTTCAATATATAATATAATCAAGATGGTTCAGTTTTGACTTAAGTGTTTAGATACTATATCTCGTTAGTTTACTTCAAAGGCGTGAGAGGTACCTCATCTGAATGTGAATTTGTTAGTGCATTGCAGCGTTAAATCCGGTTCTATTCTGGTGCGCATCTGCGCTGAGCAACATGCTCGCGAGATAATAACGTTTTCCTAATAATACGCCGGGGATCACGCCGTTAATTACGGTAATGTGCATAATAAAACAGCTTCGTGCTTGAGTTCCAGCACTGAGGCAAAATGCGATTTCGTAATACTGGTAAGTTACTTGCTATTAGAATTCTAATATAACCCGCGTATTTCTTACTTTTATTTATTGGCGAAGTATCTGCTTCGGTTTATTCTACACTAACCGAACCTGAAGTGTAGCTAGAATAATTTACAATACCTGTTACTTGTATTCTTGGCTATTTTGATAGTTTTCGCAATCATCATTTGGGTTAATTGGTTCGGATGATTTGCTCCGAATATAAATTTTATGGCTATCGAGGCGCCAGACCGCCATACAAACGTTATAAAAGATACAAAGTTGCAAGCCTCGCCAGCTTTCATTCCGTATTCAGCTTCAGGCGTTTTTAGCTACAGATATTTACCTAGTGCTACGAGTACGTAAGCTAAAATTGTGTAACGGTATAGACAGGTTGGTGGGAGGGTCTCGAGACGCGATGTCGCCGAGGCTTCTGTGCCCTTTTAATAATTATTCGCGGCAGACTCGAGTCGACGACTTTTTGCTGAGCCGCGGCCGGGTAACGATGCGAAGTTACAGTTCGGTCAACGCACCTGCCGTCTTTGTAACTCGTAATTGGAGGTCGTAAAGTTCAGAATGGAAAAGTTTTTGACTTACTGAAAGCACAATCAGCTTTGTGCGATGTACATAGGTATAATTCAGTTTCGTACCTGTGCTGTGACGTATAAAATTCAATCTCTGCACTATGGGAGTAATGACCGGCCGTAAATGAATAAATAAGCTTGATTGTGTTTTGGCAAGGCTGCTTTTTTTTTTCCAAAGCCTTACATAACACCACCAAGGCTCACTTCAACGTTGTTATGGGGGACTTTAACGGCAAGGTGGGAATCCGGACTGGCAACGAATCCCGAATAGGCTCGCATGGTTATGGAGTTAGGAATCACAGGGGGCAAATGCTTGTCAACTTCCTTGAGAAGGAGGGGCTGTTCTTAATGAACTCTTTCTTTAAGAAACCGCCCCAGAGGAAGTGGACGTGGCGAAGCCCCGACACTGTGACTAAAAATGAGATCGACTTCATCATGACGGATAGCAAGCACATATTCAGAGATGTCTCAGTGATCAACAGGTTTAATACCGGATCTGATCACCGACTGCTCCGAGGCTCTCTGAATATCAACTTAAAGCTTGAAAGAAACCGTCTGATGAAGTCCACGCTCCGACCTAATCCAATCCAGATCATGGCGGGCACCGAGAAGTTCCAGCAGCTTCTCGGGAATAGATTCATTGCCTTGGATCCCACTGATGACGCTGACGAGACCCTACACAATCTGGTCGAAACGTTGAGGAACGAAGGCATCAGATTCTGCCAAAAGCAGCGTACTGGCAAGAAATCCAAACTCTCGGATGAGACTCTCGGGCTGATGGCAAAAAGACGGGAAACCACCCAAGCGACTTCTTCAGACAGGTCAGACCTGAACAAGCGAATTGCGAAGATGGTACGGCGCGACCTTCGGAGCTCCAACACACGCCTCATTGAAGAGGCAATAGAGCGAAACCGAGGGTCCAAAGTATTCACTCAGCAGCTTGGCAGGAGCCACCTGACGAAGCTTAAAACGCACGATGGGAGGACCGTTTTGTCGAAGCTGGAGATATCCGCCGAGATAGAGGATTTCTATGGCCGATTATACGCTGCACATGCCCCTCGTCCCCAACGAGTCGACCACGATTCAAGAGCCACCCTGACACGCCACTATACCGACGAACTGCCAGTCATCAGTCAAGACGAGATTGTGCTAGCTCTGAGGCAGCTTAGAAATGGAAAAGCCCCCGGTGAGGACGGCATAACATCAGAGCTTTTAAAAGCCGGAGGAGCCCCTGTTATACAGGAACTACAGAAACTCTTCAACGCCGTCTTTCACAGTGGGAGAACTCCAAAGGCGTGGAGCGGGAGTTTGGTGGTGCTCTTTTTTAAGAAGGGAGATAAAACCCTCCTTAAAAACTACAGACCCATCTCACTCCTGAGCCACGTCTATAAGCTGTTCTCACGAGTGATCACGAACCGTCTCGCCAGGAGACTCGACGAGTTCCAGCCACCGGAACAGGCCGGGTTTCGCGGAGGATATGGCACCATAGACCACATACACACAGTGAGGCAGATTATACAGAAGTCCGAAGAGTATAATCAGCCCCTGTGTCTGGCCTTTGTGGACTATGAGAAGGCCTTTGACTCTGTCGAAACCTGGGCTGTTCTGGAATCCTTACAGCGATGCCAAGTAGACTATCGTTATATCGAGGTGCTGAGATGTCTCTACGACGCCGCGACCATGAGTGTCCAAGTACAGGACCAGCAGTCCAAACCCATCCAACTGCGCAGAGGAGTGAGGCAGGGGGATGTTATATCCCCGAAACTGTTCACGAGTGCCTTGGAAGATATGTTTAAGACACTGGACTGGAAAGGTAAGGGCATCAACATAAACGGCGATTACATCTCACACCTTCGATTCGCTGATGACATAGTCGTAATGGCGGAGTCGTTGGAGGAGCTAAACCAGATGCTGGACGGCCTAGCTTTAGCCTCACGATGCATCGGTCTCGGCATGAATTTGGATAAAACCAAAATCATGATCAATGGCCTCATTGATCCGGGACCGGTCGTCGTACATGGCCACCCTCTCGAAATTGTTTCCGAGTACACTTACCTTGGACAAATTCTGCAGTTGGGTAAAAACAATTTTGAGAAGGAGGCCAAGAGGAGGATTCAGCTAGGCTGGGCAGCGTTTGGAAAGCTACGTCGAGTCTTCTCGTCATCCATACCGCAATGCTTGAAAACGAAAGTTTTCAATCAGTGCGTCCTACCCGTCATGACCTACGGAGCTGAGACGTGGACACTCACGATAGGGCTGGTCCACCAGTTTAAAGTCGCTCAGCGAGCTATGGAAAGAGCTATGCTCGGAGTCTCTCTGAAGGATAGGATTCGTAACGAATACATCCGACAGAGAACCAAAGTTATCGACATAGCTCAAAGAATTAGCAAACTGAAGTGGCAGTGGGCCGGCCATATCTCGCGAAGAACCGATAACCGCTGGGGTAAACGAGTTCTTGAGTGGAGACCGCGACTCGGCAAACGTAGTGTAGGACGCCCTCCGGCCAGGTGGGATGACGATCTGCGAAAGACTGCAGGCAGATGCTGGATGCGTCAAGCTGAAGACAGGGCGCTATGGCGCTCATTAGGGGAGGCCTATGTCCAGCAGTGGACTAATATAGGCTGATGATGATGATGATGATGAAGGCTTTCTGAGAGTAAAAATATAGCTTTCTTTATTTTATGAAAATGAACTTACTTGTTAGTTCTGGTCAACGTTTTCATAATGTCTAAGCGACATGAGCTTATTTTGCAATTATTGCATTGTAAAGTTTCAAGTTTCACATAAAAACTTATTGACGATTGTTGATAATAAAACAGAGGCATAAAAAGAAAGCGCTAAGCGCCGAATATTGTATGACATCGAAAGTTTTTGTATTAAAATTCCGAGGTCGAATGGATCGCCACTGGGACTCGAACACTGGCAGGTCTATCTTGAAAAACTAGAATTGCAACTTTTGTTTTTAAAGACACGCTTCATACGGCTTAACAAAGGTCACTGTGTCGATTAGACTTCGTACCTATCGTCACCTAAACCATCGTAAAATAGAGCACCGTCGAATCACTCTGGATTTGAGACTTAACATCCATTCTACAACGTCGCTTATCACGGAATTCCCAAAGGGATTTAACACGAAATGCAAAGCCCGTCGCCGAAAATCCCATAAATAATTGATCACCATTTCGTTTTACCAAGAAAAACAAATACTTTTCCGCCAGATCTTGAAGGGAATAACAGAGTGGAAACATTCGGTCGGTACTATGCAGGGTTAAAAGAGTCAAGAGAAAGCATGAGACGAATGCTGGCCCTTACTTTCTCTGGTTCGTGCCACGCCTCGCTTCAAACTATATTACTTACAGGATTACTGGCTTTCTGTTAATGCCTGCTTATTAATGAGGGTGTTACTTGGCAAACATTATCCTTTTCAGCCTACTTCGCAAATCAGTTATTTCCCGAATCCTTGATTATTTATCTATCTTTAGCAATCTCTTTACTTAATCTGATCTAGTGAATGTATTACCAAAATGTGACCAATTTTTATAAACCAATGCAAATAATTATGGTTGTAGCAAAAACAAAAGTTCTGTCTGCAACTCTACAATTATGAGCAACTTCAATTTGTTCATATCTACAAGATTTTCTTTCGATGTTGCAACACGCTCACTTTCATTTAAAGGGCGAATGTAGGACACCTTCGGAGCGGAGTTCAATACTCCACAAAGTTTGATACACTCCCTAAATTGGTTGAGGTCAGTATATACTTTTGTTCTCTGTGTTATTTCGATTCAACTCGTCGCCTCGCAGCCATTTATCTTCGAGTACCCGAAATTGCATTGTTTTACCGACTTCTCTAGGGAATATGAAAAGAGTTCTACCTACCCAAAATTACACAAAATAATACCACAGCAGTGCCTTAGCCTAGTGCAACCAGTGTAGTATTTTATTGTGGTGCTATGAGTATGCTATTTTAATCATTCGTTTTCGGGATCACTATCAATAAGTAATGTATGACTAATGAGCCTAATTTTTTTGCCAGTTTTAGATGGCAACATACGAAATTCGTTCAATGCGTGATCGGAATGATACCACAGTAACTTCCATAAGATGTGGGCAGTCCAGTTAGGTTCCGCTATCCAACCTGGTATGCGTTGCAACAGGTCTATCCATATGCAACTTGCGCGTCTGAATAGGTCGCCCTGGTTCCGATGACCACGTCAGATCTTCCGCTATAGTAATTAATTTATCCGTTCTATAGATAATTCAATTTATTTTTAATTTTCTTCGTCTGTTAAATGGTAATGACTTTCATTGAAAGTGGGTTATGCCCGATTACTGCGCTTTGACTTGGACTTTAGAGCTCAATATGAGAGAGAGCTTTTTCTTTGTAAAGTTGGCTTGGTAATGATATTCTGACCAGTTTAGTTGGTTAGATATGTGGCTTTTCTTGAACTAACCTCTCCTTTACAAGCAAGCAGAACACAGTCCCAGACCACTTACTTTCTCTGGTTCGTGCCACGCCTCGCTTCAAACTATATTACTTACAGGATTACTGGCTTTCTGTTAATGCCTGCTTATTAATGAGGGTGTTACTTGGCAAACATTATCCTTTTCAGCCTACTTCGCAAATCAGTTATTTCCCGAATCCTTGATTATTTATCTATCTTTAGCAATCTCTTTACTTAATCTGATCTAGTGAATGTATTACCAAAATGTGACCAATTTTTATAAACCAATGCAAATAATTATGGTTGTAGCAAAAACAAAAGTTCTGTCTGCAACTCTACAATTATGAGCAACTTCAATTTGTTCATATCTACAAGATTTTCTTTCGATGTTGCAACACGCTCACTTTCATTTAAAGGGCGAATGTAGGACACCTTCGGAGCGGAGTTCAATACTCCACAAAGTTTGATACACTCCCTAAATTGGTTGAGGTCAGTATATACTTTTGTTCTCTGTGTTATTTCGATTCAACTCGTCGCCTCGCAGCCATTTATCTTCGAGTACCCGAAATTGCATTGTTTTACCGACTTCTCTAGGGAATATGAAAAGAGTTCTACCTACCCAAAATTACACAAAATAATACCACAGCAGTGCCTTAGCCTAGTGCAACCAGTGTAGTATTTTATTGTGGTGCTATGAGTATGCTATTTTAATCATTCGTTTTCGGGATCACTATCAATAAGTAATGTATGACTAATGAGCCTAATTTTTTTGCCAGTTTTAGATGGCAACATACGAAATTCGTTCAATGCGTGATCGGAATGATACCACAGTAACTTCCATAAGATGTGGGCAGTCCAGTTAGGTTCCGCTATCCAACCTGGTATGCGTTGCAACAGGTCTATCCATATGCAACTTGCGCGTCTGAATAGGTCGCCCTGGTTCCGATGACCACGTCAGATCTTCCGCTATAGTAATTAATTTATCCGTTCTATAGATAATTCAATTTATTTTTAATTTTCTTCGTCTGTTAAATGGTAATGACTTTCATTGAAAGTGGGTTATGCCCGATTACTGCGCTTTGACTTGGACTTTAGAGCTCAATATGAGAGAGAGCTTTTTCTTTGTAAAGTTGGCTTGGTAATGATATTCTGACCAGTTTAGTTGGTTAGATATGTGGCTTTTCTTGAACTAACCTCTCCTTTACAAGCAAGCAGAACACAGTCCCAGACCACCAGAACCTGGTTATTATTAGTACCTAGTGCTAAAGAGACTTCGAACATGTATTGAGTGAGACCTATCATTAGACTAAGTAATTTGACCTGGTGGGTTGGTTCTAATTTAACTTGTTTAATAAAATCTACATTATTTTACGGTAGCAAATGCATTTGCCTTCTTAAATTCTTCACCACGTCTAATCTTCGTCAGATTTTACGACCAACTTCAAGTTATCGGTAAATTTATCTTTTTGTCGTTTATAAATGATAATTTTCATTCTTTTGCAATACATTTTGGAGTCTATTGTATCAGCAAAGTTGTTTTTTGTGCTTATTAAATCATTTGTTTCCATTTTGTTACCTAATCTTTTATGTGCGTGCTATTCATTATGCTAAATATCTTAATTCTTACAAAACCGGGATTATGTTTGTAGGTAAAGTGCAATTCATTAATTCATAACATTAGTTAATACAACAGACTTGAGTTATATCCTGCTCTACTCGTTGGAATAAATTCAGTTTTTGTTAGGTTAGGTGCGGATACTTACCAGAGAGAGAAATCCTTGGACAGCAATCCAAATGAGTTGCTTCAGTCTCAAAATACTCGTTTCTGTAACAATAAAAAAACTCTGATTAGTTACGGTTTAAGAGGAAGTCTGAGTGTACCGACATTTCCGCGTTCTTTGTTCAAACTTCCATAATGCCTAATTGTCTAATGAAGTTTTCATAAAGTTTTTTTATCTGCAAGGAGATCTAGATCTCTTTCATAGGTAAGAGATAGGATGTTTCATCAAGGGCAAACTCATTCGGATAGTGGCAGCAGCAAGCAATTTCCGCTACTACACCTTTTATAGAACTGTCTCCGCCCCTGCCATCCTGTTCCATTGGCAGATTGCTGGATATTAGAAAATTGAACGGAAGCTTCGCGGATGTTTTTCTATTTATGGGAGAGAATAGAAAACTGGTAGTTGTCTCGCACAAGCGACTCATCGAAAAACTTGTGTGTAACATACAATGACTGGACTTAGAGCAAAATGATTGAAATTGGAAGGTTGAAAAGTAATTGCAAGCGTTAACACTTTCATGACCCAATACGCAGATGTCTTCCTTCAGACTGGAGCAGTGGCGTGTCCCTGCGGGTCGCACCACCGAGACTGGGCAGTAAATGCGTTAGACAAACGGAACAGCAGGTTACGTAAAACATTTTATTGCTCTGACTCAGCTGAACGTGAATGAAAACTTGTCAATGAGTTGTGTAATGGCAATAAGTTACGTGATGCTTTGATTCCTTCAAGAACCGTAAGCATTATATATTCAAATATGGCTGCTAAAGTTCAAAGATAATTCTCATGGTATTGATTATAAATATGATATTCTGCAACACAATACCGTAACATGAGCCTGTTGGTAACTTAGAGCTGCCCTAGAAATATAACACCTGATTAAGAATAGATTGTTTCATAAGGTGTTGATGTCCCTATTTGCGTAGCGTTGCATATCATTATTTTTAAATTTGCGATTTTTTTATAATATTGTGTTAAGTCATACTCTTTGAAGTAGATTAATTTTAAGGTAGGTAACTCGCACGTGAAAAGCAATTGGATTATTACTATTTTCTAAGTTCTGCAAGAATTTTTTATGACTTATGTAACACTTTCCCTAAAAAAAGAGCTTTTCTAATTAACATAAAAATATAAATAATGTAATATGTAATATGCAATAAATAAATAATGACGAAAATGTTGATATTGTTTTCAAAAACGAAATCTATACCTCTTCATAATTAAAAATATCGTAGAGCAAAAGTTTACTTGGAGTATAATCTTTTTAATGCGCTTGGGATGATATGATTTAACAAACAAATGACAAGCCGAACTAAATGTTAATCTTCCACCTAGAAATCACCAAACAGTGACTTTACGAAAAACGTGCGGCAAATATTGAGAGAGATTTCACATCACGAACAAACATAACGACGAAGTACTGTACAGTTAGATAAGCTAAACATTTAATAGCGGAGATGTCACCTCCAGTACAAGAAGCAAGAACTGTTAAATTGCATGAAAACAAGACAAGCAAAAATTTGTCAGTAATTGGAAACCTTTAGTTTAATTTCCACGGTTCAGTTAAATCTTTCGTGTTTTTACCGTCTCTACTTTTTACACGATTGACTCAAGGTCTGCTAAATTCATTTGAACATTGGATAATCGGCACATGACGTTTGAGACACGTAGATAGGTTACATACATACATTGTTAGATACATATTAATGTCAATGAAGTCTGCTTCAACTATCATCGATTAAGGTGAATATTCACCGGCCTCTTAATCGGAGACCAAAATAAGTTCGGCGAGAATTTGATACGCCACGCAGTGCTACCGGTTGGTATGTAAGAAAGTAAGCTGTAGATATCAGATAAGATATGTTATATTAGATAATGTAACAAATTGTAAACACGGTAGATAACACATGCCATTTTCCGTAACCACCAGCATGGTCATTGAGAATGCGCACAAAAACAAGAGCTCGTATCATCCACCGATTTACTCGACACGGAATTGAAACCAAGTGGAAGTGCTGTAAAGTTACAATTACTTACATAGTTGCATGCCTCTTGTTCAAACCGAGGTTTAATCTCAAGTTATAGAGTAAGTTTATACATGTAGCAGTAGCAGGTTAATAGTTAGTAGTTTGTAGTGGCTTTAAGACGAAGGGAACATAAATCAAAATTAATTAATTTCTATGATCAAAGTTGTTCCAAATGCGGACAGGGAAGTAAAGGTAACTTGTAGGCACAGGTTCAACACGATGCAGAAGTTCTTGTTTCTATCGTATGTTTTCTAAGCTTATCTTCTGGTGGCTTCACGTCCGTGAAGCCAGATGTCTTCATAGAGAACAGTTTGTTTGTATTCAGTAGTTTAGTTAAATTTACTGTATTATAAATATGCGGTGAATAAGCTAACCTTGCACTACATTTTATGATCTGCTATGAATAACATTTATAATCTTCACGCCGCCCTTGATTTATAACGAAAACAGGCTAAAAATTTAAATGAATCATGTTAATGTCTGTTTAATTTATTGAAGAGGGTCGTTGATTTTGATTGTATTTAGTGTTTATAATAATCTTCTCTTAATACTTATGTAACTCTATGATATATTAACGGGTGTTTGTTTTAACACCATTAAAATAAATAAAAACCTAATGCTGGGCAATCGAAACACCATCATCTCGCCATCTTAGAGATCTTGCGTTATGGGCTTTAGCTTTAAAAAAAAATGTGTTAGTTACTCAATAAACAAATGACGGACTTATTTTATACGTAACGTATACATAGAAAGATATATAACGGTAGTGAAATGTTAAAGAGGTTTTCAGGGCCATATTGTTTATAATTTTTTGGTTTGCACCTGTACTTATTCTCTGACACCTGAATACTCAAACGCAACTTACATTTGAGAACGTCTCAACTTGCGATATTCTGAAAATTTTACATGAAAATCTGTCAAAAATTGGTCACTTGACACGTTAAGCACGTGTGTTTTGACAGATTACACGGGCGGCAAGTTGCTGACTGCAAAACTTGACTGCCGTTGTCGACTGCAGTCGACGGTTGCCTTGCAGGCAACTTTCCATCAGTGTATCTATGACTGCGCAAGCTTTCATAACATACATATACATTATACGGGTCATAAACCCGATTACTCAACGCAACTCACATTTGAGCACGTCTCAATTTCGGATTTTTTGTCAATTTTCAAATAAATTGTCAAAAATTGGTGGACTTACAACATAAATCTGAGTTCCGTTTGCGTATTTGGTGGTAAGAGCGCATAGATCTATGCTTGTGCGAGGTTTATAACAGATGTTAGAAAAGCGTCACACAAACATAAATCGACGACAGATCAAGCTTTAATAATACGTCTGTGTTCTACACTTAAAAACGAAATCGAGGTTTCCGATTCGTTTTCATGCAAATCTTATGCAAGCGACCTATGAGTTGGTTTTGCACGACATCCTTTTCCGATTAGGCCTTCGAACGCCTTCAAACGGAGCAAAGCGGTCACTTCCCGTCTTCTGGCTAGATATTGTGAAATAATTACTTTATTACTACACTACATGTTCCTTTCGTTAGTATTATTGTGGTACAAGCTGCGCCCCGCGGCTTCGCACGCGTTGTTTCTATGGAAAGGTTAAAAGATGATTTTCATCCCACGGGAACTGATTTATGGGATAAAAAGTAGCCTATGTTTTATTCCAGACCTAGGACTATGTCTATTTTAAATTTCAGCCAGATTCGTTCAGTAGTTTTGGCGTGAAGAAGTAACAAACATCCATCCATACATCCATACAAACTTTCGCATTTATAATATTAGTGTGATTATGGAGCACTGGGGTAGGTACTCCATCCATAATACTAATTACGTTATTACTGCACTACACGTTCCTTTCGTTAGTATTATGGAATACCCATTCCATAATACTAACGAATGGAACATGCAGTGTAGTAATAAAGTAATTATTTCACAATATCCAGCCAGAAGACGGGAAGTGACCGTTTTGCTCCGTTCGAAGGCGTAGCTGGATAAATATGGATTGTATGCTAATGCCGATTATCATGTTATTGGGATAATGTTCGTGGGAGTGGGACACCTTGTAACCCAACCTTATTATTGTTCTGTTCTTATTAATGTAAAATTGTAGTATATTGTTCAATGTCACTGATAGTTTCTTAGCTGTTTGTTTTCTATGTGACGCTCTTAACTTATACTTACACCTAACCTCGTAGCATAAATGATTGACCAAAACACTCTTTAGGACTTTTAGCTGTTTGTAAGCCTCTCCCACAATTCACGAAATATTATATTGAAAAGCGACCGAGTAGAGTTTTTTTTTTACATTTTCAATTAATTACTTATATTATTTTACTAATTTGCTAAGGCCTAATTAGATTGGTGGGGGACATCAAAAGCCTGGCATTTAGGTCAAGTCGAGTACTTGGTCGCTACTCAGCGTGCTTAGCCTTTGTATAGGCCGAGCCTACATGATCCCGTAATCAAAGGCCCTTGTTTTTGCTCTGTGAAACTGAAACTACATAAGTCCCTACTACATTTAGCTTTATAAATTACTAGTTTCTGCCCGTAGCTTCGCACGCGTTGTTTCTATTGAAACGGTTTATATCTTATACGAACTGATTGGTGCGATAACAAATTTGTTTAATTCCAGGATTAGAAAAATCTGTATGCAAAATCAGCCAAATCCGTGCAGTAGTTCGGGCGTGAAGAGGTTACAAACCGCTATCCATACATTTATAATATAAGTGTGATTAGCTGATTATTGTGAATAGATATTGCCCTCGCCTTCCCTTTTATCTAGCCTATGTCGTTGTCCGTCCTCGGGATACCTTGACCTCCCAACCAAATTTTATTCGGATCCGTTCAGCCGTTTAGGCGTAAAAATGGAACAGATAGACGGATAGATAGACAGAGTTTCTCTTGAATTTATAATATTAGTATGGATCTGCTTGTTCCAACTTATCATACCTCCTACACACCTAATTAGGATTAATGATTGAATGTCGCATTTTTATTTTAATGGTAGTCAGTCTCTTGGTGTCTAGACAGCAGAGACTCTATTCTGATAAATTATTCGCTTGGCAATGGTATAGTTATTCAATTACACATTTTGGTAATTCTACCTTAGATGAAGAAACTGGTACTGGAGGGAGCGCATCAAAGTGTCTGGGTTGAAATCGGTCATCAATCAATCTCTCCGTACAAATAGCGTCGCACGATGAAAACGCAGATGAAAGGAAAAACCAGCCGAGTGCGAGTCGCAACAGAAATGTATCATCTGTGAAAATTTCAATGAGTCAGCCGGGTGACAGACGGACGGAGAACGGAATCTTAGAAATTCCCGTTTTACTCTTTGGGTACGGAACCTTTAAAATGAAAAAAGAAACTCTGGATAGTGATCTACAGTTTGTTTCATTTAAGCTGAGATTCTTAGTATTGTATCCTATAAGGGACGATTCTGCGGCGATACCATTGTCGCTGTAAAGTGCTTGATTATCAATATTGGGCCTATATTCTTATTTAATTCACAGATTACGTCACTATTGTCTTGTTCCCTTAGTTGAAGTTTATAAGTTTATTTTAAACTCATGAGGTCATGTAACAGTTCTTTCCTCGGCCAACAATGCATTTAAATGACAGCCGTGAATGCCCCGTTTGCTAACGACATCACACTATTCGTTCGTGACCACCATGAGTTGAGTACATATCTACTAGAGTTAAGTTACATGGTTACACACGTTACTAGGTTGGTTGGTGAACGAATGTAGGTTGCATATGTAGGCATTGGTATCGTTGTAAACCGAAGGTAGCGAATGTTGGTAGCGAAACCCACAAATTCAAATTTATTATGTTATGTCAATGTCGTAATTTAATTACAGAGTAATACCTACTGTGTGAAAATATTTTTGTTTTTGTTTCCGTTATAAAAAGATAAAACTTCTGAAATGTTCGCCATTATTTGTACCTACATGTGCTCTGGTGAACTAAATTTTATTTTTAACCTTTAAACTCAGTGTTTTCTATCAATAAATAATACCCAAACAGGCCACAGTAACAGAGAATGCAAAACTTTAAGTAGAAATGAAGGATCTCGTGTTAAATCCTGTCTTTTTTTGGTAAGTTTCTTAGGTTTCGCAAAGAAGGTACATTTGGCATAAATACTTCATCTAAGATTTAAGCATACGTCTCAACTCATGTGACGATCGTTTGTCAGTTTTTTATTGATAACTGTCAAAACACCGCGACTTGAGACGTGCTTTAATCTGAGTTGCATTTGAGAATTCGGGGTAAGTTATCTACTAGATTAATTTGTAAAAAAATATATCTACAAAAGTCGGTGAATGAAAACATGAGGTTCAATTTCAATTTAAACCGACAAATCTCTACATATAAGTCAGCGTCAGTACTCAGACCAAATAAAAAATCGCCAGTATTAGTGTCCATTGAACTTAGTCGTGATTATTTACATGGCGCGATTTGTCGAGTTTGTTATAGAGGTATTTCGTGACTTCACCTACTGCCTACTGCTTTTTGTGCTACTACGCCAATTTAAAAAAGAACCTGCTGATAAATGGTTATTTTGTACAATAAAAGATAATAAGCGGTTATTTCTACCTACGATTACCAACTGATTGGGAAGATTTGGGTATTTCCGTTCAACAAAATGATCACAGAAACAAAGTTTATAGGAGGTTTAAAAGCACTACTACACGCAAACCCAATCTTAGTAGGTAAATTTACACATTTTACCTAAGTATGCTGTTTAATAATTACCTAACCAAAGAACATAGTTAAAATGTGCCAGGATTTCTCTACCCACACGAATGTATGAAATCATCTATGCCATGCCGGTATACAAAAGGAATACTTTCGAACAATAGCACAATGCACATTCACAAACTTTGAATGACTCAGTAGTTGAGATCTATCGTAGACATCTCTTACAAATCAAGACATCTTTTATAAATCAAGACATCTTTTCTTGTTGATTTCAATGTAATATACTTAATACATATAATTAGAGAGTCAAAGTCAGAGTCAGAGTCAAATCGTTTATTTCTTTAGACTTACAAAATAAGCACTTAGACAAGTCAAATTTCTACTATTTAATCAGCTTGATAAATAGTTATTACTATCAAACAAGAAATAAGGTGCAATTGACTCTAATTCACTTCTTTTTTTGTTTACTAGCGGAAGAAGAGCGGTAAGCAGATACAATTTTTTTTCTATAGTTACTAGAAAAACTCTCGACTTTGGTACCTTCCTAGTAGTACACCTAGGTATAGTAGTAGTGTAGGTACAAATAGTGATGAGATGACTTTAAGGTATTCATTGCGCCGTTGTAAGTCATCTCAGTCCCTATTTGGCTTAAGGCGCGTTTCTACTTAATTTAATTATAAAATGATAGGACATCTCCTATTTAAAATCTATTCAATTTGGATCCGAATTCTAAAGTTTAGGTATGTGGAAAGCTAAATTATTGATTTGGTCGTTAGCGGTTACACGAACAAGTGAGAAACAGCAGTCGCAGTCCATAGAATGGAAACTCCTGGACTGATTTCAGAAATATTTTGGTTTGTTTCTAATAGTGAATATATTTAGGATGTTTGAAACGCGACAGATTTTCGAATAAAGGTTTCTATAATGCATAAAAAATTGCTTGAAAATGACTCGATTTGGTGGTATAAGAATGAAAAATATTTAGTAACAATTCCGCGAAAAAAACCTTCTACGATAAAATCTAACAAATTGTACATTTATACAAAATGAAAGAACACTTATCAAAGCAAGTCGTCAACTAGTTTCGTCTCTCCACGAGACATCATCAGGACACCACACCACTCGATCTTGACACTGAGAGCGCCAAACAACAACGGCAGAGTCCCACCAGAGATGTTGTCACTTCGAGCTCCGCGTGCCAAGTGTTCGAAGTGGAGCTCGAAGTGACAACATCTCTGGTGGGACTCTGCCGTTGTTGTTTGGCGCTCTCAGTGTCAAGATCGAGTGGTGTGGTGTCCTGATGATGTCTCGTGGAGAGACGAAACTAGTTGACGACTTGCTTTGATAAGTGTTCTTTCATTTTGTATAAATGTACAATTTGTTAGATTTTATCGTAGAAGGTTTTTTTCGCGGAATTGTTACTAAATATTTTTCATTCTTATATTTACAATGGATTTCCGCAAAGTAACGCCTGAATCTATTATTTATCGATTTGGTGGTCAAAATATGGCAAATAAGTTTCGCTCTCAGATCATACTGTTTTTTTTAAAACATTATACTACAAACATAGCTATTTTTCATTCGATTATGAATGGAAAATTTCTATACGATCAGGGACGTAGTTTCCAAATGAAGCGGAAAGTACGTTTGCATGGAGCTAAGGTATCCGCACCGTTCTTAAGGTCGAAAAATGGAAAAAAATAAATGTCCAGAATGCACCCTTGAAGATCTTGCTAAGAGAGAAAACTGGAATCGAAAAACTATGCCCAGAATCCAAAACTGACACTTTTTACCGTTTAAGTCTCTCAGTCCTTAGCACAGAGCTCTACCTCTTTCATAGAATATACCCTCTAAACTCTACTTTTGCGCGTGTTACAATTTTGTCTTTTATGATTCTTGTTGCTAATGTTAGATTTAGATTCAGTTATATTGCTCACATGTATGTACATGACAATCACATGTTGTTATACGGCTTAGGGCCATTGATTTAAAAAGGGAAGATAGGTTACGTTCTCCCAGCGCTTACTCAAAAATTGGCATGTGTTACAACTACACGTAAACACATACGCTCACAGTTATATTTCCATTCCTGTGCAATACAAAGAAGAACAAAGACGGAAAGACGTATGTAGGACCGAAGTGAGACTGAGACAACAATATTTCACGCGAATCACGACCGCCCGTGCCGCCGGTCAGACGGTGACTGATGTGGGAGAACACAATTTTACACAATTTGAGGTTGCCACTTTCGAGCAACCAGTACTTCATCTTCGTTTTTAATAAATCAATGCTTAGGGCGACAGATTTTCGAATAAAGGTTTCTATCATGCATAAAAAATTGCTTGAAAATGTGTCTCTTTCATAGAATTTACCCTCTAAACTCTACTTTTGCGCGTGTTACAATTTTGTCTTTTATGATTCTTGTTGCTAATGTTAGATTTAGATTCAGTTATTTTGCTCACATGTATGTGCATGACAATCACATGTTGTTATACGGCTTAGGGCAATAGTACATGCACTCTGTAGGGCACAGAATTGATACATTTAGGTAAAATGTTAGATCTTGCTGTAACCTGTAACCATAAATTGCAACGTAAGCAATTTATGGTTACAGGTTACAGCCGACCGTTACAGGAACGTAACATGCTGCGTGGTGCTAGCTTAGAATCTGCACCACCCCATCTCTTCCCGTGGGTGTCGTAAGAGGCGAAGGGAAATCAACCGGGGGTCGGCAGCAGCGCCCCCTGCAGAACAATTCTACCACCAAACTGCGCTCCCCAACCCGCATGCCCAGCGTGAGGATTATGGGCAATGCCCCCCATTAGATAAACGCCAACAAGGCGCTTATCACGGGGAGGCCTGCGTCTAGCAACGGACCAATATAGGCTTTTGAGGTTGAGGTTACAGGAACCCTAAAGAGTTTCCTTTCTATAGTTTTTCTCCAGCTATGGTGGGATCGTGGTGGAACCGCAGCGGCCGCTACGTTTCTAATTTGCTTTCCATTCCGCCGGCTCGAGTGTTTGTAGAGTCGGGTTTTGATTGCAGTTCTTTTACATGCCGTGTTTATCTTTTTGACCAATGATCAATGTTGTCAATGTTGAAAGTGCAGTTTGCTGAAATGGTTTTTGATTTGATAGTTTGGAGGGTGGAATTACGTTACGTATGCAGAGACCTTAAACCTACAAATTGCGTCTCTTGCTCAAGAGCAACCGGTAGGCAACAAGCTCAAGAGTTTGTGGCTTACCCGGACGGGACAGAACATTTTTAAACAGTTTAATTTGTTACACACAAAGCAGTAAAATATAGGCGATGGGAGAGTGGTCATTAAAAAAAAGTATTATATTCAGCATAATAATGTGTTATATATGTTATATTAGCATAATAATGTGTGTTATATTCAGCATAATAATGCGTAATAGTGTTTTACTACAGCAGTAAAATATACGCGACGGGACGTGGACAACACGGGGCTTATTATTTTGTATGTTATAATAATTTATTAATTTCGTTTTAAAAACTATAAACCGATTACAATCTATATAGTTTTTTCATGGATCTTTATGGATCCCATTGTCAGAACTGAACCAAATTAAAATGGGACCACACAAAAAGGTATCATATACAAAAATAATCATGAAGATCGGACCACCCAGACTAAAGTTCTGAGGTAACAAAAAAAATATACAGTCGAATTGAGCACCTCCTCCTTTTTTGAATTCGGTTAAAAATTTACCTGTTCGGAACCAATAAAATAACTTAAGTTACGCATGCAAAGACTTATTACTTGATTATTTATCGTGTATTTATCGCGTGCCTTTTGTTCTTATTCCCCTTTAACTAGGTTAAACACCAGTTGTTTTGTCAGCAGCACTTTTCATATTTTGTAAATGAATTGCAAATTTCATATTTTGCAGCTTAATAGCAAATTTCAGTTACATGTTGAGTTGCTAACTGTGACAAATTTTACTACATGTACACATTTAACGACATACATTTGCATAACGAATTTCAATTATACAGCTGAAATGCTTACGCTGTAAAGTTATCTCTAATGCCATTAAGATTCATTTTGCAAATTAAAGCCGAGATGTTGTTTTCGTGCTCACAAACCCAGTCAGGTGGCAAAGAGCGCAGTGGGTCAGTTGGTGACATAGCGGCTACTGTGGTCGATCACTCAAGTTCAAAACATGTTCAAAACTAGTTTCTATACGCGTGCTGGTACGTCTACGCGATGCGCGTTTCACCTGTCCCGCACGTCCCATAACTGTAATACATTAAAGTAATAATCTTTCTTACTGCAAGCTGATACCTTCCAACTTTGTGTGTTTTTATGCTCTTTATTTTGAAGTAAACGGCATCCAGAGCCCTGGTTTATAGGTACTTTTTAGAAAAATTCTGAAACTTTATTGTTTATTTCCTTACTTTCGGTCTCTTAGGTCCAATTCCGGTTATGCCCAGTAAACTTTAAAGCCTCGAACGTCCATTCCGTGAATGTCTAGCTTCTGGAAGGTCCAGTCAGTGAATGTCTAGCTTCTAAAATGTCCATTCCGTGGATGTCTGTTTGGCCCAATGGTAGATTGGTAGATAATGAAGTTACATTTTTCCATGAAACACGGTTATTGTGAAGTGTCAGCAATTTTCTGATGAAATACTGATGATACAACATATCTACATATAATATAAAAATGAATCGCTAAATGTGTTGGTAAGCGCATAACTCAATAACGCCTGGACCAATTTGGCCAATTATTTTTTATTTTTTAAATGTTCGCTGAAGTTCAAGGATGGCTTTTACGGCGAGAAAAATTATAATAATTGCCGGGAAAACACCTATAAACGTTTCCATAGGAATACCGCGTGCGAAGCCGCGGGGCATAGCTAGTTATATAATTATACGATACGTAGATTGTGTATCTCTATCGTATCTCGTACTCACTATTATCTTGCCACAAAAATAACATTCTAGCGAACAAAATACTCTTTCATTTACTGTTTGCCCAAATATACAAAAACAATTCCTGCACCAAATAACTTTTCGTGATAGCGTAGTCATCAATCTCTTCACGTGATTGCGTCGCCAAGATTTATACAGCCTTTATACAGCACATCAAATAGGATACGTTTGAGCACTGCGTTTTGTATCTGAAATGGTAAATATACAGAGGGGCTTGAGTTACGTCTCCTATTTCTGGAGCTGTTATGAAATAGGATCGTTCTGGTACAGAGTTGATAACGTTAGTAGATAGTTAGTAAGTTAGAAGGAAGGTTTATTAATGCCTACTGATTATGTTGCTTATGATAATTGGGTTTGTTTAAAAGAAAACTATAAACCGACCTTAAGTATATGGTTTTCTCATGAATGACTGCATGCATTGTCACAACTGGAACAAATTGAAATGGGACCACGGAAAGCACCAGCTTTCAAATAATAAAAAAATCATCAAAATCGGATCACCCAAAAAAAAAGTTCTGAGGTAACAAACATAAACAAAAATATACAGTTGAATTACCTCCTCCTTTTTTTAAGTCGGTTAAAAATAAACAGGGTCAATGATGGATTTTTGTCATAGAGTTATTATAAAGATAAATATTTTATTTTTATAGTACAAACCTAAAAGTAGTATTTTAAATAAAAAAATATCTATTTTTTTATTGAAATAAAATCAATCAAAATACATTCCTAAGTTAGAAGTTCCATAAAAACCTATTGGTTAGGATTATCTAAGCACAACGTTGTGAATTTATCTATGTTTCAAAAAAATAAAGTTCATAATGTACCTATACTTAGTCATACTTAAGTCATACTTAATTTACGTGATCTTTCTTTATCCCTGAGATCGTAATAGCTCCGATCGAATAGCCTTTAGTCTTTGTTGATTATTTGGGTATAACCATTGATTAATTAAAAAGGGAAGATAGGTTACGTTCTCCCAGCTCTTACTCAAAAATTGGCATGTGTTACAATTACAACTAGGTACACTCAAACACATACATACGAAGACACTATAAAGAAGAACAAAGACGGAAAGACGTATCTAATACCGAAGTGAGACTGAGACAACTATATTTCGCGCGAATCACAACCGCCCGTGCCGCCGGTCCGACGGTGACTGAGGTGGGAGCACACAATTTTACACAATTTGAGGTTGCCACTTTCGAGAAACCAGTACCTCATCTTCCCTTTTTAACAAATCAATGGGTATAACTGCCTGGTTGATGTTACACAGGTAACCTGCAACTAGCTAAGCGAGTCTATCATAACGAGGATATAAATTACTTTCATAAACTTTCTACCCTTCGAAAGTGGGATACCTCTGCAATTTAGTGCAATGAAACTGCCATTTTACTTGATTTTACTACGTTGTCGTACCGACTCGGTAAAATTATAGGCAGATCGGCTCGTTCCGCGATTATTTCTTTACCAGGGACTACTAAGGCTATTGCGGCTAATAATCATTCCAGAAAATGTGTTATTATATAATTCCTATCATTTCTGCATTGGATTGTACATTTTATTTCTGCCATTCACTTTGGTTCGGTATGTATGTTCTTACACTGTAACGTCTGGGGTTTCATCTTCCAATTTCATTTCACATACAATATAACAACCTCAACCTCAACAGCCTGTATTGGTTCATTGCTGGACGCAGGCCTCTCCTTGGAAATAGTCGTAT
The DNA here is from genome assembly GCA_955876795.1 of Eupithecia tripunctaria. Lineage (NCBI taxonomy): Eukaryota > Metazoa > Arthropoda > Insecta > Lepidoptera > Geometridae > Eupithecia > Eupithecia tripunctaria. The sequence goes on from OY041614.1 coordinate 8,982,901, forward strand.
TGGCTTTTAAACTCAAACTCAAACTCAAAAATGCTTTATTTCCATAAATACAATAATTGTACACTGAGAAAAGGTCAAATCATATTAAAAAATACACTGACACGGAAATAAAGTGGTATTTTTGATTTCGATCGCTTCGGTATGTAGACTAAAGACAGGCTAAAGGTTTCTTTGTCGTTCCTTTAAAGTAAAGGAACGACGAAGAAACCTTTAGCCTGTTAGTTGTTATTTTTCGAGTTGGAGCAAAATCCGTCCCAAGCTTTTTTATCCTCTAGATAATCTGATATTTTATAGTAAGCCTTTTTGCACAGTAAAGTTTTTGTCTCATAGGGGGTAGTCCCCATAATTCCAAACGCTGGGCATGCGGTTTGGAGATCGCAGTTCGGTGGAATACGATTTACCTGCCTTTATAAGCGATTATTATGGTAGGTAATAAGATACCTAAGCCTAGTAGAAACGATCGATGTATTCTACGCAATGTCATTGCATTAATTTCCACTATACTCATGAACATTACAACACACTTGATAAAGCCTTTGAAATAAACCTCCAGCTTTATTGCACTTACAATAGGTTAGGACTCGAATAACTACAAAGCACATTAAATGCAGATACAATTAAGACTGTAAATGTCAATTCTCCAATAAGTCTAAAGTGATATAATAAACACGGATATCAGACGATGGCATTATCGTGTGCCCGAATTAATTTGAACCTTCTCCCTACACACTAAGCTTGGATATGCTACAGCTATACTGATTGTAGGGGTCTATTCTATATGAATATCAGCCGATAATTATATCGCAAAGGCAGTGTTTTGACTTGACCTTGCTAACTTGTACCAACACAAAATAATCTATAGATGCCAAGGCTTCCAATTGTGCCGCAATTACAGGGTTCGATAGAGGTGTTTGTAGTGTTGTGTATTTCGATGGAAACGATGGAAATAAAATGTCCATTAACCTTGAACCTTCGAATAGGTACCGCTATTAGTGTCGGCACCGACGCGGGGCGATCGAGCCAATAGTCGTAAATAACCAGCGATATCTACCTAGCGATCATTACTCTCTATTCTCTACGATGCGAACCATCTAGTAACACATATAGCTTTTACACGAGAATAACACCTACACAGCGACTCTTTCACTAAACGAAGTGTAATCAGATAATTTATTAGAAAAGTATTATATGTAAAACATATTTAATGGACGCAGGTAAAGTTACTTATAAAATTATAAAATTAATTCCCGAACTAGCAAGAAACTGTACTGGTAAAAATTATATCGAACTTTCTGATTTGTTTTCGTGCTAACGCTAATCTGATACAATCGATTCGATATTGTTTTACACGAAAACAAATCCAGAACTTCGATTTTACTTTTACGAGTAGGCTCCCTCTTATGAACCTTCTCTTAATAATAATAATAATAATAATAATAATATTTATTTCTGTAACAATATTACAATCAGTAATTCTATGGTTGAGACCCTCATTTAAGTATAAAAACTTGTGTTAGAGGGTCTCGCTCTTCTATAACAAACGTTACAGATTACAAGTAAGTAAAAAACAAAGCAAAAGTTATTTTTAAATCTAAATGTTCTATTTTAATTGTTAAAATCTAATTATGGTCTAGTTTATTTATTACAAGGAAGGTAAAATGTGCGATTTGTGAAATATGGGTGTGGTGTGAGTAATGTTAATATGAGTGTGCGATTTGTGAAATATGTGTGTAAATATCTAGGGTGTTGTTAGGAGAGGCCTATGAAATATGATGATGATGAATGTCTAGGGTCCCCCGAGGGACCAGTCTCATAAGAGTCTGGGCAACGTGGGACCCAGACATAGTATTATGCATTATACTATTATTATGTTATATAATTATATTATTAATATGTAATTTAGCTTTGTAAATATGTGCACTTATCATTTGTGTATAAAGTAAATAAATACTTAAACTTCTCTTGCCGATTTTGTCTTTTTATGTTATGTTTTTTTAGCTGTAAGTACAGCACTAATGTGCAGCACACCTTGACGACGACCTGCTGTCACAGACATGCCAAATTACGGAGCATCGAACCGAGAAATCGCATCTCAGGTCAAATCATGAATATTCACCTGCCGGGTCTAATACCTGTCTGTGATTTACGGAATTTGAGTATAAAAAAGATCTTGTTAATCTATTTGAATCAAATCAGCAGATTTGAGTTTAGATGCTTAACTCCGTAAATTCATTTCAATTTCTTTAATAGAAACCAGACAAAATTACAGAGTTAGTCAGAGTTAGTCACTTTGTTGCGTTAAGGATCTGATGTTAAAGGTAAAACTTACTGTTGGGTAAAAATCTTATCTTTCTTAAGATTTATTTAAAATCTACGATAAACTTTTTTTTCCTTAATCGAAAGTCTCGGCTATCGGCACTCAAAACCGTTCCACTTTGATGAGCAATTAGCATACATTTGTGTGTCACTGGGTTTAATTTTTACCTATGAATTCAAATCACGTTACTCCTCCATTTTATCGGTCATCGATTCTGTAAAGAGAAAGCCGAGAAAGGAGTTTGAATGGAGGACAATCAAAATACGAAAGGCTTTAAATAAAGATATTTCCTAATTTATTCATCAAAATGGTGCTAATAAATTGGCCTAAATAAATAGCGGAGTATAACTCAAAGGATATCTTGCGAATGGTTAATTTAGAGGGCTCTATGAAGATTTGCGTAAAATTTGAACATTATTCTTGATGAGTTTATAAATTAGATTAATTGGGAGCAGGCATAAATTTTTCTCGACCTTTTTAACCATATGTAGGTAAAATAAGCACAGGCATGGATTAAAATTCACTACGCAACGTGTCGCTTCGAGATGTAATAGGGGATCGGGGGATTGAAATCATACAACGAACCATTCAAATCATAATTAGATTTGAATGGTTCGTTGTATGATTTCAATCGTACAAAAATACCTGCAACCCTATTTTACTTCTTGATATAAATAGCTACGTACGTTTCTTTTGAGAGTTTTAGTTCTCTAATCTATTAAGGTTACCTACTCAGTAGTTCTTTGTGTAACTGCGACATTAATGTTATCGTAAGGTCAACAGATGCATAGTCGTAGATGACGACAGACCTCGCTCTTTATATAAATTCCATTTCCTAGAATGATAACGGGACCTAGTTCTGCAAACAAAACAATTAGCTATGATAAACACAGAACACTGCCTTATTCGGTGATCTTTATTCCTTGCTCAAACTCAGTATACAGTTAACTCAAATCAAAACAGTATCATTTCTGTATGAATTCATTTGATTCATTTAGTCAATTTGTTTTATATATTTATTCCACCGTAGGTGTCACACACACATGTTTTATATATATATATATAAATGACTATAGTTAATAACAACAACCTCTATGGCGCGGCGGGTAAAGGTCCGCCTACGACGCAGAAGGTTACGAGTTCGATTCTCAACTCGGGACAAATGTGTGTACGATCTGCAGATATTTTTCAGGGTATTCTGGATGTTTCTTATGTTAAGTAAATAAATGTCTATCTATGTAGTAGGTATATTGTATTAAGTATATCAATTATTTAGTACCCATAACACAAGCTCTGCTCAGCTTGGGGCTAGATAATGCTGTGTGAATTGTCCCACACTATTAATTTTCTCGTAGATCAAAATACCAATAATAATTATTGTACCTGTATTTTTTTTGCCTTTAACGTGACGTAATCGTTATGAGGAAACATTGATTAGGTTCTAGATAAGGGAAATGAACAACTCCGAGAAATGTAATGTTAAACGTTTGATAAGAAAAACAAATGTGCTATAGGTAACGTCAGTTATTATACTTACCTACGTTTTTATGGACTTTTGGGGTATGTAATATTCCGACCGTGGACATTATGTTAAAATGTATGATGCATAGGGAATTTTATTGTATTTTTGCAGATAGGTACCATTTGTATCGAAAGGAAAAGAAAACTAACTTGGTTCTTATTTACTTTTATGACTACAAAGATTCTAGCTTCTTTAATATTGTTTGTCACTGAAATAACGAATGCGTTCATATTAATATTAAATACAAAACCTTAGGAAAAAACACTCTTCCGTCTGATTTAGCATTTTCGTAAGATCCTTCTAAAAGTTTTTCGACCGATAGGTATTACTTTCTATTCCCAATAGTATTGACCATATGTGTAAGAAGGAATAAGAACCTAATCGTAAAACCTAGACATGATCCTCTCGTAAAATATATTAGAAGGCAGACTTTTTATGCCCTACCTAACATTGGGATATTATTATTGGAGGAGGGTGAACAGGGCTGTAGTGACATTTTGTATCAATAATTCATCACGTTGACGAATCACTTACTCCGTACCAAATTTCTGCCTGCAGTACCTAAATGTGGGCTAGGATAGGAACACCATGGGAACGGTTTTGCTCGAAGGTGATTTTCTACCTACTGTGCTTATGATACCTTAAATTTCGGAGTTATTCTTTTTATGGTAAAGCATTTGACTTCCATCACACGTTGTTATAGAAAATGTTTACAAACATTATATTTTTTTATTATTATATTAATGTATAATTTACATTACCTACATACTTGTTTCCATTCGTTCTCGTAGTTAAGTATAAGGATTGAAGTTAAAAGCTAGTACCTAATAATACAGTTTATTTGAAGTAAAAGATCAATGCAACGATCCTATTTTAGATCCAGTGTGATAATAAAAAAACGTCTTTGAATATGTTTTCCCAACTCAACTAAACTAGCAAATTATTGTCTCTGTGACATACCTAACCGGCGGAAGGTGAATAGGGAATGATATCCTGTCTCTAATAAAGTCCGTGGTTACCCCAATGAGTCTGCGACCCAGTTGGCCGTTCGCTCTCATTTCTGTCCCCTAATATCCGACCTACTTTCCTACCCATCACTTGCCAGTAAGAGCTTGCCTAATAAATGTTAGGGGAAGCGATTCGGAAACAATATGAGCACCGGTGTATTGAGCGATTCGGGGAGAATTAGGTGAATGCGTTTGTTGATTTAGGGACTTTGAAGTGTTTTTCTTCATTTACAAGTGGGAGTTTCGACAGGTTGTTTTGTATTTTTCCTTATTTGGACTTTTCCATTAAGGAAACAATACAATACAACCTGTCTTGCGTTTTACGCAGAAAACTAACAGTCATCATCGTGAATGCTAGTCTGATAAATAATACATTATAAAATGAATATGTGCAGATTTGTAAAAATAATGCAAAGATCGATATCTAGAGCAGGTAGATAAGTGTAGTACCTGTTCAGCATTATACTGAACAACTTTTTGTTATTACAAACGCGACTATAAAACCTCAGATAAAACATCAAACAACGGTGACATAAACCATGGGGCGAAAGGCGGCCAAGAATACCTAAACCTAATGGGAGGGAAACATTCACAATCAAATTGCTTAGCTGACGGAGTAGGTCAAGGTGACCGCTGCCACACTTTGAATAAAGACCTCATCATTTTGATGGTATCTAAACGACTTGGCTAGTTCATATTATAACGTTTTATATGAAGATTGGACACATGAAGTATAAGAAACCAAGGAATTTTATTTATTCTTTTTCACATATATATTTTTAGTTTTACTAGGCGAGGCGATTTTACTTATAATTTTTGTAGTAGTACTTACTAGAAATATAATGATGTGTCATTTGTACCGGCCGGCCTAGCACGTGGATTCTTGTCTAGGTTAGAAAAGCGAAAAATTACATCGCATCGTCATACATTGCGTAAATTATTAAAGTTGGAGCAATAAATTTCAAACATTTTACGCATTCGATGACAAAGTGACGTAATTTTTTTCTATTCTACCCTGGACAACAATACATGTGCTAGGCCTAAAGTTGTACTTCATAATAGAATAACTGACACGGGCGTAAATAAAGGACTATAGGAAAATAAAATTGTAATTTTCCAAAACTCAGGATTGTAATGCACAATCCTGAGTTTTGGAAAATTACAATCCTACACCTACATCACATTAATATTAGAAATTTGTATGGATGTATGGATGTTTGTTACCTCTTCACGCCAAAACTAATGAACGGATCGGGCAAAAAAATTTTTGTATACAGATAATTCTAATCCTGGAATCAAACATGCTACTTTTTATCCCAAAGAAATAACACGTGCGAAGCCGCGAGGCGCAGCTAGTTCATAATAATTGTAAAGACTTAATACATTACAGTTTTAACATGCCTACAAACCCGGATAGGTCACAACAATAATAAATCCTGGGTAAAATCTGGTTAAAGTTTGACATCATATGTTTTTAATTAAACCTCACCCTTCGTTTGTGTTATTTATGAAAACGTTGTCATCAGAATTCTGTTTGTTGTTCCTAAATGTAATTATGACTAGACTGATGAAAATAAACTGAGTAAGCGTCCAGTTAGTATTTGTACCTATATAGTATCCATTTTGAATGGAGCATAAACGTAAACAAACCGCCCATACTTAACCTAAAATTCACTTTGTTGGCACGTCCTTTTATACGTAATTAATATTAGTAATTAATATTAGATTTTGTTATTGTGTCGTAGTTTGTTTACTAACATGCTTCATTCAAAATGGATAAACCATAGCTACTTTGTCTTTTTTGTTTTAATCTGTCTGCTTGTAAGTCGTCTGATGTCATGGTCATGATCCTATTATTTTCTGTGGTTAGGTTATTATAACTTTGTGTCTTCGGTTCTATTCATGTCTATAGTAGGTTCTATAGGTTATAAAAGGATTTACTCAGGTTATACTATACGTAAGTTATTGTCCGCAGATAACGTAATAGGTAGGTACTAACTTTGCTTTTGTCCATTGTGTGTCGGTTAACTACATTACTATGATTTTTGTTACCTAGGATTTTGCTGATTCTGTATGGTAAGTAGCTTTTAGACGTTTCCATACTATTTAAAACCATAGTTTTATTGTAGGTATTTCATCCCTCTTTCATGTCTCTTTTTTGGTAAAGAGGAATCTTTGGTTATTTTTACAGTTGTCGATATTTTTAAATAAGTTGTAAGTAGGTTGATGACGATGAAGATGTACGTACCTATTGTAAAATAAATTCGGAGAAAAATAACGTTACATGCAGATTACAGGTACCTATATGAAGTTACATTACCAATGTTGTGTCATAGATAAGCAGATTACGCTACTTTATTACCTTTCTGTAGTTATTTGTGTACAGTTTTTGTACTTATAAGTAAAATATTCAAATACCCATGTTTATTTTATTGCTTTGGGAAAGTTTGTAAACGCATTTTATACAATCTATTTTGTATAATCTGGTGTTTGATAGAGCCGGATATTGAGAATTTATAAATAATACTTATATACACTTGCGTGCTTTCACCCGCATCAATAAAGGTATTATTAAAATTTTATAAGTAAAATAATTTACAATTGGGTTGCTGTGTAAAAAATAAACAAGTTGTGAAGTCTCGGCAGGAGTTAGTTTATAAAATTTCTATGTAAATGTTACAACTTCATCGATTGCGTTTATAACTTCATATTTGGTTTCATTATTAATGGAGTTCAGAACACTTTTTCGCTTTTAAACTCCAAATTATAAAACCAAACATAAATGTAATTTTTTTATATTACCTTCAGCTAACATCAAGTCAATATCCTGTTTGAGCGTTAAAAAAAACAGATGTCGATAAAGTATTATCAAATACAGCTGTGGCACAGGTGGCTGGCTTCTTTAGGTTCAAAGTCTAGTATTTTTTACTTTCCCCAGTCAAAATAATCATGGCTAAAAATAGACTGGCCGCTGCTGTTGACTTAAATCTGTCTTCATTCATGGATCAATTCTCTGTTCTTTAGCTGACTTACAAATCTACTAAATGTTGCCATGATTTAGATGGAAAAAATCCCAAGTGTAACCTAGAACGAACATAACTAATTTTGTTTTAAAAAACTATAAACCGACTTCAATTTTCACGGTTATTTCATGAATTTTCATGGATCCCACTGTTAGAACTGAAAAAAATTAAAATGGGACCACATGGGAAGCACTAGCTAACATATAAAAAAAGAATCATGCAAATCGGACCACCCAGTCAAAAGTTCTGAGGTAACAAACATAAAAAAAAGACGTGTGGCACTCGGGGACTGCCGCGGTAAAGCTATTGCATAGTGTGAGGTTATTTTCGTTACGGAATTTCTCGATTCGGTCCACGCTCAAGGCCCGCGATAGAAGCTATGCAATAGCTTAAAAAAAAAAAACAGACGAATTGAAAACCTCCTCCTTTTTTTGAAGTCGGTTAAAATACTAAGTATATTCTCATTAATTACGAGCCTTCGGTGAATTTCGAAAACTAGTTAATTAGCATCCCCATCTGGATACTCGAGAAGTCGAGATACTCTTAAAGTTCGTAAAATATCCGCCTCGTTGCACCTTGCATCCCCCATAGCCACATGTGCGGGTGGAAGTTCCCACATGAGCTATTAATCCCAGCTTTTAAGCTACAGCCAGTGTATTTTGAACTCCAAACCTCTTTGAATAGCTTTGATTATGTTCAGATCATCGGAGAGAAACGAGTCTTTTCATTTGGTCGATGCTCATGTGAATTTACTGTACACATTTTCACACGACCCTTGATTGTGAGTGTGACACGACTATTGTATTTCGTGAACAAATGTATAGAGTGATTTACCTATTCATTTTAGCGTAGTTGAGTATATCTTGAGTTCTATGCTTATTACTTCTTCGATTGCTTTCTTCAAGACTTCGTTTATGATAAAATTCAACCAATAGTAAATCGAAAGTATGTATATATTACTTAGTATTATGTTGTTTTTATTCATTAAACTTGCAAGATTAGGCTGGCTAATCTGGCTATATTTACTTAGAACGATGATTTTGTTAGTTACCAGATGTAGCTGAGATTGCTGTGCGGGTAAGTATTCATATTCGATTTGTTGGTTTGCTTACCTAAATTTTCTTCTATCGTATTTCTCTGGGTATCTGAAAAGATAAAAAATATATGAATTAGCGGGATCGTCAGATTCGGCAACTTACTAGAGATGTGATATTGGATCTTATTGGCTTATTTGCAACGGTCTCGTAAATTGTAAAAAAAATACATAGGCATTTTAACAGGCTGTGCCTTAAGTAAATTGTCAAACAAATCACAAATTGTCAAATAAATCATTTTGTGATTTGTATTTTCAATGTGGGTAGGTAAGTGCGATTGATGTATCTATATTTATATTGTGTAAATATAAACCTACATTAAGTACACAAGTATATATATAATATCTCCTTAGAATTGTATAACAAGTAAAGTATGCCCGATTAGCTACCCTAGTTCGCATGCCGGTAATCGAATCGCTATGTGATTGGCTCCACAGCGTGCGGTGCGTAAGTGGGTAATTACTTCTTACGGTTCAGTGGTATGTTGTTTTACGGGAGACTGATCGGTGCGAATCCACACGCCTTCCCGTTGTTTTTGTCTTGCTAACTATTTATAAATTGTTCAGTTTTGTGCTCGGTCTACTTCGTTGGTGGGAAAGTTTCTTAGCGTCCGTATAGGGGATAAATACTGTTTACTTGCAATATACCTACCGTGTTTTATGTATGACTTAAGGCTGTTATCATTATTATCTCTCAATTAATTGCAATCGCTCTAGACTTTAGTATCGAATCTAGATAATGTTAAACTAACTGAACCCCAATAGTAGGTACCAAGTTTTATGTCTCCTTTTTTACTGAGGTGTGAATATCAAAATATGCTTAGGTAAAGTACTAGTAATGCTTAGTTAAGTACTTTTAATAGGTATATTACTCAAAAAATTGTAAAAGTGATTAAAATAAAGTATAGTAACTATCACTTAAGTATAGGTACTATCACGTAAAAAGAAGCTAGCTCAATTTACTTCTTAGTTCAAATCCACTTGAAAAACAACCGCGATCTTCTTCAGAATTGAAAATGAAAAGTTGGAGTTCGCGTTTCAATATTGTTCTTGTTAAGTTAAATATTTTTAAAGAGCTTAGCCCTCTAGCTGCAGAGGAAAGTTTTACTAAAATAAATTTGTTTACATCAACGACCTAGGAATTAAGCGCCATGACCCTTGTTGGCCCAGTTTCCCTGAATTTCGAGGTTTATTTAAGCTTTTTTGAAAGGTTTCTCCCAGTTATGCACTGGTAAAAAAGCATACACATAATTTGCATTTTTCACATGCCTTTTATCAAACTGTTCAAGCCAAGTAAAATAGAAGTTCCGCTCGTTTGGTTTTCTTTGTTTCATCTAAGTTACGTTACTTAAGTACGTATTCTATTAAGTTGTTGTCTTATAAGTCCCACCTTATATCCACTACCACCCTCGTTAGTTCAGTCGGATTATCTTCCGCACCAATCGTCTTGTTTGCTTCATCGCTTCTTAAGACCGTCGCGTTGCGTCGTCACTTCTAATAATAGAATCGGTGGAACGTTTATTTCTGTACACCTTTTAAAAGCTTTACCTAACTTCTAATAATATTGTTTATGACATTGATTTAAAAAGGGAAGATAGGTTACGTTCTCCCAGCGCTTACTCAAAAATTGGCATGTGTTACAACTACACGCAAACACATACGCTCACAGTTATATTTCCAGTCCTGTGCAATACAAAGAAGAACAAAGACGGAAAGACGTATCTAGGACCGAAGTGAGACTGAGACAACAATATTTCACGCGAATCACGACCGCCCGTGCCGCCGGTTAGACGGTGACTGATGTGGGAGAACACAATTTTACACAATTTGAGGTTGCCACTTTCGAGCAACCAGTACCTCATCTTCGTTTTTAATAAATCAAAGGTTTATAAGTACTATTGTTTCTTAGACTTTCAACTGTATATGAACGAATATACCTTTGAAACGTTTCAAGACATTCTACGATTTTAATTAATAAAACACAGTATGTTTTTTTGACTCTACCTAAACCACATTCGTTTGATGAGGCTTACTATTGTTTCGTTTAATTCATATCAGACCCCTATACAACGTCTGATCGAGCATCTGCAGTCTTTAGTCTAAATTAGTTAAGTGGCCTCTATGTCTGTTTATATCAATTTACTACTTCCCATACTTAGCATCAATTATAATGGATTACACCTATCGTATTACTTTATATCTCTCTATATCTGCAGGATCTAACATCTTTCATATTTATGGTTCTAACTTCCGTGTTGTTAATTTTATTTTGAAGTCCCTGTCCATAATGGCCATAAAAAAACCTCGCTTGTTACATCTGGCTGTAATGGGATGAAACAAAAAATGTTTTATTTTTCTTGTAGATAACTGCTCATCGTCTTTAATTTTGTTGTTGTCATCAATCAATCATTTTAACGGCTCACCGGTATAACACAAATGAAAACATAGATATATGCCAACATAGCGATTAACTTGCTAGTGGTTTCTTTTTCACTTCTTCCCCTAGTGGACAAAAAATTTAGGTTAATTATAGTCAAATCCACCCTATTTCTTTTTTGATATTAATTACGATTTCTCAAGCTGTTTATATAGTACAAAAATGTTCTTGTCTGAGTGCTTATTTTGTAAGTCTAAAGAAATAAACGATTTAATCATTTTTGTATTTTAAAATAGCCCTGCTTCTGACACCAGATTTTAACTAAGTAGTTACTACTTGTTAGGTTTTTGTAACTACACCTAAATGTAATGTAATTTAATAACAACGTTAATGTACCGTTGGCTAACTAAGTTAGTAGGTCTACCACCAACAATCTACTCCTGGGTTAAATTATAACTATAATGTATGTATGTATACATAATACTACCTAAAAGTACGAGTAACTGGGTAATCCGCATTTCCCTCCACCGAAACCACGTTACGTTTACGCTGGGATGGTTTCGGTAAAGCTTATAACCCTTTGAGGAATTGAATCCGAAATCTATCTCGACTGTAACAAGATCTATCAGATGACAGACACTGAGAAATTACCCTCAGGCGTTTGATGTGACTGTTTTACCCAGAGTTGGTTTGAATGTCTTGCAACGTTGAATTATTTGCATCTTAGTAACAATACCATGTTTTGATATATACGGTACAATAAGTTTTAATAGGTATGATCACACAGACTGTACTGAAATATAAAGGTACCTATGCACAATTTCGATTTCGAAAACAATAATTTATGGGGTAAATTGGCCACGGTCTGTTTTGTATGCCAACCTATTTCAGCCGCAAATCCAACCCAACCGCAATATTTCAAACAGCTACCTATACAGAAATTATGTATGCATGCCTCAGGTACAGAGTAATGTCACAACTCGGCAATATTGTTATCCACTCATATCCATCCCCATTGTTTCACAGTTTCATGCATGTCGGTTGCGCAAAGGACATCCTGCTGTAGTAGGTACTCGTAGGTAAGTAGATTTCTTGTTTAACAAGCTATCATACATTGGTTGTTACCTATCATGCATTGTTTGTTACGCAGTAGCATCCATAATCGTAAAAATGCTATCAACTTGAGAGAGCTGAATTTATTGACCTTAATTGATGAAACTTGATAGAGCTTTTTGTTAATCGTTAAATTGTCTTTTTGGTATGTATCGTTTTACTTTTTCATCAAACTTGAAATGCAATATTTTAGATACGATATCTACCTTCTGACCAGTGACCAAACAGAAAATAATCCTAGATGCACAAAAATAATCTCCATCTTTGGCCATTTTTAATACTGAGGATATTTTCTTTTTCTTTTTTCGTAGTGTTCTTCGTTACTGAAGGTGGGTGTGTATGTGTACATAATACTATCTATAGGTAATCTGCATTTTCCTCCACCAAATACAGTAAAATTTACGCTGGGATGGTTTACTGTAACCCGCTTAACAAAGCTTTAGTTGGGTAGTGACGACACCAACGACACTCTAAAACAAATCACAGCAGTTTCCTAAATGGGCGCCAGTGGCTTTTCTAGTGACGGCATCAAACCACTGACCATTATCATAATTTTCCCCAAGCTGGCAGTAAATCACCTACCCGATTGCATCCGTCAAAGCGCTCATTGATCGAGCCGACCATTGGAACATGCATTCTGGGCCCTTATTCATTATCTGATGCCCATATGACACGTGGAACGTAACGGCTACGTTTTGATTGTGTTATAGTCAAAAAAGAGAATAAAGTCGTCAGTATGTCATTTTATATCATTTTTATCACACATTTAAGGTTGATTTTTTTCATCCTTGAGTATCGCACACTCAAGGATGAAAAAAATCAACCTTAAATGTGTGATAAAAATGATATAAGAGATTATTTTTTTGTGGTTTTTTATGTTTGCTGCTTACTACAAGGAATAACACCTTCGGAAACGTAATTTGCTGCGAATCGCAATTATATTTTTTTACTCATGAAACAAACGAACTTCGATTTACTGATATTTTTAGAGCATTTGGGAAAATAGGAGATTTTTGGCTATAATTTAGTTCCGCAATGCTCCCAAAATACAATTTAGTAAGTTTCTTCTATCATGGGTTTATTTTCCCGTTAGTACTATTTCATATAGAACACAGAAGAAATCTCAAAAAAATATAATTTCAATCTTGCGCTAACACGAAATAATCAACCTCAAGTTGTAACGTGAGATATGATATCGCGCACTGTAAGGAATCATAGCGAATATGGATCCATATGACAATGGGAGGATGTTATAAAGCACCCATGTTTTGGTAACGGTGTATGAGGGGAAACAATTGGAGCAATAATAAGACACGGAAGAACGTGCTATGCTTATCAGCATGTTCAACCAAGAATATTATAACTTGTACTTTATTATTACTGTCCTAATTTGAACAATTAATAATTATGAATAGAGGGCGGATTAACTTACGACTTGTTATTTTTACAAATCACCATAATGGTAAAAGCCCATAATTCAGTGTTCTTCTAACATAAACAAGGTTCGTAGGTGACTCGCTTAACATGCATAATGTATATTATTATTATTAACTGATTGCTTACTTTATTTTCTGTCTCCATGAGATTCTAGCTCACTACTCGTACTTCGCTAGGGAACTCAAGAGTCGAGGTGAACCTAAGCTCTAATCACAAAAGCCGGTTGGATATTAACTTCTTGCATAGCTGCCCACCTGAGCTTACTTAGTTTTTGCGACTATCGGTCATGTTTTTTACGTCTTCAAAGAAGCTGGTTCCTATATTTTTTTTGTGTTTCGAGCCTTACCTACTCAATCAAATAACGTACCTACATACGTATCTGCCAAGCAATCTGTTTTTGCTGCAATAGGTGACCATAGAGATATAGTTTAGTTTCTGAGATCTGTGGTGCTGACCTATTGCAGCAAAAACAGATTTTTGATAACACACTTTTTTAACACATTTTTAGACACCCTGTGTTTAATTTGTTTGGTTGAGCCTTGCACGTTCAACAGTTCGGTTGGTGTTCATGTTCGCTTTCAATTTCCATTTATTTATCCAATTCCATAGGCATAAATTTATATTGCACTTAAAATAGTCAAATAACAATAATAAATTTGATAAACACTCCTTTAATTTAATTTTTGTAATCACATCACACTAATATTATAAATGCGAAAGTTGTATGGATGTATGGATGTATGGATGGATGGATGGATGGATGGATGTTTGTTACCTCTTCACGCCAGAACTACTGGACGGATCTGGCTGAAATTTTGCATACAGGTAATTCTAACCCTGGAATCAAACATAGGCTTTTATCCCCTAAATCAGTTCCCGTGGGATGAAAATCGCCTTTTAACGTTTCCATAGGAACAACGCGCGCGAAGCCGCGGGGCGCAGCTGGTAAAATATAATTTCCAAGCATCTTCATACGAACGGAAGTCATTTACAGAATAGTAAGCTTTTTGTAGCGTCTTTTAAATTATATTTTTGAACATTCTTAATACATTTTCAGGTAAGTGAAGTTTTTTTTTAAACTATTAACTACAAACTATTTGTTAGCCTTCGTAAGCCGTGTAAAAGGTGGACAAGCCTACTGTTCGATCTCGTGTCGTTATCGAGTGTTTACAATATCGTAAAATATGCTTTCTTTCTTATAAAGAATCAAGATTTAGCATCTATTACGGGTATTATAATATGGGTTTCACATAAACTTGTTTATAGCAGCTATATGCGACCCTAACTAACTATCTGAATTAATAACTTTTTTTTTATTAATAACTTAATTAATACTTTATTAATAACTTTAATTATTTAGCATCGAAGACGGGAATTTATTGACTTGACAAGGCATTTAGTTACCTACAACTTTGCTGTGTGATGCCGGCTTAGAATTAACACCACCCTAATTTCTACTCACTCTGCTCTATAACATAACATTCTATAATATAACATTCATGGAACTTGTCATAAATATGTTCCTTTGAAACTGTTCTGGTAAAATTATCGTGTAGTAATCTGCAAAAAATCATATCGCTAACTAAATTGAACCGACGTTAAATCCAATTTAAACACTCAACTAGTCAATAACTAGACGATATGGACTTAACATCTAGGTATTTTGGGTTCGAGTGGTTATTATTAAGACAATGATATCTTACAACGAAATATGCGTTAATTCTCAAAAAAGGTAGGGTTTATAGGCGGAGAGTATAACAATAGAAAGCTGGCGAGTTTAGCTTTGAAATAAAGCAATGGTAAAACAAAGCTATCACGCCATAAATCTTTGCAATCTCAAGCCCAGAAGCCCTCACCATAGACTATAGAGTCGGTAGAGTTGGATTGCATGATGAGCGCACGCGCCATCACTTCCGGCGTTCATTGTACCGAAGCCGGAAGTGCTCGATACCATCTATGCAATGCCGGTGCTATTATGGGGCTTACGGTACGGTACGGTTCACTAAAATAATGGCCATTTGTTACCACTTAACCTGGATGTTTTATAGCTGTGCATGCGGCTTTGGAACAGATTTGTTAGAGCTTTGTAGTAGGCATAACAATCTTCCTGTCAAGTTCAATGACCCGTTATTTTTGCAGATTAGAGAGGGTATGCCTATATTCGCATGTCCAGCAGGGGATTATGGGCATAAGTGCGAGTTAGGGCTTTTTCAACGAGACGTATTTCAACAAAAGCTGGCTACGAATGGTATGTACATTATGTCCCGTAACACCACCGGTCAGTACCTACCCGACTTAAGAGACGTAAAAAAAAAAGAAATTGAGTAAGAGCGTGTAGTTTACTTTGGGTAGTGGTTCGCCATGACCAGTAATTTAAGGAATGAAAATTTCTGAGGCTCTTTGCAACGCATTTGTCAGTAAGCGATGACTTAAGTTGGAAAGTTCCTAAGTTACTGATCGAGAGGTTTTTACAGCACATTTCTTAATTCCTGTTTTAAAAAACCGCTTTCATGCTTCGCTAGAACACCACACTTTAAGAAATTACATAAGCAGGATAGAATAACCGGTATTTTTTACAGCATTAGGCAAAGCCGATTAATACGAACCATGCACCTTTTGCCCACAACCATGCACCGTACTACGCACACGCCATTTAGGCCCTTATGGCCTAAGGTATTATGACAGCTTGCTCAGTCATAGAGCTATACTTGAGTGACGTTTATGCTATAGAAAAGCGTTGCTCAAGCATATATCGATGACTGATAAAGCTTTCATAATACGGGCCAGTCTTGGTAATAGTAAAATAAGTACTATTGTTATTTTTGTGTTCTATATTAGCGCGGTAAAATGCGCTTTTATAAACAGACTGCACGTCTCAAATATACGGACTATAATTTGCCGACTTCAAGGCCCAACTGCGTTGCAAAATCAGACTGCCGTTGACATAAAACATTGCAAAATCAGTTACAAACACGCAATTAAGCATCTGTTTAAATCCGATTTAATTAAAAGCATTTTTGAAATTAAACCGAATTTGGGTATTGTACATCACAAAGGGTTTTACACAAAGCAGACCGGAACACCGCCCCAATTACTATGCAGTGTTTGAATTTAAACAGTGGCTTTGTATAGGTAAAGATGTAGGTACAACCGCAGCGCAGGGGACATTGGTATTAAGTAGGTATGAAGTTCTGAAGTTTGCATTTACCAACAAATGCGAATGTTTACTAAAGAAAGATGCGGCCAACAATGAAACAGCTTTCCAGAATCTGAGTCGAACAAAGCAACTGAATATCTGCCAATTTCTTTAAAAAAAATACCATCTTCGTTCCACTACTGGCACGAATCATTTTAAATTCAGCAATAGTAGAGTCGGAACCCTTTCTTCTTCTTCTTCTTCAATAGCCTATATATAGCTGGACGCAGGCCTTCGAGTGATAGGGACCTTATTGGTTTTTATCTGATGGGGGCATCAGATAAAAACTAAAAAGACGTAACACGCGGTGTTCTAGCGAAGCATGAAAGCTCTGAGTTTTTAGCACAGGAATTAAGAAATGTGCTGTAAAAACCTCTCGATCAGTAACTTAGGAAGTTTCCAACTTAAGCCATCGCTCATTGACAAATTCGTTGAAAAGTGCCTCAGAACTTTTCATTTGTTAAATTACTGGTCATGGCAAACCACGACCCAAAGGAAACTATGCTCTTACTAAATTCCTTTTTTTTACGTCAATTCGTAATGTACCATTCGCAGCCAGCTTATAAGTACCATAAGCAGTTTTTTGAAATCCTTCTCGTTGCTTGTTGTTTCCTTTCTCCTTTTCTTTCTTTCCGTCAGTACGGACTGCATAAACGCTCGCTTTGTAACACGTTACATAACGCCCCGTAACGCTCAGTAGGTACCCATCAGATATCCAACACTACTCAATGAAAAAGTTTCGATCACCGAAACTACTCATAGCCTGATTTTCCGCGAAGCTTTCCTATTATTGAACAGTTAGCAACTCTACTTTGAGGGTAACTGTACAAAGTATACTTGTTTATTCTACGTCATCACGTTGGCACTCCTCTCAAAGTTGTAACTGTGACGTGTTGAATATAAATAGGGCATCGCTTGGTGTAACAGTGTTTGTGCCTCACTGATTCGGAAACAGATGAATATTTTGTCACACCACGCACTCAGAAAGGCGAAAGTTTGGATATGCTGTAAGTAGGTACTTAGATTATTTGCCCTAAACAAGATAGCATATAGGTACCTAAAATGTACCTTATTTATGACACATAGTAGGTAGGCCTTAATACGTAAATTAAAATTCACATGCTTGGAGTCGAGACAAAGAGAATAATTGAACAATATTTATTGAAGAAAGGATCTCAGATGAGCAAGTATTTTCTATTATGTTTAAAAATAGTCAACAAGAAGGTAATATGAGGTAAGTACTGCGGGTGTGGACTGCGGGTTTGATCTTTCATGCAAGAATTTAAAAAAATCGAACATACTTAATCATCTGCTAAATCTATGTCCAGCAGATGACTCCGAACTCGGGACTGTTGCAGGCAGGAAGTTGGCGGTGTGTTACACCCCCGAGCCTCGAATAGCGCGTTTCTACTGCGCTAGTCGCGTCTATCTGCTGTCTCATCGGATTATGAGAGTGAGGGAGTGCACCTGTGCTTGAGCACACACTTGTGCGCTATGTACATATGTATGTATATACGTTGAGATTGACCGACGCGACATGGCAGCAGAAAATTCGATTAGGAGTACATACAGGTCCTTATTTTACCTATAATGTCCTGATACGATGATAATACCTATCTAATTATGTTTTTTATACATAATATGTATACCTGTACGTATATGTGTATCTGCAGACTATGCAGTGTGTGTCTAGAGAAAATATTGTGTGTTTATATCTACAAATATCTCGTGAACGCAAAGCTGTGTGGGGGGAAATGTTAATGATGTGAATCGTTTGGTAATGAACTTGACCAAATTAGGTTTATTAGCTGGCAATTGGGTTAAGAATAAGAATAAACATATAAATACATTTTAGTGTTTAATTGAAAGCACCCAAAGATACGCCGCACGTACTCTTCGAAATAGTTCTTAGATTGTTTTAGTGTTATGTTGTTGATTCCTTATAACAAAACTTGAAACATACACGTATACCTAACCTACGTAGGACCTGACAGCTTGGGGATTAGGTATGGGCACTACCACAGATATCTTTATGTCTGTGGGCACTGGGCACTACCCTGTTAGATAAAGAACGAGTATCATATCTCATAGGCCTGCTTCCAGGGGTGGACTAATATAGGTTGTTGAGGCAAGGTGAGGACCTGGCACTGTACCTAACTTCTTATTTAAATACCAAGTAGTTTTATCACTACCGATCGATCAAAGTAATGAAATGTGAAATGAAATGTAGGTCGTTTTCATACCAAAAATAGGCCATCGAGGGATTAAACTGATCCAAACGAGGAGTCATCTCCCGAGATAAAATATTATGCACGATTTATTCTGCTCAATGCAGATGGGTTTTCATGTATGCTTTCAATGATGGTACCTACACGATCCAAACGGCTTAGGCGGGTGGGTAGGTATCTATTATAAATTATCCCTAATGGTAACTTTATGATCTAATTCAAACAACCGTTTTATTATAAACACAGTTGAACTCAAAAGTCATAAAAACTTCGGCAAATAAACACCCGAAACGAATTTTATAGTCGGCGGATAACATTCAATTAACGCTTTTGAAGATAGACTTAACAGCTTAATTCTTCCATCGTCTGAAGAACTCTGTTCTTCGCAAGCAATATAACTTTCCAAAGCGTCTTTAAGTCCTTAAACGTTTCCCGAATTGTCCAAAGGGCTTCCAGAAATGGCCATTACACCATTCCCTGAGGAGGAGCGAGTGTTTATAGGAGTTCAAGGAGCGAATGCAATAACCAGAAACCCTAAGCCGAGATAGGCAGAGGGATAAAAGTGTTCGGGACACGTTTTATTACATCGAGTTGGAATAGTCTTTTTACGAGTTGCGTGAAGTCCAAAAATAACTCTTGTCTCATGCGTAGATATTACCTAGGCATTTTACGTGTTGATTCTTCTTTCATTCGTTCAGTTTGAAAGGGTAAATATTTACAGAGATTCGCCTCTGTGTAGCTGTTTCAGGGCGATATATCAAACCTATTTGCGGAAGGGAGGTGTTCGCGAGGGCAGGAACTCCGCGTCCGTGATCCGGTCGGTGCTGCGGACGTGAGAGTATTCTTTATTAATATTTTTTGCGTGCGTACCAGGCCACCTTTGTATTAGGAATTTAATAAAGGAAAGATATATTATGTAGCTTAGCAATATTACGTTTCGAGTATGTATTAGGTACCTTCTGCCATATGAGCTGCCTTCACCCAATCTAGTATGGTCTTACCGGAGTGGGACCTTTTAAAGATAGAAGCAGTTCCTACGATGACGGGTTGCATGAACGAACTCGTACCTACCTACTTGTAAAAAGTTTTTGTGTAAACGCTATCTTATGCAACTGATAGGTATAAGAAAATGATCGAACACTTCTATTTTAGTTTTCCGAATTATATTTATTTAATAACATTATATGATATTTAGATTGCCATTACAGTGCAGCACCAATGCGTCAGTGGAATATAAAAAACTTGAACCCGTATCCCTGATTTTGGAAACTACTTACTGTATATATATGTGCAGTTGGTGTATAATGTTTTCCACTTTGATAGCACAAAATTGATGATCTCATCTGTTTCCTTATCATATGCATAAGTTTCAAACATTACACAACTCTTTGAACAGAACACATCCATTCGTTACAACAAACGCACGTGCCATAGCATTGGATTCTTCTCAGTAATCATTGCATTGCTATTTAATGGCGCGTCCCACGGCATTATGCGATGCCACGGTAAAACATTGCTAACAGCAATTTCCTTATTATATCGCAGGCGGTGTGAAATTACGATTTTAAAACACTTACATAATAGTGTATAGTTCAATATAAATCTGCTTTTGATGCAATAAATATCGAGCTTTATTGGAGAATATTCTACTCTGTAAAATTAGATTTCCCATAGCTAAAAAGATCTGACATGTGGTAAATTTTGGGAACTACGGGTATGAGAAACTAGAAAAATGGGTCAGGTGATGCAAACACTGTGCAATTTTTTGAGTAATGAATGGTAGACTAATGTAGCCCGGGGATTCCCAGCACCCCCTGCCCTACCGTCGTCCTTACAGTCTCCGCTACCATGGCCAGGGATAGCGAGGCGACCTAGAACTGGAACCATTTTCTGGCTAGTCCTATCATTTAGGGGAAATGCCTATAACCCTCACGCATGCATTACCCATCTCATACAAATTCAACGAGATCATGTAATGCGACGAAAAAGTCTTTTCAAGACTGCTGGACTTACACGTGACGTGACGACATGTCTTTCATCCTCGGGCTTTGAAAAGTCTAATAAACAATATCTCGTCACCATCTAAATCTGGCTCCCGTCGACCAATCACGAAATGTGCACCGCATCGTTGTCTTGCTTTCTCAAATATTTACCTATATTCTTTCTTGTTAAAAGATGAAGTCTTCTTTGTTGCACGTAGAGGGGACGTGATCACTAGTTATTCTCGTAATTCCCTTTAGTTTCACTCCTAAACAAAGACGAGATTTTATTGCCACCACCCCGCATCTACTGTTTTATCACAGTCAGCGAACTTCTATGGTAGATTTCTGTTTTCATCCCGGTAGAGGATTTGAAACTACTGATGTTGCTAGTTATAGTCTACCTACAGGCACCAGTGTCTATTCAGCGAAAATAGGTTTGTAATCTTACATTTTCAAATAAAAGTATGTTCTTGTCCATAGCTTGGTGTCGCTGGTTTCGCAAAACAAAACAAGTGCACTGACAATGCAATGGTCCTTATTTAGCTGTATCAGGATAATATATCTTTATTTCCCTGACATTATTGTACAAGGTCTAATGATAAATGATTTTCTAATGAACAAAGAAAATGCGACAAGTGAAAGACATTTTATGAGCACTAAAGGAAATTGGTGCCATAATGGAAAAGTCTAGGCAAGGCACATTATTATGCCTTGATAATGATAACGATCACGCATGAATGGTCTTCGACTGTGGGAACCGAGTCTATCGATATGCTATATATTTATCATAATTCATATCCAACACCTTTGTAAACTCATTAGCTTTTGCTTGGTTGTTCGTGAAATATTTGAGAATTTATAGCTGACTTTTAAATCATAAAAGCTTTGGCGAATTGACAAACCGTAAGTAACTCGTAAAAATCCCAAATAGAAAATTCTTGCAACATGACGACTTGTTGTGTGGAATGGAATACATAGCACTGAGTAGTGGGTGTGAAATTAAAAATAAACACCCTAGGCCACTGGTTTTTACAGCTCAATGTCAACATTATACCTACTCTATTCTATTTTCACTGCTTCCAGAATAATTTGGTCCATGACACTTTTTTTAAGTCGGTATTTCGATTTGTTCCACAAAATTGGCGTGGCAAATATTTACAGCTAGTTTGGTATTATAATATCTGGGCTCATAGCATGTATGTAAGCATCAAAGGATTCTTTCATCGAACAATCGCTAACTCATTCACTGACTGAAAACCATAGTGCAAATCGAGGTCACAGGGGTTCTTTTAACAGAAGTAAATCTAAATACCTAATAATAGAATAATGCACTCATATTTCGATTTCAATTTATTGACCAAATGAAATGGACATAATATATGCATAGCTATGTTTGCTTCTATGCATTTACCCTCCAAAAGATTGCAAAAATTCTAGTTCGGTTTAAAGAACGCTAAATATATAATTTAGCTAAATAATATCCGATTGACTGCGAAACTAACATTGTTCCATTGCTTATAATACAACAAATCGCGAGCTCAAGATTACCTCTCGCAAGGAGAACGGCAAACATAACCGCGATTGTGAAACGAAAGTAATATTGGTTCAAAAATATACCAAGTGGATGAGCGCAGCGCAAGTGTAGCGTGTACGGCGGCGTGAGCATCAAAACGGGTGCTTGAGCACGTTTAGCCAGTTCCGTCGTGGAAACGACGCGGTTTAAGACAATGGAGAAAAGCTTTATGCTTCAGATCGATAACCTCTCAAAATTGTTGACACATGAGTTCACCTAATTCCGTGGGAATAACCTTTACTGCCAGCAGAAAAATCTAAAGCGGCTTTGTTCTGTTGCTGTTGACTACAACGAAGTTGTTTACAAACTGGCAAGCTATTGTCGGAGCTCATGTAATTTCTATCTCACAATAGCATTGCAGTAGGTATGTGTAGGTACCTATAGATAGCTGTCAACCAATTTGTGTTGAGTTTTACTCCTTTTCAAACTGAAAACACAATTCTATGAAATTAATTGCAATTTGCAGCAATGCGGTTGTTATAAATAGGTGTTATTCAGGTTATGTTTGGTATAGCGTGGTGCCTGGTTATAAATCTTAATCTTCTGTACAACGTGACTGAATGTTGCATTAGACTACACCCACTCGAGAAAGTATGTTAGAGCCGGAATGTTAATGGCTGGAGCAATTATTCCAAACCTCGACCACTCGAGGGAAAAGGGACAAATTAGAAATGTCCAAAAGAATTTACTTTCGGGTTTTTATTGCCGAATGAGGCATGGACACGAAGGACCAATTCCAAACGAGAATTCTCAAGGACTTTTGTTCTAATTTTCGGAGGATCTTATTTAGAAATTATAGACACGCGAGAAACTAATGAAGGTATCGCATGTTTGAATTTTAAAAGTCAACAGTTATGAATGAAGTGGATACTACGTGATGTCCGATTGAACGTGACCGGCGGAATAAAACGCAATTTGAATAGCAATCGGTTCAAAATCACTATCGATGTGGATTTTCATTTTAACCGACTTCAAAAAAAATGAGTAGGTTATCAACTGTTATTTTTATCTTTGTTACCTCAGAACTTTTGACTGGGTGGACCGATTTTCATGATTCTTTTTTAATATGAAAGCTGGTGCTTTCCGTAGGTATGGTTTCATTTTAATTTTGTTCAGTTCTGACAATGGGATCCATGGAAATTCATGAAAAAACTTTAAAAATTGAAGTCGGTTTATAGTTTTTTTAAACAAAATTAATTATTGAAGTTACTATTGGATAGGAAAATTATGATATTCACCTTGTCTTTTAGCCAAAGTAATACAAGCAATTGCGCACGTCATAATGTCATATCTAATCCTTATCCCACGCGCTGTCGATTTTCGACAACATTTCCAAAATGGGGCATGACATGACATGAGTAGCGGTTCGAAACAAAACTTTAGACCTCTTTGCCATAATAAAATAGGCAGTCATTATAAGATCGAGTTCATTATTTTGGACTCCATCTGAATTTGGTACTTGATTTAAATTTAAATTAAAGAGTATGAAGTACCTACCTATTTTTAATCAATTGATAGGTCTCGTATGCGGGAGCCGTTCAATGCTCATAACCTTTATCACAACTAGGTACATATTGTTTTAGAGACTTTTGAAAATAATATTATCTACGGAGCAGAGCATCAATATTCAGTTTGCCTGTTATCTTTGGTATAAAGATACCAAAGATAACAGGCAAACTGAATATTATATTAATATTACTGAATATTAATATAATATATTATTTATTTATTAAAAATTCTTATTAAACATTAGTCAAAAGCTTAATCAGGCAACTTATTTAACTTACTTCTATTAATTATTTCAAGATGAAGAAAGGGCGCCGCCGCCGCCGTGGCGCTTATTAGGGGAGGCCTATGTCCAGCAGTGGACTTATGTAATCTGATGATGATGATTTAAGTAATAAATCTCTTATCTAACACAATTTTAAAATCAAAGTTCCCTAAATTCATTAACAAAGGTTTATGTAATCAGTCTTCTTTTGAATAGCAACGTTGCCGTAATATTGCTGAACAAGTCTGACTAAGCTGTTGTTGTGGTAAAAGATCAGCTGTGACTTGCCAAATATTACAGACAACCGACAACGATAAATTTTCTGAGTAACGTTACTATGTTCAAATAAAAAAAGCAGGTCAAAAAGCAAGTCCCTTTCTCGATTGTTATCTATTTTGTCATTTTTCATGTGCATTACAGGTTTTGAATGGATTTTTCGCTTGTACCTAGTATAAATTCGACCAGGCGTATTCTTCATTTCATTTATAATTTCACCTGATGTAGGTTCGTGTCTCATAGTTTATGGAAGGTATGATAATATAATATTAATAAAGTTTATTTTCAATCAAATGTAAACGTAGAAGTAAAAGTTTAGCATGTAAAAGTCAGTGCCTTCCTGAGTCGGTATTACTAAATATAATGTTTTTCAATGTGCTCCACTTAATAAAAGATACAATTTAGTATTAACTAAGTAGGTACTAATGTAAGTTCATAGTTCATAGGTACATAATAAGGTTTCAAATCATGAGAATAGCTATCATTAATAGCGTCGCAAATACTTTTACGACCAGAACGTGGTTTGGAAGTTATATTAATATATAAACGTTGAACTCTGAGTTCAATACCACGAAAGCCTTTCAAATCTCCTTTAGATCTACCATCCAACACGTTTTCAGTATAATTCTCACTTTCACGCCCAAATTCGTAGAGTTGATTCACCTTACTTTATAAAATAGTAATTTCTGTAAATTCATAAAATTTGCTGATTTGTTATGATAGACAGTCATGATTTAGCATAATCTTAGCTTTTCGCCACCTAAAGCGACATCACCAGTCATTTTAATGGTAAGTTGTCTCACCTACGCCGAATTTAGTTAATCTTGCTCGTAATTTTAGTTAGAAAGTTATGACTTTGCAGGTTTATGCATAATATTACGGCTTTTGGCCATCCCATGCTCCTACAAAAGCTTATGTAACCGTTTATCTTAATCAAATCGTGTAGGTACTGTTTTGTCACGATAGTCATAAATAATGTCGCAATTTTGTTCACTTTATTATGATTCGTCTAATCTAAATCTAAAGGCGATTAAGTTGGTACATACATGTTATTTATCCTCTTATATATTAAGTTCATTGTCCTGATGTTGATCCATCACCATCATAGTAAGACACACATGAAAAAGACAAACGCCCTTTTCTTATTAGATTTCCACAAGTGTCTCTTATCTCGTAAAATAAATATGTGTCTATTTAGGAATTGGACCAGTAGAATTGATCCTGATGATCCATGAAGAAGAAATAAAGTTTGTATTGAATTGTTTTGAGATAGTAGAAAAATACCTACATGAAAACGTAATTCATTGTGTCCGAATTCCATTATGCATGAATATCGTCTATTCAGAAAAATTACTCTTGTTTGTTCATAATATTTAATTTACCAATAAGATATTAAGTGAAAGTCAATAGACAATAAAAATAATGCAGGATAAGAAATCGATCATAATCATAATATTTCCAATAGGAACAAGACATGCCCTCTTGTAATTAATGAAAGAAGTAAGTACCTGCCTTGCCTTACCTTTTTACAACCTATACTGCATTGTGTAACACTACACTACAATACCAACGCTGGCGTTCTTGTGTATTATTCAGAACGATTTCGTTTTGAATGGACGCTTTAAATTCAATTAACCGATTCAATAACATTGTTCCGTCGTTTATTTTGATGAGACCGAACATTGTTACAAAAATATCTACGGGTTTTCCTCTATCATTTATTTATCTGTCGCATTTTATTTAATTCCCTTTACATTAAGTAGGTACAGAATAATTTGCTCTAGGATTTTACTAAATATACATTTCGTTTTCAACTCTTATTTACCCCCTTAAAGGGGGATTCATCATCATCAACATCCTCATCACCATCAGCCTATATTAGTCCACTGCTGGACATAGGCCTCCCCTAATGAGCGCCATAGCGCTCTGTCTTCAGCTTGACGCATCCAGCATCTGACTGCAGTCTTTCGCACATCGTCATCCCACCTGGCCGGAGGGCGCCCTATACTACGTTTCCCGAGTCGCGGTCTCCGCTCAAGAACTCGTTTACCCCATCGGTTGCATCGGGTCCAATCTTTTGCTTAACGGAACCAAAACGAAATGTATTAGATTTACTCTACGTAATGTTAAACAAGTTAAGGCGAGAAGACACGACGTAGTTTTGGTTTTGTCAAGCGTTTTCCCACTAATTAAATTAAGCAATTGAAGATGTGGCGTATGATGGAGCACGCTTTCCAAGAAGGAACTTATTCACCCTAGATTTGAAGACTATAAGATTGTTCTCTAACGGGAAATAATAACAGACGCAGGAAGCATAATTATGATTTAGGTTGGCTTTACATAAATTTTCATTTTCTTAAGTCTCTATCAAGCTATTTACGGAATTCGTTTTATCCCAAATGAATCATCAATGATCAAAAATCACAATGATAGCTATTAAAGCATTGAGTGCACTAGCAATTTATCCAACAGCCGATTGTCGGCGTAATTTAACGCCTGTAATGTGTCATTTAGCATCCATATTCAAATGTTCCTGGCGTGGGTCGTTAGCATTGCGTGGGAAAACAGCCCAATTGTGGCCATTGTTACCCGTCCGGCTCACCGAGCAATAACTCCTTTTATGACCATAATCTTCAATAGTAAAATAAGTTATGATCGTGCAAAGTTTATACTTCGAAAATAGGTCAACGACATTTCAATAGCAAAATTAAGGCAAAGGTATATTGTTTTAAAAATATGAACGGTTTTAATAATAAATACCTACCATTTAAGTTGCTGCGACCCACGATATTCTAAATATAGTCACAAAGGTCTCAAATGACAATCTGAGTTGAAGTTAAATTGTTTGTAAGTCGATTCCAAGTACTAATGAAATTTCAAAATCGATTTACCGAAGAATCTGAAAAAGAACAATTTGTCAAAGGAGAACAATCACTGGCCATACAAATTTTCCCCCGAACCAGTGGACACGTGGTTATGCTTTCTGGGTTCTAAAAAATAGACCTAATTGATGTATGTCTAATTATAATTACGGACACTTATTTGAAGTTATTACTACTGCAAAATAATTTTGGAATTTGCGGTTATGATATTGTACACTGACGGTACAAGTACCTAAGATATAAATTGACGACCTCTGTGGCGCGGTGGGCGAAAGTCCGCCTGCGACGCAGGAGGTTGCGGATTCGTATCCCGCCTCGGGACAAATGTGTGTACGATCTGCAGATATTTGTTCAGGGCGTTCTGGATCTGTATGTAGTGTATTATGTAGTGTATGTAGTGTATTGTATTAAGTATATCAGTTATCTAGTAACCCATAACACAAGCTCTGCTTAGCTTGGGGCTAGATAATGCTGTGTGAAATGTTCATCATTATTTTTTATTATTATTATTGTACACTGACGGCATACTGACGACGACGGTTTGATAATGTTCGTCTCCTTAGAGTCGGTTTTTGTTATTTTCACCTCAAGAAACCGCAAAAACAACACAGACAGCGACGATGTAGTGATAGTGACATGTCATTTGATGTCATGCAAGGTTGCCAAACGTACGAGGTTCCTCGTACAAATACGAGATTTGTGGTCTTCCGTACGAGGTACGAGGACACTATCAACCTCGTACAATATTGTACGAGGTTTTGACATATTAACCACGGAAGGGTGATTTCGTTCGTCCGTGCATCAACAATGTCACTGCCGCATTTGCGCGATGATTGTCTATGGTTTGCTATCCCATCAACCGAGAAATCCCCGAGAAATAAAACATTTCGTTCCTCGCTTAGGTCGTCTCTATCACACATAGCGCTAATTGCTACTTTCTCTGTTCCTTACGTGTGGAGTGTTGCAAAAATATTTTTAATGCAAATTGATGTTTTATTTAGTAGAAATCCTGCTAAAGTTTATTTAACTGTGTAAAACGTCCTTATTTTAATAGTTTAATATGCCTTATTTACCTTTAAGATGAATGTACGAGGCTCGAAAGCCAAAGTACGAGATTTTTTGTTGCTTAGTACGAGGAAAAAAATTCTACGGTTGGCAACCCTGATGTCATGTGACGTAAGGCTGCATCAAGAAAAAAATATTGCCATAGACCATAGCATGTCTATGTGACAGGCTATATATAATTAATGAGGTTTTACTTCAGTTTATTTATAATATCATTGGCTATAATCTGTGGAACCGAAGATTGTGTCGAAGAATCATGTAAAATACATTTATGTAATTAAATGTTTTTAAGATTCAGAAGTGTCCATTGAAGTTATTGATCGGTGATTGAGAAAATTAAATATTAATTATGAACAAGCTTTCACACGTGCTGGTTTAGAGGCAACTTTGACTGATCTTCTTTTCAGAAAGTAAATCGATGGACCCAAATTTTTAAATGCTGAGCATTTTAATATAAGAATAAGTATAGGAATAAAATTTATTTATTTGTACCAACAACAATATAGAAATACAAAAAATGCTTTACCTACTTATCAAACGACTATTCCAGTAGAGACAAAAGGAATTTACAAAATGACGAGTTAGTCACATTTTACATAAGATTGCATGTATATTAATGATTTCAGTAATCTTTCAATGCAATGCAGGTATCCAGAATAAGGTAACAGATAACTTGACGCTAGCAACGAAATTGATGAGCACACCGAGGCCTTGTAGCCGTGAAAGATTTAAAATAATATTTTTAATAATTAAAATGTTACCTAACATTACTTCAGTATTCAGTGTCCTAAAGCGTAACCAAATGCTGTAACAGTAACAGATGAATATTTTTTATGATAAATTTACTTTCAAGCTGCATATAAACACAGGACTTAAATTGAGCTCTGGTAGAACATTAATATCATCAGAGATGTAGATGATACTCAGTCATGGAATTTGTCTAGTTTTCCATGACTGCATATTGCCAGAAATTCACAGGTTTTATAGAAACAAGTATCGTTTCTGAAGCAAAAGTCTTCACAGATTATTAAAATTTCTAAGGAATTACAAAAGGCCATAAGGAATCCAGGATGAATCACGGGAAGCTAAGGAATGTCAAACCACAATTTAAAACCCTTTCAATAGTGAATACCAATGTCGTGATTCAATATATTCAAAGGAAAATACTTGAATAAAAAATATGATGAACTATTTTCTGCGGTATCGCTCATGTGGTAGGTAGGTATCTGCTGGAATATCATAATCTGAGTTTTATGGTCGGTTACCTTTTAGCAAAGACGTTCAATTAATAGTATTAGTAGTTTCGCCACAACTACAAAATACATTCTTTCACATCTAACTAAATAGGCAGAGTAGCGGTCTATATGACCGTAGGTATACATTGATGCAAGCTAAAACTATAGGTTAACTGAAAATACTTCTGGTACAGTATTTTAAAGTATGGTAGAGATTGTCATTTTAAAATACACTGCACTTGAACAAACAACAGCTTTTTGTTGGAATACAATAGGAGTGATCAGGAAAAGTGCTAGCGGTGCAATTTAAATTGTTTGCTGAGGAAAAAAACGAAAAATAGTGTTGCTAGTGTTTGTGGTATGGAAATCCATATTATGAACATTACGAACGATGAATAGATAATCGACAAGTAGGTTTATGCTAAATTGTTGAAGACATGTTATTTAAACATAGATAGTAAATACTTTTATTGCACAATTAAACACAGAAACAAAACGACTCCACTTTCAATAACTCAACTTTCTATAGAAAGCGATGCTATCTTGGTCTCGATGGATTACACAAATTTCTTTAATTCTTTGAAGCATTTAATTAATTACAAGACATCGCAAACAAATGCAATTTAATGAAATGTATTATGTAGAGTAGAAAGTGCAACACCAGCCATGCTGAGACAGTTGGTGTGTGTACCTTCAATACAACAAAAAGAGATATAATAGACGCGTCATTGAAGAGAATGCATTCCCATCCCAAGATAAGAAATAAGAAACGAATCAAGTAAGAGCGGTAATTGCAAAACGAAAATATCGATCCGAAAAAGAATGACGCTTTCTACTCGTATTGAATCAACGGTAAATATTCCGTCATAGAATAGATGATTTGCTGTACTGATATCAGTAGGCACAATTTCTTGCGATTTAGCAATGTGTGCTTGCCAGGTGGCTAAACTGGTTGTCTTCCCTTCTCGTTGCGGTCAGGTGTGTTTAGCAACTGCTCAGGTATTATGCTGTATTAAGGTAATAATAATTCAATCTGGCCGAAGGGGTCGAGAGATTTTTATAAAACAGGAAACAGCTGATTCACAGTCCTGCTTGCTGTCGGTAAATGCTTGGGATAATGCTACGTATAATTAAATTGCATACCTACGGCAGATTTCTACAGAATCCCTTTCACATTAAAGTTTATACTTACAGCAAAAATTAACATGTAGTCTCAGATGTTCCTCTCCTACCTGTTTTCGCGTTCTCGAACCAAAAGTCCATTGTTAGATGTAGGTAACTGAAGATTGGACACGAGGTCGCAGGTAGTCCGGACTGGATCCTTTGAGCAATATTAGTACCTCATTTTATATTTCCTTTTAAAATTGGGCAATAGTGACCAGAGCTTATTTTTTATAAAATACACTATATCTGCTCAGAAGTCATAATAAGCGACTTTGGTTTATTAGGTATAATTATGTTGATGACATCAATTATTGTTGAACCACTGCAGCTGTCCTTTACTCATTATCAGAATTCAAAATGTCTTCAATAGGCATTGCTTAACCCGTTTATAAACGACCTTTTAAAGGTTTCATTACGTATTCAAATAGTTACAGTTGGTAAATCTCACGTGGTGTGGGGATAAGAAGCATTGATAGCTTTGCATCCATTTTGTTTAGCTGTTTTGAACATAAATTCTCGTAATTGGGAGAAATGGACTCTCAAGAACATTTTTGACAGTTTCAAGCACATTTGGTTGCTCAAGGTTTGAAGTATCACTCGACCTCTCGTTCGCGTATTTTTCTATGTATTCGAGCATCCAAACAGTGATATTAATATAGATATTGAGATAATATTACAATATATTTATGTACGTTGGTATTTATGTACCTTAGTTTTTTTGAAAACACCATTCCTGGGTTAATTATGCCCAAATGAAGCCTTTTTTTTGCAGCTGTCTTTCTATTGTTTATCTACACATGTGTTTTAATGGAAAAGAGTTTATTGTTATTGTGTAGGTAGTATTAAATAAGTTATTTCATATTTTCGTCTGTTTGAATAATTATCTTCATATTATGTTAGAGTACCTACCTATGCTTTGTTTATACCTGAAAGTCTGCGCGCGTGTTCCATATCATACGTTTCTAGTTGGTAGGTTCCTACTTCACCTACTTACTTCAAAATTGGTTTATCAAACAAACAATGGCTATCTTCATTTCTTATCAAAGATATTAAAGATTACATTGTCGTGTTTATACCTCATTTTGTTAGCTATACTCTTCGTCGATTTCCTTTGTCGGGGTTTGTATTTAAAAGTTTTTTCATTCCACACTAAATTGACCTAGGAAAACTATGTTGAGTTCATTAAAGTAAGTTCAGGTAAATCGCTTATGGGTTTTATATAGTTACTTACTTTACCTTTACCTTTTTCATTAATTACTTTATAAGGCAGGCTCCTGGAAAGTATTGCCCTGAATATGCATGTATTTTTTAACAGCTATTATCGATTGTATGTACCGCTACCTCCTCATTATGAATAGGTATCTACTCACCTCAACAGGACGACAATCCCAGTGCTTCTCGTAAAGTACAAATCAATATGCAGCTCTGCTGTTTACTTTATCCGGGCTCTTGGTAGGATATCAACTTATTGATTAGCAAGTATCCTTTTAAATGTAGGTACCACAAACACTGTTCAATAATAAATATTAACAAACAACCGTCTAGGATGAATGGAACGATAGAGTTTCACTTGTCAATATATCACCGTGTTGACACAGTTGATGTATAAAACAGCACAGATCGCCTAATTACCACTGTTTTAGATGAAAATGCAGGTTTAGGCCGTCAATAGTAGCACAGTATTGATTGTAGAACACTGAAACCACTGTATGAAAACAATGCAAGCGCGAGGCGCGCACAGACCGTGCCGCCCCGCCCGCGGTTTCGACCGGACTGGCGCGATGGCGCGCGCGGTAAATTGCGTTTGGGTTCGGATGCGCTCGCTCGACGCTGCGTTCGCAAGTGATTTGCCTTGCGGCTGGTGGCGGTGTAGGTAAACTGGATGGATGTTTTTATTTTGCCACATGACACTTGCAAGCAGCGTGCATATGCACGCGATTTGCATACGAGTTTAAGCGCTTTGCTGAGCTAGTTCCCACAACCTAGCAGGATATTGATGCTTGGTTAGGAACCTGGTTATAGGTTTTTTTGCTTGCCTTCTCGTTGTAATATAATTAAACATTAAACTCTACCAACTTGGCTCTTATCTCTCTCGTATCGTTATATTCAAAATGCTAGGTCCCGCCATCACCAACTCAATCATTCTGGCCCAGAGCATGATAAAAATTCTTGGTCAGATTTAAATAGCTAGAGATCATATATTAATTAATACCTTACCGAGCAACATATTAGTGTTACTAGAATACTCTGAAATCCAATCATTGTTTCTCACAAGATCAACCTCGAGTTCAAACAACAAACAAACGGATTTCCACGAAGTTCCTTACTTTGTTTTGTCTTTTAATTTGCAATCCTCACAGTATTTTACGCTTTTCTTTGCGTCATTACTATGAACTACGATTGACCTGGCGAAACATGTCGCTTCGGTGCTACTACTGGTTAGAAAGACGGCGTCTTACGTGAAGGACTCTCGTCACTTTGTGGATATCATCAAGACCTGTAATGTCCAACAGTGAACACGTTTCTTACTCTACCTAACAAGTCCAAAAAACCACCAGCTTTAAAACTACACGTTAGAAGTCTACGCGTGTCTGTTCTTATCAGTCTGTGTTGACTGATAAGAACAGACACGGGTTACAATTAGATTGTTTCCAGTAATGCAACACACGGTAGCAAAAATAATGTCACCCTCTATGTCTCCAATCATAATGTTATCGTCTTCTTTATTACCTTCACTCTACACTTATCGGTATAATATGTCAACAGCGCTTTCAATAAAGTGCTTTCACGTTTAGTGCACTGAAATGTCTCCTTACTTTGGCGGTTAACGAGTTTTGAATTCTCTAGAGTCATACGTTCGTAGAATTTTCTTTTTGCTATATCTGTGTGTCTTTGTAAACTTTCAATCTTCACAAATTGCCTTCAAATATCTGCATCTACAACAGTCACTCCAACAAAATCTACGGCTTTCAAGTCAAGATTGAAGATCTTACCAAAATAGCCGTGTCTAATAGGAACATTCATTTCGTTATCTATGGGAACAGAGCGACATTCTAGCCTCTAGTGACATTGATGCATTACGCTCAAGGGTTACGAAGTT
This sequence comes from Eupithecia tripunctaria, assembly GCA_955876795.1. Taxonomy (NCBI): domain Eukaryota; kingdom Metazoa; phylum Arthropoda; class Insecta; order Lepidoptera; family Geometridae; genus Eupithecia; species Eupithecia tripunctaria. The sequence continues at coordinate 9,017,262 of OY041614.1, forward strand.
ACAAACAAACAAACTTACTTCTGCGTGTGAGAAAACTATGAAATGTTTTCAGTTCTTGTTTTAGTAGAGTCTCGTTGGCGTTACCGTTAAGGTTGTCGAACCTTTTTTATTTATTACAACTTTGAAAGGGCGACATGAAAAATGTCACACATCATCATGTTTCGTTTGATCTGGAAGTCTTGCATTTATGTGGACCAATTATGGTCCATGATGCTCTAGAAAGGTAATCGCTCATTCTCGTTTATATTATAAGATGATGTTACGAGACACTTTAGGTTAAGAAAGAGCGAGACAGTCAGAGTTGTGTAAAAATTCGGAGAACTGATAGTTCAAAAATACCAATCTTATTTCTATTATCTATGCAAAGATTGGTATATACCTACGTAGATATCCATTTTTAAAACTTAAAATATCCCAGACTGCTTCTACCTCCCAGAGAAGTAAATTAGAGTCAATTGCACCTTATTTCTTATTTGTTAATAATAACTATTTATCAAGCTGTTTAAAAGTAAAAAAATAGACTTGTCTAAATGCTTATTTTGTAAGTCTAAAGTAATAAACGATTTGACTCTGACTCCTCATCCCGCGCTAGGTGGGGGAAAATACCCCAATCTCCAAATAATTCAATATGAATAAAATTTGCTCAAAATTATCGCACAATTTTATATGCCATTTTACATTCACCATTTCACTGCAGGAGCTATTATTATATTTACTGTGGCATAACGGGCGGAATTCATGATTCCTGCCTCCCTATACCCGACAAAAATAGGACCAGGTAGGAAAAGTTTGTGTCAAACTTTCAAACTACCCGCAAACACTAGCTAGAACATGTCTCTTTTACATAAAACTCCAATCCATTAGAAAGTTCCTTTTGCATCGCCAACACATTTTTCTCCCATATTATTTTCATTATGTATGACTGTAGGGGACTAAACCACTTCGTCATGAAAAGTAGGTACTGTTATTTATTCCGTCTTGTTGCTTTGACTTATGCCGAGGGGGTATTCCCCTGTTAGTATTATCTTTAATAATTCATCGATATTGGCTTCCATCAGAACTATGTTGAAAACTAGTTTCTGCTCGCGGCTTTGCACTCCTTGTTTCTATGGAAACGTTATATTTGATTTCTATACCACGGAAACTGATTTATGGGATAAAATGTAGCCTTTTTTGATTCCAGGATTACCTGTATGCAAAATTTCATCTCTTGAAATAGTAACAAACATCCATACATAATGTACGTTAAGTACATCATACTAATATTATAAATGCGAAAGTTTGTTTATTAAGTAGGATAGGAAATAAGATTCGCAAATTGAACCTTTATTTTTTAACCGACTTCAAAAAAAGAGGAGGTTATCAGTTCGACAGTATTTTTTTAAAATGTTTGTTACTACAGAACTTTTGACTGGGTGGTCTGATTTTCATGATTCTTTTTTTATATGAAAGCTGGTGCTTCCGAGTGGTCATATTTCCCATAATTTGGTTTAGTTCTGACAGTGGGATCCATGAAAATTTATGAAAAAAAAATAAGTCGGTTATAGTTATGTGTGCACATGTATTGGAAATAAGAATGAAACAGGTACGTTTCATTCTTATTTCCAATACAAATAAAAGCTATCAACTACGGCTATGTAAACTCATCAAGCTAATTCTAAACAAATTGCGCAAAGTCAGAAGCGTATACTTTTCTAATGGGTGTAATATCCTTAGATTAACGTTGCAGCATTGGTAATGACCGGAGAGGCTACACGGGTGGTCTCAGCGTGACCGTAGCTTTCATTATACTATTTACAGATTTAAAACAACGTTGAGTTACTCGTTTTGTGTCAGAATCAAGGAAGTGCTCTGTATTTAGCACCGCATTTATTTTAGAAATTACATAGGCTTTGAACATAGGCTACTTCTTATTTCATAAATCAGTTTCCAATTAAATAACCTATAAGGTTCCCATAGAAATCACTTTTCAATTTTGAAGTTCGATAAAATATCTGCTCTCACACCACACAGACTTGCAAATAGCGTAGTCTGTATACTTAATATTATAAAGAGGAAATATTTGATTGTTTGTTTGTTTGTTTGTATTGAATAGGCTCCGAAACGACTAAACCAATTTAAAAGATTCTTTCATCATTAAAAAGCTTTCTTTTCAGGGAGTGACATAGGCTATATTTTATACGGGAATTGCCACGGGAACGGGAACTACGCGGGTGAAACCGCGAGGCGCAGCTAGTATCGTCTAAAAGGTAATACTCAAAAAAGGTTAAATGAAGCCATTTATTACGTTGCTGTTTTCCGCGAATGGGGTTACTTAGTACCCCACATGAAGCTGTAGTCGGTAAACCCTTTGTTGTCGACTTGTTTCTATAGTTACGGAACCCTAGTAAATCTACTTTTTAGGGTAGAAACGAGGTAAAATGTACTGCTATTAGCTCGGAATTAATTTAAAGTATTCAGGAATATGGGCTTGTAAGAAAGAAAGAGAAGTCAAAGGAAATAAAGTCTCCAATGAGTTTCAGGCAGGTGAAAAGTTTTATAATGACGATATACAAAACCCTGATAGACTTCCGTTGACTAAACAAATTTGAAAATGGTTGGTATTATGAATAATTATATTTGATTTCACGCGACCAGGGCAATCAAAGTGTAATAGTAGCCCAGAAATGGATTGTAGAGTAACCATGATTCATGGAACGCAGGAGTCTTTATTCCGATTGGCTGCCGATAGGAAAATATGATATACATAAGTGAGTTCTTAGGTCTATTGTCTTAAAAATTAACTGTAAAAATAAGAACCTGTCTATGACGTCAGCAAATGTTGTGGTAGAGCCTATGTCCGGCTGAATTACTCATACTTCGTCTCAAAATTAGTGGCTACCATACCATTCTCACTGTGGGTGGGCTACCTACATCAGTGCTGGTCAGATGACCGCCAAAGATCATAACGAGTAGGTAGGGAGGTAGGTAAGGGTTATACTTAATAACTAATTTATTCAGACTTATAGGTGCTTAGTAAAAAAACACTCGCGTACATACCTTAACCTCAACCTCAACAGCCAGAATGGCTGTTTTTGCAGCTATTCCTGTACTGTAGGTATTTTATATGTTTATTTATTTATTTATTTATTATTCAGGGCAACCAACTAGAGATAACACAAGGAATACAAATTATAAAACAAGATACTTAAAGATACTTAGAGAGCACTAGGCTCTCTAAATTACAGGTTAGCCACAACATGCGTAAATAAGAAGGCAACTCAACTAAACATCTTATTATGCTAAAGTAAACTTAAGGTAATATAATGTCTTATTTCATTAGAATAAGCTTAATACAGTTTTACTAATTAGACACGTAGGATATCTACATGGACCGTAGGGTATAGATACAAGTTACAAATATATAATACTAGCTGCGCCCCGCGGCTTCGCACGCGTTGTTCCTATGAAAACATTAAAAGGTGATTTTCATCCCACGGGAACAGATTTATGGGATAAAAAGTAGCCTATGTTTTATTCCAGTATTAGAATTACCTGCATGCAAAATTTCAGCCAGATCCGTTCAGTAGTTTTGGCGTGAAGAGGTAACAAACATCCATCCATACATCCATCCAAACTTTCGCCTTTATAATATTAGTGTGAAGTGTGATAAGTAAAGAATGGATGTGAGTAGGTACTGATAGGTATTAGATAGGTTGGTTTACGTGTTGGTACTTCGGTGGAGCACTAAACCTTTTTACAATCCCAATAAAAAAGCTTTTAGGAGATAATGAATTTGCGTCGCCTATAGAAACCAAAATAATGATTCTAATTTCAGAACCAAAATATCCACAAAAGCCATTGTTGTGTTAGGTCTGGTGGGCTCTTCAGTCGAGAGGTGAAAGGTTAAGGTCATATGGAAACTTATAGAATCGAGCTCGAGGTCGTAGACAGATTTCAGGGAAACTTTTTGAATTAATCGAATTGTTTACGTGATTTCCACGAAATGGATCGAATCGAATCATTCAGATTTAACTTTTTTAAAGTTAATCTCGCTGTTGAACGTGGGCTTCTTTTTTAAAAATAATTTGAATGTAAAATAAAATAAATGTTTCAACTTGACATTTTTGAATTCTTGCATCAAATAACTGATATACTAATAGGTTTGTTCCTAGTAGTAGGTAAAAACTAAGTAGTTCGCGTCGTTTAGGTATTCATTTGGAGATCTTATTACTCGTAAAAGTAAGAGGCTTCTGTCAATTGGGACCGCTAGGTAAAGGGGCTGCGGTCCCATTCACCGGATTCATTTAATTTTATTATCTTTCTTTCGACGAATGGGACCGCTCTCGAAATGATCGAAAAAATATATTGTTCAAGGTAAATAAAGTACAGTCAAAGGAAAAAGTGGGTATAGAATAGAAAGTAAAAACTCTTTGATTGAAGACATTGTTTATTAAAAAAATATTACCAATTATCAGGGTTGGAAAAAAAACAGTTTTTTTTTATATTTTATAAAACAAACTGTTTAAAATGTTTAAAACAAGTGTTTTTTTTTGTTTTATTTGTTTTTTTTTACTTTTACCAATTTCAAATCTATTATGTATAGCGAATAATAAAATATTTAATCCATATCTAAACTATTTCCTAATTCACATAGTAAAAATTAACAAAACAATAAATATTTACTATTTGTTGCATATCTCAGTATCTTTAATCTAACTATCAAAAAATATTATAATTATTAATCAATACAAAACACTTTACATACACCTTATATGTACTGTAGGTAGGTAGAGAACTAGTGAGAGAACGGGAAATACCCACTAATCCAGTGAATTACTTTCCAGGGAGTTTACCTTTGCAATCAGTGTACAGTGTATAAAACGGCCAACATAGAGACTTTTCACTTGTAAATTTATTAAAAGCTACTTAGAGTTCTACATATTTATTCGTTTAGATTTATTTCCATTCATTTGCAATAAACGGTAGTTTTAAACCTTAATAAAAAACATAGTTTTATTTCAAACTGTTTTAAACACTGTTTAAAACACGTGTTTTAAAACAACTTGTTTTAAACATGCCAACCCTGCCAATTATAAAAAGAAAATAAAGGTTACCCTCCCTAGGTTATGTTTTTTTGGTTTACTATAAAATATCAGATTATCTAGCTAGAGGATAAAAAAGCTTGGGTCGGATTTTGCTTCGTTGTTTCTTTACTTTAGTCTACATAGCGAAGCGATCGAAATCAAAAATACCACTTTATTTCCGTGTCAGTTTTTTTTTAAATATGATTTGTCCTCTTCTAAGTGTACATTTATTGTATTTATGGAAATAAAGCATTTTTGAGTTTGACTTTGGTATGGAATTCAACTCATATGGCATTAGGCCTGAGCTACGGTACCAATGTCCTTACTCATATATTATGTACTTATGTCCTTACTTGTGACAAAACTTTTTGTCAATATTAACATGGTTGATAATAACTTATACGTGATTATCAATAAGGTATTAAACAATTCACTTACCCTTTTAGAGAAAACTAACAACATCTTTAAGCGTGTTACAATTCAACGAGATCAATACATAAATAGAACTTAACAGCAGGGCCAACTGCCTCTATAATAGAGCCGACCAATAATTGGTCCACTGATGGACGCAGCCTCCCCCTGATAAGCACCTTATTGGCGTTTATGCAATGGGGGTAATGCCCATAATCCCCGCGCTGGGCATGCGGGTTGGAGTTCTCAGATCGGTGGTAGAATGGTTCTGCATTAGGCGCTGCTGCATGCCCCCGGTGGATATCCCTCAGTCGCCTCTTACGACACCCACGGGAAGGCATGTGGTGGTTCAAATTCGCCGGCACCACACAGCTCGTGCGTGTTATAGCGAAAGTGCAAATAGGAATTTAAGAGGGCTGATCAATATTGATAAAGGTACCCATACATATTTTTAAACTAGATCCTGAATGACTGTTTTTGCAGCCATTCCTGTACTGTAGGTATTTTATGTGTTTACGCGTTGGTAGAGCACTAAGCCTTTTTGAATTTTACAATCCCAATAAAAAAGCTTTTAGGGAATAACGAACTTGCGTCGCATTTGGCAACTTCTAATGTAATATTGGACCAAAATGATGATTACAATTTCAGAATCGAAATATCCACAAACGCTCTAGGCATTGTTGTGTTAGATCTGGTGCGTGTTACAATACTACGATTCAACGAGACTAACCAATGCGTAAATGGAACTTAACAGCTGCCCCATCTCCATAAAAATGTCTAAAACGTCCAACCGGTTCGACGGCGCTCAAATTGCAGAATAAGTGCCACCTGGTTGAACATCATGCTGCCCTATTTGGGTCAATAAAGTTACCGGCGACCCAAACCCATTATACTGAATCTAGCCCCTAGATGTTGCTCGTAGAAAAAATATGAATATCCCGCAAAAGTATGTTGGGCATCATCAATTATTGAACTGGAAATAATAGTCGCCTTTTTTATTTCAATCTGACACCAGCGTGTTTTTACTCTAAGGCCCGTATTATGAAAGCTTGCTCAGTCATCGAGCTATGCTTGAGTGACGTAGAAAAGGGTTACTCAAGCAGAGATTGATGACTGAGCAAGCTTTCATAATACGGGCTTATGACTTCAACGTTCAATTTGGCTAATAGTGCGTAGATAGATATTGTTTTTGGAATAAATAAATAAATATTGCTGGACAATCTACACAGTATCATGGAGCTACGAGCTAAGAATAGAAGAGAATAGAATAGAATATATTTTATTTCGACAACACATAGGTACAAAAAAAAAATCATACAGATAAAAACATATAAAACTAAAAAAAAGAACAAGAAACATAGTATGCTAGGCGTCAAATCGAGATTTACCCCCAATACCCTGTGCCAAAATATGGCGTGCAAAATATATGTGGATCAGCATGTGCTGAACGATTGCCGCTCAACGCTGTTTTTCAGTCAAGAAAATTTTGATTTGGCGTTACGGACGTAGTCGGTGGCAAAGCTTGTGTTGTTGGTAACTACGGCTGATAAAGATACTTATTTATGGTATATTTGACTAAACATAGAAATTACCATACCGGTATATTTTTTTTATTAGTTTAAGTTTTCTACTATATTGTTATAAATATTGATATAGAGGAGAGGAAAGCTTGATAAATTTCTACTTGACTACGGATCGTGTTTCGAGAAGTTTCCATTCCCTCTATAGATTCGATATTAAAGTAAATTACAGAGCTTAGGAAATTAAATAAGTCTTCACAAATGGCCATTTATACGGCTTCGATCTCGTGTAAGCCCGAGGTCGATACTCCATGAGACGTCTGGATATCAAGCGGGCATTACCCTAATATGTTTCACTTAAGGCTCGAACCTAGTCGATTTGCTTAAAAACATGGCGTAGATCTCAGTAATCACTAATCACGGGATGCCCGTGTTAAAAACCAAGAATTACATAAAATTCATAATTTTTTTCGGTTCCTTGGTTGTGAAAACACGATTCATTAAAAAAATTACGATATTTTTTTTATTAATGTGCGGTGTGTATTTTGTTAATAAATTTGTTCTAGATCTCAGGAACCCCGCTGTCTATAGAAAAGGTTTTTGTTTTGATTCGTAGGTGGTGGTGTAGTTTTTTGTAAACATACAAAAACATAATTTTTGCGCCTACGCTGTTCCAAAAACGTATGCTCTGTCCCGTTCCTATGAACGCCAAATCGGATGACTATTCTTTTCACGTTTCTTGCTACATAGGTAACTTACCTGTTATCACTTTTACCGACAACGCGAATGGGAAATCTACCAATAGCCGACGCAAATAAATAGATTGAATAGGGATGTGAGTGTCTCTGGTAACTAATTTATAACTATTATCATCTGACTGTCTGTACTATTTCATATTTCATTTATTTTGCTTACTTGTACAATTCATTCATAAGTCTAAGTGAAATAGTTGTAATTATGTACATGCACCCTGGAAGGGCACTGCAAACTTGAGTTCGAATACTTAATTAAAACATAAAATTCATTTATCAAATATTATAAATAAATTTTCAAGCATAAGTAAGAGTAATACATTGGATTTAAAATTAAAAACTAAGAAGCCAGAATTTTTTGTACCATAAAATATTGTATAAAAATTAAATCCGTTTTTTGCCGTAAGTTTTAATAATACAACAAGTTTGTATTTAATTAAGGGATGTGGATTTTGTTAAACTAGTTAAAAACATAATATACTATTTGGTTCACCAGTTAGATTTTCAGAAGATATATGAGAACGTCTCACGTGAGACCTTGTGAATTATTCATATTTTTTTCATTTGTTAATCAAATTCTAATCTAATTCTAAGTGGAGGAACTAAGATCTGCACGGACGTCTCGCATAGGAGTGTATTGTGCATTATCCCCCTAAGTAGGCCCTAACCGGCCCAGCTCCTTGAAAAATCGGAGCAGGACTTTAGGTGACAGACAGCTTCGTTTTAGCTTTTCTGTGGGTGTGGATGGGGTTGGTTCCTCAATGAGACACTTCAGCCCCGTTTTGTGTTTGGCCTCCTCTGTGGCAGTGCAGTGTACGACAACGTGTTCCACAGTGTCTTCTCTTTGGCAGCAGCCACGACATAAGCTGCTGCAATAAAGACGTCAAACCTCGCTCACGCTGATGTTTGGCTGGCTATATTTTCATCACTATTTGTTTAGTTGACAAAAACATACGTCCAATAACTTCTGACATTCTAACTGACAGACTAATTAAATTTTTTTGAGGACACTATTCCTATTCCATGCCTATTCCATGTTTTTAAATCTGTAGATGCTCAAGTCGGCCGGGAATTGTACCTATTGCTTCTTCAAGGTTGTATCTGGGTCAGGTTCAGATTTTTGTATTGTGACCCTTTCTTTTATTTGCATGAAAATGCTGAGTTTGCGGTCTCCCCGTTCTGTGTCGTATTTTATTTGCTATGGGATTACTGAATTCTCCTTACTGGCAGAAATTTGCATGATATTCTTTTTATGATGAAATACCGTTTCTATATAAATACCTGCAAGAAAAACCAATTTCGTAGAGCCAAAAATCCTTTGGATTGTGGCTCTTTATCAAATTAAGTAAGGTAGAGGCTCTAAATCTCATCATAACTATTGTAACTATGTTTTGTACTGCATTATGAATATCAGTCATCTAGTACCCATAACACGAGCTCAGCTTAGCTTGGAGCTGGATGATGCTGAGTGAGTTTTCCACCATCATTTATAAATTTTAATAAAAACAGCCACACTAAGATACTTTGTAGGTAAATTATAATGCTCCACAATGTTCATCAACTCGTTACTTTATGTTCCGCCATTCCAATGGACTTCAACACGGCCATTTATCTTTTTCAAACATTGTGGGATATATTATTTTGTAATTATCTGCGCCAGCCGGCGCGGCGGGTAATGCGCGTTCGACGCGTGCGCAAGTTCTAATTGCAAGCACCATCTGTGACGAGATGACTGCGTAAAAAATAATTGAGAGACACGAGTATTGTTAGCTCAGAAATAGCAACTTTATAAAGGCAAAGGTGTTTTAGGTATGGCGGATATGACTTACGTAATGTAAATTATCCAGGTAATACGGTAAAGAGATAGGTAAAGTAAAAAGTTGAGAGGTGAGATAGGTACAGGGTTGGCATGATTAAAACAAGTTGTATTAAAACACGTGTTTAATTTTTTTTGAAATAAAACTATTTTTTATTAAGTGTTTCAAAACACAGTTTAAAACAATTTTAGACAATGTTTAAGACATGAAGAAGAAAATCAGGGTTTAAAACTATAATACCTTTTATTGCAAATGAATGGAAATAAATCCAAACAAATATATATATAGAACTCTACATAAAATAAATTTAAAAGTGGAAAGTCTCTATCTATGTTGGCCGTTTTAAACACTGTACATGGCATAAGTCCAGAAAGTCTCGCAGGAAAAGTCCCTATGTCGGCCGTCGAAAGCAAGTAATTCACTGGATTAGTGGGTATTCTCCGTTCTCTCTCTAGTTCTCTACCTACCTACACTACACTACATACAAGGTAAAGTGTTTTGTTTTGATTAATAATTATAATAATAATTAGTTTATAGATACTGAGATACGCGAAGAACAATAAGTAAATATTTATCGTTTTGTTAATTTTGACTAATGTGAATTAGGAAATAGTTTACAAATGGATTAAATATTTATTTATTAATATTCGCTATAATTGATTTGAAATTGATTTGTAAAGGTAAAATGTATAAATAAAACAAAAAAAACACTTGTTTTAAACATTTTGAACAGTTTGTTTTATAAAATATAAAAAAAACTGTTATTTTTCCAACCCTGGATAGGTATTAAGGGCTTCATGTATGGTTAAGTAAGTGTAGACTTACCTACTAGTCTAACGTGAGTGTGAGTGTGTATTAGATACCAGCAACCTTAGGCCTTGGTTACAGATACGAGGGGCGTGCGTGGCCCCGTCATCGCACGCGTAAACACAACCATATGGTTCAATGGTTCATTTATTGGTAAAATATATCATTACACGTCAAACAGTACACAAAGCACATCTTAAAATATACTAAAGTGTATCGATGGTAGGTACATCCAATTATAATAATTCAATTAAGTATATACATATTTCAATAAAAATAATAAATCATATCGCAATGTACGGTGATGTTTATGGGTAGACGGGGCGTGCACTGTGTAGGTGGCGGCGCACGCCGCGTGCGACGACATCGCACGCGTAAAAACAAACATATCGCAATGAACGTTGATGTTTATGGACAGGCCGGGCTTGGAGAGAGGCGGTGCACGCCGCGAGCGACGCCGCGTAGTACACCGCGTGTGACGCGCCACTTCAAAGAAACGCGTGTAAAAAAGCTTCTCGGTAAACAAACTCTACGAACGCCATATGTTTGAATATAGTGCAGGCCGCGCCGCTGCACGCGCCGCTGCATGCCCCGCGTCTTCGTAAACAAGGCCTTACAGTAATGCCATGGGTCGGAGCTACAGCTGTGCATATGATACCTACTAATAAAGCCCTTTGGGAGCAATACATCTTGTCTACCCTATCATATTAAGCCAAGTCATCTTATTTTAGAGCAATACATAATAGGTGAGAAGGAAAGTATTCTGTTTTTGGAAACACAATGACAACCAATATTTTTTCAGAATACAGAAAACAGATCATTTATTTTATTATATTTATTGCGTACATGGGTCACAATTACCTAAACTAAAGTAGTACATGTATTTACTTAGTTTAGGCATGTATTTTTTATGAATTTTCGACCCATAAACACACCCTCAAACACACACACCCTCACACACACACAATGCCTACTCAGCTGTTTACGCAACAAAACACGCACACACCCTCACACCTCAACCTTAACCTCAACAGCCTGTATCGGTCCACAGCTGGACGCAGACCTCCTCCTGAGCCTGCCCATAATCCCCACACTGGGCATGCGGATTGGGGATTGCAGTTTGGTGGAAGATTTGTTCTGCAGGGGGCGCTGCTGCCCACCCTCCGATGGATATCCCTTAGTCGCTTCTTACAACACACACGGGGAGAATTGGGGTTACCCTCACACACTTTTTCACTTCTTCCGCTAGTGGACAAAAAATTGAAGTGAATCAGAGTCAATTGCACCTTATTTCTTGTTTGACAGTAATAACTATTTATCAAGCTGTTTATATAGTAAAAATTTGACTTGTCTAAGTACTTATTTTGTAAGTCTAAAGAAATAAACGATTTGACTTTGACTTTGACACACATACACAAACACACACAATTCACAAACCATATTATGTGTTATGTTTTTATGTGAATTTGTAATAAATAGCCAGTAACAATAACCATAAGTAGTGTACCTAATAAATAAATAAATGAGTAGCATTTAATATTAGTTATTCATTAGTGTAATAAAATTATGCATATATCTACAGGTTGGGCGTTGACACTACCACACGTTTCACTTCGGTAATGTCATCGTTTCAATAAAAAAACAAAAGATTTTCATTTATTAGGTATCTGCGAGTTGCAAGGACGTTGCAAGTTATTCTTGGAATCAGTAAGGGCTTGTACACAAAACTGCGATGCGACGCGATGCGAATTCCTCGCGCATGCGAGCAGCGTCGAAATGCGTAGAGGGAGCTCGCAGATTTTTGCGATGCGACGTCGCATCGCAGTTTTGTGTACAAGCCCTAAGCAGCCAGAATGAATAGAGCTTTAGAAAGAGGGCGAATAGCCCGTGGGCGTTCTAAAATTACGTCGCAATGCAGTTTCTACGTACCTACGTGAATTTACCTTATTTTGTGTTAACACCTTAATTGCCAACGCACTTAAACGTGTTCAACCACCTCAGTCGGACGGTCGCACCAGACAGGCATGGCAGTTAATGCGCTGAACTAATAATAGGTATACGTAGGTAAGATACCTACTGGGGTGGCGCAGTGACCAAGTGGATATTAGCCTCTGATGACAGATGCCAGTGGTTCCGGTCTGTTGCCGTTTCAGATGACATGTCGAGAAAGACCTACAGAAACTCTGTGCCGTCGTCGACCGGTAAAATGTATTTTATTGTATTTATTTGTTGAAGTAGGTATAAGCCTAAACAGTTTGATACCTATGTATCTACGGGGACAAAAAGCTTACTGACAGTATGTACCTACCGACTCTGGTCTAAATTCGTATGCAGTAAATAACTTCAATCAGAATTCGCACCGAATAAATATACCTAGAGTTGTTCAGCCGGAATAGGGAAAACTCGGACCGCGTGCGGGTTTTTCCATATCTTTTAATTAGTTAACTTTTATACGTGTTTAGGGTCAGCATTTAGGTAGATATACGGAGAATCGTCCAATAAAAGCTCGATCCACATAGTCTGAGGTATAGTATCAGGTAATCAAATTGCGAATTAAATTAAAATGAATCAGGGCATTTTCAAAAGTTCTACGATATCTGGTACCAGTTTAACCATATTGAGGTAATTTTCTGGGTACACTCTATTTACGTCTTCAGGAAGAAAAATATCAAAATAAAATAACACTATATCACACTATTACACTCATAAAATGCGAATATTTGGATGAATGTATGTTTGTTTATTACCTCTTCACGCCAGAACTACAGAACGAATCGATCTGAAATTTAGCATAGGTACAGGTTATTCTAATCCTGGAATGAAGCACAAGCTTGATACTTTTTATTTATTTATTTATTTATTTTAGGGGAAACATCGGTTCAGTACTTACTAATTAAATAAATACAGTGTTTAGCACTATGGTGACCATTAATAGGTTCCCACAAATAGCTACATACTAGACACAACAAGAAAACATAAGTTAGCAGCAAGTACTTAAGTAAAGTAAAGTAATACAAATGTCTACATACTAATACCTACACCTTAGTTAATTATAGCTAGAAATCATTCACATTCATAAACAGATTACACGTCTTTAATTATATAAAGTCACGTTTACATCGGGCAATGTTAAGTTTCTGTCAAAGTTTATCATATAAATCAATTCCCGTGGGAAAGAAATCACATGTACTTAGATGTTTCTGTAGAAAATAAAAACATCACGTGAAAAGCCGCGGGCATAAGATAGTACCTACCTGCTAAAAACACACTTGTATGGTCCTTACCCATCGTTCAAAGTTTTCGCCGGCCCCCCGCAAATACCTGATCGATGTCCTTACCCCCAAAAGACTAAAACAGAATTACTGTAAGCACCTACCTACAAGCTAATGGTGTATACGTACCATAGATTATACAGTAAATTACAATTTTACCAAGGACATTTTTACAGATATAATAAAACAGCAAAAAAAGTATTCCACAATATTCGTGCGTGCAGTGAGCAACTAAATTCAATAACCAACACATTTGGTTTCTTCTAAGTCTGGAATTGTGTAATACATGGTCAATTAGTTGATACGGGGTCCATTGTATGGTTAGCTAATGTTTTCCATTTCAACCTGACCTCGGTTTGCCTCGGTATTTGTTTGGTGAGAATGCTTGAGAATGGGAACACGTCTAGTAATCCATTGTAGATGATTATGACCTACGCCAAAATTTGTTCTGCAAAAGATAATTATTCTTTGTAACCTACCTCAGAGGTCTAAGAACAAAATTAACTAAATGTGATTTTCTTTTTCAATAAAGTGTTTAATAATTGAACCTATTATATAGTATAAGTTCTACGTTAAGAGAAGACCGCGCTATGTATGTAAATGGTTCACAAAAGTTTACCATAAGGAGTTTACCATAAGGAGGATAAGGAAAGATATGTGACTCCATCTATTAGAGGGAGTAAAAGTCTTTTTGTGAGAAAGAACCCTTATTTTTGTGTTGGTAACTGTACCTGCCGTTTTGGAGTTTAGTGGCGCCATCTAGAATCATTTGCTAGCACTTAATAAACAGTTTCTGTGAGAAATGTCGCCGCTCACTCCACTATCTGTTTGCTTTCATAACAATAGCATAGATGGCGCTGTTGCACAAATTGTCTCGTGACTCTACCATGATGGTTCCACCAAAAATTGCCTATCTAGCAAGGTCGGAGTTGGGTGCCTCTATTTGTACAAAGTTTTGAGTAGAGAGTACTTTCATTAAAAGGTAGATGGCATTCCTTTTGTATTGCTTAGAATCAATTGCCGTAAGTATAAACTGTATTGTACTCTACTTATGTATATACTTGCAATTATACCAACCTTATAACTTTCTGACAGATTATTTTTTTTTTTTTTCTTAGATATAAAAATAAAATCAATAAAACGTCTAAAAACATGTAAGTACTTGTAATTTTTATGTACATTATTTTATTAATATAATATGTATAGATATATTATATTAACATATCATATTTTTGTAATTTTCGCAGAAGTAAGATTAATTCGAAAAAATAATAAATCAGTACCTAGTTACCTGAACTAGAACAATTGCAAAAAATATATTCCAAATTGCTGCTGAATTCAATATTTGACTGAATAAAGGTAATTGAAATATTTTCATACGTCCTCTCGCTATATTTTATTGGGTTCGTGCTTGTTCATCATTTCCATTTCCCAATTCCTCATTTATTGTTACCAAAGAATCTACTTCAGAAGTATTGGAATACCGTTCCTCGAACTGAAAATTGAAAATTTCCTTATGCATCGTCTGAGCTAAAAGCTTTCTTGTGTCATAACTCCTGAACTGAGTATTACATCGGATATTGAGGTGCAAGCGGCACTGACGGTTTCGGAACGTTGTGTTGCTAATAATGGGAGACTCCGGTCTTATGCTAAGCTGACGTTCTGCAATATTCACTGAAAATACAACCTAGCTCGGGAATGTTAGGACATTTTCAAATGATAAACCTCGTATGTGTTTCAAGTTTCAGTCCTTTGAATCACCAAGCTTTGAGCTGAAAAAAAAGCTGTGTGGTGCTTGACTTAGATTTTATGAATTATTCCCGTTACGTAGCGAGACGATACATCGTAAATTCCAATCTATTGTTATGCAATGCAAATTTTTATGCTAATTATTTCGTAGCGAGCGTGGGGATTATGGGCATTACCCCCATGAGATAGTCGCCAATACGCTTATCGGGGGGAGGCCTGCGTCCAGCAGTGGACCAATACAGACTGTTCTGGAGGTTGAGGTATCGAGGTAGTACATTTTCTAAACGGCAGTAGGTAAGCATATATTATGAAGGTAAAGTCAAGTATCGAAAGTCTTGTAGGTCTAATGTGTAAGAATTTAATTGTATACAACGAATTGGAGCGACGCGACGGCAAAAAGTTTAAATTTAAAATTATAGAGCTTATTACCGACGTACAAGGCAAGAGTAGGTATCACACTAATATTATATTTGCGAGTGTGTTTATATATCTTTTTATCCCGGAAAAAGGCGTGAGAAACCGAGGGCAGAAGAAAGTTTAATATGTGTTTCGGCAACTGGCTAATCTGACAAGTATGTGAACTTTTCAAATTAGCTGCGGCATCGGCACGACCCGAGTTGAGCGTAGTTGGAGATTTCTTAGGACAACCAGTGTCGTGTGTCCTCGACATGCGTCGATATGAGCCAGAGTATGTGTTCTAACAAACGACATAGAGTCGCTTTTAGGCTGAAATTGCAATTATGAACTTATAGGTAGGTATTCATAGATATTATTTTATTGCTAGCGTCATCGCAGTGTAGGGTCAAGGCCTTCAAAATTCATTACGGATGTAAGCGGGTTACCTACGAACCTTATTTGTGTTGGAAGAACACCAACGTTGGTGTTCTTCCAACACAAATAAGGTTCGTTACGTTGTTGGAAGAACACTAACGTTGGTGTTCTTCCAACACAAATAAGGTTCGTAGTTAACCCGCTTACATCCGTAATGAATTCGCCTTCAAAATTGTAATAAGTTTACTAAAGACATTTAGAAAGCGATATTTACAACAGGCGTGATGGTCATGGCGCATGAAACTGTGCCAAATATTGGAAAGTTCAAAACTCATATCATGCTAAATGTTTACTTTTGTGCTCACATTACATCAGAATGGCGAAAACAGTGTATAAACTACGAGGTAACATTCCATCCGCCATATATTTTTCTTACGGGAAATTTCAAAAATCCATCGTAGGTCATTGATTTAAAAAGGGAAGATAGGTTACGTTCTCCCAGCGCTTACTCGAAAATTGGCATGTGTTACAACTACACGCAAACACATACGCTCACAGTTATATTTCCAGTCCTGTGCAATACAAAGAAGAACAAAGACGGAAAGACGTATCTAGGACCGAAGTGAGACTGAGACAACAATATTTCACGCGAATCACGACCGCCCGTGCCGCCGGTCAGACGGTGACTGATGTGGGAGAACACAATTTTACTCAATTTGAGGTTGCCACTTTCGAGCAACCAGTGCCTCATCTTCGTTTTTAATAAATCAATGTCGTAGGTACAGTTTGTGATACCTATTATAAGCAATTTTTAATACGTCTGTAATAGTTTTATATTGTATAGTTTAGGCAGAGATGCTAAAATAGAGTTTAGGTCACTAAACTACAGCGTACAAAGGGCAACTTCGTATCTCTTAACGTATTCACTGCCTGCGTCTTGGGCCATGAAGGTGTTAAAGTAATAATATGATATAATAGGTGGTGGCGTGTAAAACGGACAGTAAAACTTAGTAAAATCATCAAAGATTATTTGTATACCAACTCATTATTTTAAATGAAAACACATATTTCTCCCGATATCGTGTCTATCCGAGCGACAAACGGAAAGTTTCTGTCCTATGGATGGAGCCAGCGAAAGTTCTAGATATTGCTGCAATAGTTAGGGCTAGTTTTCAACGCCGCCGATAAAACTTCTAACTAGCCTGGGGGTGATAACCAGGCGTACATAATTTTCTTGGACTTTTCTTCTTATCTAACTTATATTCCTACGTTAGGGATTTCGAAAAATGACAAATCCTATGTATAATTCTAAAGTAATTTACAACGGGATATTTACCACGATTTGTGTTTTAGGGCTTTCCGATTATTAATGATCACGCCTTGATTTAAAAGTTTTATCCATGAATAATATCCTAGTAAATCTGTAGGCGTTGAGGGAACTAAAATAAAATGTATCCTTATACTTTCTATAAAAGGTTATCTACCTAAACCTGTAAAAGGTAGTAGATGACACGTTTAGTGCTCATGACACGAGTCGCAATATGGCAGCAGTGCACCCTTGCAGTTAAAACTGAGAGGCTGGGCATGGCAGCGCAGCTGGGAATGTGATATACCTACAGGGTTTTCCCTAATAATCTAAAGGTACATCGATCAAAATTTTCGCCGGGGAGGCTGCGAAATATCTGATCGGTTATCTATCCTTAAAATGGGTGAAACTACCTATATCAAAATGTTAAGAATGAGTATGTTGCTAATAAATGGGTAACAGAAGTTTAACTTTATTACGAAAGTAATAAACCGGAACAATCGAATCTGCTGTTTCCGATGAGTAACGACAAAAACCAGGACCACGCGATATTATCATTATGAAGTAGGTAAGCTGATAAACGCAAACATTTGTGAGTATTAATGAACATAGATAAATAATGATGGACAATTCACACAGCATTACTAGCTTCAAGCTCTGCAGAGTGTGTGATATAGGTATACCTACTAAGATATCAGCAATACTTAATACAATACACTTATTTGATTGGATTGTTTAATATACACAGAAATCAACCAGAATACGTGGAACCAATATGTGTATGTAGATCGTACAAAAATCCTTCGGGACAAATCCCGGTGGAAATCGAACCGGCAACCTCCTGTGTCGCAGGCAGACCTTCGCCCGCACGAATCGTCATAAAAGTGCTTATGGAAATAATAAAAACCATTCAATTTCCCGAACGCAACGCACTCTGTCCAAAATGGACCGTCTTTGTGAATTAGCGATTCCATTTGACGAAAAAACGGACAAAGTATTGGAACTCCATTTCCATTATACCCAATCCGAGCCATTTCAATAAAATATTGTTTTTCAATCCATGGGTCGCCGGCCCCGCTATATTCGCTGCGATAATGATAACGTAATCCTTTTCAAAGCTATTCGTGTGTGCAAAAATTACCCGTAGGAGTTAATCCGAATATCGTGCGGATCAAGCGTGAATCAAAACATGTGCTTTGGCTTGATTGTGGCAAACGAACGGGTGAATTGTGGTTTTATATGGCACCTTTTGTATACCCAATACAAACAAAAGGTGCGGTATAAAGCCAGGTTTGGATAGGTATGCGTTTGTACAAATAGTCACCAATCGGTAGGTTTCGTTATTTTTGAAGTAGAAGCTTTATCATGGACTAGTATTCCGAACTCGAATTACGATTAAAACCTTTTTATTGAAATAAAGATGGATTTGTAAGGTCTGCGCATGGGCTATCTTAGATTTAAGTAGAAATGGGCTATCGATGACCCTGTTAACGTATTAATTGCCCCGACACGAGGGGCTGCGGTGCGTGTTGGTTAATGAAAGTGTTAGACTATTTCAACATTGTTCTCTTGATCACTACGCAGTCCGCTGCAAAATGCGGTATGCAACGCCGGACACATTCTTCTTCTTAGTCGTTCATTCGCCTACTGCCTTTACACTCGTTGTCATAGCAGGGGTGGTGGCACGTCTTATAATCCGGTGCCATTCTTCTCGTACCGCGGCCTTCCTGGTACATTCATGGAGGGGACCGTTCAGAGCTTTCGTTCGGTCTGTTCAGCGCAGAGGTGATCTGTCGCGTGCTCTTATACCGTCAACTTTTCCTGCTGGACACATAGTCATATAAAAAACGTCTAGAGAGGTCTTTTGTTCCATCAAAGTCTGCTCCAGTGGTGGTGGTACTCAACATAATTCACACACAGTCGTCCATTCACACCACACGTGATTGGATGCACAGAAACAACACTTGTAAAACGTTCTCAGTTCGCTTTACATGCTCATAAATAAAGCAGTAAAACGAGAATAATAACAAACGCGTTAACAGAATGCACTCTCAATTATACGGTGAGATGGTAAAGCTGCTGCGAATCGCAGAGGTACCTGCAGGTACCAGAAATGGATTTAGGGCTGGCCAGGCATGGTTTAGAATATATCCTGTTTGTGACATCTTTAGAAGATATTAAAGCTTTTATAAATAAATTAAGCCTTATAATTCACACAGCATCATCTTGCCTAAAACGAAGCAGACCTTGTGATTATGTCTTGACTAAATTGAAGAGACAACGTCATAGTTTATCTCTTTTGTGGTTTCTACGTTCACATGTAGGTACTCGTAATGTTTTATATATTTAAATATGTACTTGTCCAAATAAATGATTTGTTTTTTTTGAAATTTGATTCAAAATTATCCTATCATAATTCTAGTATTATTTAGAACGTGAAAGTTTTTGCCAAGATGTTTGGGCAAAAATACGTACAATCTACTTGAATGGAACGATTCATCTCGTTCCGTTCACAGCATACAGGTGGCATATTACGGTTTTATGATTGCATGTCATTCAAGATGCAAAGCTGTTATAGGTAACAAATTCACAAAAACTATTAAATGTAACAAATCCACAAAAACGATAAAAATTCCACAAAAACTACATCTACATTTTTAGTGGTTTTGCTTTTCTGGTTCAGGGTAAAAAAACTGATATATTTAATTAATCATTCTAATTATTTATTATTATGAATTGAATAATTTTTATTAATTATTCCCCTATTTCGGCACAGGGACGTGGAGGCCCACATATTTAGTGTAAACTACCACCCACAACATAATGTACTGTACCTCCGTGTTGTACTTTTTTTGTTTTTGGTTTCTTTATTTTTTGTTACTCTTTTTGTACCCGTGTTCAAATAAATCTTTTTTCTATTCTACTCCATTCTATTCCATTCTAATAGGATATAAGTCATTACTTAATTGATATTTTATCATTATCATTGATATGAATGCTAGGCAGATGTTAGAACTATAAATAAATAAATGTAAAATAAATAAAATACGTATCTAAAATGAAATAATAAACCGAAACCCAAATGCGAACCAAATTTGCAACTAAATTTGGGAGCTATTAACATGCTCGTGAACAATGTAAAAGAAAAAATCACCATGTTTGTTACACAAAATGCTTATATTGCTTTCATATATAGTCTTTTCTAAAAAAGAAGAGTCGTCGAGAAGTCGTGGCGTAGTCATACTGAATTGACAGAGCAGTGTTGTCAACGCAACAAAAGTTGTCAATTGGCACAAGAGCGCCCTCAATTCCCACGACTCTTTTCTTTTTGAACAGACTATACTTCTAAACATTATCCGGGATCTTATACTTTACATAATCCAATAGTTAAAAGGCAAGAATTCTAACCAGCTCTTCCTTCATCTCAATTATATTTCACGACCCTGCATACAACCCCTGTTCTGCAAGTGCAGAGCTGTTTTCTGCATTTTACTGTCCTGCCCTGGGGCAAAGCTATGTAAATGTATCCAGAGCTATGGAAATGATCGGGAGGCAGCGTTGCTGTTAACTATGCAACGGGTTAGGGCTCCTAAGGCGATGGATGGGAACGGTTTGCCTTTGTTATGATACAAATCGGGGTATTATGCCAATAAGACCGAGAGGGGCTTATTCTCTATCTGGTGTAGTCGGTTTCAATGTTATGTCCAATTACGCACGCTGCATTTAAATTTGACGGAGTCAACTTTTTTTTCAGCCTGGTCCATAAATTTTTATTGGCGTTTGTTACCTTTTCACGCTCAAACTAAACAGATCAAAACTGGCTGAAATTTTTATATAAATGTAGTTCTAAGGCAAAGATAAAGATGTTATTTTGTTGGCTATTATAATGACGACAACAATGTATCGTGAATCGGCCGATTAACGTAATGAAATTACAAAATAATACAAAAATCCATAAGTTTTTTGATACTATATGGTAGACGGAGGGCTGTGCGGGATCAAAGTACTTAAAACATAAATCATCATTATGCTTAGCATAAAGGTTTTAAGGGCTAAGTGCCTAGTAAAAGTTAATTTGCCTACAGACTAAAAGCTTGTACTCAAATCTCCATAAGCCCATTTATCTACCAGCCCGTAGCTAATTACAATCCCATCTCTTGTTTTTTTAAACTTATTTTAGTGTGAACTCCTCTAGAAGTGATTCTAATTAGGTATGCTGTCTTCACGGTGCCTGGGCAGCTGAGGTCGTTTGTGGCTTAAGCAATTTAGCGACGACGCTGGCTCAGCTAAATTTCAGCCAAAACACTGTAGTCTGTGAAACTTCGGAGATACTATTTTGTTTACTGCATGTGATGAAGAGAATTGTTGAAGTATGAGGAAATCGTTCATTGGTTTCAAGGTGGTTTGGTGCAAATGGGTTACCAAAACGTAAAAGTATTCGTCCATGATAGTTTATTACCGCGAACGCTGTCATACTACAAAAGTTTACTTTGTGAACCCGGTATTATCACTGAATAACTATGATATAATGTACTATACATACTATACGTATGTATGTACTATGCTATAAATGTATGGAATACAACGTTTTAGTTAAATAGTTTTCGTAAACTGTCTCCGCCTTTTTTTAGCTTATATTTTGGATGTTCTCCAGTTTTTTTCTCCAGACTTTATACAGGTTTTTCAATGATAAAATAGCCTTGATGTTAATCCAGGCCTAAAACTACATCTATACAAAATTTAAGCCCGTTTAGTTCAGTAGTTTTGGTATGAAAATGTAACAAATGCCTATCTTAAAATTCTAAACATCCAAACTTTCGCATTTATAATATATATCTTTCATCTATAAAAGACGAAAGTCATTATTAGATTGCCATTTGCCAAAAGCTTAAGGTTACCTTTGGGTAAGCCTAAACCCACTAAAACATTTATTCAGTTCTATTTTCTAGCTTGAAAAAACTTTTTTATTGTATTTGAATAAGAAAATTCGTAAATACGATCTTCAGACGATCCTTTAAAGGATAATTGGCTGTATTATCGACCCAAGGCTCTTTCATCCTTTAAATGAGACCGTAACAAGATTTTCCGTAATTGATTTTCTAAGTAGACCCTTCAGTATTAGAATAACCTTAACAAACAAAATGGTGGTATAGCATAGTAGAAAGGAGTAAGTATGTAATACCAATATCGATTTGATCATCCGATAGAAATACTACATTTTTATGAGAGTGAAAGGTAATATTTTGATCTAGGAAATTAGCTATCCTAGATACAAAATTTTATCTTAAACCGTTCAGCCGTTTGAACTTAGGGAAGTACGAAACATACACACATGCATAAGCACAATTACTTTCATTATATAGGTTAAAAATGCTGATAAACAGCCGCACTCAGTCATGGAATTATGCAATAATTACTTAAAACTATTACTTAGTAAAGATTTCAATACAAAAAGTTTTAGGTAGTTAGTTACAGCATAAGTGACTCTTAAGAACGTTCATGTGCCTTGAAGAAATAGAAGAAAAAACATTCAGATTAAAAATATTCTTTTAAGAATGAGCGAGTTTGTATTTCCTAGAAGAAGGTGTTTGAACCATAATAACACGCCAATTTGTTTCGATACCGGCTCTGACACCGAGGAAAAATCTAAAAAGAAATGAGACAAATTGTTATAGACATGAGGTTCGTCTAAAGAAACAAGGATCCCTTCTTTCTTGTTCCGAGTCGATTGTTTCAGAGTTGGGGCTTCGTCTTTCGTTCGAAGACCAGAAGCTCTAGTTCGGTAACATTAAATGGGAAATGTGAATTCACCTCGGGCAAGGAACCCGTGTTTATTTCTTGTTATTGAACAAATGTTTGTTCGGTATGATGGATACAGATGGAGTGGGGTTTTTGACTCTTCTGTAATAAGAAGAATCAAAAACCCCACTACTTTAGCAAATCCTGAATTTAAATAATAATGTTTGGCTTGTAATAATGTGTTTTGATATATCAACTAAGTTTAGGTAGGCTATCTATGTTGTATGTAGTTGTAATGATCACAGTCGACAGGTGATGCCTTTTTTGTTTTTTGTTGAGTGTGTAATTGTATATCTTCTGTTAATAAATAGGTCTTAAACTTTAGTAACTATCAAACCTTATCGGTTCTAAAAAATTACAAAAATATAAAACCTCTACACTAGACTGGTATAATGAACTTTGTCGGACTGAGAAAATACTGTGAAGTTAATTTATATGCATTTTATTTTATTCTCGCAGCAAACACGGCAATTTAAATTGTAGGTATAAATTTAATGAAAAGATCAGCAACTTATGTTATTAGGTACCTAAACAGGTTTAAACTCTCTTATACTTTCACACTAAGAGCAAAATGTTTTGAGCCAAGAGTACATTTATACATTCATAGAGCTCTGCTTGCATGGAGGAGCAAATATATTTAGATAAATATATTTGCTCCTCCATGCAAGCAGAGAAAATGTAATTACGAGTAGATACTCGTAATTAAATTTTGATGAAATATGTAGTTGTCAAACCATGCAAATACGTCAAAAAATATGATTTACACGTTAAAAATTAAAAGGATTTTTGAATCATATTTTTTGAGCGGAACAAAGAAACTATAAAGATAAAACAAACTTTTTACCATCACACTAATATTTTATGATGATGTTTAGATGTATGGATGTTTGTTATCTCTTCACGCAATAATGACTGAACCGAGCGGGCTGAAATTTTGCACAGATATACTTTTATCCTATGAAACAATTCACTTAGAATTAACCTTTATATATTTTCATAGAAACAACGCATGCGAAGCAGCAAAAACTAGTCTAAGGCAAATAGGCAAAACATTTCGTAACTCAAGATAGTTACTTCGTCGCCAAGCTCAGCGATATCTCTCTGGGTTTACAAGCACCATTAGGGCTTACAATATTAGCATCGAGCACTAATTAATCTGCGCAGCCTTAGTGCCTACCCTGAGTAGTTCGGTAGGACCCGCATAATTAGCGGCTGGATGTGGTTGCGACTGTACATTACAGTGCGAGATAGTTTGAGTTAGATATTGTAAAACTATACCATAGTATCAAATGAGTTAAATATTCTTTTTTGTCGTTTATACCACTGAAATAATGTAAAACTGTAATGAATTTTGCTACCAGTGGATAGTTCATAAATGGCCGTCAGTTAAGTATATAATTACTTCACCAGCTTATATTGGTCCTTGGTCCACTGCTGGACGCAGGCCTTCCCCTGATAAGCACCTTATATTATAGGGTTTTATCTTATGAGGGTAATGCCCGTACGCATCCCCACGCTGGTCATGCGGGTTATGGATTTATTGGGCGCTGCTGCCTGTTTCCTGTTGGATATTCGCCTTTTACGACACCCGCAGGAAAAGTAAGCGTGGTGCAATCTCTAAGTCACACAGCATATAATTACCTATGTTTGTAATATTTGATCCAAACTATATGTATATAATCAGATTTTAGTGAAAGGCAAGAAGAATATAGATTGTATTATAAAAATCCTAGTTTACCTAGACATTTGAGTGTCAATAACACCGACGATACAGTCTTTAAGTACTTACTGAAACTCCTATTTCATCTACTGATAGTATCCAATAACTTTTTATACCACTACTGATAATACCCAACATGTCGGATACTAAAATTTCCGAACAGCGTACCGAGTGCATAAAACGGCGTTATATGCACTCTGCACAGTGTACACATATCTACATTGTTTCATATTGGGAAGTTTTATTGAAATCGTCCAATATAAGGCGTCGTTGTCTCGTAAACAAGCTCGTAGTGCTTTGGCATTCGTGCGTAGCTAATATCTACGGAGCTACGAGCTACGAGGGCGCTACGAAAGTGCTACGAAAGTGCTACGAGGGCGCTACGAGCGAGGGCACTAAGAAAGCGCTACGAAGTTCTACGGACGGAAACGACTTTGTAGAAGGAAGTTTTTTGAATAAGTTTTGTACGTTTTACCAATTTTACGGGAGCAGCGCCCCCCGCAGAACAATTATACCACCAAACTGCGATCCCCAACCCGCATGCCCAGCGTTTATATTATGGGCACTACCCTCCATGAGACAAACGCCACTAAGGCGCTTATCAGGGGGAGTCTAGCAGTGGCCAATACAGGCTGTAAAGG
The DNA here is from genome assembly GCA_955876795.1 of Eupithecia tripunctaria. NCBI lineage: Eukaryota > Metazoa > Arthropoda > Insecta > Lepidoptera > Geometridae > Eupithecia > Eupithecia tripunctaria. The sequence continues at coordinate 9,042,893 of OY041614.1, forward strand.
TAAGGTAAGGTAAGCCAGGTTTCATACAGTAAAATCCGATAAATTATGATAACTCTTTTTTAAACATATAACTTGGTGATGAAAATGATAAGAAAGTGGAAATCATCAGTATACAAAGGCTGTCTGAGACATTGATTTTTGTCTTTAACGGTGAACCACCAATAGGCACTGAACTATTTTTGTATTCATTTTGATTTATGTAAATATGGTAAATTCTCACGATTAACTTAAAACACCACGGCCATCTTGTTACGAATTGTAATAACCAAAGTTTAATATGTATAAAAATAAAATAATGTTTAATCAGCGACGCAGTTAATTTATGAGCGACATATCCGCAAAATAGCGGACATTATGCATCATTTGTTCAAAACTTTTCCTTCTGCCGACATTTTGACAATTATTAATGATCCTGCAAAATGAATGTATACCGTTCACTACATCCGTAACACATGTTTCGATATTAAATGAAACATACATTTATTATTATTTGAAACAGAATTTATAATGCAGTTTTGTTTGTTTTCAAAAATAAAGGAATGTTTTCTTTGCGTAAAACTTCCTATCTACAGGATTAAGAGTACTTTCCCTCCAGGTGGCATTACAAAATTCCACCCTGTATATATGTCTCTATGTCAATCACTCTAATATTATAAATGCGAAAGTTTGTATGGATGTATGGGTTGATGGATGGATTTTTGTTACCTCTTCACGCCAAAACTACTAAACGGATCAGGCTGAAATTTAGCATACAGGTAATCCTAATCCTGGAATTAAACATAGGCTTTTTATCCCATTAATTGTTATATTAATAGCAATAGCTTAAACTATAGTTTATGCTTAGACCTGATTGATTCTTGAGAATCATCGAGTAAATATGTCCGTAGCATTCGCTGGTAGTTATTAAATAAATTTATTGCGCCAAAATATTCGTTTTATCTCTTCTCTTTAAACGCCTACGTGCTCATTTATAATTTCGGAACATTTTATAAGGACCTCTGAAACGTTTCCATTAGTGGAGGAGATAATATTATTACTCGAGTCTATAAATAATTATATGGATATTGAAATATCTTTTAGTCGTGTCTACCTAAGACTCCCACTTTATTCCCACTTTATGTTACGCCCAATGTGATACTTTTCAGTTTCCAATTAAGCATACTTATCTAAAGACAACAATTAAAATACCCATGTAAAATAAAAATATAATATAATTATTATAGTTACGCTGAAAAATTCACGCCGTATTACGTAGTAGTACTATATATATATAAAAACGATATATACTAGTTTATAGTATAACCCTAACTAAGCAGAGCTTGTGTTATGGGCACAATGTACTAGGTACTAGATATCTGATTTTATTAATACGATACAACATTATGTACATAGATACATATATTTGTTGTACATAGAAAACACCCAGAACACCCGGAACAAATATGTACAGAACATCCAAATATTTGTCCCGATAAGGGAAACGAATCCCTCCAGCGTCCAGGCTGACCTTCGCCCGCTGCGCCACCGAGGCCATTAAATAATGAGACTTGTTTTAATCAAACTTTTATAACACGATCAAGGCCCGCGAACTCAGTTAATACGTTGAACCGACAGCTGCCTCTTCCTATGAAAACTTTAAAGTCGTTATAGTTTTATGTTAGACAAATGTTATTTTGATCGTTGGTGCGCAAATAATTCTTCAACATGACTAGGTCTAGAAATTAAAGGATATGAAAACAATTTAGACATCATTTTTCATGGTAACATGTACTGCGTAAGACCTACACAATCGATATTTAAATATATAAATTTAAATAGTGTTCGTTTTATTTTTTAAAACGCCCGGGTTCGATTCCAGAGTTCAGTCCAAGTTTGTTTAAATGTATGAATACAGTTCTACTTGTTACTGAAATCGATGACATGTTTCCTTAGAAGAGATTTTCGTATGTCTTATAGTTTCAGACTTTCCCATACTGACCGATCTAAATGCCTCACCCTGTATAGTATGTAATGTTGTAAATACTGTTTGAATAAAATTCTGATTATACTTTACGACACAAACTAGTGTTGGCACCTTATTTTTACTTATGAAATCGTTAAACACAAGTATTTTTAAAATATCCGTTGTACAGTTACTTTTTAAATCCCTCTGATGGGATAGTTGTTTCGTATAGTTTAGACAGAGATGCAAAAACAGAATTTGGTCGCCACCAAGAGTAACTTCGCATCTCTGCATTAAAGGAAATAAAAAACATTTTACTGGCATTAAAAAAACTTATATTATGTATCGCATATTGTACAATGAACTTTAAAAACTCCCTTGCTTAATATTCAAAATAAGAAAGAAAGGGCGATGGCGCTAGTTTCAGGGATACATCCATCTTAAGTAGTCGATGTTGTATCCCTAAAACTAGCACCACAAGTAGGTAGACTGATCAACCTAATTCATAACGAGAATTTATTCAAAACCGTTCCAATTAGAAATTAAAACGAACGCGAAAATGTATTTTATGAAAATGTGTCAGAGTACAAATGAACCCAAATTAACGGTCCCACGGAGGGTCTGAAAATTAAATTGTCCGTCAATGAAACATGTAAATGAGTTGCAATCACGACGCTTTGTGAACGGTTGTTTTGATTATTATTGTTAGCATGTGTGGGATTATTTTAATCAAATAGTATTAAAATAATCCCGCCACGACTAATAAGCCCTAGTTTAGTCGGTTAGTTGAAACAATCACGATCTGTGGTTATGGTTAAACATATTTTGGCATTGGTTTGAATCAGAAAAATGGCAATCGTATTGGTCTTGAATGACTTTCTTGACTTAGATAAAGATATATTTTGTTTGGTTTTTCAAAAACGGCACACACATTTAACAAATACCAAGCTCGTAAGCTCTGCTAATCATATTTTAAAAGATTTTCCCAGATGTGATCCGAGAAACATCTAAGTGTTTAAACAAAAAAAAGAGAAAAGATTGGGTAAGTTATTCCTAAGTCACTTTAAGTTTTCTTGTCTTTTTTCTTCACCAGTCAATTCTTTGTTGGTCGTCTCTTTCGAGTTGTCGGTTATAGTATTTCAATTAACCATTAAAGCACCACTATAGCTTTAAAATCAATCAGAAAACCTAACCACAACAATTCGAAGGGCTTTTCGATTCGTTTTAAAACAAAGCTGACTCGTCCTAACCCACGTCTAGATTTGAGACAGTTTTGAAACCCTTTTCACGTGGTTTTTGCGGATTTTGCAAAGCCACTGTGTTACCTATTCATCCTACTTTCTGTTTATTAAATGTGAAGCATGACTAGAATGAATCAGCGTTAACTGAACGGAAAATGCCTTTTATATGTTATTTTGCTTTAACGCATTCACTGCAGCGTCGCTACTGAGTCGGAGAGAGGACATCACGGTTTGGGCCATGAAAGTGTAAGTTTAGTTTAGTATATTGGGTATTTTTGCGTTGTTTAATTGGACCCGCATGTCTTATAGTACATGACATATCAAAACGCATATCGTATGAATATGTATTCCGTTAAATAATAGATTCAGGCGTTACTTTGCGGAAATTCATTGTAAATACAAAAATGAAAAATATTAAGTAATAATTCCGCAAAAAAAAAAAAAACTTTCTGTGATAAAATCTAACAAATTATACAAAATTATACATTTATACAAAATGAAAGAACATTTATCAAAGAATTCTTGTATTCCGTTTTTCATAAATAAAGGAAAATTGAAAAAGGGATTTAGTATCGGATTAGAGTATAGGTTTAGCTAGAAAACCTAATCGATGATCGACGACCTCAAAACAAATCCCATATACCTAACTTAGATCCTAATAGAAGGCGGTTAACTTTTGTGGAAAGGAGAGGCAAATTATTTGCTACCCGCGGTTGCGCACGGATTGATGTTATGGTAAAGTTGAAAGATGATTTATTATATTACTACAAAGCCGTAAATAGCCTATGCCTCCAGGATTTTAATTCTAATTAATAATAATAATAATAATTTATTCAAAAACCACTAAGGGCTAAATGGATAACAAAAGAGTCAATAATATCTAATATTATATAAAGGTATAAAATAAAATACATGTGCCTGAACTAGGTTAAACCTGTATCTCAGGCAGAAAGTGCTTACAATGAAAAAATAATAATCACATCAATCAGTAGTCATAATAAAACAAAGCAACGGTGCAGATTTGTAAATAACTTAAATTATGCTAACTACACTAAACTAGTAAAGTGTAATAAAGGTGCATAGGTACAAAAATTATTAGCCTATTTTAACAAGGCCAATGTCTAGTCTGTGTCATCGTATTGACATACTTTTCACGATCAAACACAAAATTCACCTTAATTAGAATAATTAATTTTGCAAAAAAGAAACAAAAAGCATAAAAAAAAAACAAACTGAATCGAAAGTTGAGATAGGAAAGCTAAATATTATTATAGTTGTTACAAAACGAAAAAGAGAACATGGAAAGCGCCTTTAGGCTTCCCCATAATCTATAGAATTTATGTATCTCTTTTCAGCCGCTAATTTTGCCGGACAGTCCGTGGAGCCAGTTACATGGTTTTCTGGCTTCTTAAAGAGCAAGCAGGTGGCACACTTAGGATCATCAGCTAGCTTCTAACATTCTTTGTTCGTATGGCCAATTCCGCCACAGTGCCCGCAAGTATAAGCTGCCTCGCGACAAAACTTTGCCGCGTGTCCATACTGCTGGCACCTGTAGCAGCGGGTAACCAGGGTGAAATCCCTTACAGGACACGAGGACCAGTTGACAAAAACCCTGTCCTTAGTGATGAGTGCTTTACGGATGGCGGCTGGAACTTCAATTACATAATTGCAGGACTCTGCATTCTTCCTGCCCGACTTGTGGCTTAGCTTAATGGCGCTCAAAAACTTTTCAAGGTCGCAGGTTTTGAAAGTGTCAGCTAAATTTTGGTGGAAGAGGCACGAGAAATCTTCCTTTTCAGACATTGTGGTCGGCACTCCGATAACAACGACTCTCGGCTTTCGTTGAAGAGGCTCGTCGATTGTTAAGCCAGAGTTGGTGATCTGAACTGTGTTCTTCAGCTTTTCGATGTCATCCTTGGTGTCAGTGCTGATGATGATGCCTCCATTCCTGGTCTTCCGTAGCCCTCTCACATGCAGCTTCATTTTCTCAGGGCAGATAATCTTTTGTACCAGGGATTTTGTATCTTCGCTGGTCTTCAGCTTGTCGTTCGGGTATATGGCCACAGAACTGACATTAGTGGGCTTTATGTAAGTGTTTGACCCCAATTAACTGTATAAAAAACTTTATGCCAATCCGTTTAGTAGTTTCGCCGTGAAGAGGTAACAAACATCCATCCATACATCTGAACCTCTAAACTTTGGCATTTATAACATATAGTGTGACTAGCTGCGCCCCGCAGCTTCGGACGCATTTTTCCTATGGAAACGTTTAAAGGTGATTTTTATCCTACGGAAACTGATTTATGGGATAAAAATAGTATCTATCTAGTCTATGTTTGATTCCCGGATTAGAATTACTTGTATGCAAAATTTCAGTTAGATCCATTCAGTAGTTTTGGAGTGAAGAGGTAACAAACATCCATCCATCCATCCATCGATACATCTATACAAACATTCGCATTTATAATATTAATGTGATAGTGTGATAAAGTGTGACTATGAACGCCCTATGGCATATTAATTAAAAGGACCAACGCCAAAACGCCCTCGTTTCAGACAAGACGATTTTTTTTATAGAAAACTCCAAACCGTCGTGAATACACCCCTCTTAGCATGATCATCGTATAACCATGACAGGTGAATCTGGATTTATCGTACAAAGTTGCGTCCCAAACAGCTAGCTGTTTTTAATAAAACTTAAGAGGTTATAAGCGTCATAAAAGGATAACGCCCCAAGAAATAATTGGCCATAGCGCTCCTCGTAAACCTAAACCATTGTTCTAAATTATTAGCATTTTCCTCAGCACCGAGTATTCAAGTTTATTTGCATAAGCTTAGTAGCCTAATACTGCCACAATTACACTTTTCAAGTGTCATTTGTTTCCTGAAACAAAAGAAAGTAAAATTTCAACACAATTAGGTCTTTATACTATGCCAGAATACTTCTGGCCGCAACTTCTGGCGGCAGATAACAGACCACCATAATGCATTGTACAAACTACATCACAGCTACCAAATTTTAACTTGTAGAAGTTTGTATCATAAAACAAACATAATACAAGATAAGCAATGCATTATGGTGATCTGTTATCTGGCGCAGCTCAACAGGGGCGTTATGCTCTATGACTAATTCAACGTCTTACACAGATACGTCAAGATATCGGCGGGGAATGGGACAAAATTGTATTCGTTTTGTCCCATTCCCCGCCGATATCTTGTCTTATCTGTGTAAGACGTTGAATTGGTCATAGAGCATAACCCCCCAGTATTACCGTACAGCAGCGGGGCAATGCAGCAAGCATCTTAGGTACGTTTCCGACTGGATATGGATCAGTTGAGCTACCTGTAGATCGTTTGCAGCAGTTAGCTCAATGATTTTAATTATTGTACTCAATACTAGTTCTAATTTGTTTCCTCTATTTGATTGCATGTTTTTGTTGGTTATATTTAGGTTTACTTTTTATCCTTAATAGGTAAGATACATCTTTGCAAAGTCACTGCGTATTTGAGCAACGAGTTGAACAGAGCATATAAATTGACGGCCTCGTTTCAATATCGGAAAATATAATGACTTCTGGGAAAACGTCTAGAAAACATTATTGTAACTAGATATGTTGAACTGAAAACGTCCTGCGGGATCTTTTGAAATGCTTTTGAAATTGGACTGGGACTTAATGTGCCTTAGTTCTTAGTTTACTCGGAAAAACTTATTTGCATTGGTAAATCGCGACCGCTTTGAAAAGTTAGCTCATTATTTTCAAAGGTTTTTTCGATTACTTTGTTGAATGACTTTTGAACGCTTAGTTTTCATTTGAGTAGGTACAACTACTACGAATTGCCAGGATAAGTGGAGAATGTAGCGTTCTCATAGAAGTTACATAAGATTTGCGAGCACACGAATTCTCCATTAAAATGTTCAATTTTCAGTTTTCTTATCAAACTCTTGCACGACTGAGTCACATCCAGAGCTATAGCAGCGCTTAGAATTGCCACAATACTATTCCTAAAGAGGACCTCCCTGAATAATGTGACACAATTCTAAAATACTACCACCGAGATGCAATGCAAAATTGGAAAAGTTGTAGCTTGTTTAGTTATTCTGGATTCTTTGCGTGACCTCGTTTCGATGTCGCTTCGATATTGCGCCTCGGATTGTCAGATGGCCTATAAAATATATGGGTGGGAGAATGCATTCTGTTTTTAATACAGTAGCATTATCTGCGACACAGTGTTAAAATCAGAATTCAAATACCTATGTTTCTTCAAGACAACGAGTGAAAGCTTCTAGACCTTCGTTATACATCTTCGGCCACATCATCACTTACCATCCAGTGAGATTGTGATTAAACGAAGGTCTATCAATAAACAATTCGATATAACTCGAAAACAACTCGATATGACATACTCCTCTTGATAGTTGGGGTATAAAGTTTTAAATAAATTATGCTGGACAATCCACATAGCCTTATCTAGCCCCACTGCCCCCAGCTAAGAAGAGCTTGAGTTGTTTTAAAGTTTCAATATGGGTGTAGACATTACAACAGTTTCTTCTATCTGTGGTCTATCTGAAATGCAAAGCTTTTCCGCGGGGAATCCGGAATACTAAAATATTGCAATGATTAATGAATTTTCAACGTCAGTTTTGTTTCTCTGAATCTGTGAATTAAAACGTTGGTGCACCTGCACCATTTCTCATCTAAAAACTTTCAGAAGGCAAAAATATAATCTTCTTGCTTCTGACCGCGTTGTTTCTATGGCAACGAATAAAGGTGGTTTTTATCTCACTGGAACTGATGGGATTAGGATGAAAAGTAGCCTATATTTGATTCCAGGATTAGAATTATCTGTATAAAAAAATTCCGTTCAACAGTTTTGGCGTGAAGAGGCACAAACATGCATCCCTCCATCTATCCATATTGCTGCTATATGATTTCATTATTCCTGGCTTCGCACTCAAACATCGCCAAACAGATTTAATCTTTTATCCTGGTATCTATACATCTATGTATCTATAAATATCTACCTTGTGTCTCTCTTTTTGTTTCTTGTTTCAGTCCGCTGTCCACACAAACTCATCCGTATTGTATTCTTGCTTGCTCTTTTGCAATGAAAGCCATATTTTTTGTGTCCAGACCACACACAACATCTTACTATACTAATACAAATAACAAATACGCATTGATATATATCTATCTTTTCACATAGTAGAAACCTCAATTTGCGGGCAAATTACGAATCTTGTATATCAATAATAACTATTTTCGAAGTAAATTATGTTATTTTCTTTCACGAAAAGAAAATATCTGGATTTGACGTTTGACGTTTTGATTTGACGTCCAAAACTACAACAGACAGAGAAAAGGCATTCTCGAAAATGTGTGTTAAGGCCGGCTACAGACTTTATTTTATTTTTCGTTTTCTTTTTTCTTCCGTCTTTCTTGTTGTGCTGTAAATATCAATATGTATGTAGTAATCGTCCATTTTTCTATGTAATAACCTTCTCTTTCACGTTCTCGTTTCTATAAAATCTTTATTATATTATAACTACCTATTTTGTGCCGCCATACCAGGACCTGTCCGAAAATCAGCGCCGTTACAGCCTCGGCTTGTAGCGGCATAATGCTGAGACAGGGACCCTTTTGGCCCCTTATATAACACTCTATAACATGTTCCTGCCCTTTTACTTTTATATACCTACGCTATACTATCCTTTGTTCATTATTATGTAATTTCTTCCCTTATTTTATTTACTGACTGTATACCTGTTATTTCTGCAAAATGTGTCGTGTTATATGTGTGTTATGTAATGTTACCAAATAAATGTATTTTCATTCTTTCATCTAAACTTTCGTATTTATAATATTAGTGTGATGGTGTAAAGTTTATAAGATCACTTATATTTTCATTGTATCATCGGCCTTATGAAGTTGTTCCTGGAAAAGCCTGAGATATATTTTTTATATCCAAAAGAAGTATGATTTTATATACCAGCTTCATAAAACATCATATTTCCCGGCAGTAAAGCCGAGCCTTAAAAAGTCGGGTCTTTAAAGAAGCGACCTTTTGAAGTAGGTAAATTGTATCTATTACGCGCTCGCCCTTTTGTATGCCGGAGACAATATGCCAAATGAAGCCCGGGGAAAAATTGTCACGCCATTAATTACATGCAAACGAAGTTATTCCGTTCCCACTTCATAATTGGACTCATGTTCAGAATCAATTATGGACCCTCTAGATGGTAATAGCCATTTGTCTTTTGTTTTTTTCTGGGAAATGGAGCTTCTCTTAGGAATTAACTTAAAATTAAGTAGTAAAATGGTTTAGATAATAATATTTAAGGCTGAGTCTAAAGCCCGATATTACTACAGGCACTTGCAAGCTTAACATTCAGCCCATAAAATGTAATTTGGATGCTGGCTTTATTTGCCTAACATGGCAGGTAAATCATTGGTATCAATAATAAATAAAATTTATTTTTGATTCAAAAGCAACGTCTTTTTCGTAAAAATTTATTCATTTTCGATAATTTTCTACTCTGATAAAAAAAATTAACAAAAACTTGATATCACACGTATGTACCGAAGTTAATTAGTAGTAGGCAGATAAGGTTCCATTTGGATTTGGCCCATTTATTTATTTTATTTCATATAATATTTTTTATTTTCCCGTGTAACTTAAGCGTTCATTGACTGAGGCCCGTATTATGAAAGCTAGCTCAGTCATCGATCTATGCTTGAGCAACGCTTTTCTATGGCATAAACGTCACTCAAGCATAGCTCTATGACTGAGTAAGCTTTCATAACACGGGCCTTAGTTAACTAGCATTATTACTCAGTGCCTTGTCTTAAACTTGCCCCTAACCGGGTTCATATTTAAGACTGATTAACTTTAATAAATGTACAATTATGTTCACAATAACGAAAAATGAAACTTGTGTTAAATGGCTCATAGCAGTTGGCATTGCAGTGTGGTTGCTTTTACGTGATGTTGAAATGTCACGGTTTTATTGTGCTTTTTTCTCTGTATGCAGTCATTTTCTGCTCCATATATCTATTTGTCTTTTATCTATCACTAAAATGAAATGGGAAATAGCCCACACTGGTTACAACTAATCTCTTTTGTAACTTTTCCCCCACAATATTGACTATTCGGAATAGGAATTTCATACAGCGGATATGAAAAGTAGATTAGTGAATTCCAAAGCTATGGCTGACAGTTAGCCGAGCTTTTGAAGCTCTCTGTCCACCAGAGCCAGTGTCGTTTATTTTCGAAAAGAGATTTATTCGTGATATTGATGGCACAGACCGTCTGTCCGACCGCGTACATCACTATCATCAATCAAATCGACTTATCGCGTCGCTCGTACATCGGCGCCAGGCGTGGCCAGTGGGGAAAGGAACGGCTGGGGAAATAAATAAAAATGCCGGGGTGTAGGTGTAACTGTTTAGATGATAGTCTTACCTGTATCTGATGGTCGCGACATTTTTTTCGTGGACATGCCAGCGACATATGTCGCGGACGCGTCGGCAATATATACCTATATGTCGTGGACCTGGACATGCCAGCAACATTTGTCGCAGATGCAGTCAGCGGCACTGTCGCTTTCATGACTCTATGACATAATCACAGCTAATACAGATGTCTTCGTAGCGTTGCCGACTGTGGGTGTGAGACTCCATAACGGGGAGAGCAATTAAATTCATAAACAGACTTAATATAGTATCTCCTTAGATCAATTCATTACGAATGTAAGCGCGTTAACTATGAACCTTATTTGTGTTGGAAGAACACCAACGTTTCATACCTTAACGAGAGACATCTTCAGGGCGAGTGCGGATCTAGACGCGCGCGCGTACCGCATCCCTTAGATAGAATGAGATCAACTTATATATTTAAAGTTGGTTATGAACACAGAAATCGTAATCTCAACCTCAACCTCAACAGCCTAATATAAGTCCGATGGTAGAATTGCTCTGCAGGGGGCGCTGCTGCCCGCCCCGGTAAATATCCCTCAGTCGCTTCTTACGACACCCACGGGAAGAGATGGAAATCGTAATAATTATTACAATTTCTGTGATTATGAAGAACTTACTCAACACAAATCGATTAGACTAGTAGAAAAATACCCTATCCCATTAAAATTTTCACAGCTTTATGAAAGTTTACTACATTAAAGTAATAATTATTATAATTACTAATTCCATGACAAAATGCTGTAAATTAAATCAGCTTGTGAGCGAGATATTGTCATCATAAGCTGTCTCACGTCCATATCAATATGGACTCCGGAAAAAGTCCATTTGTTCACCATCGGCACGTAATTGATATTGAATAGGATAATTGGATCAATATTATTTAATGTTCGCTAAAAGGGTAGACAGAAAGTGCAACGACATGAATACGAACCTAAGAAAAACCGAGGACACGATGTGAACTCTTTTCATAGGACTATATTGTATAAAAATAGCCTATATTCGGTCACGCAGACCTCCCCCTGATAAGTGCCTTATTGGCTTTTTTCTCACGGGGGGTAATGCCTATAATCCCCAAGTTGGGACATACCTTTGGGTTGGGGGATCCAGTGCGGCTCTTTTACTCAGCGAATCTTTTGTATAACTTTATACCTTTGATCTAGCATAGATAGTTGTTATTTTACAAATTATGTAGTCTTACACTCACTAAACTTGATGTGGAAACCACGACAGAAAAAACTAAAACTCACTTGCTTGGCATAGAGTTTTTCAAATATAATTTGTAAGGAATATTTAATGAAGGGAGGTTTTCAAATCGGCTAGTGTATGAATTCATCCTGCCTATCGAATATCGAGATAGGAGATATTTTAGTAAATGGCTCTATGCCTACAACATGAATTCTACAAAACTTGTCGATGATTTGGTTTTGATTATCTTGTTTTACCATCCATTTTACGAGTCCGAAGTAGCAGAAATATATATGCAGAGTGTGTACGCAAAAAAGACTAACTTATCGTTTTTTAGTATTTGCTCTCGAATGCAATGTGGTCTCGAAGGGTTTTATTTTCTTAGCAAAATTACTCTATAAAATATAATCGTTGATGAGGATAGCTAAAGACAGTATTTCCGGTCATTAGGTACGTTATCTCGTCTTATCGTATTTGGTATGCGGGTTCTTCCAAAAATCCCTGACCCGTATTAAACGCAAACAGATATCTGTTTTGATAAGAAAACCTAATTACTTCTTAATATATAGTTCTTGCAATAGTCACACTTAATATTATAAATGCGAAAGTTTGTATGGGTGGATGGATGGATGGATGGATATTTGTTACCTCTTCACGCCAAAACTACATACAGGTAATTCTAATCCTGGAATCAAATAAAGGCTACTTTTTATCCCAAAAATCAGTTCCCGTGGGATGAAAATCCATATATCAATATAAACCTAAATATCGTTTATCATAAAAGAGAAAACCAAAACTATAAACACTTTATTTGCGTACGGCCCGCGCGGGATGCAATTGGTGAGTCACCGCGGCCGACGTGGTGGAATGAGAATACCCGAAAATTAGAAACATGTAAACACATTTTATAACTTTAAAACTAAACTTGTTTTTTAAGGAAAATTTACAAAACTCTTAATACTATCTCCAGACTGATCTACAACTTTACTTTTATAAATTGTTTTATTTTTTTGCTATATTTGGAGAACAAACAGTTTTACACTCTTTAGGAATAAACTTAGATACAAACTTTTAACAGTTTATATGTCCTCGCATGTAGGAGCTAAAAGGTTGCTTGTTGGCAGACAAGGAGTGAAAAAATAATGATTATAAAAACAATCAAAAAAAAAGACGTGTGGCACTCGGGGACTGCCGCGGTAAAGCTATTGCAATGCCATCTAGAGGCGAGTTGCTGAACTAAAGAGACAAACGTTAAGGTTTTTTCGTTACGGAATTTCTGGATTCGGTCCCCGCGCTCAAGGCCCGCGATACTATGCAATAGCTTCAAAAAACAGTCCTGTCCTTTTAATAAAAAAAATTACCTGCAATAAGGTAAAATATGAGTAAACTTACAAATAACAGAACTTTAAATATGTTCACCCTAATAGCTAAATAACTATTCTTATATGAGATATTATGTCATTTTTGAAAACGAATCTTTAAAACTAAGATTATAAACCTTTATTGAAAAAGGTTGAGAAAATAAGTGTTTACATTTGAAGCAATTAATCTAGCTGCCGATTGTTGCAAACAATGTGCAGGTAGTTCAACCGAACCGGATATTAATACCAGTCGGAAGCGTCCCCAAGACTCTGGCTGCATGAGAATGAGTAGCCATTCGGATTATAATAAAAACCGGCGAAGTGGTAGTCGGCCTCGCGCACGAGGGGTTCCGTACCACATTTGGTATTTGTGTATAGCGGCAATAGAAATACATCATCTGTGATAATTTCAACTGTGTAACTAACACGGTTCGTGAGATACAGACGGACAGACGGACGGAAAGCGGAATCTTAGTAACAGGGTCCCGTTTTACCCTTTGGGTACGGAATCCTAAAAACTAGGTAGATCTTTATGCTATTCGTGTAATTGGACTATTTCACGATCCAAAGCATTAATAAACAACACTTGATCCTACCTATCAGACAGAACATCAACATTAAAATAAACACGTATAAATAGTTAATTAATATTCAAAAGTCGTTAACAGGATCATTCCACTTTCACTTTGAAAGTGAACTTTGTTTTCACGAAAGGTTTTCGACCCTCGACTAGGTAACTAGTGAGCGAGAGTATGTTTCTAGGTATATTAAATTTAATAGAACCTTTTGTTGCTACCAGCATAGGCCGTACTCAACCGGCATTCGCTATGAAGCGAATCGAAAACAATTGAAATATTCGTAGGGAAAAATTCGAAACAGATCACGTGACATTATCTAAGGCACCCATACATTTTTGGAATTTTCTACGTTCGCTTTCGACGTCGTCGATTGTTACAATGTCTAGGCCCTTTTAGAATGAAAATTTACACATTCACTAATTGACTTACCAACCTGCAGATTCTGTGAGAATTTCATTATTAGGTTAACCAATGGTTCAGGTTCTTATTTCTTTAAAACTTCTATAAAATACTAACATGCAAGAAAATGCAGAATTACAGACTAAAGACATTATAGGTAACTGTGAATTATTGCTATGTACTTTGTTGTAGTCCAACTTCAATTAAAATAGGTCTAACTATTAAGTTATTATGTTTTGCAAAAGCATTAGCTTTTGCAAAACATAATATTCTATATTATGTTTTGCAAAGCTTATCTTGCAAAACACACAAAGCAACAACAAATATAACTTATGAAGTATTCGATTGACGAGAAACACAGAAAACGTAAAATAGAAATACTAAGTACCTACCTTATTATGAGTTATATCTTATATGAATAACATATGATACGAATTTAGTTATGAGAAATCAAACTAGCGATCACAAAAACGGTTGAAACCATTGATTTAAAAAGGGAAGATCGGTTACGTTCTCCCAGCGCTTACTCAAAAATTGGCATGTGTTACAACTACACGCAAACACATACGCTCACAGTTATATTTCCAGTCCTATGCAATACAAAGAAGAACAAAGACGGAAAGACGTATCTAGGACCGAAGTGAGACTGAGACAACAATATTTCACGTGAATCACGACCGCCCGTGCCGCCAGTCAGACGGTGACTGATGTGGGAGAACACAATTTTACATAATTTGAGGTTGCCACTTTCGAGCAAGCGGTGCCTCATCTTCGTTTTTAATAAATCAATGGTTGAAACATATACTTTAGCCAAAACCGATGCAAAGCGCGTGAGAAAAAACAGCACAGAAAAAACTAAATTTACAAGCAATGGCGCTGTATTCAAGGGGGCAGAGCACAAATGCATAAACGTAACATCCATCTAGAGAAACACCTGCACAGCCCAGCTGAGCTAAGAGTTATCACTCCGAAGAAAAACCTACAAGGGTAAGTGCAAATTGAGCCCCGCTGCTTTGAGGCTGAACACACAAAGTGGCGATCACAATAGGCCCATTATGGTTGCAGTGACACGTAAGACACATAACGGCAAATAAAAAAAAACAGCTAGCGTGGGGTTAGTTATCCGCAGTTGACAATGCCGCCCGCGCTCTATGACCCGATGATTGGGCGGCGGCGGGTGGGCGGCGCGGTGGCGGGGGTGCGGGTTTATGAGAGTTCAATATCCTCTTCTAATTAATAATTAGCTCTCACTAATATTATAAATGCTAAAGTTTGTATGGATGGACGGACGGATAGATGGATGTGTGTTACCCCTTCACGCCAAAACATTATACTGCTACAGGTAATTCTAATCCTGAAATCTAACTACTTTTTATCCCATAAATCAGTTCCCATGCGAAAGAAAATGTTTTATAGAAAAACGCACGTGAAACCGCTTTTACAGGCTTAGACCTGTGCAAAATTTCAGCTTGATTGGTTCAGTCGTTTTCGCGTTAACAGGTACCTTTCGTATTACGAGTATTATCATATTAGTGTGATTGGACCCGCCTAGCCTTCACATTTTCCTAAAAGTGTGCTAGTAGCTACGCTGCGTAGAGGTTTTCTATAAGTTATGGCCTATACTCGTTGCTTGAATATTATCTATTGCATCTCATTTATAATCAGAATCAAGATTTTACGCAAAGGTTAACACGGCGCTGTTTCCGACACTGAGTCATCGATAGTATGTATGTGAACACCATTTTATCGATAAAATATGACTAGCTCCCTTTCAACCTACAGTTTCACATTAGATAAATCCTCCACCTCAACCTCAACAGCCTGTATCGGTCCACTGCTGGACGCAGGCCTCCCCCCGATACGCGGGTTGGTGTTTATCTCATGGGGGGTTAGATAAATCCAAATAAAAAAAAATGCCGTATAAAATTCGATAACATTAATTTATTCGTCATCAAAATGCAGTCAATAATCGGCGAAAATGGTATTATAAGTGATACACCAACAAATACAATTTATATGTAGCTAAATTGATCGTAGAGCCTTTATGGATTATCATCGAGTGTAAAAATGAAATCTCAACTTCAACAGCCTGTAATAGTCCACTGCTGGACGAAGGCCTCCCCCGATGACGTTTATCTAATAAGGGGTAATGTGCCTATAATCCCCACGCTGGGCATGCGGGTTGGGGATCGCAGTTCGGTGGTAGAATTGTTCTGCAGGTGGCGCTACTGCCGGTGGATATATCTTAGTCGATGTAATACTAACCACACCATCACTCCCCGTGGACACCCGGGAAGTGATAGGGTGGTGCAAATTCTAAGCCAGCACCAAACAGCTACTCTTTACTAATACTGGTGTCTATTCAGCTGTCGCCAAAACTAAACTAATTTGACTGGACTAAAAATGTTGCCATCCTTATTATTTTGATCGTTATTACAGGGACGGCGACATTTTTAGTACTGTCGATTTAGTTTAGTTTTGGCGACATCTGAATAGACACCACTATCAATATTAAATTGCAATTTTTAGGAAATCAATTATCGACACGTCCCATCACTATGTTAACCCCTGACATGCGGTTCAAGCATGTAGCAGTATTGGGGGCACCATTTGCATGTTTAGTGTGTTCTTCGGCTTTGCGACTCGAGAGGTTTCAGAGCTTCACTTGTTCGAAGCTTACTTTGCACTTATTCAGGGAGTAAACGAGTATCGTGTCTGGGGGATTTTGAGTGGTCTTAAATAGCAGGCTTTATTGGTACCTACCTAGGCATACAAAGCCGAAGGTTGCTTTCTACCCTTTGATACTTTTGTGGTTTTTTTAATGACGGTTTGGTTGAGCTTTTTTGAATACATTGTATGGTGCATTATACAAATAATTTTAGCCGCTCCACTGCGAGGCGGCAATTAAATTATTTAGGTTAGTTTTAGATATAATTTAGTTTTAATAGTTAGTATGTTAAATCCGGGACTGACATAGTCAGCAATGACTAAATGTCCCTTATAGATAAGAGTAAAAAAACAACAAAAGGTGCATCCACACCGTTACGGTGGTTTCTTTTTGTTGAGAATGGGCGATCACGCTTATCACAAAAAATATAAACCGAATGGCTGGTGTAGTAACATTTAGCTGAGCGTGGATAGGAGAGCTGAAATCAAACTGCCAATTGAAGTCAAAAACATGAAAAACATGATATATTCCAAATCTTTGGAATTGTTGATATAAGTTGAAATCCTTGACCCCTTGATCGTCAATGCGCCGCGTCCACTTAATGAAAGGGAAAGTAATCTAACAGCCAATAATCTGTGATTTAAATTTAGTTTTTTTTAATGTTTTTAATTTAGAATGTTGTGTAGAATGTACCTGCGTTTTGGGCCATGAAGGTGTTAGTGTTTAGTGTATAACGTATTCACTGCAGTGAATACGTTGATACCGCAGAGGCTGGGCATGCCCAGCCTCTCGCCGCAGCTACACGTGCTGCAGACTGGCACCTGCGTTTTGGGCCATGAAGGTGTTAACAGTACAGGGTGGCATACAATTTTATAGTTTGGTAAGGTACATTTATATAACATTTTATAAAAGTTTTCTTTGGTTCAGATTTAGTAGTACAAGAAGATTAATATTAATACAAAAAGAAAACTAATTGCCTGAAATGGCGTTACAAAGTATAAAGGCAATTTTGTGCTCGACATTTTAATTTACAAAGTTAAATTGGTAATTAAATTAAGAGACGACATGAGTTAGGTTGTTTAAACATGGTAAATTATTCAGTGATGTACGTGTTCAAAAATTCAGTGGAAGGATTGCCAAAAAAACCCTGGGGACATGAAACAAACAGTAAATTATCCTAATTCAATAAAACTCTACCCATGTGTAGGCCTTACTGCTAAAAGGAATTGTAGCGCGATTTATCTACCTTTTCCTAGCTTCTAACCGCTGCTTTCACCAATTTTTCCAGTCAAAGTGGCACCGCCATCTATTTTATCATATTATTACGTTTAACGTGTAACACGGGAAAATTAAAGAATCCATCGTTAGTGATACCTATTATGAGCTATTTTTTGATACCTCTGTAATAGTTTTATTCTGTACAGTTTCGGCAGAGATGCGAAAATAGAGCTTGGTACCCACAACATGGAAACATCGTATCTCTGACTATGCTTTACAAAATAAAAGAATAAGGGTTTCCTTCACTACGTTTACCGAGTCGCAATTACCAATCAAGAACACGTTTACCCCGAGCGATTGTCTGTTTTTCGCGAGAAATGTCTGGCCCACTGCCACTTCAGCTTGCTAATTCTTTGAGCTATGTCGATAACTTTGGTTCTCTGTCGCATGTATTCGTTACGAATCCCGTCCTTCTGAGAGATTCCTTTGAACTGGTGGACCAGCCCTACCGTGAGTGTCCACGTCTGAGCTCTGTAGATCATGACAGGTAGAACAATTATTATTTATGGGTAAATGTGTAAGTAGAACATTAAATCATATCTCTGTTATTACTAGTCAATAATAAATCGTCATGACTTCTTACAATAACTCGATATCTCGGATTGGATTTGGCAAAGTCCAATGTTTCTCTTTGTAATTTAGTGCAAAAATAACAAACTATCATCTCAAAACGTTGTAACCTACTTACAAAATGTAAGAGTGTATCATTTCAAATTATTACCACGGATTTTTCTGACAGGGTCGTGTTCAAAAGCTTGGTAATAAACACATCTGTATACGCACTTTTCTGACAGCTGTCATAGCCAATTCATGTCGTATTATTACGGAAAATCCCTGCCCTTTCGCAGTGCGGACTGACCTGAAAGGACGAAGGGACATTCGCAGGACCGTACTAACTCGATAATAAAAGGTCTGTAATGTTTCATCATTATTTTACGAGGATAAAGAATAAATATTGCCAGGATGCACGAAAGCTCTACAAAATAGATCGTATACTAAAGGAAATAATGGTAAAAAGAATCCCAGTCATTACAAAGAGATCAGGTTCGGTCGGTCTATGTATGGTGAATTACTAGGTAAGTTTTTTGTGATTCAAATTTCAAAAGATAAATAAAAAGAGGGTAAAGGGTGGGGATATCTCTCTCAAAAACTGGCCTGCGGACTCGCCCGAATCAACAATGCAGAATGCCCCCTACCCCAAATCGAAGAGCCTACGACTTGATCGTATTTAGTTTTCTAGGGTATCAGGTATAAAGGTTATAAATTTGATCATTATATTACCTATTAGGTAGGTTGGTACTAAGCCGCTCTCTGTCGTATAATGTAGTCCTCCTTTAAAGCGCAAGATGGTTTGGTTTAGTCATCTTCATTTTACAGAATGATTCACTAAGGATTTCACACAAGATTATTAACAATTAGCATATATCTTATGACCCTTTCTCAGGTCTCAAGTTAATTACAGAAAGCGTCATAAGATATGTGCTAATTTAGAAGTCTTTTTTTCGAAGTCTTTTGATTGCAATGGCTAATGTTATCTCTATGCCAATTATTATTATTTCAGAAATATATTACTAATGGAAATCAATTGATAACGCTAACTACATACCTATAAATACAGAAATGCAATCTCTTAAATATATTTCTGTGGTAGATGTATTATTTCGTAGTAGCTATGATAATAATATGCCTTCTTAGCCGAATTTTAGCCATGGTGGCCAGACTCAACGAAAACTAGTCAGGTGCGCAGGACATATTAAAGCGCACAAGCGTGCGCGCAAACACGAATACCTTTCTATTCCCTCACTCTCATAATCTGATGGGACGGCAGACTGCCACGACCGGGGAGAGGTTAGGCGCAGGACCAACAACTTAACGTGCTTTCCGAAGCACAGATGACGGACGGGGTAGATCTTATACCTTTAAACGAACAATTCTTGTATAAATCTATATATAATATATGTATATAATCCGGATCACGGAAACGGATCCAACGATTTTCGTGAAATTTAGTAAACAGGGGGTTTCGGGGGCAATAAATCGATCTAGCTAGGATTCATTTTCAGAAAATGTAGTTTTATTAGTTTAACTAGCTGCGCCCCGCGGCTTCGCACGCGTTGTTCCTATGGAAACATTAAAAGGTGATTTTCATCCCGCGGGAACAGATTTATGGGATAAAAAGTTTCAAATTTCAGTCCTTTGAATCATAGAGCTTTGAGCTGAAAGAAAAGCTGTGTGGTGCTGGCTTAGAATTTATGAATGACTAGCTGTGCCCCGCGGCTTCGCACGCGTTGTTCCTATGGAAACATTAAAAGGTGATTTTCATCCCACGAGAACTGATTTATGGCATAAAAAGCCTATGTTTTAATCCAGGATTAGAATTGCCTGTATGCAAAATTTCAGCCAGATCCGTCCAGTAGTTTTGGCGTGAAGAAGTAACAAACATCCATCCATACATCCATCCAAACTTTCGCATTTATAATATTAGTGTGATTATGTTTTCAATAATTAACTTTAACGTAATCAATTGACTCTTCCTGACATCTATTGGCGAATAGTAATACTAATTTATTTGTGTTTTAAATAATCAACTTAATTAAACTAAAAAATATGACTCTTCCTGCCATCTATTGGCGAATAGTACTACTATAATTTCTAATAAGCACAATTTACAAAAAAAACCGAGCGATGCTCGGTCACCCAGGTACTTGTAGTTATAGGACAAGACGGAAGCAGTATTTCACCGTCATGGGATTTATAGACCGGCACTGCGCCTCGTAAAGCGGAATAGGATGGAACAGCGTGCAACAACGCATAACTTTTGGTCTCTTGACTTTAAGGCCTACGTAAAATCAAAATTGAATGACACAAATCATCTCTCATGGTGATAACATAGACAAAGACAAAGATACTCGTATATGCTTTTTGTTGGTGTTTTGTGATTTGTAGAGTTGCGTTAAGAAAATGATGCTTTTTATCCAGCAGTGGTTGTCAAAACGACGATAATGATCACAGGTTTTGGTTGTTTCATTTTAGCCTAACCCCCTTTTTCACAATGGTCTGCTAACATAACACAGCTGCTAAGTAGTGTTATTTCTCAGTCTGACTTATGTCAATAGAAGAAGACAGAGCGAGATTTAGCAGTGTGCTAAGTTAGCAGACTATTATGAATAGGAGGGTTAATGTTTACCCGACTGCCAAACCAGGAGAGTTATATAATTGGCACCCTATGTTTGTATGTAGCCGGTTTTATGTACCCATCTGACGCCTCAACTCAACCACTTTTTGTTTTGTAAGAGGTGGATGGATGGATAGGCATAAGAAGAGACAAGAACTTTTTATTTAATTATGAATGTAAGTGAGTTAACTACGAACCTTGTTTGTGTTGGAAGAACACCCGTAATGCCCGTTACACCCATAATGAATAAGTCCAACTATGAAAGTTTTCATAAACTTTTTATTAATTCATAAGTTATAAAGAACTCAAGTCTTAGGTAGTAATATTTCTATAATGTAATATATTTACCGTAGTATTTCGTTGATCTATATGCTAGAGGATGTTGGGTTTACATTCTATTTTTAGTTTGTCATTTAAATTTATCTAGAAAAGCTGTATATCTTCGAATGCAGTACTCGCCGATATTTACAGCTTGTTTATCGGGAGACTTCAGCCAGCAATTTCTTTTGCTTAGCACGCGCTTTTATCGAAGATTTATTCAGGGTTTTACGATATTTGTTTACGAGCCATGTTGCGTAAATTTAACGATAATGTAGATTAACTCGCTGAGATTTGGAATTTTGACAGTATGGTAATTTTCAGTCTGGCGAATTTTATGAGCAATAACGTATGCATTAGGGTTGAAAATAATGGGGTATTAAATAGCAACCCTGAATTGCAGCATCCCTAACAGAGATACAGCAATGCGGCTTGGTAGGAGAAAAGGGCCCGACAAGTAAAAAGAAGAAAAGCTAGTAAAAAAGTAAAACAACGTATAAAATCACGGGATTGAAATAAGAGCTAATAAAGTAAATTTGTCACGAATAAAAAGCAAAAGATATTTATTAAATGAGCGATAAAATATGTATAATTATTTAGCACATAGAAAATTGCCTACAAAAAGTAATTAATTACACAATTATTATTATTTTTAATAGAAATAGGCTTTCGTTTGAACGCAATCTCACCTGATGGAAAGCGAAGATGCGGCCGACGATGTATCACGGAGGTCTAGAAGATGGCTACTCCGGACCACATTCCGAAACACAACAGAGTTGCTTCACGGACTGGCTTAGTCCGGACAAGCCACCGCCGAAGCCTACCACCACAGGGACACGTGAAGGGTAACAGAGAGTCAACACCTACGGACGTGAGCGATACTGTCCCCAAAACTTTAATTAATTTCTAAATCTAAGCCGTCATCAGAAGGCAATGGCAATGCTATTTCGTTAATGTTACTGAAATAAAAGCAAACATTCCGATCGCCGGTGAAAGCTTTTGTTAGATCTTTGTATATTCCGTGTGCCCCAGGACCCAAAGACCTGGGTTTTCAGACCAAAAGGTGAAATTAGGATGAGTGACACGCTCACGAAAAAAATGAAATGAACCAGCTAACTATCAAACTCATCCCGGCACTATGCAGCAGCTAAAGTTTATTACACAAACGGATGTGGACCAAGAGAGTCAGTGCAACAATTTACAAATTGAAGCTAGACAGAAATTCATGAAAGCGAAGCAATAAAGCAGTCGAAAATCCGAACGTAATAACCGAGGTAAAGAAAAAGAACGCACGGAAAATTGTATTGTGAATAAAACAAAACTGGCCGTGAATACGACAGATCTTTTCGCCTTTAATACATGTACGAATAGAGTGCAAAATGGTATAGCTAGAGTAAGCCTATTGGGTTGGTCGTTACTTGCCCAGCGGCGGATTGGGTGCGTCGTCTCTGTAAAGTCAACTAAGGTCCAATTTCACCGTTGAAATTAAACGCGTTCAATTGACGTTTAACTCTCTTACGCAGTTGGTATATTTTACATTTCACCAGCATGAACAAAACACAGTTAACACCTTCATGGCCCAAGACGCAGGTGCCATTCTCCACCACGTGCTGCTGCGGCGCGCCCCTGCGGGTCGCACCGCAGAGGCTGCGAAAAGCCGGTGACATCGATTTGACTTTAAACGAGATTTCACTCGATATATATAGCGTTTACTTCGTAACGAGTTTAGTTTAACGCGTTTTAGGATACTTACGGATGAAATAGAGCCAATTGCAACTTATTTCTTGTTCGATAGTAATTACCATTTATCAAGCTGTTTATATAGTAAAAATCTGACTTGTCTAAGTGCTTATTTTGTTAGTCTACGGATATAAACGATTTGACTCTGACTCTGAAATGAAATCCCTAAGTGTGAAATATAATAAATCATATTTTTACTAAAAGTGCAGGTGTATGCAATCCAGACAACCTTTTGTACAGATATAAACAAAATCGAGTAGGTAAGTACAACTTGCGTCAAGCAGTGGATTTTACAGCTAAATGATTTATGATATAACTTTACATAAAATAACAAACCTTGTAACAAAAACTTCAAGGTCAGTTCAGTTCACTATCAGTTATTCCTATTGCAGTCGAACAAAACACACAAAACGCGAACTAAAAGCTCAAGCGCGTCTTCGATACTAATTTAAAAAATCGCTCCGGAACACAAATATACAAGTTAAGCGTATAAGTAAAATAGCTGAGGAGCGATGTGGTCGCTAAGCGACAAAGTCCCTTTATTTGTAATAAAAAAAAATAGCTGATGTTAATAAGTTCTTACGTTCTTATACATGTATTTACACATGTTATTTTTACTCATATTTTCACTTTTACACCAAAGATCTAAAAAACACAACGGAATTTTGATAAAGCGACATCTACCTAATAATCAATGGGTAAGATACAATTGCTGATAAGCTATTTAGAAAACAAATCATTGTCAAATATGAATATATCGTACGCATCGATCACTTAGACATCGACATCAACATAAAAAAACATCAAAAATACGTCGCTTTAGTTCATGGATCAATGACAAGGGTACTATTTTTTTTATGTTTAAGCGCAAAAAATGCTTAAATCGCTACGAATTTGTCTGTCGCCATAGACAGAAGTATGCAGAAAAAAATCAGTTTAGTGATTATAAATAAGTCTATTTCGACTAAAGAGGTGCTTTATTTATTTTGCCTCTCCACTGCGAAAATCGCATCGCGTCCTGGCGATGCGTCATTAATAAGACCATGCTCAAAGCACATTGCAGTGATTGATTTAATTTAATACACTTTTAAAACTTGGTCCAAAGATTTCTCAAGACTTGTCTTGCGGTAACGATTAATGATATCTGATTTTGTTATTATATTGCGTAAGCCCTCAACGGGTAATTTCTAAGAAATCAAATATTATCCCATATTTTTACTTTGATAGGACTTGAATCTGCATTTTTCCCTTAGTTCGGGGATGTGATAACCAACTACACCACGAGGACAAGTGACGTTTGAGTCAAAAATCTCTAACAGTGCTAAAGTCAGTATGAAGTGCCAGAGATGTTCCACTCCTAAGACACCTCGTGCGTGATAATAGATTTAGGCGTTACTTTGCGAAAAAGACTAGAACTACTAGAAATTATACAAAATTATACGAATTAAATGAGAGCGCTAAAAAACAACGGCAGAGTCCCATCGGGATGTTGCCACTCCGAGCTCCGAGTTACAAAGATTTTCATACTCGTGGTGTAGTTGGTTATCAAGTACCGTCGAATTCAGAACCATTTGGGTTATTATTTGACTATAATATTTACTGGTCGACAGAGTATGCACCATCGGGTAATAAACACAATCGGAGTATGCAGCCTTAGTAAAATAACGATAGCCATTTTTTCAGGCTATTAATATTCAGCAGAATGGATACATATCTAACAACATGACATGGCTAGCAAGCGACGTCGCTGGCAAGTTAATTCTCAGTGTCATGGCATTATCATGTGTTAATTGGGCACAATCATTGGATAATGAGAGAGATGGAATAGAGAGATAGAGAGATAGTGCAACTGTGCTTGCGCACACACTTATGCACTATCATAATAATATGTCATACGCACATGTCATTGTCCCCGTTGAGTCGTACCGCTGCGTGGCCGAAAATTGGGCCAGGACGGCATCACAATCAGTAAGCATTAGCCTTAGTAAAATAAAAGCACAGTAGTTTTACTCCCAAAACACGCTGACTCGCTGACTACAAAAATTACAAAGGCCATTCCCGGAAACCACAGATTTTCGCCAAGTCCATTGTAATTGTAAGCCTTCAAAACAAAACTTTTCCACCGCACTGTTACAAAGCTGTTAGAAAAAAGCGTTGGTATTCGGAATTCGTTCGGAATAGCGTTTGATTGGAGGTAGTTAGAGAGACGTGCCGCAGCCAAGCCTTCAGGGCTTGACCGCTTGATATTCAATCTCTGCTTCCATCTACCAAGTTTAAAGAATAATAAAGACGACCTCTGTGGCGCGGTGGGCGAAGGTCTGCCTTCGACGCAGGAGGTTGCGGGTTCGATTCCCGCCTCGGGACAAATTTGTGTACGATCTGCAGAAATTTGTTCAGGGCGTTCTGGATGTTTTTCTATGTATAATAAAAAATATCTATCTAAGTAGTGTATTGTATTATGTATATCAGTTATCTAGTACCCATAACACAAGCTCTGCTTAGCTTGGGGCTAGATAATGCTGTGTGAATTGTCCAGCATTATTAAATTAAATTAAAATTAAATAATACAGATTCTACAAGCTATATTAAACGCTCGCTTCACTTCGATAATAAAGACCCTTATAAATTGTGCTAAGTTATGACTAAATTGTAAGTTGAAGAGTTTAGATATTTAATTCGTTTAATCCATTGATTTATTAAAAACGAAGATGAGGCACTGGTTGCTCAAAAGTGGCAACCTCAAATTGTGTAAAATTGTGTTCTCCCACATCAGTCACCGTCTGACCGGCGGCACGGGCGGTCGTGATTCGCGTGAAATATTGTTGTCTCAGTCTCACTTCGGTCCTAGATACTTCTTTCCGTCTTTGTTCTTCTTTGTATTGCACAGGACTGGAAATATAACTGTGAGAATATGTGTTTGCGTGTAGTTGTAACACATGCCAATTTTTGAGTAAGCGCTGGGAGAACGTAACCTATCTTCCCTTTTTAAATCAATGGTTTAATCGTACACTCTCTGAACTCTGCTCACGGCTTGGCACGCGTTTTACCATAAGAAAAAGTCTTAACGCTTATCCAGATCTAAAACAATAAATATCTGCACAAGTTTTGCTCGTTCAACAATTATTATTATAGATAGTTTAGCAACGTTTCGCTATCTTATTTAAAACCAGTTTATGCCCGCCGCTTCGCACGCTTTGTTTCTATGTTAAGGTTTTATAATTATTTATATCCTTTGGGAACTGTTTTATGGGATAAAAGCCTATGCTATGTCCAAAGCCTACATCTACATGTATGTAAAATTTCAGACCCATCCGTTTAGGAGTTTTGTGGTGAAGAGGTACCTAACAATCATCCATCCATACATCCAAACTTCCACATTATAACATTAGTGTGATAATTATCTAGTCGGTAAGATAGGCGTTCCTTGCTTGTGGTGAAGTCGGAAGGAACACACCACCGAAAGTGGCGCCCCCAACTATTACATCTTATTATTATGTTGAACGCAGGAATTTTTAAAAATCCTACGTTCAGTTTGTGGTATCTATTATAAGCTATTTATTAATGCCTCTGTAATAGTTTCATTTTGTTAAGCTTAGGAAGAGATACGAAGTTGCGCTTTTGGCCACCAAACTCTATTTTTGCATCTCCTCCTAAACTATACGAGATAAAATTATAAAAGAGGTATTAAAAAATAGCTTATAATAGATACCACAAACTGAACGTAGGATTTTTAAAAATTTCCTATGATAAACATAAAAATATGATAAAATAGGAATTGCTGTCAGATTGGCTCGGGTATGCGCCTTAAGTCAAGTGATGCACGAAGATGCGTAGTAATGGACCCACGATGCGTTCATTTCATACCTAGATATGAACACATTAGCATTAGTTAAGCTCAGCTAGCTTTGCTTGTGAGGATTTAGTAAATAGCCAAACAGATTTATAACATAAGATCACGAAGTTAGTGGTCGCTTTTGGTTGAATTTGTGCTGCTCACCATATAGAATGTACAGAACTAAAGCTGTTTTAATAGTATTTACGAAAGCAATCCTCAACAGTAATACAAAAAACTGAATATAAACAAAGCGAATCGATTAAAAAACGACAAAAGTACCTAAATAAAACCAACGGCACATATAGTTTTTAATTACAGTGGGTACTTTCCTTCTTTTATTCGACGTCAGTTGAATGGGACTTTAAAACCAGAGTTGTAAAGCTATACGTGTTTGGGTTACTTTTTCCGCTTACACTACAATACGACTGAGACCAAAATGTGCAGTTTACCATTATATTTCCACGTAGGAGTAATTAATTTTAAGTAAGTACTTTTGACATCTAAAAAAAGAAAAAACGTATCTACGAGTAGAACACTTTAAAACCGCTGATAGTGACCTTGTTGCTTATACAAGTTTCATAAATAAACAACACACAAAAAGCAACCGTTATTTTTCAGATAAAACTAGACCATTTTTCTTTCATTCCAATCATTTCTCGCGGTGGTTGTTCTTAAATGTGGATGAATTGTTAAAAATTGTATTTATAATGTACTGACTACGAATAAGAATAGTCAGGAACAGTAACTGCTTTAAAAAAATGCCCCAACCAAAGTTGTGCTAAAGTAGGCGGGGCTTAAAAGTCGGGCTCAGCGCGCCATCAGTCGGATATTTATCTTGCAAGCGAACACACGTCCAGTCTGCACAGACGTTTTCGTGAGTATCTTTGTGAAATAGCTGTGAATCATCATGCCAACATGTGTTGTGAAGTGGTGCAGGAGCCATACAAGATTAAAATGCCTAGGGATCACTTTTCACTAGTAAGTAGTAGCTAAATTATAATTACATTCATAGATGTTCAAATACGTCATCAAAATGAAATGTTCAATACTATGCAATATGATGTCAGTAAATTTTTGACTTCGTTTTTTTGTTTTTAATAAAAAAATATTATGGTCAATAATACGCAAATTGAAGTCAGTTATTGATTTATTATATTTGAGATACATATTTTTTAATCTTAGAATTTTTTTCTTCTTGTTGATGAAATATTGAAATGTAACAAATACAATTAAGATATATATATCGGAGTATCCTGCCTAATGGGATTTTTAGAAATAGTGACGTCGGCCGAACTACCACCAGCAGAGCTGGCAGCAGTAAGGCCAACGTCACCACTCTCAATAGGTTCGCTCATTGCAAGTAAAGAAACATTTATTTTACACTGACACTTTTATTAAAACTCCTATTCGTACACTCTAAAATCTTTAATCTATAATTATAATCTATAGCTAGGGTAAAATTACAGAGTACTTACAAGACACAACCTTCCTCGTCCGCGGCTCCAAGCAAAGTAATGGCGTGTCGCCCGCCGTCTTCTTTTGAAAAACCAGGCGGCGCACATAAATAATTATTTTGGAAACAATTTTGATGCAGTAAATCTTAACGTGATTTATAAAGTAACTCTAATTAATATTTCGGTTTCAAAATTAGTTTTAACAATAAAAGCTGTTGATTGAACACCGCGCCACCTCCGCTTCGTGTGACGCGCAGTTCAAACAACATCTTGTAATTTGTGTCTGTCACATTGAAAATACTTGAAACCTTATTGCCTTAGCGTTATAAATTAACCTTACAAATAAACAACTATTTACAAATGTGGAAATCAGCTATAAAACAATAAGCTTGATTAATGGTTCAACTTTGAGTGTGATCTGGACTTAGGTTTACAAGACCTTAAAAATCTACGTTATTACAAGATTAGAATCAACAAATTAAACAGACTATCGGGATATTATCACTAATTAATTCAACAAGTAGTTATTTCTAAGGAGTTCCTCGCTGTCCAACGGTTTTGCGTCGTCATATATTATATATAACAATATGTATGTATTTATTTTGCTTGTATTTTAGTTTTCCTGCCGATCCTATTCGGAAAAATAAGTGGATAAGTGCAGTAAAGCTAGAAAGACAAAAAACAATTACTAATGAAAACTATGAAAACCAGCAGAGTATAAAACAGAAGAGAAGAATTCCTCGGTGTTATCAAACATGTAAGACCAACGACGACGGTTCAACTGCCAGAAACCATGGAATAAATTATAGGCTTTATTACCCGGCTTTATTACCCGGAAACTGCAAGCCAAAATCAACTATCCAGAATGGATGAAAATGTATATTTTCACAAGCTAATTAATTTGAAAGATTTTGATCTACTCTCGTATCCATCGGTGGTTTTGTTTAAAATATATGCTCACGCACCGAGACACTAATAAGATATAAATAATAATAAATGAACACGGAAAATCACTTACTTGAGCTAGTAATCTGTCAGTAATATCAACACAGTGTTTTTCTAAAATATTTGATACTGAACATTATTATCGTTGAACTTCTGAAATCCGTCTTCACTACATTGCGAAGAAAGACTCTTTTTTAATGTCTTCTAGACTAAAACTTAATATATTAATCATATTTTGCGGAACATAGATTTCATTGATGTGTACAAAGTAACAAAAACAAATTAATAAAAAAACATTGTTGACCATTATATTATTTTATTAATAACTTGGTTCACTCTACTTATTGCATAACATCATCCACCCCGCCTTGTTTTAGCTGTCATAGCAGACATTGCAGAATGCGCGCGAACCAATCACCGCTTTCATTTAGCAAGCGCCAACCAATCCCTGCTTTCGTTCTGAATTCAACTAATCACGAAGCAATGTCTAATTGGAACTTTGGCTATGATTCGTTTTTTGACTTATACGTCATTTTGGTTTGAGCTAGGCCCACTTTTTGTTTGAAGTTTGTTCTGAATTACCCTTCCTGACTATTCTTATTCGCAGTGTACTGAATATAATTTTAGAATTATTTTTTGAATAAATAGTGAATTTTTAAGTCAAGTCTCTATTTTGGTATTTACTAAAAAAACACACAATTTATCGGACTCCGAACAAGAAATTGTATTGTCACGGTAAGTATTGTGGCTATCTGATGTTGATATAACAAAATGTAACGGCAAAGTGCGTGTCGAGGCATAACAAACTTTACTGGATTTTCATCAAATATTTGTTTACCTTTCAAACTCAGACTAAGGAATATAAAGACAGCTTACGGTGAAATAAAAAATGAAGCCGTAGAAAACCGTGCTCACCTTGTAAACACACGCGCTCACGAACACAAATATCAACTAAACCGTGCGCAGCGCTCGTCAGTACAGTACCCGTCGAGGCGCGAGCCAGGACACTTCGACGTGTAAATAGATAACTATGGTTTCCTGTGCAGTGAAGAACTGTCAAAATAGCAGCAGAAAGGTCAAGAAGTCGGAAGGAATAACGTTTCACTTGTAAGTACTGAAATAACACCGTAAAACTTTCTAATAAACACTTGTTTTTGTTTTACTTGGAACACGAAACCTCAACACTATGTTGATATCAAAGACAATGACAATGACAGTGACATAGAGCATGAATGTTACCAGCGTATGATTTCAGATTTCCCCAAGCTATTTGTTATTTTTCGCTTCAAGGGTTCACATAATTGGTAGCTATTTAGACTAATCGAGGATTTCGATTATTGGACCGACGACGATATAGCTAGATTACCACGGACTCACTGACTCACTGACATAATTGTTCTCCCGGATGGTGGAGGGTGAGGTATTGTTTTTTTTGCGATAATGTATTTCTCATGTTGTACCGAGGGAAAATTCCTCGGTCCCCCTCGGTTTTTGAGATTTGCTCCCCCTCCCGGAGCCCCCCCGCTCTAACCTTCTTGCACACGGACCAACTTGGATCAAATCGTTTATGGCGTTTGTATAGAGGGGGACAAGTGATTTAAACTGATTTTTTTAACCCCTTGTCCCAGACCCTCTCCCCCTTTGTAAGTGCTACCAGATAGCGACGTGATAGAAGAAATTTGATTGCATGGTCGTATAGAGGGTATCTTCTTGAATCAAAGGAAAAAATTAATTACGCCCCTCTCGCCCCTTTTTTAGCCCCCGTTGTATATCTCCCAAACGGAATGACTTGATTTAAAAAAAAAATAACAGCCGCGTAGACGAATACAAGTCACTTTTTTAAGACAATTTTTTTACCACCCATGCCCCCCAAACTCCTCCCCCTTTTTGAGTACTACCAAATAGAGGAGATATTGAGGGGTTCTAAAAAAATACACCCCACCCTACCCCCATTTTTAGCCCCCGTTGAGATCTCCCAAACGGAGTGACTTTACAGAATTTTTTTTTCACAGCCATGTAGAGGAGGATCAATAATTCTAAATGCAGAAAAATGTTTCCCCCTTTGGACCCTAGACCCCCTTTTTAATTAAAAAACATAAAAAACCGAAAATTGGCCTGTTTTTATCTTTTTTATTCGGGTGGAGCATTAGCGACTACGGGGCACAGAGAAGCGAGCCATGCCGTCACCCTTCACACCCCCAGCCAACAACCCACTCCCCGGGTTCCGGGGGGGCTGGCGCCCCTGGGGGGCGTGAAGATCCAAGATTTTGATATGGGTATCATGTTCGAGTAATATGGGAATAAGGATTAAGAATTTGATGACGGCTGGCGTGGATCGCAATCCGACACTCTCACACTGCAAGGCGAGCGCAGCGAGTCTTGCTGTGCTAGGCACAGCAAGACTCGCCTCTCCTGAACCCCCTCCTTATCCAAGAATATGATATGGGTATCGTTTTCGACTAACATTGGAGTGGAGATTTCGAATTTGATGACGGCAGGCGTGGGTCGGATCTTTTTTGACTCAAACTTGGATAGTACGAAAAAGATGTCCATTTCAAAATCCAATTTGGCTGACATTTTTAAATCGTGGTCTCCTCTCTTGGTTATCGATTTCGATCAAATCGAGAGTGTAGGTTAGGTAAAAGGGGAACACAATTAAATAATAAACAACATACACAATTATTACATAACCACCAGGTAGCCCTTTCTTTTTATTTGCAGTTTTACATTATGGGTAAGTATCGATCGTCTCCAACTGAACCGAAGGTGTAGATTTCGAAAATGAGTTTGCTTTAGAATTCAAGATGGCTGAATTTTTTTACCTAATGAGTATCGTTATAAACAAAATTAATCGAGAGTGCTAATCACGAATATTTTTTTATTATTATAATTTCGTCTCTCATTTTATTTCTAAAAATAAACAAATCCACACATAATTTATTATACCATTTGTTTATAAACATACCCGACTTCTCCTGATCGCCATCTATCTTTAACCTATCCAATAATACTACTTCCCAAATTATAGGGAGTTTTTCTTTCAGATGGAAACACTTTCACGCACTCAACTATAAAAAAGTGGCTTCATTTTTTAGTTCACCGTAAGATGTCTTTATATTCCTTTGTCTGAGCTTTCAAACGAAAAAAACTGAATCAAAATGGTTCATTTCTTTGAAAGCTACCGGTACGAAGGTTACAAGCATACACGCTGTTACACTCGTCAAACTTATAGGGTAAAAAACAACATGAACAGTTACAGGTAATATCATAGTCATTACATTACAATCAATTTTCCATTACGGTAATTAAAACTAGACGCGCCAATGATTTTTGAATGAGACCGTTACCTAGTGCGGGGAAACTGAATCAGACTACAATTTTGGCCAGCAGAACCGCATACCTGTGAGGTGCTGGCTTAGAATTTGCACCACCCCAATTCTTCCCGTGGGTGTCGAAAGAGGCGACTAAGGGGGTGGCAGCACCCTTGCAGAACAAATCTTCAACCAAACTGCGATCCCCATCCCACATGCTCAGCTGAGTAGGGATACTAGAGCTGATTACTGGAAAGGGAAATGACCTTACTAATGCAACACCCAATAATCTGTTATTTGGTGCTATAAATGTTGGCTTCGCAGGCGTTGTTCCTATGGAAACGTTTAAAGGTGATTTCTATCCCATGGGAACTGATTCCTGGGATAAAAAGCGTATGTTTGATTCCAGGATTAGAATTACCTGTTTGATAAATTTCAGCCCGATCCGTTCAGTAGTTTTTGCGTGAAGTGGTAACAAACATCCATCCATCCAAACCTTCACATATTTAATATTAGTGGGGAAATTTTAAAAATCCATCGTACAGTTTGTGGTATGTATCTATTATAAGTTATTTATTAATGCCCCACCGATACCACAAACTGTACGGTGGTTTTTTTTAATTTACTATGATAAAATGGGTGACGCTGTCATATTGGCTCGGGTATGATTAGAAAGGATTATTTATTATTAGCTGCGCCCCGCGGCTTCGCACGCGTTGTTCCTATGGAAACATTAAAAGGTCATTTTCATCCCTCGGGAACAGATTTATGGGATAAAAAGTAGCCTATGTTTTATTCCAGGATTAGAATTACCTGTATGCAAAATTTCAACCCGATCCGTTCAGTAGTTTTGGCGTGAAGAGGTAACAAACATCCATCCATACATCCATCCAAACTTTCGCATTTATAATATTAGTGTGAAGTGTGATTAGTGTGATGATGTGATTTGTAGATATACTAAAACCTTCATGTCAGAGCGTATCTAAACTTAGACCCAACCTAGTTGTAAGTGCTTCTACCTATTTACACATTTGGCTTTCAAGCAATTCGCATTAGATTGAGACATTATGTAGATTTAGATTTTCGATATCGGTGAAAAGGCCGAATCGGATCATCACTATCAAAAACTAGTAATGGACTATTAAGGCGAGTTCCGAAACTACCTCGACTAATTAGGCTCGGTTCGACGGCGTAGCGGCGTAGCTCGTACTGCGTCGGTTAACGGCTGGTTAGGCAGTGGTTAACCTGGAGGAAATTTACGGGAATGTCAGAGTTACTGTGCTAGTTTGCATGGAATTTCGTGTGAGGGTTTAAATTAGGACTTGGACATGGCCCGAGGGTATGAAATTCCCAGTCAAATCGTGGTCGTTGAAGGTATTTTGGCAGTGAATCTGCGTCGTTTATCCAAGCTCTTGCCTAAAATTTCGCACTCGCTTTTCTGCGTAATGAATAGTAGGTACCTATGTATGTTGTCATTGTACCTATGTGTCATAACATAACTGATATATATAACACATTACATACATACATATAATATTTTAACATACATAGAAAAAGCACAAAACATTCGAAAAAACATCTGCAGATCGTACAAAAAATTGTCTCGTGGCGGGAATCGACCTTGCAGCCTCCTGCGTTGTAGGCGGACCTTCGCCCACCGCACTATTGAGGTCATGTGAAAAATGTGGTTCTAAGTTCTTCGCTATAATACATTACCTTGCAGTATAAAATCACGAAAAGGTGTATGAATGTATGGATCTGTGGATGGATGGATGGATGTTTGTTACTTCTTCACGCCAAAACTACTGGACGGATCTGGCTGAAATTTTGCATGCAGTTAATTCTAATCCTGGAATAAAACATAGGCTACTTTTATCCCATAAATCTGTTCCCGTAAGATAAAAATGATCTTTTAATGTTTCTATAGGAACCACGCGTGCGAAGCTGCGGGGCGCAGCTAGTCACACTATAATATTATAAATGCGAAAGTTTGTATGGATGGATGGATGTTTGTTACCTCTTCACGCCAAAACTGCTGAACGAATCG
Organism: Eupithecia tripunctaria; assembly: GCA_955876795.1. Taxonomy (NCBI): domain Eukaryota; kingdom Metazoa; phylum Arthropoda; class Insecta; order Lepidoptera; family Geometridae; genus Eupithecia; species Eupithecia tripunctaria. The sequence goes on from OY041614.1 coordinate 9,077,845, forward strand.
GGCTTAAATTTTGAATACGGTAGTTCTAGTCCTGGGAATCAAACATAAGCTAACTTTTATCCCATAAATCAGTTCCCGTGGGATAGAAATTACCTTTAAACGTTTCCATAGAAAAAACGCGTAAGAGGCCACGGGGCGCAGCTAGTACCTATATACATACATATTACGAACAATGAATGTATTCGCCGAATTCATACACACGCATGAATCTAGCTACAATATAGGTACCTATACAAAACGGTCCGACCTGGGATTCGAACCTCATAATCAGCGGTTGAACAATCTGACCGCTAGACCAACGAGGCAAGCATTCTACACTCATGGAAGTACTGCAGAGATGAAATCACGTCGTGCGTGTGTTTGAATTCGATGAATGAATAGATTCATCGAATTGAAACACGTGAATTTAGCTACAGAACAACCTATAGTATAGATTGTACTGTAGCTAAATTCGCGTGTTCATAGGTCCTATACAAAACGGTACCTTTACAAAACAGTAGGTGCAATTAGGAAATATCAATTATGCGACTCAGGGCTGCATTGTGTCGGAAAATACGCCGCAATTATTACCACTATTGTTCAAGTACAGAGCTTATAGAGGGGGGAGATAGTCTGACCCTCCCGTAGCTAAAATAAAAGAGTTTTGTTAGAATAAATGCTGGAAATTACAGTATTTTATGGAACTAGACGGTATTGTTAGGTTCATAAGGTTTTACCAGTTTCACCACGACGTTTTTTTTTTTCGGAAATAAAAATAGAATTAATTTTATTTTGAAGACCGATGTGGTGCGTCTGGCAAAGGTCCGCAAGCAAGAGGTTGCGGGCTTGGTTCCCGCCTCGGGACAAATGTTTGTACGATCTGCAGATATTTGGTGATCTTTTTCGATCGATTGTTAGCACTCATATTTTAACCTTACCTACACAAATGCTTACCTAAATGCAAAGGGTGCAAATGGAAATCTCTAAAAACATATTCGGTACCCTGAAAATCTTAATCATGGTTCCCAAGAGCTTTTTCATGTAAAATAATGTGAAAATAAGACAATCTCAAAAAATAAAACTGTCCTATGTTTCCCAATAGCGCTTCATGAAATTATAATTTAATTTCGAGCAAAAAGTCTTTTTTACTCGAAATGTTGCTCGATTATGTATGAAATTAAATTTTCCGAGTTTTTTTATTGAAACAAGGTTCTTTTACATATTTTGAAGTCAGATGACTTTGTTATTTCGGGTACCAAGTGAATTTCGCAAGTTTATTTTTTGATTTTGTTAGACGCTTGGAAGACTGTTACCAAAACTTTTCTACACATTTATATTTCTTACAGAATCAGATGAACCTGTGAGAAATAAATAAAATGAAAAAATTCTCAGCACCGAGAAGATCAAATCAACACACAGCAAAACTAAACTTAAAATGCTTAACCTATTTCCTTTACAGGAACCTTATAGCCCCTTACTTTCATCTATATTTATAAAAGAAAGTCGTTAGTTACGCTATATAAAACTCAAGAACGGCTGAACCGATTTGGCTGAAAATTAGCGGGGAGGTAGCTTAGAAACAGGAGACGGACATAGGATTTCCAGTTCTCGTGGGACCTGACATAAAAAAAATCCACGGTGGCGCAGCTGCAGGGCGCAGCTAGTATTATATAAATGCACCATTATACTCACCAAAACAAAAGAAACTCGAAAACCAATAACCTACGTTGTAGGCGCTGAGTGGGTTAGGTATTTTATAATTTATAATTTTTGCCTATAAAATGTTTAGAAAGTATGCGCCTAAAGGAACCACAGTGTTCAAACCAAGTAGAGGGATGTACTTGTCGGTACTTTTGAATACACATTAATGTGTCAAACACTGTGTGACTAGATACAAATGGCGCTCAGGATGTTAAGTACCTACATACCATATAGGATGTTAAGTACAGTAATATATATAAGTAGATATAGGTATTCCTCCGACGTCGTGCACCTATTTAAATTAAACCCAACCCCACGTCTCAAATGGGACTAACAACCTTAACTTTCCCCTGTCTCACGGGGACCGTAACTCTTGCTAAGAGACAAGGTCCCAGGTTGTTTTAATAAAGCCGAAGTTTCTACTTTAAGGTCATGGTGAAGGAAACCGATTTTCCAGCAAGTTTATTACTTGCATTGGTTTTATTTGGTTTAGGTTGAACCGTCGTTCAGCTGTCTCTTGGTAAATATTGATTTCACCATTTTCGCTCGAAAACGGTAATTTTGTTACTCCAAAAAAGTGAAGAAAATTGGGTTTTGCTCACATGTAAAATAATAGTTATTTGTTATACAAGAGTGCAAAATTGTATTTTAACCGCGTGCGCATTTTGATGACCGAGTAAGCGAAGAATTCTGAAATTGAATCACGAGCGTTGTGATTATTGCACTCGAGTGCAACACGTAACTTTTCATCCCACCTCAGCGAGGAAATGACTAAATGCAAAAAATCCGAGTATGAGTTTTTAACAAATTAAAAAAGTTTGTATGATAAATTCGGCACCATGGAGGTAGAAAGTAAATAGGTTTAATGATGTTTTGAATTCACAAACTTAGTGCACACGATGTTCTAAATTTAATTTACTTTATCCTTTAGCGGATAAAAACGGCTTTTACACTCAGATATCGAAGAGCAAAAATACTCTTTCCGAGATGGGCAATGAAATAGTAGGTTCTACACCAATTTGAGAAAGTGGCCAATTCCTATGGAGTGAGTCATTTGAGGCACGAGTAAAATAGCATTATATACGCACAGGTACGATTAGCACATGGTTCTTTTTTGAATTATTGTTCCGAATACGGAAGAGGCCGATATCATTATTAAGGCAAGTTTTAAGTAAAAACATTTTAACATCTGACCTATTATGAAAATAACCGTAGTTACCGGCTGATTTAAGGGAAATCCCAACCCACATGCCCAGCGTGAGGATTAAGGGCATTAAACCCGCTACACGCATGAGAAATGAAATTCCAGAGTGTTTTTCCTCCCGCGTTTCGGTACGCCAGCTAAGAGTTTTCTACCTTATGTTTGGAAAAGGAATAAGCAACTTTCTGAGCAGGTGTAGTTTAAATAATATTTTGTCCATTTGTGGTTTGAAAGTTGTTTGTAGTATTTTTACTCTCCAAGGTATTTTTTTTATTGTTGACCTAAATGGGTTTCTGACGATATTGATAAATATTTAATATACCTGATAAGATTTTTTCGACTTTTGTTCCAGAATGAAATTCCTATTTGTAACTGATTACTGATTACCTACTTACAAATAGGATTTTATTGCTTAGATTAGTTAGTACAGGAAACAACTTATCTTTATTCTAGTTATTCAACTTATCGTTATTCTAGGCTGCTTCAAGAGCAGGAGGATAGCGAAGCTGAGTTCCTGGCTAACCTAGGCAGGATCCAAACACTCAAGGGACAACTCGCTGAACTCCATGCTCACCATGAAGATGCACTGTCAGAAGTCGACCGTTTGAATGCATGCTTGCATTCCGTGGACAATTGCCACGAATCGTATGAACTGGTGTTGCAGCAAAACAAAGACTTACAGCAAGAGCTTTCAGAGTGTAGAATAAAATTTGATAAATTAGAGTGTAAGCCGTTGACTTCAGCGACTAGTATTTCTAGTTTAGATCTTCGAACAGAACTTTTAACTACAGATATTAACATGTCAAATGTGGATCTCAGTACTCCATGTCGCCATAGTCACAGCCAGACACCCGTCATGAAAGGGACTAATAAAATTAAAAAATATGTTAAGTTAAGTAACTTCATTAGGAAATCTGAAAGAAAAATTAAAAAACAGAAACAACTTCTCAATAATGCAAAATTGAGCAAGGAAAAATCTAGATGTAACTTACAAGAAGAATTGGACTCGTGTTATAGTTTATTAGGACGTAATTCTAAAGATTTAAACTATATGGCAGAAGAAATAGTTAATTTAGAAAGGGCACTTCATGATGTTACCTGTAAATATAAACGAGCCCAAGAAGATGCCAATGAAAACTACCAAAAAATGTTACAAATTGTAAGTAATGATAGTGTATATTCTGAAGTACGGCACAGCAGCACTCAAACTAATCTTGAGAGTACCACAAACTCTTTAACTGAAGATGGTGCTGTAGTGTCCCAGTCACCGCTGTTATTACCATCCGCGATGCTGGCGCCGCCCTCACCTTCGCTCAAGAACCACTGTGGTGCCTCTAGCAGCAACACAGCTCCAACCCCCACTACGGGGTGCCCGTCAGCTCAAACTGCGCCATCTCCAGTTAAAGATTTAGATCCAGACCACAGTCAATATACCCGGAAGACTATAATATACTCAGATGGTTTGGGTGCTGGCATGGGTTTAATGCTGAGTGGCTTGCTGGCGCAAAATGTAGTTAACAATTGCTATCCAAATGCCAACATAAATATAATTACCGATAGCATTCAGCAAGATGACTCTCTGAATAAGAGCACAACTTTAATTGTTCAGCTTGGTGAAAGTTGTGTGAAACGGTCACAGTTGATTAGGCTAGTTGAAGTACTTCTGGGAAAGGTACAGAATGGACTAGGGAAACTTATTATTTGCTCCTTTCCTTACTCAAAGTCATTGACATCAATTCAAAATGACAATATATGTAAAAATAACATGCTGATGTACAACATGACATGTCGTCATAGTGATGTATTATTTTTTGATACTAATAACTTTATTAGTAATACTTTTTTGACTAAGGATACAATGTACCTAAGCAAAAAAAACAAACTGAACATTGCTAAATTGTTAGCATATAATATTTTTGATCCCGTTATAAATAGTATAACGCAGTTACCTGACGAGCCTGTCTATATAGTTAGTAGCAGTACTAATGAGGGCATTAAAGCTATTGTGTCAGTAAATACAAATTTAAACTGACCACAGCGACAACGGGAAAGCAAAATTCATTTCATATAGTCCATCAGAATATACAAGGCTTACCCAGCAAAATCCTAGAATTAGAATTATTTTTGAATTATTTGAATGTAGATGTTATGTGCTTATCAGAACACTGGATTGTAAAAAATCAGTTACTGCCCTTTTATAATAACTATTGTTTTGCAAGTTCCTATAAAAGAAAAGCTGCAATACGTGGTGGCTCTTTGATTATAGTTAAAAATAGTCTTAAATGTAAAGAACGTAAAGATATTGTAAACCTCACTATTGAGAGGACTATTGAACTTTCTTGTGTGGAACTGGAGCGACACATCATAGTGTGCGTGTACCGCCCTCCTGACGCAAATCAAGTAGTTTTTGAATGTACTATGGAAGAGGTTTTGCTGAAATTATTTTCATGTAGAAAGGATCTCATTGTTTGTGGCGACTTTAATATAGATATTTTAGCAAATCCCCTCGCCGATAGGCTGCTTAATTTATTCAAATGCTTTAGTTTACGACATCTTTTTCATGATCCTACTAGGGTAACCCTAACATCTGCCACTTGTTTAGATAATATTTATTGCAGTCTATCTCCAACCAACAAAGCAGTAATCAAACATTTCAAATCAGACCACTATGGTCAGAGTGTTAATTTTAGTTATAATCTTAACGATAAAAACAAAGTTGAGAAATATACCTATAGGCCTATTACAGAGAGCCGTATTAAGAATTTTCAAAGTCAAGTGGAACTAGCAGTAGCTAATATAACTTGTTCCGATAACCCTAATGATCTTTTTGCCAAACTTTTAAGTGTTATAAACAAAGAACACAGCGAAGTATTTAAATATAAAACATGCACAGTTAGGGACAGGGTCGGATTTACCGATTGGGCCACTCCCGGTATTTATAGAAGTAGGAATAGACTATATGATCTTTATGGTGCTAGAGAAGCTATGTTAAATGATCCTGCGTTTCTTTTGTATTTAACAAACTACTCAAAAACATTTAAAAAAGTCTGTAACACAGCGAAATGCCTGTTTTTGAGGAAAAAAATTGTAAACTCATCTGATAAAATCAAAGCAACATGGAGACTTATAAATAACGAAACTGGTAAATCTAAGTCACGAAAAAGAGAAATAAGGTTAAAAATTAATAATTCAATACTTATACACGATAAAGATATTGCCGATGCTTTTGATTCATTCTTTTCTGATATTCCTAAAGTTGTTACCCGGTCTCTAAACTCCTCACCTTCAATCGCGGTTAAATTATTAGAATCATCTGTAGATAAATGTACCGAGGTTTTTATATTTAGTCATGTAAACGCTAATTATATTGTGAAAACATTTAAGTCTATTAACATCAAAAATACTGAGGATCTTTGGGGTATTTCAACCAAAGTACTGAGTTCTATTATTAAGGAAGTTGCTCCATACTTGGCTTACATTTTCAATAGTTGTGTTGATGCAGGAGTCTTCCCTGATCTCATGAAATATAGTAAACTGGTTCCTCTTTATAAATCTGGAAGCCACACTGATCCGGCCAATTACAGGCCAATTTCAATACTTCCTGCAATGAGTAAAGTTTTTGAAAAAATTATTCTCACACAGTTGTCCTCTCACTTCAACCTCAATAGGTTGTTACATAAAAATCAATTTGGCTTCACCAAGGGTAGATCGACAACTGATGCTGGTACAGTTCTATTAAAGCACATATTGGATGCATGGGATAAAGCGAAAAACGCTATTGGTGTATTTTGTGACCTTTCTAAAGCTTTTGATTGCGTTGATCATGGTACATTAATAAATAAACTAAGACATTATGGAATTCAAAACAAGGCACTGGACCTTATGCAATCATATTTATCTGATAGAGTCCAAAAAGTAGATATTGGTAAAGAAAGATCTAGGGGATCAAAAATCGATTTAGGAGTCCCGCAAGGATCAATATTGGGTCCTTTTCTATTTTTAGTATATGTAAATGATCTCCCATTTCTAGCAAAAGATCTCTGTGATATAGTCTTATTTGCTGATGATACTTCATTGATTTTTAAAGTTGACAGAAATAAACATAATTATGACGATGTAAATAATTCTCTTTCACAAATACTAGATTGGTTCACCGCCAATAACCTCTTACTCAATGCTTCAAAAACCAAATGCATAAAATTCATGTTACCAAATGTAAGAGAGCTCCCAACTAAGATAATGCTAAAGGATGAGATTGTTCACCTTGTAGACTCAACTGTTTTCCTAGGGTTACATATTGATTCCTCTCTTCAATGGAGACCGCAAATTGATGCTCTCGCAAACAGACTTAGTTCAGCAGCGTATGCGGTTCGAACAATTAGATACATTACCGATGAAGATACAGCTAGGTTAGTTTACTTCAGTTACTTCCATAGTGTTATGTCTTATGGTATTTTGCTTTGGGGACAGGCAGCTGACATCCAGACTATCTTTGTTATTCAGAAAAGGGCGGTACGCGCTATTTATAAATTAAATCCACGAGACTCGTTAAGGGAATTATTTAAAGAAATAAATATTTTAACAGTAATATCGCAATATATCTATGAAAATCTAATGTATACACACAAAAACAGAGATAACTTTATGAAAAGGTGTGATGTTCACAATAAAAATACAAGAAACAAGAACAAATTACACATCCCATCATATAGATTACGAAAGGTAGGGAAATCATTTGTGGGCAATTGCGTAAGATTCTATAATAAGCTTCCATCTGAAGCAACTGAGCTCCCTATTCGTAAATTTAAACTGTACATAAAACGAAATCTTATCAAGAAAGCCTATTACTCCGTAGATGACTACGTAAATGATGTTAACGCTTGGCCGGATGTCGCCCAGTTCCATAGACAATAGTATGTAAGACCAGTTAGACTTAGTTATCCTAAGATTGTATTAGTTGATAAGCGATGGACTTGCTAGTGGTTTCTTTTTCACTTCTTCCGCTAGTGGACAAAAAATTGAAGTGAATTAAAGTCAATTGCACCTTATTTCTTGTTGATAGTAATAACTATTTATCAAGCTGTTTATATAGTAAAAATTTGACTTGTCTAAGTACTTATTTTGTAAGTCTAAAGAAATAAACGATTTGACTTTGACTTTGACTTTGTTTAAGAGCACTCTAACTCTCATAATTATGATTCACAGTCTTTCATATTAGTCAATGTCAATGTTGAAAACTGATAGACTTGAAACCATAGAGTTTATATAGTACTAGCCACTTGAAACATATGTTGGTGGATACATACTGTCGTACAAATGGTCGTTTCAATCGATCGATTGAGATAGTTGCCTACAAGTTTGTAACAAAACATACAAAAATACAACCTGACCCATTTACCTAGTAAGTATGTATATATGAATGTATGTATGTATATAGTGTAACGTAATACGTTACATACTTTCGTATTTATAAAAAACATTTCAAATTAATTTCATTCTAATCGACTATAACATTACAATTAGTCAAATCAAAGCCACTCGACTAATTGCGAGTCTATGATAGACGGCCCATAGATAAGTTCGTCAACACGTCGCTAACTTCACGTCACTCCCGATGCACTGTCTATGGCCTTCAATTTGGTCGAGTCACTTTCGCTGCGCAGGAGACGGACAAAGGAGCAATCTTAGCTTGATAACTTTATTTTATCGTCCCTCCTTGCAATTTTAAATATTACAATATTCATTTGTATATCTGTGAAGTTTTATAAACCCCGTTGGGTAAGTTTTGCACTGATTCGTAATGTAGGCTGTAATCACTCATTCCAATGCTCAAAGAATGACATGGAGCTTTCTTTCAACTTGCCATGTCATCCTTCATACCCATTGTTCACGGGCTAAGGATTATCATAGCTTTAATTTACCTATTCATGTTCATTTCTTCACACTTCACTCTGTATTATTTTTAGTAAATTCTATGTTCACATATTTGTAAAATCATCTCCCGTTCTGATTGTGACTTCCACGGCATCATGAACCCTTAGTGCTTCTGCTTTTTGTGCTGCCGTGGGAGCCCGTCACCTTGCAAGACCTGGCTGTAACGCCTTGCTTTATGCGCATTCCAGGGTTCAAAGTCCACCCTAGGGCAGTCTTCGTTTCCGGCCGGACTTTCAACGAGCGCCCCCTTTTTGGACCTGAACCTTCTCAACGCCTGAACCTTTCGCCGTCGGGACGCTGCTACACCCGCGGCGCACTAAAAGGACAGTACTGGTGAAGAGGAAAACAAGGAGAAGATTTATAACCGGTAGAATCAGCGTTCTGTAGGAAATTAACGAACCCACTTTCTAGCCCCTCTGGCGAGTTAGTATAACTTAGTTTAATAAGCATCATAGCCCCTCCGGCTCGATACTTGATCTTTATTAATTAAATTGTAACTTATTTAAACGTGTCTTTAATTTTAATTCTGGTAGGTTTAGTAGTCCGTAGCTTCCCGAGTCCCTAAAACCGGAAGGTTCCCTAAGACCGGACAGTTACTAACAGGACTTTTACCTAAGACCGGACAGCAGTTTTTTAAGGCGGGACACTGGCGCCCTTTATCCGTGGTTAATACAGCTGATTCTACTCGGTTCTTCCTTTTGTTTTTTTCTTTTGTTTATGCATGTTGGTGGTAGTTTTATGTAAAACGTATTTATTTTTGGTTTTAATCATAAGCTACTGAGGTGTACGTAAGTTCTTAGTTCTTTTTTTTAAAACCGTAAACCCTAGTCATTTCACATTATACACATATTATTTTTTTTACTTTTCTCGATTGTTTTTTCTATTGCAAGGTGTTATTAATTTTATAATTGTACAGTACCGAGCAGTACACATCAGTAGTTTCTTTTTCTTGATTTAGCACATTGTTTTTATTTCTCTTCATTTCACTTTCCATCTCATTAAAACCATACGTTTCATTCATTTGTTTTGTAACAGAACGGCGAGCTTTATTTTATTCAGTGCACTACTTATCCAACAGTTCAGTTTAATTCTCACTGCTATACCATGTTGCCCGTTAAATTTTTGTCTCTCCAAAAATCGGAGTTGGATTATGAGGTTCGCATACGAGGCGCTACTCCAGCATCTTCTGTTGAGGAGTTACGCAAACAGATAGTAAAGTTAGGGCCTGAGCATCCATCAGAACATATTTTAGAATCTCCGCTCGATATTAGGCAGGACCTTAAAGGTTGCTTAGATGTTCTGACAAAAGTTAAAACTAATCTGGATGTCGAAGATCTTAGTGCATCTTCACTCATGCGAACTCAAAATATGCTGAACCACTTATATAACCGAATTGAGAGGATAGACCGTGGTGACGACTTTAAAAAAGAGTTCGACGATGTAGTCACTGCCTATAGAGGTTATGCGCTCAAGTGTTCTGCTCTTCAAAACAAATCTGCAGCAAGCGCTTCTTCAGCTGCTTCCAACGAAACTGTACGCAGTGCATCGGATAGCCAGCAGAGTGTGATTAACGTGACATGCGATCGCGCTTCTGCCGAATTATGTCGCTTAAAATACAACGGCAAGTCATGTGTCCGTTCTTTTATACAGCGTGTTGACGAATTTATGGAGGCACGTAATATCCCTTCATCGAAAGTCCTTCGATATGCGTCTGAAATCTTTCAGGATGATGCCCTTCATTGGTATCGCGCGACTAAAGATAGGGTCAACTCGTGGACCGAATTGGCAATTTTACTTAAAGAAGATTTTGGTCAAACAGATTATGACTATAGGTTTATTTCAGAGATCCGTGCTCGTACTCAAGGGGAAAGTGAAAACATCACTATATACCTCTCTATAATGAAGGGCATGTTTTCGCGTTTGTCTAAACCCATACCAGAGGCGGACCAACTAGAAATTCTCCTTCATAATATCAGGCCCTGCTATGCCAGCACCCTAGCCTCAGTTGCCCAGATTTCCAGCATTGATGATCTGCGTGCACTATGTCGTAACTTTGAAGCTATTCAGGCACGCCTCTCTCAATTTCAAGAGCCGCCCAAAGTTACTTCTGGTACACTTGCACCAGAGTTTGCATACAATGCTGATAGGGGCTCGAATAGATCTAGTTACTCTAATAATAATAATCAAAATAAATATAATAATAATAATAAAGATCAAAATCAAGCCAATATCCACGCAGTCGCTACCACTAAAAAGGAACCTTATTGTCCAAGGTGTCGCACTAACTCGCACCATTTGCGACAATGCAAGGCTCCGCGCGACATCGTATGTTTTAAATGTGGGAAGAAGAACGTCAAAACTCCTGATTGCCCTGACTGTCGTAAGAAGAAGTCTTCTACGCCAAAAAACGAGTAGACCAGAATTGTAGCAATTTTGATAAGCAAGATTGGGAATCTTGGCTTAATTTTATACGAACCTTCAGCTCTTCATATAAAATTTCTACAATTCTGGGCTCTAAACCGATAAACAATTCTCGACCCTACGTTAATATCAAAATCAATAATATTGACGCCTGTGGCTTACTTGATTCTGGTGCTGTCACTGTTTTAGGAAATAATTTTCATAAGCACCTTGTTGATTGCACTTTGCATACAAATGATCGTATTAATATGGTAGCTGCTGGTGGTCAATCTCTAAATAGTATTGGTTATATCAATGTGTCAATATCGTTCCAGGATCAATTACACATTCTCAGAGCTTATGTTGTTCCCGAGGTTGAAACTCCTATTATTCTAGGTGTAGACTTTTGGCGTGCTTTTGGAATTTGTCCTAAATATTTAAACTCAATTAAAATGTCCTCAACTTCGTTGGCAGATTTGAATCTGAATTGTAACACTGACGCGACGTTTATTCAGTCTTATGACAATCTTATCGACTCTCAAAAGTCTATAGCTGACAATATAATCGCTCAGTTTAAATCAATTTCTACAGAAGAGAAGGGTTTAGGTAGGACTGATTTAGTATGCCATCGCATCGACACTGGAGATACGCCGCCAATCCGACAACGCTACTACAGGTTGTCCCCTGAGAAACAGCGCATTCTCGTTGACCAGGTTGATGAAATGTTGTCTCTTGATGTAATAGAGCCCTGTGAGAGTGCGTGGTCCTCTCCCGTTATCATCGTGACCAAGAAGGATGGAAGTCCTAGGTTCTGCCTCGATAGTCGCAAGCTTAACGCGGTTACGAAACGAGACTCCTATAACTTGCCTTATGTCTCAGAAATTTTGGATAGTCTTCGTGATGCTAAATACTTGTCAAGCATTGATTTGTCTAAGGCATTCTGGCAGGTCCCTATTGTACCCGAAGATCGAGATAAGACAGCCTTCTATGTACAAGGCAGGGGCTTATATCGCTTTAAAACAACCGCTTTCGGCCTTACAAATGCTCCCGCGACACAGCAGCGTCTCGTTGATTTGCTTTTTACTGACAGAGAGTATAAAACTTTCGCTTATCTGGACGATATTGTCATCGTTAGTTCGACTTTCGAAGAACACGTATCTCGTTTGTTGCGTCTCTTGGATAGGTTGAAGCAAGCTAATTTAACTGTAAATCTTGGTAAATGTCAATTCTTTCGCAGCGAGCTAAAATACCTGGGTTATGTCATTGATGCCCATGGTCTGCGTACAGACCCTAATAAGGTAGAGGCTATTCTCAACTTTCCGACCCCTACTAATAGAAAGGAACTAAAACGCTTTCTCGGCACTGCTACTTGGTACCGACGTTTTGTGCCGAACTTTAGTACTGTAGCTGGTCCACTAAATAAACTCACAGCAAGTGGTAAAAAAGCTCCTCCATTTCAATGGACACCTGAAGCTGACATAGCATTTAACGCATTAAAGGAATCTCTTATTTCTGCACCTGTACTTTCTTGCCCAGATTACTCCAAACCTTTTGAGGTCCATGCGGACGCTAGTAATTATGGTGTTGGCGCTATGTTAACGCAGACGATAGAAGGTAAAGAACATCCCGTGGCCTATATGAGCAGATCGTTTAACAATGCTGAGAAAAACTATAGCATCACCGAGAGAGAAACTCTCGCTGTGCTGACTGCTATAGAACATTGGCGTTGTTACCTTGAAAACGGTCATACTTTTACGGTGTACACTAGGGCATGCAATTATCGAAACTTTTCGATAATCGATAATCGGATATTTTTCGCTCTATTTTTCGATAATTATCGATAATTATCGGTTATTGGTGAAGGAAAATAGCTTAGTGTTTCGGCTTCTAGTTAATTTGTCCAATCTACACTCACCCAGATTTACGTATTATCTACCTATATCTTTCAGTGTATTAGACTAACTTACTACTTAAGCTTCCGGTTTTTCAATATTTCGTTCAAAGATTGAATGTACCATTAATAATAATATGGAAAATAGTATAAATTTATTGAACTTATCATTATTATTCAGTAGCTCATTGATAAGACATAACTCATTATTTACTCAGGAATATGGTTTTATTACATACAACCAAAATCTAAATTAAGTAGGAACATTATCTAAGGTGTCACAGGAGTGGTCACGAACCGTCGTCTCGCCAGGAGACTAGACGAGTTCCAGCCACCGGAACAGGCTGGGTTTCGCGGAGGTTATGGCACCATAGACCACATACACACAGTGAGGCAGATTATACAGAAATCCAAAGAGTATAATGAGACCCATGTGTCTAGCCTTTGTGACGTAAAGTAGGTACTTAGTTAAAAATATAGTCATACATGTCTGGTTGCCGGTGTCAGCGACTTTGGGGGGGGGGGGTGAAGTGCGGTAAATTTCATCGACAAATCACTATCCCTATTTTCTTTCACGCTCCATGATAAAATGGCAGCCGTTTTGTTTTCTATTGCGGGATATTTAAGCTTTCAGGGGCCTATTCAAATCGTCATAACTTTCAAACTATCTTATTAAGGGCTAATAATGTAAGACTTATTTTGAAGCACACATTCTGTACTATTGTTTAAAAACATGTAGCTTTACGGTTTTAATTTTATGAAAAAGCTAAGAATTGAAAAAAAAAACTTTTTGTTTGTTTTTTAAATTATCTTTACCTCAATTATAAAATAAAAAATGCAACATCGTTATCATTGCTTAAGAAGGCTACGAACCCCTCCCAAATCTCAGCGGCCGGCCCGAGTGAATTTGTTGTTGTTTCACGTAGAATCGCATCGTGTTGGCCATTCCGCGGCATTCGCCTTATTTTGGAATTGTGCTCCCTGTGTCACATTGCCCCCCGCGTTTGAGAGAGCGGTTGCAGAAATTTGAAGGAATTTCTCAATTTTTTATATTCTTTCGTACTTTGCGATTCATTTTGAATTCATTCATTTCGACTGATTTCAGAAATATTTTTATTTATTTCTAATGGTGAATATAATTATTTGGGATGTTTGCAGTATGACAGATTTTCGAATAAAGGTGTCTAACATGCATAAAAAATAGCTTGAAAATGACTCGATTTGGTGGTCAAAATATGGCAAATTAGTTTCACTCTCATTCAAATATCATAATGTTTTTTAAAAAACGAAAACTCTACAAACATAGCTATTTGTCATCCGATTATGTATGGAAAATTTCAATACGATCGGAAACCTAGTTTCCAAATGAAGCGGGAAGTACGTTTGTATGGGGGCTAAGGTATCCGTTCTGTTCTTCTGACATTATTGGCTATCAAATGAGTCCACTATCGTCTACCTCTGCATGGGTAGCTATAGCTTAAACAATACAAGCACCCTTGCTTTGAGGTAAAAGAAAACAAAACGGCTGCCATTGTATCATGAAGCGAGTAAAAAAAAAATAGGGATAGTGATTTGTCAATAAAATTTACCGCACTTCATCCCCCCAAAGTCTCCGACACCGGTAACCAGACACATTGTATATTATATACCTATTAGCTGTATAAAAAGCACCTATAGGTATTTGTGAATAAAACAACTAAAATATTTATCTTACAAACTAAAAACAAAATCCTCCATTTAGATTATATATCCAGATAATATATTATTTCGATTAGTGTTACTAATCGAATAACTTTTAATTAGTTGACATTTTCGATTCTAATATGAACGAACTATTATAACAATCAAGTAAATGAGTCAGTAGAATGAACTAGTAATCATTAGGTGTCTATATATGTTTTTTTTTAATAAGAAATCGCATTAAAATAGTCAAATTTGTTGGATAATCAATTCTTTATTTGATAATGGGGTGCTGCTGACTTGATTTGGCGAATTTTCACGAGGCATTCATTGGCGTCGTTGCAGGAAATGATCGGTGCTTTATTTTCAATAATTATCGGTTTTTATCGAATGTTTTCGATAATTATCGCTGGCTAAAATGAGCCGATTACCGATAATTTATCGATTACCGATTATCGGTTTGCATGCGCTAGTGTACACTGACCATTCTGCGTTGAAGTGGTTTTTGTCTTTAGAAAATCCAACTGGTCGACTAGCTCGTTGGGGAGTACGTTTGTCGTCTTTCAACTTTGAAATCAAACACCGTCGTGGAGTTGATCACGTCATCCCTGATGCTTTATCGCGATCTTTTCCCACTGCTGCCATTTCTCTTGCCAATTCCTTTTCCAATACCAACGATGAATGGTATAAAAATATTTACAATGGTTGTCTTAACGCTCCAAGTCAATATCCAAATTTTTGCATCAAAAATAATTCTTTATACAGGCTTTCTAAATATAAATCTAATCTAACATCAGAATTTGCTTGGAAAGAAGTAGTCCCTAGTGAATTTCGCGATTGTATCATCACAGAGAACCATTCAGAACCTACAGCTGGACATCTTGGCATCTTTAAAACATACCGGCGGTTGTCACTGACACACTACTGGCCGGGCATGCATCAGGATGTTGTCAAGTTTGTTAGCGCTTGCTCTGTGTGTTCTTCTTATAAGCCGCAAAATCAAACTACTCTTGGCCAAATGGGGCGACCCAAACAATGTTCAAGACCATTCCAAATGATCTCCATTGACTTTGTTGGTCCTCTACCCGCCACTCGTAAGCAAAATACTTTCATGCTTGTTGTAACTTGTTGCTTTTCGAAATACTGTCACATATTTCCTATGCGTCGTGCTACTTCAGATGCCGTCGTAAAAGTTTTAGAAGAATCAATTTTCCTTATACATGGTGTTCCTCAAACAATTTTTCTTGACAATGGAAGTCAGTTCATTAGCTCTACAACTGATTCCTTGTTTAAAAAGTATAAAATTCCTAATATTTACTTTACCCCAAAATACACACCACAGATTAACACCGTAGAACGTTATAATAAAACGATCGTTACTAGTCTGTCCTCATTTGTAGAAAATTACCATCGGACATGGGACACTTTTATCCCAAAGGTACAGTTTGCGATTAACAGCTCCGTAAACGAAGCCACTGGATACACTCCGGCTTTCCTTGTTTATGGTAGAGAGCTTGTTTTGTGTGGATCGCACTATACTGACAATGACTTAGGCGATGAAGTGCTATTCCTTCCGCGTGATATCTACGCAGAAAATCGTGGTTGTCTTTCTTCTGTATTTGATGATGTGCAGGCGTCACTGTGGCAGGCACATGTAAAGAATACAGCACATTATAACTTACGCAGGAAGCATGCAGAGTTTAACGTTGGTGATGTTGTTTATAAACGTACTTTTATTTTGAGCGACAAAGATAAATATTTCTGTAAAAAATTAGCCCCTAAATTTATTAAATGCCGTATTACTGAAAAACGGTCTCCCTTAGTATATGTCTTAGAAGATATGTCAGGCAAAGACATTGGAGCTTGGCATATCAAAGACTTAAAATTAAATAGTAATAAAGTTTAACGTACCTAATTTGTATGTACTTCGGTAATAGTATTACATTCCTCTTTCTTCCATTTAACATCTTAGCTGCTAGCATTGGTCATCCTAGCTAAATAAAGGATGCCCTGCTTTTGTAAGGTTGCGCCAAAACTTTATACTGTTTGGTGTTGTTTGTAAGGTAAGAATGTTTGTATTATGAAAGGTAGTATGAATGGTTAATGTACGTTCTGATTGTGACTTCCACGGCATCATGAACCCTTAGTGCTTCTGCTTTTTGTGCTGCCGTGGGAGCCCGTCACCTTGCAAGACCTGGCTGTAATGCCTTGCTTTATGCGCATTCCAGGGTTCAAAGTCCACCCTAGGGCAGTCTTCGTTTCCGGCCGGACTTTCAACGAGCGCCCCCTTTTTGGACCTGAACCTTCTCAACGCCTGAACCTTTCGCCGTCGGGACGCTGCTACACCCGCGGCGCACTAAAAGGACAGTACTGGTGAAGAGGAAAACAAGGAGAAGATTTATAACCGGTAGAATCAGCGTTCTGTAGGAAATTAACGAACCCACTTTCTAGCCCCTCTGGCGAGTTAGTATAACTTAGTTTAATAAGCATCATAGCCCCTCCGGCTCGATACTTGATCTTTATTAATTAAATTGTAACTTATTTAAAAACGTGTCTTTAATTTTAATTCTGGTAGGTTTAGTAGTCCGTAGCTTCCCGAGTCCCTAAAACCGGAAGGTTCCCTAAGACCGGACAGTTACTAACAGGACTTTTACCTAAGACCGGACAGCAGTTTTTTAAGGCGGGACAATAGAAGATAGCTTGTATGTAGTAGATGCCTTCATATTTATTGTGATCACAGGGTAAGAGGATTACTCTACTTCTACAAAGCATTTTCGTATCAACTCTGGCATTGTTATCAAAAGCTCTTTTGGTGTAGGCATAGGTACAGATATATTATTCCAGTAGTAAAAAGGGTCTGCTTTGTCACAGATATGGCACTCTGGTCCATATATCTTTCCCTAAAAAAGCTTCTGTAGATTGGTCAGATGATCCGAAGGGTCGTTGCTAGGTTGGATAATACTTATACCTCGGAATTTGCTGTTGTATTTCTTTGTGTGGTACTGAAAAATCGTTTACTTTGAAATCGGTCCACACAGTTGGTACACGGTCCGAGAAGTCCGAACCTAATTTACTCACCTACTTAACCTCTTCGCCATCGCGATGACTCACCATTTGTGTACAACAGCTTATTTTTTTAATAACTATTAGACCTCTTACACAATCTCACCTGATGGAAAGTGACTATGTATCACGGAAGTCTAGAAGATACCAATACTCTATACTCTTCTTTGGAAGAGACCCAGGTAGTAATTGGCTGAAAAAACTATTTTCTGTGAGTCACATTGTTACTTTTTAAGTTTTCAAACAAAATGAATCACTATTTCCCCTTCTGTACTAAAGAGCACCACGAATACAATGTTTTCATAAGAGTTTTAAGCTCGGAGCAGACGAAATAATTTTACCGGTGATTTTTATTTATATTCACTATCTTTTATTGTGATTTTATGTATAAAGATGTTGTTGTTAGGTGTACACCTAACACCTTGAGTCTTAGGGTAGGTACACAATGCATAAAACCCTGTCAGGGGCGCAACAATCATTTGATATTTGCTTACAGTAAATTGATGGCTATTAATGAATTGGACTGTCAGGTTTTAGATTAGTATTGGTTATACATTATAAATAGAAGACAATAATAAATAGAAAATTGGGTTTAACAAGACAAAGTTTTCAATTTGGAACATTGATGTCAGGTTATGGAAAGTCAAATAATAAAATATGTATGTATATATTATTAGGTCCTTACATATGAAATTGGCGTTTTGTATGGGAGGAACAAAAAGTCGAATATTTTTTAATATAATATATTTTATTAATCAAAGTATGAACCATTATTTTCTATGCACTTTTGCCATCTTATAGGTAGTTCATTGATCCCTTTACTAAAAAAACCAGTCGGACGGGAATCAATAAAATCTTTGAAGGCGATTTGGACTGCCCCATCGGAGTTGAATTTTTTCTTCTAATTTTCCCTTGCAAGAAGTTATCCAAATTTCGAAAAAAATGGTAATCTGTTGGAGCAAGGTCCGGGGAGTACGGAGGATGTCTTAGACTTTCCAATTGAAGCTCTTCTAATTTAGTAGCCATCTGTTGCGCAGTGTGTGGTCTAGCGTTGTCGTGAAGCAGCAGTGGCGTGGAGCGATCGACCAGCCTAGGTTGTTTAGCCGCTAGCTTTTCCATCATGGTTTGCAATTGCTGACAATAGACATCAGCCGTAATAGTCTGGCCAGATTTGAGAAAACTGTAATGAACAATACCGGCACTAGTCCACCAAACGCTTACAAGTAACTTTTTTGGGGTTAATTTTCGCTTGGGGCAGGATTTGGCTGGCTGGCCAGGATCCAACCATTGCGCTGAGCGCTTCCGATTATCGTAAAGAACCCATTTTTCATCACAGGTAATGATTCGGTTTAAAATACCTTCATTATTGTGCCGGTTTAGTAATGTAACGCAGCAGTCGACGCGCGTTTGCCGGTTTGCTTCAGTCAATTCGTGAGGTACCCACCTTTCAAGCTTTTTAATCTTCCCAATTTGCTTCAAGTGAATTAAAACAGTTTTATCACTAACATCGCAGCCTGCAGCTAACTCGGACGTGGTTTGCGATGGATCCGCTTCCACAATAGCCTTCAACTCTTCATTATCAACTTGAGTCTCAGGCCGTCCACGGGGCTTGTTCTGCAGGTCGAAATTTCCAGAACGAAAACGTTGGAACCAAAAACGAACTGTGTTTTCTTTTGCAACACGACCGCCATACACATCATTCACCCTTCGAGTTGTTTCCGCAGCACTAGTGCCACGGCGGAACTCGTACTCGTAAATAATGCGATATTTTAAGTTTTCCATTTTGTAAAATGAGTGACGCAAACAGAAAAAAACAGAAGAAAAAAAAACAAATGAATGACGATCATCGAAGCACAAATACATGAGTCTATAGCTGTACAAATTTGAATTTGGAATTCCTTACCAAAGAGGAGAAATTTGTGATTAAAGTGGCCAGTACGAAAAACGCCAATTTCATATGTAAGGACCTATGATATATCTAAGTAGGTAATGAATTATAATAAATGTCATAACAGTAACATATTTTTGTTGGATAGGTAGGTCAAATATATTCAGATTAAGTAAAAGGTCCTTGTCGTGATTTGTTAGGTACTTACTTACTAATTTAATGTGTAGGTGATACTCGTATAACAGCTATTACACTTTTGGTGATTTGTTTCAAACTATCGTCATATTGATGGGACACGACGACAGGTTAGGGTATTTTGATGTGAAAGCGTGGTAGTACCTATGATATCTTTTAGGGTCATTAACAGGAGGATGCACAACATAGCCGTGACAGTCACGGCGTAAGAACTCAACCCGGCGTTGTCGTAAGAGCTGAAAAGGGTATGGCGAAACCCCTCTTGTTTGGGGGTGACATATTCAGCAGTGGACATAATGTAGGTGCAGGAGGATTGCAGGTCTCTTCTTTTGGTATAGCTAGCCTGAATGGGATAGAAGTGTCAAAAATACAAAAAATACGACGATAAGGCTACCCACTTCCTTATTGCTCGAAGCAAACGGGGAACTTATGCTAGTGATTCAAGACTTGATCACGAAAGGATTGGTCTTTATGTAAACGACTAGTTTAATATCATGTTCTATCAATAAATATGTACCTGTTGTATTTACTAAGACTAGTATCGGACCTTAGCTCTACTAAGGTGGAAGAGGAGTACTGTAACAAAAGAGTCAGAACACAAAAAGCGGTCTGTCTGCTCCAACCCTTAAAACAACATTGTATGCCAAATAGTTGACTCGAGTTAGACGTTCGCACATCCCTTTCCCACACTCGTAAGGCAAAACACTGGCCTTAATTTTATTCAATTTGTAGCTCTCGAACCCAAAAGTTTCGTGATGCATGACTCGAACAGTAATTTGACTTTTATAGCTTTACTCTGTCGGGTTTTTGGCGAATATTCGAATCAGCGGGAACGTGAAAAAAGCAAGAATATTTTTTCTTAACATTACCTTTGTGAGTGGTTTAGAATTTGAATAAGTGTTTTTATTTACTGTCTTGGGCAATTTGAACAGATGTTTTTTGATAAGGAAATCTTTTTGATGGATATGAAGGTAAATGTTTCCGTTTTAAGTGTTCCACAATTAGTTTGAGTGATACCTACCGAATGATGATAAATTCGGAATTTGTTATTAGAATTTTATACGGTATAATGAAAAATGAGTTGTTCGATTAATTTTATCCAATTGGATTCAAAGTCAGATTTTCTCTACAGAAATTTTAATTTGCCATGAGACAAATTAGTGTGAATTAAAAATATTTTTAATAAATAGAATACACAATTAATATGTTCTGTGAGAGTGAAGGATTTAAAGTACCTACCTAGGAGGTTTAAAAATATTTTCCCGGTAAAGTAAGGTTTCTCTTTGAAAGGGAATTGCCTCTTCCAAGGACGCTATGGAAATGGCTCTCGATGATGAAATAGTTGAATGGAAGGAAAAATATACTACTTAAATAACTTTGCAAATGCTTTTATAAAAGTAACTCCGTGCAGAAAATACGAAGTAGTGAGTCAGTGCGCAAAACGTAGCCAAAACACAAACAACTTGTGTGAGTAACCAACTCCAGCCGCCTATAAATTCAGAAAACTACTATCAGAATACCAGGTAATTCATCTTGGAGCGCCGCCATGCTGTTTTGAAAAATTAGGGCTGCTGCAATCTCTGGTGCTGGGGTTTTGTATACGGGACACTAGATACCCGCACAGAGGCTTTGTGATGAGTTTTGCATACCTACCTCAGCCTCAACTCGCTACCAACAACCCATAATTGTCCACAGCTGGACTCAGGCCTCTCCCTGATTAGGAACTTATTGGCTATTATCAGTCTCCGGGAGTAATATCCATAATCCCTACGCGTGTTGGGGATTCCAGTTCAGTGGTAAAATTGTTCTACAGGAGGCGCTGCTGTCCGCGCCCGATGGATATCCTTTAATCACCACTTACGATACCCGCGGGAAGAGTTGGGGTGGTGGAAATTCTTGTAGTTGATGAAAACTATATAACTATATACAGGGTGTGGCAAATTTTTCGCCCCTTAAGGGTAGCTACCGTTTCTTTTGTCGTTAGAAGGTAGTTAAAAAACAAGTTGTTCTTAATCGACTCTATTTCCAACCAGGAACACTTTTCCCAAAGGAACATACCAAATCAATTCGTAAGTTTTGGCAATACTAATAAAACAATTCCCATACATTTGCTATGAAAAAACGAGAAAGTTAAAACAACAATGTCACTCATTCAATGGTTCTTAATTTAAACACGTATACTAACTACTACGTAACTACTACTACGTAACTACTTTTTTTAAAATGGTAGGCTAATTTTGAAGGTATCTCAGGAATTAAATTTTTACTTACTTTTTAATTTTTATTAAAAATCAAGTAGGCTAATTTTGAAGGCCCTTAGCCATAGGGGGCTTAGTATTAAGTTTCCTACATAGCAAGGGGCTAAATATTAAGTTTTCTTTTTCTTCCATTTATATACATTTAGCCTTGCCTACCGGATACTGAAAGGAACTACTTTTCATAGTTTGACAGCGTTACAATTCCAACGGTTTCATCGTCAACTTTTGTTATAATAATATGATGCCGCTTGATAAACTCTTTTACAGTTTTCGTGGGATTTTGAGTTAGAGTCTGTTCATAAAGAGAAGCGTCGTGGGAATTGAGGGCACGCGTGTGCCAATTGACAACTTTTGTTGCGTTGACAACACTGCTCTGTCATTGCAGTACGACTAAAAGTGTTAGTTCACCGTAACGCCACGACGCTTCTCTTTTTTTTTACAGACTATATGTTGCAATTTAGCAGTGAAACTTTTGCTTGGTAAAGGCATTGGTGTGCCAAGCAATGTCTTTACCGACCGAAAACACGTTTACATGCGTTTTGTTATCTCTCCAAGCCACTGTTTCTCGTATGCATTGCTTTTGGGCTTGGTACTGCGCCAAAAGCACTGGCACACCACGGGTTATGGACTATGACAGCTGCTTGATAAAAGCAGTTTCTAGATATTTGCTGGGCCGTTTCGTTTAATGTTTCTGTTATATCTTGGCAGAGAGGCTTGTTTTGGGCTAGATTTTATTGGGAGATTACATTTAGGCTAGCTTTGTTCAAAATTGGCCTGCTTGGTCTACCAGTGTTGATGCACAAGTAACCTTCGATTGGTAACCAAAATGGTAAGTCTATTTGAGGCACAGATTACCCCCATAGATACCGCATTACGATACTTTTGTTCGGATGCTAGCGCACCAAAATTGGCAGAAGGCGCGGGTTGCGGGGACTGAAACAAAGGCGTTGTGATTGGCTATTTCAAGGTCGCACTAATAACGAACTAAGGGTATACTCACCGTAGGGTTGGGAAAGTCGAACACCAAATTAGAATTCATCGATAATTAGTTTGTAAATTTCGTATTAAAAGAAAATAAACAATTAATTTTCTATAGGATCATGAATTTATACAGACATTAAAACTAATATTTTAAACCTAAGTAAATGACAAAAACACTACTACTATTTAATTAAATAAAATAAAAAAATTGTACACATTACACAATAATGATGAGAGATCATCTGTTTTGAATTCAATTATAAAGTAAAGAAAAGTAAATTTAAAGTTTATTTCAATAATAAAATAGCACTATTTAAAGTTAAGAGTTACAAATGTAGTAGGTTATAGAAATTTTTGTATTTATCACAGTCTCTGTAGGTGTTGTTACCCGTAGTCGAGTGACTGTCCTCTGTACTAGTTATTACAATAATACCTACCGAGAGTCCCGCTCATCTACGTCATCCACCATTTTTAACGATATCGACTAGACTCGAAATAAGTGAAATTCACAACACTAGCGTAACACGTGCTTTCGCCGAAAAGGACAACGAGTACAATAACAGCAATGCGGAAAAGAGACAAGTGACCGTCCTTACGTACCATTAGCCATTATAAGCTGACCTGTTCTATAAATGATAAAATTGTAATTATTTTACTTACCGATGAAATGTTATTCCGTCCTTTTGGTAGTTTGAATTTCTTGATGATTTTCCACACGATTTCACTGCATATGAAGTCATTTTATCCAATTTTCTATCACAAAACCAATTTTCACAAGCGTTAGAGCACAGAAACGTAGGGGTCTGACACGTGGTCGTAACTGAAGCCGTACTTCGAAGCGGCGATTTACATCTGTGCATTTGCATTGATGCGTGGTGCGCGGTCGTCGTCTTTCATGCGGAATCTATTGGGGGTAATCTGTGATTTGAGGTTAGTAATGAGACGTGATCGTAACGTCTTCTTTTTTCATACAATTTGGTGTAGCGCCTCTACCGTGCGGACAGGAAATTACGCGAATCCTCATATTATTTAGAAAAAGAAGACGTTAAGATCACGTCTGGTTACCAACTTTAAGGCGCATACCCGAGCCAATATGACAACGATACCTATTTTATCATATTTTTACGTTTATAGGAATTTTTAAAAATCCTACGTTCAGTTTGTGGTATCTATTATAAGCTATTTTAATACCTCTTTAATAATTTTATCTCATATAGTTTAGGAGGAAATGCGAAAATAGAGTTTGGTGGCCAAAAAGCGCAACTTTGTATCTCTGCCTAAGCTTTACAAAATGAAACTATTGCAGAGGCATTAATAAATAACTTATAATAGATACCACAAATTGAACGATGGATTTTTAAAACTTGCTGCGTTTAACGTAATAATAAGATAAAATAGTTGGGGGCGCCACTTTCACTGGTGGTTGTTAAATAGACTTTGTACCCAGTTAGTAGTCAGTTTATAAAAATATTAAAAAACCAAATTCATTCGGTAAAATAACCTTAGCAAGTCAATTAGTCAATTAGCAAGTCCGCGAAAAACCTACGATAAGATGTAACAAATTATACAAAACTATACATTTATACCAAATGAAAGAGCATAATTTATCAAAGTAAGTCGTCGTGAACAAGTACGAATATTAAAACCAAAACTAATTTTATTTTCACTCCCGTTAGTAGAGACATGGAATCTATTTTTTATTTATTTATCACTTTATTGCTCTGAAGTAGGTACAAAGGGTGGGCTGAATGCTGAGGCATTTTCTACCTGCCAACCAGAAACATGTTTTCAGAGGGAGTTGGCGTACTCATTTAAGATTTACAGATAAGTTACAGATGAAAGTAATTATATATACCTACCTACTTATTATATATTATATTATAGGTATCATAGGTATTAGAGTATGATATATAAATACATACTCTTATACCTACTAAATCATAAATAATAGTATTCGTTACAAATAACAAACATTTTATACAAGCTTAACTATTTTTATAATCTCTTAAGAAAAAGCCTGCGCACCATTTGCTTAACTTAACACGTTAGCTGTCCCAAGATAATTTGGGGTATACCACACTGCGTCCATATACTGATATCTCCATATGCTTAATATAACTCTCATAGAAATGTAACGTCGAACCTTATTTTCATAAAAAAAAATAAAAAAAATCGTCACGTCCATCGTGTTTTATTTTACCAAATTACCTATCTATACATTCCCCGAAATTCAACCTCGTAGCTCTAGCGTTCAGTGCCTGACATCTCATGCATTTGAAACAGAGCTATGAACTATATGTAGTGCACGGACTTCACGCTTACTCCAAAATGCACTAAATGTAGTGCATGGACAGCTAACATGTTAATGTCAAATATGTAATAGTAATACAATAACAATGTTAAAAGGCATCACGTGTAAACGAACCACAGAAATCGTAATATATTACGATTTCTGTGCAACGAACCAATCAGAAAGGTACCAATAAAAGTAACTACATTCATAATAATAAAAGTTACTGTGCTTAAGGTGACGGGAGGTTTTAAATAACTTTGCAGCTACATTTTCTGAGATTGTATAAACTGTGTCAGTGAAGAAGGATAGAAACGCCGATAAAAACTGACGTTGTCAATTTTAATACGGGCGTGTAAGGATAGCAAAAAGCTAAAAAATAATGATGCCGCCTTTAGCCTTTCGCCTGGCTGAAATCGTTCGCAAATCACCAATGTGGTCATAAGACTTTTTCATTACACATACTAGGGAAGTTGGTCGGAAGTTGCCTGGCAAGCGGGATGAAAGTAATACTGTTCGTCTCTAGGGACGAACACACGAGTAGTGACAGCTGTCACCTGACATTTCTATGGAACCATGCATTTGAACTTTCTATACAGCCAACTTCAACTTCTTGTGCATTAGCTTTTGCGTCTGGTTTGACGCAATTCATATAGCCACTCAATTATTCGCGTGAAGTAAAACTGAAATAACTTAGAAGTAAAATATCATACTATAATTTACTTTCAACAATTTCTTTAACATAACATAGATTTCGGCAAAATATTACCCTTTTATATGATAAAAATTAATGGTAGAATAGTTCTACCATAAATATTACTAAATCTTTCTTTAGCTCATTCATATTTTTATTTTTACTTGCCTTGTATTCGTAATGAAAAGCACAAGCACCTCGGGTGAAAGTAACATTTAGCCCCGAGACGGGGTTTGGCGCCCGAGCGCAGCGAGGGCGCTAATAGTTCGAGGGACTAAATATTACTCGAACTGTTGTGCTTGTGCTTTAATAAGTTACATTCATCCCTTGGGTAACAATGTACTATAAGTCGTTTGTAAATGCCTATTACAATACTACCTTAAGTATTAGGTATGTCCAAACATTTTCCGGCTTCGAAACGTCTTAAAAGCGAAGTAAAGTAAAATACTGGATTAATAAAATGACGTTGATGGTAAAAGCTTGCTTTTACACAAACATAAACTAATCTTCATAAACAAACTCAATTTTCTCATAACTATACAGACGATTCGCTCGCTAACACGGGGGAGTAAATCAGTCCCAGCACTTTATTTCACTTTGGGCTCTTTCACACGACTGCTGAATGCTGCGGTTGATGAATACTTTATGAGCAAATTAATCTTTAACATATCAGCTGATCAACGTCCACTGGACACAGGCGTCCCCTAAAGATCTTCACGATGCCTCCTTTTGTCGTGCCTGCATCCAGCGACTTCCCGCGACCTTCACTACATCGCGTGGGGGGAGGGGGGGAGTACAGATACAGCAGAAAAAATGGATTATTTTATACTATAAACCGACTTCAATTATATGGATTCTATTATCAGAAATAGACCAAATTAAAATGGGGACACACGGATACACACCAGCTTTCAAATAAAACATGAAAATCATGAAAATCGAACCACCCAGTCAAAAGTTCTGAGGTAACACACATACAAAAAAACCTGCATTTTTTTAAAGTCGGTTTGAAATTGCATGACAGCCATTCTGGAAACTACAAATTCTAACTTATAATCAGAGTGTCAATATTTTAAACAGTGTTTATGTAGTTGTAGAAAAAACACAGCATACATACCTACCTCCTTAAAAAAACTGCTATAGCCATGACCGCAATGTTCCGCCCTTACATATTTACGGGACATAATTTATCCCAGAAATACTGTGCACAAATCTACTGGATGGGACATGAATTTCACCAGCCTTAAGTCAGGGTCAGGACTCTTTACCTTCTGTTTAAGCAAAATGCCTTGATGGGAAAAACGTCTCTTGGTAAGAACTAACGCTTAGGTTTGAAGTTGTTAAACGACACGTCACATAGTCGTTGCGTCGTGTGAAAATAATTTTAGAACTCCTCGGAGTTTTAACAGTTTTAAGTAAACAAGTTTGAAGTCGTCTCAGTTACAAGTTTACGTGCGAAGCGAGTCTGTGCGTTAGAATACGACGAAACTTTCACCCCGTGTGTACAAACACCGCATTAATAAACAAGCTAGAAGTTTAGGCTGTGTCATAAAGGTTATAATTATATATAGATAGATCCAAAAACAAAGTATATGAATCATTTAGATTATTGTTATAGCAAGCGAGTTGCATTCCAAAACCTCAACAGCCTGTATTGGTCTACTGCTGGACGCAGGCCTCCCCCCATAAGCGCCTTATTGGCGTTTATTTCATAGGGGGTAATGCCCATAATCCCTACGCTGGGCATGCGGGTTGGGGATCGCAGTTCGGTGGTATAATTATTCTGCAAGGGGCGCTAGTCACCCCCCCCCCCCCCGTGGATAAGCGGGTTGCATTGCTGTCATCAAATTGAGAAATTTAACATAAAAACATATGTATTGGTTTCGTCATTCGTCGAATCTAGTCTGCAGTCTTTCACTGGTCATCTCACGTAGCCTTAGGGTGTCCTACACTACGTTTACCGAGTCGTTTAATGTTTATAAATAAACCGCACCGTTATACCTTACTGTTGCTATTGCCATCGGGTAGTCAACAACTTACTCGAAGCTCCCTTATTCGAATTGACTTGTTAGCAACTTGTTATTGGTTTGAAACTTGGGCTAAAATATACCGAGTTAGATATTATTGAAACTTTTTACTCGAATTAAATACGTATATTTTATCA
The DNA here is from genome assembly GCA_955876795.1 of Eupithecia tripunctaria. Classification (NCBI taxonomy): domain Eukaryota; kingdom Metazoa; phylum Arthropoda; class Insecta; order Lepidoptera; family Geometridae; genus Eupithecia; species Eupithecia tripunctaria. Next base: position 9,106,164 of record OY041614.1, read on the forward strand.
ACATTAAAGAGAGAAAAAGAGGAACCTGCTATAGTATCATAATGATTGAATAAGGTCGCCTACCCACTTCCCACACTTTCACTCGTGTATGCGTAAAGTCCACAAAACCTCAAATATTTTATTATTAACAACAAAATTAAGGCTGTTTTTCCATATTCGTCTTTTTGTGTTATTATTATTAGGTATAATCAGTATGCTGACTGAATGTGAACTGCCATACTGCTTACTGCCATACTGTTTACTGCCATACTACAAAGTTTGCATTACTCTATTTTCTAAGGAAATATGATAGCGCCCCAAGCGGGAAGTTAGGGCGCATACCCGAGCCAATATGTCAGCGATACCTATTTTATCGTATTTTTACGTTTATCATAGGAATTTTTAAAAATCCTACGTTCAGTTGGTTTTATCTATTATAAGCTATTTTTTAATACCTCTGTAATAATTTTATCTCATATTTATATAGAGAGATATTTCAAAACTTGCTGCGTTTAACGTAATAATAAGATAAAATAGTTGGGGGCGCCACATTCACTGGTTTATGGGCCTTAATATAACTTTTCCATTCCCGTAGGAAACAGAGTAACGCTTTGTAGTAAACAAACAGTATGGCAGTACACACTCAGCATACTAAGAATAAAACGACAAGCAAATTAGTTTTGGTTTTACAAATATTAGACATCGTTTTTGTCTAGTAGGACCTGCCCATAACACAATCATTATTTATTTATTTAGATTTAATGGTGCAATAAAGTTATAATCTATCTATTTATCTTCACAACACGTGTACAATTAGTATATCAAATTATCTACTAATCATTCATACGAAAATATCACTAAGTGTACGTTGCTTTAATCAAAGTGCTTTAGCATTTAAATTCGAGTTTGCTTCGGCAACTAGACTAAGCTAGCGTCAAGCTCGTTAGAATGTTAAACTCAAAGCACTAATTTGCATTTAGAAATGGCACAATCAAGAGATTACGTGCGTTTGTTTTTAATCAAAGCTCCGATATGTTGGGTTAGGTTATTAGCAATGCCAATCCAAAATATTTTAAATTGTTGGCCAAGAGAAAATTAGATAATTTTAGAGAAAATTAGAATCAAATAATAAAAACTATTTACAACTATGGTTTATCCATTTTGAATGAAGCATGTTAGTAAACAAAATACGACACAAATAACAAAATCTCACTTGCTTGGCGTCGAGTTTCAGATATAATTGTAAGCAATTTTTATTGAGGATCTAAAACGACAAGTAATGTAAATTACGTATAAAAGGACAAGCCAACAAAGTGAATTTTAGGTTAAGTATGGGCGGTTTGTTTACGTTTATGCTTCATTCAAAATGGACACGGTATATTTTATAGAATTGATACAATTGAGTTAACTGCAGACAGTTGCAAACTTACATTTAGCTCTAATACCAATCAGTTCATTGCCTTACTGTATAATAATATTGATCATGCTGAAGCTGCGCTGCGTTATTTTTTTAATATAATTTTAATTTATTGAATAGGAGAATAAATATACTTATATACCTATAGGTTTTCCAGACATATTCCAGGTTCCCCACTAAAACTGAAATTTAAAAATGAATTCTAGTTTTACTCCTTGAAGATTACACTCAAAAAGCGGACGGTCTTAGGCCTGTATTATGAAAACTTACTCACTTATCGATGTATGCTTGAGCATATAAGATGCTATAGGAAAGCTCTACTCAAGCATAGCTCGATGACTAAGCAAGCTTTCTTAATACGGGCCTAGTCCTTCATAATGACACAATTTTTACTGAAACGTTCAGCCGTTTAGTTATCAAACGGTTATTGACAAACAGACAGACAAAGTTACCATATTATAATAATTTAGAATCTATGGACAGTCAGATAAACCTTACCACACTTTTTTGATAATTATAACTATTATTTTTACTGTACCGTATAATAATACCAGTAATATTGCAGCGATTGACTTGACCAAATGTTCCTTGTGAATATGCGGTTAATAAATGATTAAAGTTTAAGTTTTTAATTTTTAATTTATTTATGTCTGTATGTCCTTTTTTCTCTTTGTACCCTATGGTGTTTTGTAAAGCCAAGTTTGTTTATTGTAATATAAATATAGTACATTAAATAACGACATAAAGCATAACATAAGTATATCTACTGTGTAAATAAGTAATACAAATACAATTTTATATTTTGATTTTTTGTGTTAGTATTTCTTTACTAATCAAAACTTATTCTTATCTTATTCATACGAAACTTTTAAAGCATACGAGTATTAGGTTTGTTTAATGTCGACCCGATTAAGGTTTGGCTAGTGTCGACAAATTGAATTAATTCAATTGAAATTGAACTGAACACAAAATCACATTTCGCTCAAAAAGTTTTAATGCCAAAAACCGAACGAAAACATAATCAATCAAAGTGCGTACACAGCCAAAGTTAAAAAGAATCTCGTGACGAAAACCTATTGGCTGGCATGTGATGTATCAACCAAACCCATTCCAACCATTATCCGTAAAATATGTGCCCGTGATCCATTTGGGGATGATTGCCGGGGTTGTACATTTTCAGCTAATTGCCCTACGATTTGTCAGTATTGACGGAGTCTCGAACAAAGTAGAATGTTCTGGAAAAGAATTATAAATGGTTTTGTATTTATTAACGTCTGAGTCATTCATTGTGATTTGGATTTTTGATTGGTTTCGGAGAGATAAAGGGATTTATGTAGGTATCTTAGAGTTGGAACTTTAATATTCGCTTTAATGTACTAACAACGCAATATCGTTTTTCATACTACGCTGTATTTTCCCAATAGTGAGCGATGCGAGCATAATTTTACGAATAGTAAATGTTTTTGGCGTTGCTACTGGTCATTATTTGCGGAAAATACAATATCTATTTCATTTTTTTCCTAATTTACAACTTAATAGTGAAAACCACAAACCTAATTAAAAATCAACGTTATTTGTTTGTGTGGCTATGCCTAAACAAAACAATAATTATGTTAAAATAAAAAGAAGGTGACCAAAGTGTCCTAGTAGGTTCTTTATCGGGGTAACAGCCAAAGAAGTAAAAAACATACCCGAATTAATAATAATTATTAATAGAATTTTGCTCAGTTTACGATAATTATAGAAAGTTACATTTCCTTCCATACACTTATAAATAACACAGCGCCCTTACCGTACTGCGATCTAAGATGCCATAGTATAGTTTTCGATGATTTGTTGCAGTTTAACAGTTCAACTTTGGCAAGTCAACCGTAGTAAACGAAGCCCTTTCCGTTTTGGTATTAGTGCAATACTTGTGATATTTTCAAAGCCTCTCAGGTTTCTTCTTCTGACCTTAAAAAACTAGCTAGTCGCATTGTTTTCGCAAATCCAAATATAAATAGCTTTGGAATATATTGAGTATGTAATATATATCCTCAGCATTGACCAACGAAGCCTAGGAACAAAAGAGCAATAAAAATCCTTTTAACACCCCTCAAATGCATATGCGCACACATCCATTGATCACATTAGACTATTACATGAAAATCCCTTTCTACCTCGCAAAATACATCCACAGGCTGGAAGGCTTTTAGGGTGGTAAACATCATTGACGCATCGTAGACGGGCTCGGGGGCTAAAAGGGACTAAAAAGGGATTAAAAATGCCTCAGTTTTTTGTCCCGGCCCTTTTATGTGAAGCCAGCTCATCCGCATCGGATAGCCCACGTGTAGCTTTTGTGAATGGATGCAAAGGCAACGAGATTGTTAGATTTCAAAGGTGCGAATGAATAGTTTTTATTTTCAAAGCTTTGTAGTTGGAAATTGAATGTCCGTGGATTGTGTTCTAGTTTGTTTCTTTTACACTGTGTAATTTTACAGTTATATTTTTTTCATCCCATCTATTCGAAAAGGACGACTTGGTTCGCCTTTAAGTGCACCAAAAGGTGTTGTTCTCTATAAGAAACTTTTAGCGGGCAGTAACTACTACTACCCTGTCTTCTCGCGGGGGGAGCCATTTCAAAAACTCTTTCATCATTAAAAAGCTTACTTTTCAGGGAGTGACATAGGCTATATTTTATCCCGGAATTCCTACGGGAACGGGAACTACGCAGTTGAAACCGAGAGGCACTGCTAGTTAACAGTAAAAAGTAATACCTAGTAATTTCGAGATGTAAAATGTTCCCCCTCCCTTTTACTGGTAAAGTTGGTATGAATGATGAAATTAGTATCAAAAACAGCATGTTTTTAAAATATTTTACTGAAAATATCAGCATACTAATTAAATAGAGTTCAACAAAATCACGGATGATTTCATTAAAAAAGTACATTTAGATAAGTTTAAATTAATTCCTTAGTGACAAAAACTTTAAAAGTACCTAGTAGGAATATAACAATTTTATGACATTTATTTAATTAAAACATGAATCTGCATAAGCATGAATCTTGACATTTTATATTTACTATTGACATTTTCACATTCTTTAATTTTTATAATTTTCCATTTATTTTAATTTTATTTCTGACATAATAATTATTATAGCCCTACTTAATGCTGACAACATAATATGTATTTCTTTTCCTTTGTATCGCAACTATAAAATTACTAACATTTATACCTACTTAAGAACTCTAACCCAGAATGTTGCAACGCCCTTACAGGGTTCATGTAGATTCTACCTATAAAATTGTTAACAACTTTTAATGGACATGTATGCAATAAATAAATAATAATAATAATAATAATAAAATAAAGAATTCACATTATTAATATAAATGCAAAAGTTGGGATGTTTAGATGGATGAATGGATAGATAGAGGGTGGATGTTTGTCTAACGAATTGGACTTTGCAACAAAAACTTTGCATACATGTATTTTTAATTCTGTAAACAAACACTTTATCCCATAAATCAGTTCCCATGGGATATATAAATCACCATTAAACATTTCCATTCCAGTAAATGAAATAATCTATAAGAACATTCTGAGTAAAGATTTGCTGTTCATTTTGCAATTAACTGTTAAGCTGAAATAATTATGTTAAAATAATTAATATGATTTTCTTTGACAGTTCTTGTAACATTCATCTCAAAGAAAGGTCAGGGTTCTAAATATTTGGCAATATAATAAACTGTCTAGACTGCCGCAAAGCCTGTAAAGAGAGTCTTGGTATGACATGTGTCTACTAATATAACAAGTTAATAAATAAATAATTTATATAATGGTCATGTGGAGGCTTATTTTTAACTGTCAGAGGAATTGTCAAACAATTCTTGAGATTCTTCCTAGTATTGTTTAAAAACTAATCCAAAACCGAGAAATGTATTTTGGAAACTTTAGAATAGAAAAAATTAACGTCAGTTATAACATTCTTACTTTGTTAAAAAAAAAAAAAAAAATTATAACTGCGACTGGCATCAAGCGTTCAAGTTCTTTGGTCGCTTGGAAAAACGCTCAGTTACAATTTCAGAATAGCATCTCTATATACTAGCGAAACTCGATGAGAATATTTGTAAAAAATCCGCCAATACCTAAAATTCACTCTGTTGTCGTGTTACTATAGACGCAATTTTGCATTACCACAGAAGAAATATAATTACATAACATGTCAATTTGAGATCCTTAATTCAAATATTGCTTACAATTATAATCTAGACGCACAACAAGTGAGTTTTAGTTGTTCGTGTCGTGGTTAGTTTTCAAACATTCTACATCGAGTTTTGCTAGTGTATAGTGAATAGCTGAAACTGGCTCAACAATGTAGCTAACAGACAAAGGCGTACCTCATATCGACTCCACTGTAAACTCAGTGTAAACTCGTACGGAGGAAAGTCACTTAAGTATCTCAGGCCTTGTATTACAACTTACCTATCCTAATAAAATACTGACATAGTCATATGTCATTATTATAAAATTGATCCTTAATTGTAACTAGTCTAAGATTTCTAGGTAAATTTTAAATAAAGTTAGTTAGTAAGTTACTAGTTACGTAAGTCTGTAAAGTTTTACATGAATAAATATTTCATTTCAAATTTTTCATTTCATTTCATTTCACTGCACCTAACTGCAAGTATCTGTTGAAGACGGTCGCAGAGAAATCATTGAATTGATTGTAAACTTCCTTGAAGTTCGACTCGGGAAGTTCCTTCTAAGGATTTGCTTTCTTTGACGTGGATTTCTTAGATTAACTTACGTGCTTAAAGTTAATGAGTTCGTTTTGAGTCTTTCGATCTCTGCTTCTCTCTATTTGCAACCGAGTTTACCCTTGACGTGTCATCATCATCATCAGCCTTTATTGGACATAGGCCTCCCCTAATGAGCGCCATAGCGACCTGTCTTCAGCTTGACGCATCAGCATCTGCTTGCAGTCTTTCGCAGATCGTCATCCCACCTGGCAAGAGGGCGTCCTACACTACGTTTGCTAAGCAGCGCTCTCCTCTCAACGACACGTTTACCGCAGCGGTTGTTCGTACCAATAAATGGCCTGGGGATGTATAGATATTGACGCGTATCTAAATAATAATATTAGTAATCAACTCATATGTATTCGCGAGTGACTCACCCATACTATTTGCGCCGCAAGGCGTTTGGTTTTTAAACTGTAAACTTTAAAAACTGAAGCACGCTTCTCCATAAATAAATAATTTAGGTTTGCCATAAGACGAAGTGTGATTAACATGATATATTTTCAGGAGCCTATTAAATTTTTTAGACGATCTAATGTTTTTATACTTATAAAAATACTCTAGATTTTCAAAGAAAAAGTATCGTCCATCACTCCCTTTGTGAGCTTGGCAACAAAGATATCGCAGGTTTATCGTGGAAACCTTATCTAGGTCCCCATTTTGATTCATGAGCTGTTCTCAACATTGTTAGAGTACCTAAATAATGTACCTTATTTACTTTGGCCCGCATGTATGTCGCATGTAATAGCTTTTGCGATTTTTTTACTTGTTTTTTGATCTTTTCAACAGAAGGAAAATAATATTTCTCATAACAAAAATACATAAATGAGTGATATATAATTATAGCGACATACATAGATTATGATTATAATTAATTAGACTTTACATAATCTGACATTAATGTTTCACCAAATCGAAAACGTATTTAACATTTATTCTTGTCTTCTATGTATAATGTATGACGAAAGCAAATCCAAAATGATTGTTGTGCCCTGACAGGGTTTTATGCATTGTGTGCCTACCCACTAAGACCTACACCTAAGAACAATACCTGTATGCATAAAATCACATATGAATATGAATATGATATTTTGTATTGGACTCTACAGTAAATAAATCTGATCTCTTCGTGATGAACACTTCTTTGTTCCAGAAATGTATTTAACTAAGCTTATATTTTAATTATAACATAATTACTAGTTTAAGTAAGATTTAAAATAAATAGATCTATACATAATAAGAACACTCCACTGTACTAGAAATTAACAACCAAAACTTATAAATAACTAGAAATAAATTTTAAAAACAGTGACCTTATCGTTGAGAGCGATTTCTCCCATGCAACCATACATAATATAGTTTCATTTAAAAACTAGAGCTCAAAACTCAAGCTCCTTTGTTGTACGGATTTTAAATTTTAAACATCCCTATGAGCCTTCTGCCTTCAGAATTCCCTATTCACTGGAAATTTTTGAGACTCATTTTTGCTCCAGAAGTTTTATTGTGAAAAGCATGAAATTTTAAACGTTTGTCGCAACCCTCGTTTCAATTACTTCTCTTTATTTATGTTACCGGTGTCCTGTTGAGCCTCCTGTGTATATGTAATTATTTGAAGGTTTCTGGTGAGTAAAAGGAGAAGATACATTTGGTAGTTTAGTCTGGTTACTGCCCTCGGCTTTGCACGCGTTGTTTCTATGTAAACGTTTTCTATCTCATGGGAACTGATTTATGTGATGAAAGTACCCTATGTTTGATCCCAGGGTTATAAAATTTTTGGTAAAAAATGTCGGCCCGATCTGTTCAGTAGTTATTGCGTGAATGATTTCAAGAAGTATGGGACGGTTAAAATTACAATTACACTAAATTCTTCAAGTTTATTTTCTTTTTACTACCAATTAAGCTTGGTATCTCTTAAAAAACCACACGTATTTTTATTGCCAATAACATAACTACTACGATGATATTTTAAACCATCTTGGAAAAAAGGAGACGAAAATTAAGATGTTTGGCTGTTCGTATGTTCGTTGTTTTTTCCGCATGTTGAAAATTCTTTAGCTATTGTGTAGAAAATTATCTCGAGGTTAAGAACTGTTAAAAACTATTTCCAAAGGTTCCATTAGTATTTGTCCCACAAAACTGAATAATAGTGTAAATTTAAGGTATTTGACGTCGTTTTTGTATCATCAGCATCTGATATGATTCAAGTTTTTGCAGATATGAAATTTTGTTATTACTTATATAACGTTCCCTTCTCTCCCCATTAGATGTGTATTACATAAATATATTACGTTGTCCCCCTCTCCCCATTTTATGTGTGAAAATTATATTCATACCTGTATTTATATCGCAAGTGTATTCAATCAGACAGGTACTGGAGCGTTTGAATATAACAACGTTGCTCCATAATAAAGGCGTGTGCACATTAATGATCACAAAAAATTATATACGAAAATAAGCAAAGGCTTTTTCAGAACTTACAACTTATCTATTCTTACAGGTAGTATGGTGGCAATACTGTGTACCTATGAATGAGTGTAGAAAAAAATCCTGTTCTGTTGAGTAGTTCTATAGACAGAACTACTGGGATTTTTTCCCCATTAGTTCTGTCCACAAAACAAATAGGAATACAATTCTCACTTGTTCTGTTGAGTTTTAATTCAAACTATTTACTTCTCCATGTAATCAATTGTCAAGTACTGACACTTAAGGTAATTTATTTTTCAGTTATGATTCCTGATGACAACATTACGATTACAAATTTTTATTTCAAGCTTTTAAAGAGAGACTTAACCTAAAGCTTGTCGTACACCTCGAAACCGCTGCCGCACAGCACATAAAATAGCATTCAATTATGGGCTTTAACTCGTTACATTTAGATTAATTTAATATTGATTGCATCCGATGACAGACAGCTAGCGAACGCGTTTTAAGCTCGTGGAAAGCCATTTGTCACTGTAAAATGTATCTAAAGATTACTAATTTAAGCCCAAAGAATGCTAGCATTTGTGCTGGCTTGTGGTAGCGGTATTGGATTATTGAGTGCAGTACTATACCATATTGTACCTATTCGTAGCTCCTACCGAGTCACACTATCTATAGAGCTATATCATTCTATGTAATTAATATATGGGTACTAGATGACTAATATACCTACTTAAGACAATTATGTAATTGTGTACAAGTACCTATACCTATATTTTGACGACCTCTGGGGCGCGGTGGGCGAAGATTAGCCTGCGAGGCAGAAGGTTGCGGGGTCGATTCCCGCCTCGGGAAAAATGTGTGTACGATCTGCAGATTTTGTTCAGGGCCCTCTGGATATTTTCTACGTATAATAAAAAATATCTATCTATGTAGCGTACTGTATTAAGTATACCAGTTATCTAGTACCCATAACACAAGTTCTAAGCAGAGCTAAGCAGCTTGGGGCTAGATAATGCTGTATATTGTCCAACACTATTTAATTTTATGTTTTTATTTATTATATGGAGTTTTTTAAATTAATTTTACATAGACCATGAAAAATATATTAGAAACAAATTTACCATTGAAACAATTAAGCTAAATGCTGTTGCGAATCATCTACGGGTAGTTCAACTGATCCGTATCAATACCAATCAGAATCAATTCCAAGACGCTGCTGGCTGTATTGCCCCGCGGTATGGCAGTGTATGTAGGTACCTAGATACATTAAATTACCAAACAGATTTATTTGCTCCTTATATTTGATACCTTTTAAAGCTTTCCAACTGCTCTTACGTAGTCCATTTCAGAATAAGCAAATGAAAATATATTCCAAGGAACCGATAGCCGCCCTTCTATAGCACAAAAGGGAAAAAACCTTTATATAAAAAGACGAATCCCTGTACCTTCTGCTTTCAATATTGCTCCCCTATCTATCGAAATAACATGGTTCATTTGAAGTTTCTAATCGAAATAACTTTATTGGAGATGGCAGCACGTGTTAGCATTTTATTTTCCGCTGGAGTGCAGGCAGAAATGTTCGGTAATGAACGCGCCACGTTCTGTGGATAAATCACGATTTTTCCACGTTTTTGTTGCCAACTTTGCCCGCAGTTGATGGATCTGGCACTTTTGGCGAGAGTTTAGGGAAAAATTTTGATTTTTGTGATAGTTTGTCCGCAGGCTGGTATGGCAACCTAGGCTAACATTTTGCAATAAGTACCTATATATACTTAAAAAAAAACTACACAGAACAACGGAGTTCAAATGCTTGATAATACCTTTGTAATGAATTGATAGAACAAATAAAATTCTTCAGACCTTACTAGGCAGAACTTTTCTGAAGATAACATAAGCATACTTAACTTTATAACAATTTGCACAACGCCAAAGTTTAGCTGGCTACACCACCACAATGCATTCTACAGAATTCGCTCTTAAATTATTTCGGAACGATCGATTCGCATTCAGCAATTTAAATGTTATCATCACACACAGCTGGCACAAAAGGTCTCATTATCGTTTCGCATATGCCTTTTACACACAAAAAGAAACTGTCAGAGAGGAAAAGGGATGATTTTATGTGCTGAAGGTAGGTTTTTATTAAAAAAAATATCTGGAATACTCAAAATAAATTAGATTTCATAACAAAAAATGATTTTTTTAGATAGATGTTTTTTGAAAACCGTCATTATCTCGATAGTGGGATAGAAATGAAAGATTGAAAAAATTTAATAGAACGCACCTGTATGTCTCGATAAAAAGATGCATTTTATTAAAAAAAATTAGAGCAATTTAATTTTTTTAAATCTATGCTAAAAATCTATGCAGGTAGAACATTTTTTTTAATACGGTTTTTATTTCCCATTCACAACTTTTACAATGGTTAATTATAGGGTTAACCTCTCCATCGAAAAATCTACCATGTGTATTCAATTTTGTTCCCTTTTGGCTTACTTTGATTGCATCGGGGTTACTATAACACCTGAAATATAATATTATTTCCCATCGGACCGCAGATAAGATTTTAGCCAGCTAGGTAACCGAAGTTCCAAATCGGATTATGGTTTTACCCCCACCTCGTCTAAAAGCTTTATGTAGGTTATGGATAGGTAAAACTGTATAATATTAATTTACTAGATTTTCTGATGTAACCTAATGGATAAACTGCCAAGTTCGAGACGACTCGCAAACAGGCATCTTTTTTAAAGAACAACAATTTTTCACTTATTTTTCGAAAGTTTTATGTATCTACCTATTGTGGTTAAAAAGATACAGCCTTGACAAACAAAGAACAGAGAAAAAATAGTCAAAAAATTATGTTTCCTTTATGGAAGTCCTTTAATTTGGGTTTTTGTTGCTGACATAGAATCTAGAAGATATTACATATATAGAAATATACATTCTCTGTCATTTCAACTGTCTACTACCTCTTACGGTTCATAATATAGAGCCTTCTGGCAGTCAGACAGACGGATGGACAGCGGAGGCTTAGTTTTCACCCGTTTCACCCTTAGGGTACGCAATAGGCTTGTGAGGCTGGACTGTTTGAACGGATAAATGGCAAAATGGCGACTTCTCTTATCAGAGGCCAAGTCACACTTCGTGTCGCTGAGCCATAGTGTGTCTTGAGCTCTAGTGAGGACATTACTGTAGTAGACGACCTCAGTAGCGCAGCGGGCGGAGGTCCGCTTGCGACGCGGGAAGTTGCGGGTTCGATGGTTCGATACCCGCCTTAGGACAAATGTTTGTACGATTTTTTTTTATATATATTGAAAAAAATATGTCTATGTATAGTATAATTAGTGTATATTGTATTACGTATATCAGTAATCTAGTACCCACAAAATAAGCTCTTCTGAAGGCTAGATGCGTGAATTGTCCAGCATTATTTATTTATATATTTATCATTTAACCTAATGTCTGTTTACTTGTGTCAAATAAATGAATTTTACTTTTACTTTACTTTTACTTTTATTAATTTATATAGAAAAACATAATATATGTACCTACAACGTTTGCCTGTATTGTCCCCATTGAAGCTAGCGTTTCCGTATATTTGTATGTAACCAGGGCATTCTTATCTATATGTCGGTTGAAATTTTCGCTCAAACCTGCCGCTCGCCGGACGTCCGTGCCGATATGAAGCCTGGCTCTACCTGTCTCACAAGGACGAATTTTACATCAAAAACTGGTTGCATATTGTTATAAAAAAATCTCCATTTCTTTAGCACATATAAAATAACAATAACCTGATCAAAACATTACAACTAGTATTCACACATTTCTTGTGTCTGAATCAGAGCCGTCACCAGAAGGTAGTGTCAGAATGCTGGTAGCATATCCAAGCTGAATGGCAATGCTAATTCATAGATCGAAATAAAAGCCAGCAATCCGATCACCTGTGGACTATGTAAGATGGTAATAAAAAATAATTTTCAAAATAAATGAATCGATAAGTCATCGTCAACAAGTCAAGGCCGATATATACATACGTCATAATATAAATTATATAATAAGTGTTACGAGTAATATAGTGTGTCTTAATATAGACTATAAAGGGTGGGGCAAATTTTTGGCCCCTTAAGGGTAGCTACCGTTTCTTTTCGTTTGTTTCTGTAGTTAGAAGGTTTTCTTGTTCGGAACTTTCTATTATATTTTGAAGAAAAAAATATAGCCATTTTTAGTTTTTTGAAAAAAAGTACGGTTCGTCCAAAAAATGACATTTGTCAAAAAAAACAAGTTGGTCTTAATCGACTCTATTTCCAACCAGGAACACTTTTCCCAAAGAAACATACCAAATCTAATCGTAAGTTTTGGCAATAATCATAAAAAACAATTACCATACACTTTCTATGAAAAAAACGAGTAAGTGAAAACAACAATGTCACTCATTCAATGGTTTTCAATTAAAACTCGTATGTAACTACTTTTTTTAAGTTGTAGCTACCCTTAAGGGGCCAAAAATTTGCCCCACCCTGTATATTAAGTGTTTTTGGTGATGACTTCACTATTGTAGCATACTTACTGCTTTTATTCTCTAGTGAGAACAATAAGTCGCCTTCTAATACCAACGACTGACTTTAATCTAAAGGCTTTCATACACTCTTATATGTATATCGGCGGCAGTCTACGGATGTAGTTGTCTTGCAGTCGGCAACGTGCGTCTGTGTATTTGAGACGTGCAGTCCCTATATAAAAGCCTAGGATAAAACAATTATAGCACCAACATGAAATATATGATGATAGCGCAGGCGTAGATGATCACACACGACCAGATTACAGCAATATTATTATATTAGGCATGTTAGTTCTTAAGAAGTTTGGTTTTTAATTATTTTTTTTTTTTTTTATTTGTGTGTCATGTTTGTTTGTCTAGCTAGATAATCTTAAGTTTGTACCTATCAGAATAAATATATTTTCATTTAATTTTATTCCAAAAATGAAGTAGAGCAGCTTCTCGCTTTCTGTGTTATCGAAGCCTTTTCCATGATCAAAGAACCGCCAACGATAGTTTTGTAAAAAAAATGGGTAGGTATTTTGTATAGCCAACGGTTTTAGGTAGTCCCTGAAACCGTTGGCTGTACAGAAAATACTTTCAAATAGGTATTATTTTCAGACATTCTATGGCTACTCAATAATATGAACAGTTATATCTGATTTTTTTAAATCTTTCAACGGTAACCTAATACAGTAACTACACCTAATAAATATATTTGTGTCTGATTGTTCTCACTAAAAATAATATTATTGTACACATGATAGGAGGAAAAGCCACATTTTTAATGTTTTCTGTCCTTTGGTTTGTTTTAGGTTTGCTGAAGTTGATATAGCGGTTATCTAAGGCCCTGCGGATCACCCAGTCAAAAGTTCCGAGGTAACAATAATAATAATTAAAAAAACAGTCGAAATCAGAATCTAATCCTTTTTAACCGACTTAAAAAAAAGGAGGAGGTTCTCAATTCGTCTTTTTTATTTTATTTTTTATGTTTGTTAACTCAGAACTTTTGACTGGGTGGTCCGATTTGCATGATTCTTTTTATATGAAAGCTGGTGCTTCCCGTGTGGTCCCATTTTAATTTTGTTCAGTTCTGATAATGGGTTCCATGACAATTCATGAAAAAAGTGTTAAAACTGAAGTCGGTTTATAGTTTTTTAAAACAAAATTAATTATTCGTACTCAGTTTGTAAAAACTCATGAATTCTACGCAAACGAAGCCGCGGGCATAGCTAGTGTATGAATAAAGTGCCAGCACAGTGCCAGTATTTTAATATTCGATTGGGAGTCACGTCCATGTTCGTTATCATATTCCTGTCCCGGAAAACGAAAAAGGTCGCCCTAAATAGCATTGAGTAGATGGAGAAAAGTATCCGAAAACGCTTACCAGTAAAAGTGTACCTACCTTTGCGTAGGTACCTATGTTATGTTATACATCATTGCGTGTTTTAGTAATGTCAGTATTATAATATTTGTAGTAATGTGAAGATGCTATGTGTGGTGTGTGGCTTAGAATTTGTACCAACCCAATTCTTCCCGAGGGTGTCGTAAGAGGCGACTAAGGGATATCCACCGGGGGGCGGGCAGCAGCGCTCCTTGCAGAACAATTCTATCACCGAACTATGATCCCCAACTCGCATGCCCAGCGTGGAGATTATGGGAATTACCCCTCATGAGATAAACGCCAATGAGGCGCTTATCAGGGGGAGGCCTGCGTCCAGCAGTGGACATTCTGTTGAGGTTATAGATTTGTTGTACTAAGGAAAAAAAATGTATGTAGAATTGTGCTCCCGACCTACTCCTACTATTATTATAAACGTGAAAGTTTGTAAGAATGTATGGATGTATGTTTGTTACTCTTTCACGGAAAAACGACTGATCGGATTAGGCTGAAATTTTGCTAACAGATCATTCTAATCCTGAAATCAAACATAGGCTTCCTCTATATCCAATAAATCTTTGGTCGGATAGAAATCACCTTAAAACGTTTCCATAGGAACAATGCATGCGAAGTCGCGGGGCGCAGCTAGTACCAAATTTTGCCCAATGTATTGGAGGAAATTACAATTATACAGATGATTGTAATTTCCTTTTCGTACATAATTTCTAATGGTCTTTTATCTTAGGTATTTTTTTTAAGTTTCCTTTCTTATTTTGATAAAGGCCTTTATTTTACCAATAAAAACAAAGTATTCAAGCTACTATGCCCCAATTTCTGAACAGAAGTCTAGGGATCGAAGATAGATTCGTACAAAAACTAATAAATGGTTCGTACGCGACCTAAGCTCCCGGAAAGGTTGGAATTTTTATTGTACGAGATGAACACTGATTTTTGTTGGAAGTTGTTTTGCCACTGCTCACTGTCTGTTTCATTCTGAGGATAAATCTAGAAAGAACTATGTCATCATGACCTCCTCAACAGCCATATTGGTCCACTGCTGGACGCAGGCCTCCCCCTGATATTCGCCTTGTTGGCGTTTATCTAGTGGGGGGTAATGCCCATAATCCCCACGCTGGGCATGCGGGTTGGAGATCGCAGTTCGGTGGTAGAATTGTTCTGCAGGGGCGCTGCTACCCGCTCCCTGCGGATATCCCTTAGTTGCCTCTTACGACACCCACGGGAAGAGATGGGGTGGTGCAAATTCTAAGCCAGCACCACACAGAGTCATGACCAAAAAGTTCGTATTATATAATTATTAGTTCATGATGATAATTATCACCCTGTATATTATTCAGGGTGGATTTCAGATGGGTATGGATGGCTAAACACAAAACTATGATGTCGGATATCGGATACAGACCAAGCGAGCGAGAGAAAGCGAAAGCTAACGAACGAAATCCATCGCCACATGCTGCGCATAAGTTGGTCTCAAAGAGTCACAAACATTGACGTCCTCGAACGAATGGGACACAAAAGACCAAACCTGGTCAGAACCATCAAACAGAGAAAAGTTGCCTTCCTCGGACATGTCTTACGGCATGATCGATGATACCAACTACTGCAAGTGATCATGCTGGAGAAGATACAGGGGAAATAGGAGTTGGTCGGAGGAAGGCTTCCTGGCTGCGCAACATAAGGCAATGGACTGGCAGAAGACCTATTTAGCCTTGCCCGGGATTAGGAAAAATTTAAGAGGATGACCGCTGACCTTTAGTAATGGAGAGGCACTATAAGAAGAAGGACAAACGAAAACGGAAGAACTAGTTTATTTATTTATTTCTATTTAGTCTGAACGTCATTGCGAAAGCAAGCGAGCCCAAACGCTCTCGGCCGTGCTCTGGCGGCGGCTGTCGCTACATCAAAGAAAAGGAACGTACCGATCGTCAAATCTCACTCGTTTGCATTCGCTTGCTTTCGCTCGCTTGATCTGTAACCACCATGGCAGTTTCAAGAGAAAAGTCGTGACTTTTAACAGTAACAGATTAAAATATATCTAAAATATGCTGTTCTTTTTGTCAATCGAGGTCATGACTTTTTCACGACTTAACTTTTAGTCAAATATACTCACGCCTAGGTAGGATGAAGGACCGGTGGGATGACGATCAGCGAAAGACTGCACGCTGATAATGATTGCTGATGCGGCTAGCTGAAGACAGGGCGCTAGTTATGGAAGGCCTGTAAAGCAGTGGCAGTAATGTTCTGATGTTAGTATAGCTTAAGGGTATACAGGTTAATGTTTCACCTTTTAGAACCGACACATAAAACGTACAGTACTAAAACTCATTTAAAATGAAAGGTTGTTGGGCGGTTTTAATTAGACTCATTTCTTTGGCGTTACTTAAACTTCCCGGGAGTACTGTCACATATCCATAGGAAATAGAGTATTACAAAAACTTTGTAGTAAACAGTATGACCATCGACTGCCATACTGATTAGATAAAGTTTGAAATTCGCACGCACGACGCATCCAGCATCTGCCTGCAGTCTTTCGCAGATCATCTCCACCTGGCCGAAGGGCGTCCACGTTTGCCGAGTCGCGGTCTCCACTCAAGAACTTCGCGAGATATGGCCGGCCCACTGCCACTTCAGCTTGCTAATTCAATTACCTTTAAATAAAGAAGCTTTTTAATTTATACACCGGAAAATGCTTTGTGTTGAAAAAAATTGTTTCGAAATTACTTGTTGAAATAGTCATTAGTTGCACTATCCGGGTAAGTATAATGTCAAATGAATATCAGATGGTCGGTCGGTTGTAATCGTTTTATTCTAAAAAAATCTTAAAAAACTCTTTCCTTTATTGGCTATGGAGTGAAATTGAAAAAAGCTACTATTAGATTTTCTGTGCTTGGACCTCCATCTGGCGCGTTCGCTGACACGAAAAATACAATTTAAAACAAACTCCGGCCATAATTTAGGCGACTTTCCTGTTTTTGGGCATTCATTTTGGCTTGATTGAAAACAATCTTCGGCTAGCCTTGCTCTGTTTTGAGGCGGCAGGTAAAGGTTATATTTCCAATTGAGTTTATTTTTGTTGAGATTATAAATGACTGATTGTGCTTCAGGAAATCCTTGTTACCATTTGTTGTGTCCATCAACCTAAATCGTTTATGCCTGTTTATTATTTAAATCCTACTTATATTACAAACGCGAAAGTTTGTAAACATGTATGTAAACATGTAGGTATGTTTGTTGCTCTTTCACGCAAAAACTACTCAACGGATCGGGCTGAAATGTTGCATAAAGGTAGTTTTAGGCCCGAAATAAAACAGGCTACTTTTTATCCTTTAAATCAGTTCCCGTGAGATAGGCGTGTGAAGCCGCAGCTAGTACACAAAATCGTCTAACCCTAAAGTAAGCAAACCTTGTGGTCAGGTGTTGGTTATTTTTAATGATAACATTGAATAAATCCGGAACAAATATCTCTGCAGATCATACAAATTGTTGTCCCTAGGTTTCCCTTATCCTTAAAATAGGGAGTTAGGGTTACCTTAATCGAACCCACATTCTCTCATCAACTCCAGCGTCGCAGTTGGACCTTCAGTCGATGCACCACAGAGGTCATTAGGATTGTTAGGCTGTTTGTGTTCCATAAAGTCTTCGACCTCAATATTGGCAAAAGAAGACCATTGAGTAGCTTACTCATCATCATCAGCCTATATAACCACAGCTGGACAGAGGCCTCCCATAATAAGCGTTATAGCGCCCTGTCTTCAGCTTGCCGTATCCAGCATCTGCCTGCAGTCTTTCGCTGATCGTCATCCCACCTGGCCGGATGGTGTCCACGCCAACGTCCATGACTGTACGTTTGCCGAAGTAATATTAAACTTCTCAAACATACTAAATTCTAAAGAACTTTTGATTTCACTTCGTAAGTTTATTCATGTTTTGAAGGCGTCAGCTAAATGCACTGTGTTTAAATTAATTTTGTACACCGTCGTCATCTTCTAATTAGTTAGCAAATTTCATGAAAGGGTTTCATAGGGACAGTGATGGATTAAGGAAAATCCTATAAATAGGTTCTAGAATGCTAGATATTTTTTGTAAACAAGAACGAATTACACATCCCATCGTATAGATTACGAAAGGTAGGGAAATCATTTATGGGAAATTGCGTATGATTCTATAAGATTGCACAAGATTCCATCTGAAGGAACTGAGCTCCCGAACGAAACGAAATCTTGTCAAGAAAGTCATACCTAGACGATTTATTTAATGATCGGCCAAATGATCATGATCGGCCGAATGCTTGGCCAGATATCGCCCCGTTCCGACTTAGATATGCAAAGATGTTGATAAGCGATAAACTTGCTAGTGGTTTCTTTTTTACTTACTTATATTATAACCGACTTAAATTTTTATAGATTTTTCATGGATTTTCATGAATCCCATTATGTGATGGTTTGATGTTCCCATTAACTGAATCAAATTAAAATGGGACCAAACCGGAAGCACCAGCTTTTATATAAAAAATAATCATGAAAATCGGAACACACAGTCTGTACTGGACATAACAAACATAAAAAAACAGTCGAATTGAGAACCCCCTCCTTTTTTGAAGTCAGTTAAAAAGGTATTAAACGTCAAAAAGTACAAATTCAAAACAGTTTTGGTTTGGAGAGCATTCATCATTACATTTGCCTATAGTCTGTTTTCAAACTCGCATTTGAACTTTTTTCGCAGCGCTTGTATAATAATACTATTTTGAAGATTTTGTATTATGCTGTTACTTTGCTTTTTTCTAATCAATATTATAACTGATTGTGAAGTTTTAATTCATATTCACCTTTGTTGATATAAAATATATTGGATTCCAAAACCGAGTGCATATATTTTGTATATGCATGCGTAGCTGTTTGTTGTCAAAGGTAGGGGTTTCTGGAGTTTGAAGTCATATTCAATTCTATGTCCGTGTAGTATATTTGCGGCCGAAATAAGTCAACCTTAATCCATCTCTGTGGCTGTAGATAGTCTTTCACAGAAATTGGAAGCTTTTAGAGAATTGGAAACAATAAGGCTAGATGAACATAACTAAGTTAATTTTAATTATCAACTATTTTCAACATTGGCTGTGAGTTTTCTCGAGTCCTGCTGTTATTTGTTGGCACAAAAACTTAGTTTATTAAATTTTAGTTTGAAATATTTTAATGTTTTAGATTTACAGAAATATGTTGATTACGTGTTTTACATTTTGATTTAAGAACCGCCAAAACTTTAAATTGATGAATACTTAATAAATTTATGGTAAAATAATTTTTCATCACTCATACTCGGAAAGTAGGTTGGAAGTTGCCAGGGAAGCGGGATGTATTTATAAGTAGTGACAGCTGTCACGTCCCCATGCATTCGAACTTTCTATACAGCCATTCAACAAAAAATCATCTTCATCATGGAAAAAATGTTGAATATTTCACATTTTCTCAATTATGAAGATGAAAATTAATGGCAGAATAACCATGGCAGAATAACTCTCGCTACCATGGCTTTCTTCTGCCTTCCTCTAGCTAGAACTACATAGGTACTATAGAGACGAGAGCTATTCTACCATTCAGCTGAGACTACTTTCTGCAGGAAAAAAAAAATAAAGCGGGAAAGCGGTAATCTGACCTTCTTTTGTTTTTTTAAGTTTTAGAGTTTTGTTTATACTAACTTATAGCAGAGATTTGTATTATAATGAGTTTATCTGATTCAGACGTCTGATTTCACTCATCTGTCCTTAGCTTATTCATGCTTTTATTTTTATGCTTCCGACTGATATTTATAATGGATCAGTTGAGCAACCTGTAGTTTGTTAACGCTTTCGACTAGTATGGAAATTTTTGTAAATAACTATTTTTTTATAATTATTTACTAAATATTATATAATGTTATAATCTTATAGTTATAATATAACTAATAAATATAAAAATATAATTTTATAGTTATAACTTTAGCTGTGTGGTGCTGGCTTAGAATTTGTACCACCCCAACTCTTCTCATGGGTGTCGTAAGAGGCGACTAAGGAATATCCACCTAGAGGCGGGCAGCAGCGCTCCCTGCAGAACAATTGTACCACCAAATTGCGATCCCCAACCCGCATGCCCAGCGTGGGGATTATGGGCAGTACCCACCATGAGATAAACGCCAATAAGGCGCTTATCAGGAGGAGGTCTGTGTCTAGTAATAGACTCGATTAGCCGGTATTATTGTGTTGATGAGGTTGAGAAGGTATTACTAAGCCATTTATTACTTATTTATTTTCACTTCCCTTGTATTCGTGATGAAAAGCACAGTGACTCGAACTAATAGCGCCCTCGCTAGTCTAAATAAGTTAATTTCACCCGAGGTATGCTTTTCGTCACGAATATAAGGAAAGTAAAAATAAATAAGTAATAAATGGCTAAAAGTTACTTTCAATGTACTATTTATACAAAAATTCAAAACTGACTTTCTCAGCACCGTCTAAAGAAATTGAAAGTCAGTTATCATTTTAACTGGGCCCCAGGGCGGTGACTCTGTGGACCCCGAAGAAGGGAGCAACTGGTGAAAAACGATATATTTTTTTAATCTCATTACACGTCAAACAGTACACAAACCACATCTTGAAATATACTAAAGTATATATGGATATACTTTAGTATATTTCACTACCTACCATGGGGTAGGTACATACAATTATAATAATTCAATTATATATTTCAATAAAAATAATAAATATTACTTATACCTATTAAAAAATAATTGATCAATTGAAATAATATATAAATCAATTAAGTTTAATCGATTATAATTATATCATTAGAATAAAATTATTATAGACATCCTATTTTATTGCACGAATCCGTCAATCCTGTAGAAGCATTGTTCGATCAGCCAGTTCTTTAATTTATGTATGTTAAATGGAATTTTACATTAATATAGAACATTTAAGCATTACGCATAGGTACTTATTGAAAAAAAATGATACTCTCGTTCCAGTACACATGTTGCGTGGCATCCTATATTAACACAGTTATCAGCTTACTGGTATCAAAAACGAATAATATTGTACAAATCAACCCGGCATCATGTCATTATATCTTAGAAAGATGTTGTTCCCAGAAAAATACGAAAGCGCTACCTTCGTCTCCAATCGAATATCATCAAAGATATTGTACATCACGTAATTTCGCATCGCTTCAGGAATATTGAGTGTTCGAATCGCTTATGAGGATTTGAAGACTTGAAACCCGATTCACAAGTAGGTATTGAAATAAAGCTTTGATCTTTACGAATTTTTCGTTTTCATTGGAAGTATCTGATTGATAATAAAGTAAAACTTTGAATCTTTGAATATTTTACTTATTTGAGATAGGAATAACGAATTATTTTAATAATCAATATTTTTTTATTTAGTTATTTATTTAGTCCATTTTGCCCCACTGCTGGGCGAAGGTATCACCACCTCAGTCATAGTCAAGTATAATTTACCACTTACCCTTAGGTGGTTGTGGTTAATGCCGCTCGAAAAAATAACAAGTTTTTTTAAATTTTTAGGCTCTATTAGTAATATAACTGGCAGATAAGGACGTTATACGCACATTGTTAGCTAATGAATCTTTGTTAAAAGAAACTTTGCATCAATTGTACTAGTTTTGGAGTCTATCGACATAGATGTTGATTTTGGTTAATCTTAATAGGTTCTTAAACGATTTATTGATTCATAGATGTAACACGTTAATGTAGTTGTTTTAACGTGGGTTTATAGCAAATGGCTTACCATGTGCGCAAACCTTCTTATCTGCTATCTAAATTATTTGTAGAACCTTGATAATATAGTAACAACACGAATTTTTTACCCGACTTCACAAAAGGTTCTCAATTTAACTTTTTTATTTCATTTGTTACTTTAGAACTTTTGATTAAGTGATCCGATTCTTTGTCCAATTTCAATTTCGCCCAGTTCTGACAGTGGTACTCATCAGAAAAACCATAAAATGAATATAAAAATAATAGTTTTTTAAAGCAAACCCAATTATCTGAGTGTCTCTCACCACCTTAAAAAACGTAATCCGAATTATGTTGGTATATTTTTATGAAGGTTACGCTTTGGCGCTACAAATTTACCTCAATGAGGTCGTTTTAGGCTTAATATCCTCTTCTAGAGATTTTTATGGGTGTCATTACCAGTTATTTCTACTTAGCAAGGTTTTTACATACCAAAGTCAATATTTTACGGCCGTTTGGAACAAAAGAGCAATGCGACAGCTGTGTAGCTCGTGGTACTTTTAGTGCTTACAAAAAATAGGCGTCTCAAACAAAAAGTCTGTTGACGTGACATGGATAGGAAATTGACCACTCAACGAAAAGGGAATATTGAATCAGTTTTCCAAGTAAGTTCCAAGCCCAAATTAAAAGATAGTGTAATGTAGGTTACCTACCTCTAATAAAGTCTTAGTAGCTACCTATAAAGGGTGCCGCGGAAAGGGTGTACAAAGGCCAAAAGAGGGAGGGAGGGGGTAGTTCTGGACCCCGAGGGGATCAACTTGTAATGGAGGATTTTTTGAATTACAAATATTATTAATTTTTTACAAAAAAATTGTGTTTTTTCCTAATTGCGTTCTTTAACACGCACTCTTGAATTATTCAACATTACAAAATAATTCACAAATGTTTTTTGCAAAACTAGTTTTCTTATGTAAGTATTATGTTTTTAACATAATCCAGACCCAAACGAATGTTTACAGTCCAAAGATATGTAAAACAAAAATCTCCTACCACGTCTTAAATTTGATATTACTATATCTTGTATGGTCTTGATTTCAACGAACTCCAATAAAAGGAAAAATAGGTACCTATCGAAAAAATATCAGCAAGTACCCAACAAACTCTCCCCAATCTGCGATCATCAATCCAGGATTTAATAACCATCAAGGGGACCATTTAGACAAAAGACCAGTGCTTTTTTCCTAATTTCCATTTGCTCCACATTTAGCCTTAGCCGTGGTATTCTGATCACGTTTAGACCTCTTTATTAACTCTGTCGGGTAACTCAATTTGGCGTTGAAGGGATGACGAGAGCGTACGTACGTGTTACGGGCTCTGTTATATTAGACGGAAGCTGAAGAATGCGTCAAAATTGTACAATGGAAGGAAATTCAAGATGAATTGTCAGGAAGTTTCGTATGGGTCGAGGGCTCTAGAGACTGATTTGGTCATGAGGTTTTCAACTCACCTTGTTGATTCAGAATTTTACAAAAATACATATAATCATGTTCAAAAATCTGCTTAGGTAACAACCGAATACTCAAACATAACTCAGAATTAAGCACGGCTCGTGACGAATTTATGTAATTTATTCACTGACAAAAAAAACTGTCAAAAAATAGGGACGTGAGATCGGAGTTGCGTATGCTTAAATCTTAAGGTCTCCTTGCACGTTGCAGATTTCCAATACATACAAATAGATGTTGTAATGCCAGTTGAAAATAATTTAAAATGGCGATATTAAATTCGGACGTACACAAGCCTTCCTAAAACAATAAAATAGATTCTCAATGAATTACAAAATAACCCCAAAATCCTATTGTTGCTAAACAAAATTACGCGTAGCAAGATTTATCGCTCCCGTATTGCCTGGTCATTTCGCCTCTAGCGAGCTTTTGTTATCGGAAATGAGACATTACCGAAAGAGATATTGGTTTGACCCAACTCCCTCTTGGAGGCGATCCAAACTTGCAAAGTGATTAAATTTAATAGACGCGTGCGCCGTATTTCTTATATCTGATGGGAGTGCAGCCGTTTGGCAGTAGAATGACAGGCTTGCATTCTAGGCACGTGGAAAACATTTGACAATTTGTTTGATCAATAGAGTTTTATTAAGGCGAGACTATTAAGGTGGGTTCTGACCAATGTTATGTCAGCCATTAGCGGCAACTAGGGGCGTAATGTCAACCATTCGTAGCTGGAATAATACGTATGCAGTGTGCTAAAATCCACCGCACCGAGCGTCTTCTTTCCCCATACTCACTTCACCAACGCTCGCTGTGTGTTATATTACATTACGACTCGTAACGCTGGACACCACCTTCATTGCCATTGGGGAAAAATGACAAGCAATTCCATATTCAGTGCGATACGGAGTGACAGGTATCACAAAGGGTGCGATTATGGCAGGTGGTGGAAGTGGCAGCGGTATCAGATTTCTGTTTTTGAGTTTTTGCCCGAACCGCCCGGTTTTAGAGACTTAAAAGTGGAAGTTGGTTTCGTTCGAAGATGTTCATCGGAATTTTCATCACCACACGATGAGAGAGAGGAATGGTTCTTACGTTGACTTATTATGGGTATTAGTATAGTATGGATGGACACTATTACTTTTGGAACAGTAAATTAGAGATTGTAGCTATACATTTACTCATTGAAACATCGACGATGGAAAATACAGTATCCCGCAATGCGATAATTGACAGCACTGGATACATTTTAGCTGTAGCTTTTAGCCAATTGGCTATCCGGTGTCGGTGAATCTAGGCCAACATCATTAGATGGGAGCAAACGCTTGTTGCAGTCGAGCAGTCGCATTTGATATACCAAACAAAAGACTATCGAATGAACCGGGTATGTACTATTCACAACGTCGCAACCACAACAAAATGTAGAACTACAAATATTTGTTACTATTGGTTACGACACAGTCACTGAACGAATATAATGGATATCTGTGCACATCACGGTCGGTCGTTTCATTTCACGTAGTTTTGATGCATAAAAGACGTAACATGCATACCTAAACATCCCCCGCCGCTCCCACACAGTACAAAAAATGTATTTAAATTGTGCGCCCGCCACATCTTGGTCATCTCCGTCAACATAATTATAGTCCTTTCAAAAAATTAATGGTTTTAAAATCATAATTATTTTAAAATATTTTACAGGGATGGCATAAAAAAACAGCCAGCGCTCATTAAACGAGCTGGTCACTACCTGTTATTTTAAAATATTTTACAGGGATGGCATAAAAAACAGCCAGCGCCTATTAAACGAGCTGGCCACTACCTGGCCACTTATTAGTTGCCGGTTTGCGTACCGCAGCTTCAAGCCGGTGGCCCGCGTGCTGTAGCCGCGCGGACCGATTGTTTGAACCAAGTTGTATGATCATTAGGCTTGTCGCTAATCAGAGGCGCATTGTTACCGCACAGCACTAAAATGTGCATTCAAAAAAGATTTACTCGTAACTCGTATCATTTTGATGCATTTAATGACGACAACAGCATCCGATGAGAGACTGCTCGCGGTCTCTCACTCGTTAAAAGCTTGTGTGTGGGTAGCAACTTTGTAAAAATGTATAAAGGTAACAAGTTTAGGTCCTCATTTGAATGCACATTTTCACCGGTAGCGGTGTTGGATTAATGAGTGCACAGCATTTTACGGCATTTTGCGGACTGTGCGTAGACAGCGAGCTTGCTGCTTGCTGTCAACACAATTTGCGCCGGAGAATCTGAGCGAGAGTAGCACTAGAGCGCTGCGGCCTATGTATGCGACAACCTTTACGTTCCTACTGTAGTACATTCCTATCTGTATATTTTTTTCTATATAAACCTAACTTTCGTCTTTATCTTCGTAGCTAAAATAAATCGCAGACTACGTTCCTCTCTCAACGCTGTCCTGGAATAATAAATCTCTAGAATGTCACGGATAGACAACACCGGTGTTTATATTGGATGGGCCCTAATGTGTGTCGCAGTCAACTACCGGATGAGACATAAGTAATGTTTGCCCACACTAAAAGCTAGTTCGTGCAGTACCTACACCTATACGTTTAGGTAGGAATGTTATGTACATGAGTGCGAAACTAGATAGCCCCGTGACAGATTGAATCACTCTGTTCTGTTGGCTTTACCTATACGAACCTGTTTATTTATTATGTTAGTAGGTACTCGAGCCAATACTATGTAAAATGTTCGTATAAAATACAAATATTATAAAGGCAAAAGTTTGTGCCGTTTTGTGATGTTTGGTTGAAAGTAACGTCAAAACTACTAAATGATTTACGCTGAAATTTTACACACATAAAGGTAGAGGTCCGCAATACCATACAGGCTATAGCCTGCATATAGGCGTGCGAAGCCGAGGGTAGAAGCTAGTAAATCATAATAAAATAAAAGTCACTCGTAGTTTCAGATACATAAAATGGTTGCAATATTGAATAGTGTATTAGTGTAGCGAGATAATAATATCAAATTATATTGTGTGTGTATTTTTGAACACACGGTCACAGAGAGAATTTTTTACTTCTTCCGCTAGTAGGCAAAAAAATGAAGTGAATTAGAGTCAATTGCACCTTATTTCTTATTTGATAGTAATTACTACTTATCAAGCTGTTTATATAGAATTTGACTTGTCTAAGTGCTTATTTTGTAAGTCTAAAGAAATAAACGATTTGACTCTGATACTGACTCTGAATTTTATAGGTATGAACGCTTGGTTTACAAACATTTTACATCGAATTTAACTGTATACTTATGACACCAGTATCACTTTTTTTTTATTGCTTCGTTCTAATTTGTTTTAATTTTAATCCTTTGATTGTAACTTTCTTTGTCAATAAAGACATCTAAAGCCTAATAAGCAATACACTGTTGACTGTTGAAACGGCTAAAATATATCTTTCTTTATATTTCACTTTTGAAATCGACCGAAGTGGCGAGCGTCTGCATTTCTCTAATGGAGGTAGCGTATTTGTTTCATTATAAAATATACTTTCCTCTGAATCGAGCACTGCTGTAAATCGATTAGGCTGGTTGGCTTTCGACGGTATCCCTACTCTGAAAGATTACCATGACTTCAAGTTATAAGAGAGTGAACTTTGCTATAAAAGGCTAATTGAGGCTATATGCCCAGTATTTATTTGCACTAACGCAAGCTAAATTAAATTCATGGGCTAAGAACCTCATCAGATAAAAGCCAATAAGGCGCTTATTTGAGGGAGGCCTGCGTACAGCAGTGGACCATAGGCTGCTCAGGTGAGGTGAGGAGGTGAAGCTATATTCTGAAAAAATATAAAAGTGCTTACAAGCAACACCGTGCAAACGTTCTGATGGTTCAAATCATAACTATTGGTTTCACCGATTATCCAAACATATCAAGAACACTCCCAATGAATAACTAAATCAAACTGTTAACCCGTTTGGAAATACAACCAAATGTTACTTCCAATGTTTTGCATTCGTTTAAATTTTCGTGTGAGTATTCGAGTAGGTTGTTACTGATATACTGATTGTGTTGGCATTGGATGATATTTTTGCTATAAGTAATTATATTTAAAGTGGACAGAAACACTGGGGCAACTTTTGTCGCAGTAGGTAGTCTTATCTGATGAGGCTGTGCAGCTAATGCGTCAAATAAAGTTATATTTTGATCAGATATTTTTATCGTTTTACTATACAACTATTGTAGTTTGACGAATTCATTACGGATCTAAGCGGGTTAACTACGAACAGTATTTGTGTTGAAAGAACATCAACGTTTTATCCCATAACGAAAGATACGTTGTTCTTCTGCCAACACAAATAAAGTTAGTAGTTAACACGCTTGCATACGTAATTAATAGTTATAGTTTATGGAAATCGCTGGTAAAAATAAAATAATGTTCCGCTTACATTTTGGGCCACAATTGACATTCGATTCGTGGAGTTTGAACTCGTTGGGCTTCCGTTAAAGCAAATTGAGCTCAAAGGATTGTAAGAAATACACAAAGTAGAGTACCGCCTTACAAATTCCATTCTAGGTTTCAAATGGATTTCTTTACGATCAGTAACATTTTGAGGGGTGGAAATCTGTTCTCAGAAGTTTTTCTTGTTTTTAGAAGTATAACTAAGGTTCATACACTCTTTTAAAGTCAATACGAATAATATTCTGCAGCTTAAACTACAGTTATTATGGGTTTACTATCACATCCAAAAAATATTCCCAGACACTATTATCTAAATAAAAAATATTATTCCCACTCACTCACCACTCATATCCACGAAATTTTAGTACAGTCAACGATAACGAAGACTTTCATTTGCCGTAGACATATGGGTCAGCACGTGATATTTACTATCTGTATGAATACTCACCGAAATTTTATTGTGTTTTGCTATGTATACCAAAGCAAATGCTCAGGGCTGGTTATGCTCTATGGCCAATTCAACGTCTTACACAGATACGTCAAGATATCATGGGATAAAACTGTATTGGTTTTGTCCCATTCCCCGCCGATATCTTGTCGTATCTGTGCCAGACGTTGAATTGGTCATAGAGCATAACCCCCCAGGATTGGTTCTGTAAGCCTAGCACGAGGATCGCATCGTCATACATTGCGTAAATTATGAAATGAATCAATTTCAAACATTTTACGCATTTGATGACAAAGTGATTCAGATTCAGATTCAGATTCATTTATTCCATTAAGATACATACAGTACACTTGGATAAGTCACATAACAAAATTGACGTAATGTTTTTCTATTCTACCTTAGACAACAATCCCCGTGACCTACTGACTTTGCTAAGTTAAATCTTAAACAACTGAGCATCAATAGGTTATTTTAGCTCTGACTTTTTTTTGACTAATCCTCAGCCAACGCCTTACCAGCCTATCAGATTATTCCATTCATGTTCATCATTGCTGGACAAAGGGCACAACTAGAGGTTCTGAGCCTCCTCCATCCATAGACTTTCTGCGACCGCTACAATGTCGACCGATGACACGATCGAGTATAGATACCAACCTATGTTTATGCAAATGTGTCATGGTTAAAATACATAAGCTCCGGAAATACAGGCAAGCATAGTTTAATATTTATAGTGGAGCGAAAATTGTTTATTTTCTAACGTTCAAGCGAAGAATTAATAAGCTGTCAGCACAAAGCTTTTTATAAAAAATTCTTTGTTACTCGTGTACAAAATAAGTTAAACCGTTTAACAATTTCGCCTCAGAAAATAATTAAAACGTGAACAGATAAAAAGCGAAGAGATAATCCGAGACCCAGTCTAGCTTTTAGAGTTTTCTACGGGGTTTTAACGAAATCCAATGCTATCCTAAATCTAGATCGCCTTTTGCCTCCATCAAAGTGCTGTCCAGTTTTTCGACAGCTTTGTAAAAATAAAGCCCGCAGTTTTTCGTTTCGTTTGTATTTTTTATTTCTGTTGCAAATGAATTAAACAATAATTGGATAAGATATAGAAAAGGTAGGTGCTTACCAGCCATTACCTTCACACTGTTTCGCTAATTCGTGATATAACACCAAAAGCCGGACTCAAGTTTCGCTAGATTTCCCGTGTTGAATAATAAACGTAATAATATTACTATAAACTCCTTCATAAAATTATAATAACACAGAAGTAAAGATACATACAATATTTTACTTAGGTATTGCTGAGCACAACATTTAAATGTCCATAATTTCAGAGCAATCTACTAATTTAAATATTACTAAGCATAATTTTCAATTAATTTACGTAAGCACAGTAGAAAATAAATTGTATTTACTCAGTAAAATATGGTAAGAACCGTATTTGATGATTAAATTTCTTTCAGAGCTTTCAACAAAGAATCGATAGAGTTGCTCGTCTGTTTAAATATTCATTAGTCTTAATTAATTTCCTAGAGCACACTGTTCCTTGGGTTATTTATGAAGTCTGAGTAGGACTGAGTGGAACTTGCAGTTATCGTTAAGTCCGCTTTGGATTGTTAGCGATAAAAACGGTTAATCTAGTTTTAAATTATGTACAACACAACTCCATGCCATTCCGAATTCATAGACTACTTGCGTCTGATTAAACCTGTTGCGATGACAACGGTCTATTTTGTGAGCTAAGGGAATTCTAGAAATGAGTTGAACGTAAGGTATGAGAGCTTTGTTGTTTTTGACTAAAATTATCAGCAACAATTCCACTTAAAATAATAAAGCTATTGTAGCTTTCGTGTTTTAATGGGCCCCATTATACGTAATGAGCCAGGCTTTGTAACTTCGGAATTTTGGTGAAAGTTTCTTGAAAGTTTCTCTCTCTAGGCTTCCTCATACCAGAAGTTAGAACTGTCTAAGCAAGCACTAAAAACACCACTACATCCACTAAGGAGGATCCAGAACTAAATGGCAATAACGGAAGACAACATTTCAATACGCACATCCTTCCCATCCTTGCTATTTTCTTGCTCGTTCATCAGTTATCTTTTAAGTTAAGTAGTAAGAACGATAAAAGAACACCAAAATTTTTATGAAAAGACGATAGGTACTTTTGGTTTGGAAATGTTTTTACGTATATTTAAATGAAAAACTAAAGGAAAATTCAAGCTGTGAATCGAACTAATAATGAATGAAATCTACGTCATGCGTGCTTGGAAGCTTCTTTATTCTATCTCACAAGCACGGATGTAAGGACCAGCCGATATTGAGTAATCACAGAAAAGAATGGGTGTACACAAAGCTAGATAGAGATTGTAGAGTCGAAAGTTGATTATGAAAGAGCCTGCTGGGAGAACCGACAAAAACGTTTTACTTCCCCTTGGGAGCGAAACACGAGTATCAAACTCTGACAAACTGCCAAGAAGTAAACCGCAGCGTCGGGAAGTGACACTAAGCTTTGTTGTTGATAAGATAAGGTTTTTGGCAAACTAAGATGGTTTCAGAAAATTAAAGCCAGAAAAATTAGTACCTCTTTCAGAAATTTGACACATCTGGCCCCAAATTAAGCCAAGTTTGTGTTATGGCTAACAAGACTAGACTCAATAATATTAGGAGATTTGCACTTGGAGTGGAGTCCGTGGGGCACTGATCATCGATTTATCAGAAGCTCCGTTCGCGTGAGTTGATGAGTAGGTTAGGTATTATCCTACGACAATGCCACCAGAGGAGATGCTTCCGATTAGTATTGATATCACAATCATCATCATCAGCATATACTAGTCCACTGCTGGCCATAGTCCTCACCTAATGAGCGCCATAGCGCCCTATCTTCAGCTTGACGCATCCAAAATCTGCCTGCAGTCTTTGCAGATCGTCGTCCCACCTGGCCGCAAGGCGTCCCTACATTTGCCGAGTCGCAGTGATCGCAGCACAGGTGTAAAAAATACAGAATTAAGCCAGCCAGTCTAAAATCTACCTACACTAGCTAATTCACTTTGAATTTTAATTGAGAATGGCTCAGACATGTCAATGTCTGACACGTGTACTTTTTTACTGTGTAATTTTCTTCCACAGAAAATTATACAGTACACGTTCTCCATATCAATTTAGTTCGTACCGTGACCGTCCCATTCTTGGTAAGAGCCCTGAACAGCGATTACACAAGTTCATTACAATGATGTGTTTACTTTGAGACTTGAGCCATTTCCTAAAATGAGGCTAATTCTAAGTTTTAGCGAGTTTGTCGTTTTAAACACGGGCGGGCCGTACCCAAGAGCGATACCTGGGTAAACTACCTACCGTCTGCTTGTTAGGTTCTTCTCTAGAAGGGGGTATTTCCCAATTTCAAGTCTTACGGTAACATAAATATTTAGACAGTTGTCTTTTACTATTTTCTTACATTGTGACTCTTTCAGATACGAAGTTATATCAATTAATAATCATTGAAAATGATAATCATCAGTATTGAGAGGTAGAATTTATAAGGATCGGTTAAGCTACCTGTGGATTATTTGCTACAATCAACAGTTTTCTCAATTGTTTCATAAATATAAATACTAATTTTTTTTAGTTTCAAAGTAGGTATTATTTTGATTGTGATTATCTTTTTTAATATAGTAACTGTCAAACAGATACTTGACTCAGAAAAGGAAAATCTTTTCAGAGTATTTCAACAAAGTGCGCTTGCTCGTTTAATTTGCTTTTCAGGAACGACGTCAGAGGTACCTACTTTTCAGCAAAATTAAAGTTTATCATGAAACGAAGTAACTTAGCTGCTCACATTTTAATTATGTGTGCTCATGAGTCTAGTTGACTGTTGGGAGAATCAAGGCTCATTTAGAATGCACTAGTTGCCTGGGGCAACTTTACACAGTGATTATTTATGTTAATTTTGGGGAACAAGATGCCTAAACGAGCCATTTACGGTGGCAATTCTTTTTGGAATAGCCGCGTTTTATAACTTTTTCTATGTTGACACTAGTAGGAAGGTAATATTTGCAAATAGGTAACCAAGTGACATACATAGCAACAGCTCGAGTTATGAAAATACGCGGGGGTTTTCATTCCCCTTTTTCCAATATTTAAATGAGTTGGTAGGCAAAATAAATACAATGCCTATAAAATGATTGAAAAAGGTTATTGGGTTTCTAAAAACGCCGGGCTTGTTCAAAGAGTTACATTGATGTTGCAGGTATAATATCAAAGGCAAGGAAATATTTGTGTGTGTTATGTACGAACCGATATTCCTAAAGGTGCTACAACCTAAAAGAAAAGCCTCAGAAAGAAAGAAAGTACAGACAAGTTATATATAAACTACTGGTATTTATTTTAGTTTTACAACAGAACCAAAATCTATGGAGACTTATTTATTCCTGAAACAAGATAATAAAAAAATAACGAGCTCAAAAATTATATTATTTTCATATTGAAAAATTTCAGCCCTTTTGTAGCATCGTGTCTCAGTCTCTACTCTAACTAATTAAAGTGCTTTACAGAGGTATGTCTACAAAGCATTCCTTCAGCGGTTGGCATGTTTGTAATTTCCCTTCTGAAATTAAACACCTACTTACAGTTTGTCATGTAATGAGAAGGCCCAGAATCCACAGTGTATTACCAACCTTGTAACTTTAGACATAGAGACCGAATTGTTTGTCGAATTGTTGGCTGTAGGAACGGATGTCTGTACATTAACTACCCACCCATGTAGGTAGGTATACTTAGAGACACTTTGGCTTATATTACCTCTTGTAGTTCTGTGAGTAAAATTACTTGTGACATTGTAGTGACGTTAAGAAGAATTTCTGAGAAATAAACTGAATTCATATTGAAAATGTTGTTGTAGTAGTGTTTAATTTATTTAAACTTAATTAAAAATACATGTACCTACATGTTTTTTAAATTAATTTCGAATACCGCTTCCGCGCTTCGCGATTTACTCGCATAGTTCCCATTCCCGTGGGAATTCCGGGATAAAATATAGCCTATGTCACTCCCTGATAAGTAAGCTTTTTAATGATGAAAGATTTTTTTAAATTGGTCCAATGGTTTTGGACCCTATTCAATACAAACAAACAATCAAATCTTTCCTCTTTATAATATTAGTATAGATTGAAATAAAAGAAAAAAAAAAAAATTCATTGGCATTTCAGCCAATGAATTTTACACGACCATTATTTAGAATGTAAAATTCGAATAAAATACATTTTACATACAACTAACAAACATAATTCAGCAGCTATGCTTTTTATATTCATACAAACGAATATTTATTTTTCTATAATGAAAGGATTTGCGAGTTGAAAAATAAAATTGAATAGCGCAGCCGCCGGCAAAACGGTCCAAATAAATAACTGAAAAGTTTTTCAATTTCATCGCTCCGTTCACAAATTGTGTTTTGCGTCTGAGTAAATCGAGAAATGAATAACAAGCGGTTTCTTTGCTAATCACGGAGATTTAGACTGAATTTTTACGCTTTACAAACATAAAAGGGCGATGCCGGGGCATAACGCTCAGCAGATAAAATCAGATGACTTTGGCACTACGTTTTGGACATTGACATGATCGATATAGTGTTCTACATGCAATGTATGCACCATGTACCTTATTGAGATTGTATACTATGTAACTATTATTATTATAACTATTATAATTATTATTTTATGAGTAAGGGTCGTCTCGGTTCGTGGTGTCACCAAGACCGGTCAGTCTAAGAAGAAGTCAACTGATTGTTGTTTTGGCTCACCTCGGCAGCACTGACATTCCAACCTGATTGAACCATGAAGAGTAGGTAGATTAGGTATAAGTTTTTTATATTTTATTTTAAGATTACTTTTATCGCGTCCTGCAGAACAAATCGAACTGCGATCTCCAACCCGCATGCCCAGCGTGGGCATTGTGGGCAATACCCCCCATTAGATACACGCCAACAAGGCGCTTATCAGGGGGAGGCCAGCGTCCAGCAGTGGACCAATATAGGCTGTTGAGGTTGAGGTTAAGGAGTATTTTTTTTGTAAATCAACTTAAATTTATGGTTTCTATGGATTCTTCCCTTTACTGGGGCTATACTTTGCTTGTGACCTAATTTTGTGGTTCTAGGTTAACGGAATGTAGTTTAGGTTCATGGCTTAAATGATTATTATTCGTAAGTGTTAACTAACAATAAAAATACTTATAATTTAATAATAATAACAAATTTAAAAATCCTTGTTCAAGCGAGGCGACAAAAAATAAACAGAACACGACTTTCTATATTAACGTTGTCAATAAAAACGAAAACCCCGACCTAGAACCGAATAAGCTTCAAAAGAAGCCCTATGTTAAAAGTTGTTATATTAGGGATTAAAGGGAAGGTTAACAAACTGTTCCAAACCATCTCAAAGGGCAAAAAGTCTGTTGTTTTGGAGCCCCCTTATGTAATGATTTTATTCTAGTAGCTATTGTGGTACACTGCACAGAGGAGGCCAGACACAAAACTGGGCTGAAGTGCCTCATCGAAGAACCAACCCCATCCACACCCACAGAAAAGCTGAAACGAAGCTGTCAGTCACCTAAAGTCCTGCTCCGATACTTCAAGGAGCTGGGCTGGGTAGGGCCTGCTTAGGCAGAGGGACAATGCACAATACACTCCTATGCGTGACGTCCGTGCAGATCTTAGTTCCTCACTTAGAATTTGAATTAGTAGCTATTTGTTGTTATAGCGATAGATATAAATTTTATATATATTATATAAAATTTCAATTGTCTATTTATCACGGTTCATGAGATACAGCAGAGTTGGTGACGGACGCACAGACCGGGACAAGCGGAGTCTAAGTAATAAGGTATCATTTTAACCTTTAGGTACGGAACTCTAAAAAATATGATCACAAACAATAATCCCCAGGATATACCCCCAATATGTGATATTTTGATGCATCACTACAGATTTCAATCAATATTTGCAGTTAAAAACTAACGGCTAATAAATCCTGTGATCTACTCTCATTGTACAATTATTAAGATAATCTATCAATTTAACACAACAGTAAATTGAAAGGGAAAATCAATTGTGCCATTAAGTATACCCATAATATTCACTTTACAATAGTGAACACCAAGTAAACAATCCGGCTGCGATAAGGAGCGTTCATAATGGTGAATCCAATTTGTAAGCAATAATCACTCAGATACAATAAGAGCTTAATCGCACAAGCGGCCGGCGTTAAGGGGCGTTGTGTCACCTAGAAATATAAATAAATAAATATAAATAATGTTGGACAATTCACGCAGCATTATCTAGCCCCAAGCTAAGCAGAGCTTGTGTTATGGGTACTAGATAACTGATGTACATAATACAATACACTACATAGATATATATTTTTTATTATGCCTAGAAAACATCCAGAACGCCCTGAACAAATATCTGCAGATCGTACACACATTTATCCCGAGGCGGGATAGAACCAGTAACCTCCTGCGTCGCAGGCGGACCCACCGCACCACAGAGGTCGTCAGAAGGGAACTATTTAAATCGTTAGATACGACCTGACTCCAAAAACTGGCATTGTCTTTGAATATGTGTATTATCGAAATTCCGACGCACGCACACTTTAGTTTAATATAATCATCATCAACCTATAGGTATTCCACCACTGGACATAGGCCTCCCCTAATGAGCGCCATACTCCCCAGCTTGACGCTTCCGGCATCAGCCTGCAGTATTTTGCAGATCGTCATCCCACCTTGCCGGAGGGCATCCTACACCACGTTGCCGAGTCGCGGCCTCCACTCAAGAACACGTTTACCCCAGCGGTTGTCAGTTTTTCGCAAGATATGGCCGGCCCACTGCCACTTCAGCTTGCTAATTCTTTGAGCTATATATGAATTATAATTTTTTCTTACTTCCCGTTTTTCTGGGGAAATAAAGTAATCATCAATGGGAAATTCGAGTTACTAATTTTAGTACAGTTTGCCCCTTAGGGTGGATTTTAGGGGGGAGGGGAACTGGAATAACAGTTCCACAATACTACTCGCCTTAAGCAGCGATCAGTTCTGCATATTCATCAGCCATTAATTCGATTCGATTTCCATTGGTTTACACTCGCTGTGTTGATTTTGGTTCATTAGTTATTTTCGCGCGAGTTATTTGAGCTTTGTTTGCGTAGCTGCCCGTTTTTAGGGTTCCTTGATGAAACGGGAACCGATAGCTTTATGTCCAGAGCTGTGACTAAAAACAATCAAGGGAAAGAGTTCTTTAATAAATAAAAAAAGACGTGTTATTATTATTTATTTATTTACGTATGTTTCTTTATTGAGATACTCGTTTTTAGTTTTAAGTAGGGCGGACGCTTATGTCCATTCAGATTTTGTCCTAACTAAACTAATTTCAAAGTACTTAAAATTATACCGTCCTCTTTATTTCGATTTAAAAGAAGAGTTATTCCCAACATCTCACGTGAGACGTTGCCTATTCTCATCGTCTCACGAAAAGTCAAAGAGCTTCTTATTACAGTCTACAAGATCTGTAGATCATGTTTTTCAAGAATGGTCATTAACAATAAAGAAGTAAAGCTACCTCAACATTCATTACGGATGTAAGCGGGTTAACTATAACCTTATTTGTGTTGGAATACCACCAGGTGTTAAACTACGATAGTTCTTATAATAAAATACCTCAACATTGTTTACAACAGTGTGCAATCAGCACAACTGTTTTGATTCTTTTGTTAAATGTTTATGTTTTCAAAAGGCAACATTTTTAGTGATCACAATTTAGTTGAGTTTGATTTTATGTGAGATTCAAATGCTTAGTTTCCCAGCTCACAGCTATAACTTTTTAATCTATAATTCTAATCTAATAGTCCAATGTTAACTCTAACCACCACCTAAGGTAGGTGGTAGTTATTCATTTAGGTGTAATGTATTTTGCTGCAAATGCATATATGGTTATGTTAAGTTGTGGCGACATCGGCATTTATTGAGAGATAAAGCAATCGTGTTTGTTATTTTAAGTCAATTAAGCTGGTTCCCTTTAAGCCTTCATACGTTTCGTGGAAAAACTTAAAAGGCCAGTTTTTAATTGTTAAAAGTGTTACAGAAGGTACAGAACCTTTGATAAAATGAAGGTGTGACTGGCAATTTTGGCTAAAGCACCGCAAAATCAATCGCTTCAATCAAAAAGCTTCATTTTGTAAATATTGAATTAATCACTGTTAGTATAGGAAGCCATACTTGGTTTGTTGTTCTTAAATAAATAAACATATATGAAAATGGCCAAAGTCTTATTAGTTTTATTTTCAAATATTATTTGATAGGTCAGTAAGGTTATCAAATTAAATAGACCTTTTGTTTCTACAAAATCCTGGTTAACCAGAGAATCATATCCATATACCTATTTAATATTAAAAAATTTAAAGTCTGCCTTTGTAAAATCCGTCGAGAGATTTTTGATGACTGATTATCTAGACTCTCGTCCTGACTCTTTCTCTTGTCGTGCTCCAAATCCAAGGGAAATAGAGTGTGGGTTGTCTACGTGATCAGTAGAAGGAACTAAACCCTACAACATGCTTCCAAGGAAACTTTAAACCCTCTTAGTTCCAGAACCACTCCAGATACACCTTTGTTGGGTCTCTGAGAAATTAGAAGTTTATCACACGAAGCAATAATAATTATAGAAATATCCAGGGGAATAAACACATAAGGTAATCTTATTGATAAGGCGGACGCCCTCTGTGGCGCGGTAGGCGAATGCCCGCCTGCGATGCAGGAGGTTGCGGGTTCGATTCCCGCCTCGAGACAAATGTTTGTACGATCTGCAGATATTTGTTCAGGGCGTTCTAGATGTTTTCTAAGTATAATTAAAAAAAAATATCTATCTATGTAGTGTATTGTATTATGTATATCAGTTGTCTAGTACCCATAACACAAGCTCTGCTTAGCTTGGGGCTAGATAATGCTGTGTGATTTGTCACACATTTTTTTTTTGATTAGCAGAGGAAGAGCTCTACAACTTGATCCTAAAAAAAATCCTCCAAAGTTTCAAACCGTCCAGTCGAGACAGACCCAGACGGTCGTTGTTCAGTTTTTAAGACATCAGAAAAATAAGGTAGGTACCTCATGGATCAATAAACCTGCCCTTATCAAATATTTCTGTGTGATGTCATTATCATCATCAGCCTATATTAGTCCACTGTGTCCTCCCCTAATGAGCGCCATAGCGCCCTGTCTTCAGCTTGACGCATCCAATATCTGCCTGCAGTCTTTCGCAGGTCGTTATCCCACCTGGCCGGAGGGCGCCCGACACTACGTTTGCTGTGTGATGTGTTTAGCATTTATTTTCGACGGTTTTCAGATTTGTGCTATTTGCCACAATTGTGACAATTCGATTGTAGTTTGTAATGATTTTGCATACCCATAGTGAGCCACTGTTACTCGCAAAAGTACAGTAAATACATGTACATTTTTGTTCGAGTTTAGCTCTGGAATAACCTTGGCTATAATTTTCAGGCTAGCGTTCGTGAGACCGCAAACGCTATGCTTCTTATGGAGACGAAGTTCGAGTATAATTGCAATGTGAACGCATTATATGCATAGGCATAATGTATGGACCAATAATGGTATGGACGAGACCTAACGATCACGTCTCGTTACTAACGTCAAATAAACTCACCCCTCTGATACCCATTTTGAACTGAATATTTATAAAACACTTTATAAAAGTGGAGTGTTGGCTAGAATATTTTATGGGTCGGATTTTAATTACACGTATATCAGAAATTGTATCCAATTATTAACACGAAGATATGAAATAAAATGAAAACCAACATAGGAATATCAAATTATGACTTAACCTATTCGAATTGTCTGAGTAAATTCAAAGGTAGCACTAGTACTTGGAAATCCAAATACATAGTATCCAAATGGTATTATATAAACCTTCAAGCATTTTTTCTATTGAAAGAACGCGTTAAAAGACACGCGTATATAAAATATTTTTTATATCCTTATTTTTACCAAAATTATGACCTAAAAGTATTCTAAAAGTATCATCTCAAAGTATCCAAACGCATAGAAACAGACACAATAGCATGATGAATCGTTTGAGCAAGTCGGAATGATGCGGGTTTCTTGTATTCTGCACAAAGTGAGCAACGCGACAGTCGACCCAAAAACCTAAATAGGGAGAGATATATTCTATGCATTAAAACATCGTATGTTTGATTGTATCAAGTTATGAATAAACATTCCTGTCGTGATTGCCGCTAAGAAATAATTTCCTATAATGTATGACCTTACTCGCGACAGTTTGGGGCTGAATAAATTACTTATTATTGCTGATATCAAACGGAAAATACGACATACTCGTAGGAGAGCTACTAGCTCATAAGCATTTTGTTTGTTTACTTTACTCTCATAAAGTATAAGAGTAAAGTGTTACAAATATCCGGAACGGAAAATAATATAAAATACCGGACTTACCTGTTAGTAATATTAGGAATGAGAGCAGTCTTCGTTATTTACATTTTACACTAATATCATACATGATTTTTTGATGTTTGGATATTTGTAGCCCTGAAAAATTATGGGCTAAAACTTTGCATACCTAGGTTTATGTAGTTTTAGTTTAATTAAAAATAAGCTTTCATTTCACAAAAAACGTGCAAAGTTGCGTGCGAAAGTTTCTGTAGACAATAATGTTCATGTTCCAAATAAATAAATAATACTGGACAATTCACAAAGCATAAACTAGCCCCAAGCTAAGCAGTGCTCGTGTTATGGGTATTACATAACTGATATACTTATATACAATACACTACATGGATATTTTTTTTTTAGTACACATTTCTGATCAGGTATTTCGCGGCTTTACGTTAATTCATTTAATCATAACTTTTTAAACCCTTTTTAAGTTACCATGATAATGTTCTTTTGAATTTTCCTATATTTTTAATGCGTTTACTTAATTAGAGTTCATCCAGCTTGATTAAGTCTATCGTATTTTCAGATTCAGGATGAAATGAATAAAATAAATCGAGTGGCTATTTGATCGCACGGCTATATCGGACGGCATAGGCTCAGTACTGGGTACTAGAATATTTAGCAGCAAGCTCTGCATCCGCTATGAGACGTATTGACGGCAGTTATCTCTGATGGTCAATCAGATATAGAAACGGCTTTATGACGACCTCAGTGGCGTATCGGCGTCCGCCTGCGACGTAAGATATTGCGTGTAAGATTCCCGCCTCGGGACAAATGTATGTACGTTCTGCAGATTTTTTTTCGGGTTTCCTGGTTGTACATAGTGTCCATAACACAAGCTCAGTGGCCTCATTCCACCAACACATCGCCTCACTATGACAATATTATCGCTTGATTATCGCGTAACAATCACCTCCATTGACTCTCATAGCTCTGCTTAACTTGGGGCTAGATAATGCTGTGTGAATTGTCCAGCATTATTTATTTATTTATTGACACCTTTTGGTATTCTACTAATACGATCTGTTTTAGTTTATGCCATATCTATGACTATTACGATTATGCCCCACCACATTATTGACATGATATTATAAGTCATAGATTGTAATCTTGTGGTAATAGAATACCAAATAAATTTACGACTAAATCTCTATCTTAATCGTATGGCGCCATTATGGCGCCATTATAGCATTTTGTTTAAGAAATAGTGGAATTAGGCCCCAGGGGCCTGATTTCACTCCACTAGCACATGACAATATTATCGCTTCATTATCGCGTATCAATCACCGCCATTGACACCTTTTGACAGTATGACCGTTTAATGGTGTGTAATAGAATACCATCTAAATTTACGACTCAATCTCAATCTTAATCGTATGGCGTATTTGTTTAAAAAATAGTAGAATTAGACCCCTATTTAGCTTAGGACTAGATGATGCTTGTGTTGTTGTTTTGTATATTTTTTTCTTGTAACTTGCATGAGATTTATCAGAACATAAAATAATTATGTATATCGTTAAACATAACGTTCAACGATTACTTGTGATTTCCAACTAAGTAATCACAAGTAGGTTTTTAATTTGGATTATTAACCATTGCGCAACGAAACTAATTTATCACGAAAGTGCTTTATCATTTAATGATTTTCATAAAAACCACCAGGGCAAATGCTAAACGTATAAAGGAAATGGAATTACGTGAGGTATGCTACATAAAAGAATATGTGCATTTTTCGTCCGAGTCCTTAGTATGGGTTGTGCCTCAACCTCAACCTCAACAGCCTGTATTGGTCCACTGCTGGACGCAGGCATCCCTCTTAAAAGCGCCTTATTAGCGTTTATCTAATGGCCATAAACCCCACGCTGGGCATGCGGGTTGGGGATTGCAGTTTGCTAGTAGAATAGTTCTCCAGGAGGCGCTGCTACCCGCCCTCCGGTGGATATTCCTAAGTCGCCTCTTACGACAACCACGGTAAAGGGTGGGGGTATTGCCCATAATCCTTACGCTGGGCATGCGGGTTGGAGATCACAGTTCGGTGGTAGAATTGTTCTACAGGGGGCGCTGCTACCCGCCCCCGGTGGATATCCCTTAGTCGCCTCTTACAACACTCACGGGAAGAGATGGGTTGGTGCAAATGCTAAGCCAGCACCACACGGCATATATACGTCGTCAGCCTCGAATAAGTAATCTTGATTTAAATATACCATTGTTACAGAAAAAAAAAAAAAATAACAAACTACGTGGCAAACGTAGTGTAGGACGCCCTCCAGCCACGTGGGATGACGATCTGCGAAAGATTGCGGGCAGATGCTGGATGCGTCAAGCTGACAAAGCGCTATGGCGCTCATTAGGGGAGGGCTATGTCCAGCAGTGCACTAATATAAGTTGATGATGATGATCATTATTAAACAACTTTAATAGCTCAACGGTAATAAACGAAAACTTTTCCGTTTGGTACTGTGTAACCCATACTAGCCACTCTGGTTATAACGTAATATGGGATTCCGGGGGTATCGCTATATGAATGAGAATGTATGAATGGGCTTATAAGGCTCAGAGAAATAAATATGATGGATGTTGTAGAATGTAGACATGGAAGTCGATAATAGGGTATTTTACTCCAACCGAGAAAAAATCTAAAAAAATATTATTGAGTTAGCTTACGCAAAAAGCAGTCGGAAAATGATAATTTTCGTTCTTAGAACAGCAAAATAAATTTTAAAATTCAATCCAAATTTTTTAGTGTTTTTAATCTGTTTTCTAATACTATGAAACAGTATACAGCCGCTATATTACGTCAAACGGCTGTGTAAAAAAAAGTGTCATATACCATGCAGCGCATTTGATTACACAGTCAACTGACGTCATGACCATAGAGTAATGGCGTCCACTGCGTCTGTCGTTTTCGTGAAATTACGCGCAAAATTTGAAAATGTAAAATTTTAATGCATTTTTATGGCACTCCCCCGGTTTCTCGAACGCTTATTATTTTGACAAATTGTTGACAATTTGTCAGGCTGTACACGCACTGCTTTTATTACCCGCGTGGTTTTTTTTTGCAGAATTCTGTAACTTAATGGAAGTTCACTAGCGAAAAAATATGAATGTTTGGAGCACTATAAAGTTGTAGGTAGCTAAAATAGCAAGGAATTTTATTCGTCGTACGTATAAGTTACGTTAAGCACGCAGGTTATATTCCGCGAGATTAAAATTCACGCTGTCAGATTCCGCAGTGCGTATATAACAAGCCGTTGACTATCCATTCAATGTGACAAGCTTTCGAGAAACCGGGGGTTATTGATTGAATAATTTTTTTGTATATTTTTAAGTGGTTTATTAGCCCAATAACATGTGATGGATACAATTTAAATAATTTGGTGTAATACCCTATTGTATAATTGTTAGAAGATGCTATGATACTGAGTAAGAAATTGAAAGGATGCTTCCTCCCTGGTTTTCTAGTAACCTTTACTAGAAAACCAGTGAGGGTAAACAGTGTAGGTACAGGAAAACTAAAGGAGTAGGTTATTTTTTTTCTACCTGTTATGTGTTATTTTATTTTTTTATTTTATATATTTCTTCTGTGCCTAAAGGCAGAAAACAATGATTCAACCTCAACCTCAACCTAACAGCTTGTTTTAGTTCAATGCTGAACGCAGAGTTATGAGCCTTATTGGCTTTTATCTATTAGGGATATGGTAGATGCCCATAATCCCCACGCTGGGCATGAAAAAGCAGAAACAATGATTCAAATTTATCCAAATTGTTAGATTTTAACATTGTATTTCAAGCATAAATTAACTTTTAAATCTAGAAAATTCAAAGTAATAATAATGCTAATAATAAGATTTAAATATATAATAGATTTGATAATACATTTAAAAAATTATTATTTTAATAAATGTTGAAGTAACTCTATTTATCTGTTAACATTTCATGTCTTAACTACTAAACAATTCTTAATATTTTTTTGCAAGATACATTGCTTCCAGGAAAGGACATAATCTACTATTATC
This sequence comes from Eupithecia tripunctaria, assembly GCA_955876795.1. Lineage (NCBI taxonomy): Eukaryota > Metazoa > Arthropoda > Insecta > Lepidoptera > Geometridae > Eupithecia > Eupithecia tripunctaria. Next base: position 9,150,345 of record OY041614.1, read on the forward strand.
CCGGGAAAGCCCGTGCGAAGCCGCAAGCAGAATTTAGTTAAACATATAACATATTTGAACCTATTACCAGAAGCTTTCTACTTTCCAGTTCTGCCAAGTCAGCAAACCTATTTGGTAATCAACTTAAGTATAGCTCTAACAAAACATGCCCAATAATTGTCGTGGCGACGCGATCGTTATCTTTGACGCCTTTACGGCCAAATTACGGAATTAAGCCTCAAAGCATCGACCCGATTCGCCTATCTGCAGATCAACACATTTCCAACTGAAAATGACGCAATAGTAATAAATAATTCTTTGAAATACTGTCGGAATAAAACAGATTTTTCCCAAAACCGCTCAAAGCAAAAACATTAATACCGAGTAACCGTCCAGCCTTAGGCGAATTTAAAACCACCACAACGAATTCACAAAAGTGCAAAGAGACTACAAAGAGATTTGAAAGCATCTGCAGCTTGGATACAAGTTTGGACTGCAAATTACGAGAGATAAACAGGCAGCGCTGCGTCGTAGCCGTCTACGCTCGTAGCCTGTCTACGGCAGTTCGTAGCGTCGCAACATAGCGGGCGGTCGCGTAGCCGGCAGGGCGCTACCTGTACGCGGCATGTACGTGACGAGTCAGAAACCCGCGTACGCAAATAAACAAATAGTGATATGAGTTGTGCACCCCCCAGGCTAGTACCACGACTGACTCTCTTCATATTAACATTCATAGTGACGTGCACATTCATCGCCAGTGTCGTGTGGCTATTCCGAACTCGATCCGCCTCCGGACAGTATGAAAATTATTACTTGTCGAGAATTAATATAACAGCCGTTAAACCAGACGTTAACGGCACGGAACCTGTCTCCGATCACTATAAAGACTTGATTAAGATAGAAATAGCGATGCGACGCGTCGAGGAAAACAGCAGACGATTAAAAGAATACACAAAGTCATTGTTATGGGACAACAAGGATAAGTCTTTGTGGTGTGTTTTATTTAAGGACGGAGAGCGGAGTGATAAGCCTTTACGAGGAGGAAAGAATAAAAATACGGTCGATGAAGAGTATATACGGTCATTGCGGCAGCAGAAAATGAGAGAGGCTTTAATACATTTGCGGCATCATGGGACACATCACCGTCGGAGGCCCGAAGCGCTGGCAAACATGCCGTTTATTAAATAAAACCGTTTTTGTTCTTATTGGGTTGGGAACAATAACAGGAGAATGATACGTGAAGGGACCATTTTGTACTGAAATGACATCGTGATCCAACGTTCGGAATAATGTGGTAATTTCGTTTCCACGTGTTTTCGGAGTCAACGGAGCATGGAAAGCAATTTATTGTGAAAACTCGGATTTTTGTCGGTTTAATAGTAATTGCGTTTATGTCATTTATTTTATCAGAGACATTTGAATGAAGAATCTCAATAAAATTGTTTCTTTAAGGCATTACCGGTAATCTTATTGAATGGTACTTCTAACCAGAAAACAAGTCTAAAATTCTATTTGTTCTAGTGGGAAAGGTACGAATATTTTATGTTTTAGCTTAGTTTATTAGGTCCTTGTAAATTAAATTAAATTTTTCTTTCTTAATGAACGTTTTTTTAAATTATTTTATCTCCAGAGAAGGCGCTTAATAGATTGTATCAAATTTACTTCCCCAAGCCTTCATTCTGAGTTTCATAATGAAAACCGAAATATTAAACAAGCTTGTTCCCAATCTAATTTTAATAGCTCAGTTCGTCAGTAGGCACCGTATTGTAAATATTTTATATGAGCATGAGCGTAATGTAAATGGAGATAACATGTATTTAATGTGTAAATAGAAAGTTAATTATCTCTATAATATACTGTTTGACGAACATTATTTACCTACTAAGACAATATTGTATTACGTAGATATTAATGTATGATGGAAGGTATTTATTTGTGTTTAGTGTTGGCTCAAAAGCTCATGTAAATTACCAAAACCTTGATAAACGTTACATTGAATATGGCTGTCAGTTTAACACTTATTTGCAGAGATTTAAATCGTTAGATAGGCCCTTATCGTAGTGAGACCGAGCAGTGATTGTTGTCAAGCGAAGTGAGTGAGCTCACTCGTTTGGAATCAGTGCATTGATTGTTTTTGTGGTATGCTTGTTCTCGCAAGTTTGTGCAATGTGATTGCACAATCCATGGCAGCTAGGTTTATTGACAAAAACACTTATCTACTCATTTATAGTGTGCGTGCGTCGGCATTTGGCTAACGCACGCATTCAAAGACAAAGCCATAGTTTTTGGGCGTAAGGACGTATCTACTAATGATTTAAATCTTTGCTTTTCTATTTTGCCTTAATAAGTTTTTGTGAATAAAGGCCTAAATCATCTCTACGAAAGTGAAGTATATATCTAGAAGAAGAACTATCAAACTAAGATCAAGTACATTCAGGTAATTTAAGTATTCGAAAGTTTACAGCATTTGGCTCTATTATTAGGTGAAACTTAATAATAAAATTGTTCGGATAATGTGAAAAAAATTGTAAATAAATGCTTTTGAATACGACTTTTTTCTTTATGCTTCGAATTATATGGTGTCGGTAGGCTACATCTGTGTGTTCCCACATTCATTATAGGGACTGGGTTTTTATTCCTTACGTGAAGGAATGACACTTATGGATTGAATTTCCAGTAATTTTCTTACTAAACACTGGTTGTGGAAAGATTATTTCTTTGTGGTACCGTAGAGTTTGAAATACAAGTGCTTTGTGATTGGTAAACCTTGGATTATAGTAAGCGGACATTATTAAAGGTTGGTTCCTGAACTTGATAGGTTTATACGTACTGATGATACCGTAACTCAAACTCAAATCGTTTTTTCGCTTAGAACATGGGTAGGAAGTAAATATAGTGTTGGTCGAAAGATACAATGCGTCACCTTATTCTGTTTTTTGAGCATACAATAGAATATAAATAATGAAAGCTACAAAGAACCACAGTTAAAGTACCAAAATTTTGAAAATTGTCTTAAAAAGGGACAATTGGAATTCCTTTTTTAAAGTGCATTTTCCCCCCTTATTTTCCTTTACGTGGGCGCGGCGATTTCGAAAAATAAACGAAATGGCGACTAATGTTAGGGCAAAACTTTTAAAACCCCTTTATGGAAACCTCATGTTACCAGTGAACAAGCACGAACTATGCTTTTCAAGCATTTTCAAAATAAACGTAATGAATAAAGAACCTTACGGCTGAAAATGCACAATAAAGCAAACCCAAAACCAAGTTTGGCGGTTCAATGAATCATTCTGAATAACTATGATATGACTGTGATTACAACGGAGCGTGTAAAATGTTAGTTAAAACCATTTCGGTTTTCACAACGCACATTAGCTTTTATTTTAGTAGCTAACTTTTTGCAACAGTAGCAGCAAACTTTGCCCTACCAGAGTCTGGTTCAAAATGAAGCTGGTCCATTCGTTCACGGCTTATTATAAACGATAACTTAGCTGGACTCATTTGTGCGTGGAATTGTTGAGTTGTATAAAAAGTTTGGAACTTCCGTTGTAAGTCTTAGCTTTGCCAAATGGTATGGAAACGTAAATCATTTTATTATTACCCATATGGGGAAGATAATTCATGTCTAACATGAAAAAAATGCTGGACAATCCACACAGAATCATCTAGCCACAATCTATACAGATCTTGTGTTAGGGAATGTGTTATGATGATGACTAATAACTTTTTCGAATACATTACTTAAATATACAAAGATACTCAGGACACCCGGAACATATGTATATTTAAAGATCGTACAAACATTTGTCTCGCGGCGGGAATCAAACCCGCAACCTTTTATGTCGCAGGTGGACCTTTGCCCGTCGCGCCACATTGGTTGTCAAGATGGTTGAGGTTTGTGATAAAATCAGTGCAGTAGTCACCTAGCTCGTCACATAGGTGACGACCTCTGTAGCGTGGTGGGCGAAGGTCCGCCTGCGACACAGGAGGTTGCGAGTTCGATTCCCGCCTCGGGACAAATTGTACGATCTGCAGATATTTGTTCAGCGCGATCTGGATGTTTTCTATGTATAATAAAAAATATATATCTATGTAGTGTATTGTATTATGTATATCAGTTATCTAGTACCCATAACACAAGCTCTGCTTAGCTTGGGGCTAGATAATGCTGTGTGGATTGTCCAGTATATTTATTATTATTTATTTTATTATTATAGGTATTTTTTTTGTCAAGGCTATTTTTTATTCTATTTTGGTCAAGCGTTTGACTGCCAACTCACTTTAAGAAAGTGAAATGTGGCTTAAGATGGAGAACGCTTTTCCAGGAGGAACTTAGTTATCCTGGATTTGAAGACTCCAAGATTATACTTTATGGCCTTGTTTACACAGATGCGGTGCACGGGCCCCGTCATCGCAAACACAAACATATCGGAATGTATGGATAGGCGGGGGATGTGTAGAGTGGCTGTGAACGCTGAGTGTGACTCATAATCTGTAAAAGTAAGGAAAATATTTAGAAAGAAACCTTGCAAATGTAATGGAGCTTCTAAACGACAAAGTTGTATTTCACAAACTTGTAAGGCTTACTAAAAAACGCGTATTTCCTGGAACAAGTTTTATGAAATTTCCGCACACTTTTCTTCCTAGGCCCGACTACCCGCGAGTGAGCGGAGAAAGTAACCGAATGCCAACCGAGCGATCAAGTGCTTTCTCTCTCTTTTCACTTTGCCTCTTTTTCTAATATTGCGCTGGATGAAACAACAAGCCTTTCAATCACGCTCGCGTTGACGATAGCAGGACCGGGAAGGGCCATCGTAAGTCAAACAAATGAGTGTAAAATCGCTTCTCCGGAAATCTACCAAAGCCTTATTATGTTTGAATTTAGCTGCACGCGCTGTCATACAGCGGGGCAATGCAGCCAGCGTAGCGGGAACGCGACGACTGGTATTGATATGGAATAGTTGAGCTATCTGTAGATTATTCGCGACAGTCGGAATTATTCAGCTCAATTGTTTTAACTGTAAATAGGTCGTTGTTCTTATTTATTCAAAAAGGCCTAAAATGCCTTTTTTTGCCTTTATCTCTTTAACTATTTAAAATTTTATGTACCTCTAAGGTTGCCTTACGGATTAAACTCGTTTTTTTTTGTGGGCTGTACCCAGGGTGGACAAATAAAAAAGTGGTCAAATCCACAAATGGTCGCCTAATGGCGATTTTGTAAGCACCTGAAACCCATATTCTTGATTCGAACAAAATGTGTTCGAATCAAGAATAGGTCATATCTAGATGAAGTCACATTAAGAAATGGTCACTGACCGTCTGAAGGGTCCCGAGAGCTGGGGACTATCGGGTGCAGGGCATCATCATTGCCATACAGGGGCTATGCAGGCAGTGTCCTGGGGGACGCTTCAGACTGGTATTGTAATGGATCAGTTGAGCTGAACCTGTAGATTGTTTATTCAAACTTGACTAACAGAACTACCAACATTCCAAAACGTCAAACATTAAACAATCGAAGGGTTAGTAGAATATAAATTATAAAGAACTACTTACAGCTTTCCGCAGTTAGTTCAATTATTTATATTGTAAATACTAGTTTGAATTTGTTTATTTTATTTGATTGTTATTTTCTTTGTTAATAAATGTTCATCTTTATATCAGTAAACCATTTACGATTCAGTTTTTAGGATTCAAAATATGAATTCCCATAGGGTTTATAAAACCCTTCTATAATTTTATTCTCTGAACTCACTGCGTATAAGAAGAGACATTACCATTCAAAAATAATTTCTAAGGATAAAGGCCAATAGCCCAGTAAAATTGTAATAAAATAATAAGTATTTTGCCCTGCGAATAAGCATTAACCCTAAAAGAGATTACGATGAAGAAACGGCCGATACGTACCGAATTTCGCAAGATTGTTACAGCTAATATTTTTGAAGGAAGTCTGAAGATTCATAACGGGAGAGCACGAAGATAATTATGGTGAATTATGGTGAAAATATGAACAGAAATTTATCACGACAAGGTATAAATAAAACTTTTAAATCCATCAAAGTTATTAAAACTCACTAGCAGTGCCTTCAGTTATTCCGTGATCATGGCGCATGAAACTGTGCCGAAATATTGTAAAGCTCAAAACTCAAATCATGGTAAATAAACCGTTGTAAATAACTTTAGGATAAAAATATTGATAAAAATAAAGTGCTCATGTCTCACTCTATATTCTATAATAAAAAAATAACTGTATTAAGATTAAATCCATTCATTCAACGATTGAATTTTTTTTAAATAATATCCTTATTTAAAAGGAAATACAATCATTTCATAAAAGTATATTCATTTATTGAAAATGGAAATTGCAATCAAATTAAAACTAGTATTTCCAGTTGAAACAATTGAGCTAACTGCAGTCTGTTGCAAACAATCTACAGGTTGCTTAGCTGAAAAGCAAATAGTTATTGATTCATGTTAATGAATTTATCGGAATATTCGTTTTATTATCACTATTTCAAAGGTTCAGTAGCTAAGCTTTTCGCAAATTCCTCCGTTTCACGGAACAAAACAAGCTCTATTTAAGATACTTTCTAGCTTGGTACTATTTATCCAAAGAAATAACACAGGTTCTGTAAAGTTAACAAAACTAGAATACCATGTTGACCCATTTCCGGAGAAATTAAAATAACCTACCCACCTGTTCTTCGAACAGAACAAAGCTTGACCTGATTTCCTGAGAAATAAGAATTAGTTCCTGGGTAAGTATTACCTGACCTCGCTCGGTTTTAGAATCCAAGATATTTATTGACCACAAATGGGTTTCAAAACCTAATAGATATTGGTGGAAAATATTGAATCACTATTAATTGAAGTGAATTAGAGTTATTTGCACCTTATTTCTTGTTTGATAGTAATAACTATTTATCGAGCTGTTTATAAATTTGACTTGTCTAAGTGCTTGTTTTGTAAGTCTAAAGAAATAAACAATTTGACTCTGACTCTGACTATCTAGGTATCAAGGTATCTTAACTCGCATTTTTCTGGTATTTCGCATGTCCCACAGACAATAACTGTGGGTGACTTTATGTATAATACATAGTTATATCACAGTTTATACTGTAAATAATTGAGTTTTAACTTAACTAGTAATTTGTATTTTAAGTTTTAATTTGTTTTTTGTTTATCTTTTTTAACTCTCTTCTTTATAGACGTCGCCTATGCCGCCCCGCGAACCCCGCCAGCAGAGAGGTTAATAAATAAATAAAATAAAATAAATTCATCGGAGCAAATCCTTGGTTCGAAACCATTTTTGGTTTCGACAACTTTTATTCATGATTTACTTCGACTCTCGTTCGTTTTGGAACTAAAATTTACGAAGCACGTGTGCAATTATGCGTTGTTAAAGATTTTGCTTTGTTTTTTTTTCTGAGTTGTTACCTAGCTGTTATCTGTTATCTGAGTTGTTTACTTTATAATAATATCATTAATAACAGATAACAGCTAGGTATCTGTTATTAATGATATTATTATAAAGTTTCCATACATAAATGTCTTTTATATATAAAAGAAAAAGAAAGTTAAAAGTTTTTTCGATCAGTAGGCCTAGGCCAAGTGTCTCATTGAGGCATCGAACCCATTCACACACACACCCATATAAAAGCTGAAACGAAGCAGTCAGTCACCAAAAGTCCCGCTCCGATACAGGAGCTGGGCTGGTTAGGGCCTGCTTAGGGGATAATGCACAATACACTCCTATGCGAGAGGTCTGTACAGATCTTAGTTCCCCCACTTAGAATTAGAATTGGAATGTCTAGTTAGAGTAGAAGAGACAATAATTAATTTTGTTTTAAAAAACTATAAACCAATTCCAATTTTCATAGTTTATTCATGGATTTTCATGGATCCCATTGTCAGAACTGAACCAAATTAAAAAGGGAGAGGATGATTCTGATAAAATAATAATATATATATATATAGATATAGCCATGGGCACTTAGTTGATCAAACGTGCCATATAGGTAGTTATTATTTGATCCGTTTTCACTTGTTGATCCGGGTGGTATTTGTTGATCCAATGCCGCATCACCGTGAGCACGTGGATCCGAACGGAGCCACAAGTGCCACCATCAGTAATAATAATAATTATGTGTTTTTTATACAAATCCACCTTTTTTGCGTTTTAGCACAAGTTGATCCGATTCAAATGAGCCAATCAGAGCCCACCGCGCTCAGCCATTGGTTGCTTGCGCCCTGAGCCTTTTGTTTTACCTAAATCTGATACTTTAATTATTATCAGTTAGGTTCTCTGTTGATGTTTGTAAAAAATCTCTAGAAGATTTGTTTCTTGCAGGTTTGTTTGATAAATTCCAAGCAGAACAACTAAAGTGCGGATCTACGTTCCGATTTTTCAAAATTTCAAAGGAAATTTAAAAGGGTGTTCAAAATGTTCAAATGTACCAACAACTTGTTTATGTTATAAGTCAGTTAGTGTTCGTAGTCACTTTCTACAATACCTTCAGGAAGCATAAGAGCGATACAATTTTTTTAGGCCGCGACAGCATGGCTCAGTTATTAAGTAAGTAATAAATAAATACACATGTTTTTTACTAGAGCACTCCCTATCATCGACGATAGATGTGGCATGACGGGTGACGAAGGTCCGCCTGCTATTGTTGCGGATTAGATTCCGGCCTAGGGTCAAATGTATGCCACTTCAGCTTGCAAATTCCTTAAGCTATTCCGATAACTTTGGTTCTCTGTCGGATGTATTCGTTACGAATCCTATCCTTCAGAGACTCCGAGCTTAGCTCTTTTCATAGCTCGATGAGCGACTTTAAACTGGTGGACCAGCCCTATCGTCAGTGTCCACGTCTCAGCTCCGTAGGTCATGACGGGTAGGACGCACTGATTGAAAACTTTCGTTTTCAAGCATTGCGGTATGGATGACGAGAAGACTCGACGTAGTTTTCCAAACGCTGCCCAGCCTAGCTGGATGCTCCTCTTGGCCACCTTCTCAAAATTGTTTTTACCCAACTGCAGAATTTGTCCAAGGTTGTGTACTCGGAAACAATTTCCAGAGGGTGTCCATGTACTACGACCGGTCCCGGATCAATGAGGCCATTGATCATGATTTTGGTTTTATTCAAATTCATGCCGAGACCGATGCATCGCGAGGCTAAAGCTAGGCCGTCCAGCATCTGGTTCAGCTCCTCCAGCGACTCTGCCATTACGACTATGTCATCAGCGAATCGAAGGTGTGAGATGTAATCGCCGTTTATGTTAATGCCCTTACCTTTCCAGTTCAGCGTCCTAAACATATCTTCCAACGCGCTCGTGAACAGTTTCGGGGATATAACATCCCCCTATCTCACTCCTCTGCGCAGTCGGATGGGTTTGGACTGCTGGTCCTGTACTTGGACACTTATGGTTGCGACGTCGTAGAGACATCTCAGCACCTCGACATAACGATAGTCTACTTGGCATCGCTGTAAGGATTCCAGATGAACAGCCCAGGTTTCGACAGAGTCAAAGGCCTTCTCATAGTCCACAAAGGCCAGACACAGGGGCTGATTATACTCTTCGGACTTCTGTATAATCTGCCTCACTGTGTGTATGTTGTCTATGGTGCCATATCCTCCGCGAAACCCGGCCTGTTCCGGTGGCTGGTGACAGGGGCTCCTCCGGCTTTCAAAAGCTCTGATGTTATGCCGTCCTCACCGGGGGCTTTTCCATTTCTAAGCTGCCTCAGAGCTAGCACAATCTCGTCTTGACTAATGTCTGGCAGTTCTTGAATCGTGGTCGACTCGTTGGGAACGAGGGGCATGTGCAGGTATAATCGGCCATAGAAATCCTCTATCTCGGCGGATATCTCCAGCTTTGACAAAACGGTCCTCCCATCGTGCGTTTTAAGCTTCGTCAGGTGGCTCCTGCCAAGCTGCTGAGTGAATACTTTGGACCCTCGGTTTCGGTCTTTTGCCTCTTCAATGAGGCGTGTGTTGGAGCTCCGAAGGTCGCGCCGTACCATCTTCGCAATTCACTTGTTCAGGTCTGACCTGTCTGACGAAGTTGCTTGGGTGGTTTCCCGTCTTTTTGCCATAGCCCGAGAGTCTCATCCGAGAGTTTGGATTTCTTGCCAGTACGCTGCTTTTGGCAGAACCTGATGCCCTCGTTCCTCACTCAACGTTTCGACCAGATTGTGTAGGGTCTCGTCAGCGTCATCAGTGGAATCCAAGGCAGCGAATCTATTCCCGAGAAGCTGCTGGAACTTCTCGGTGCCCGCCATGATTTGGCTGTTCATGACGGTTTCTTTCAAGCTTTAAGTTGATATTCAGAGAGCCTCGGAGCAGTTTGTGATCAGATCCGGTATTGAACCTGTTGTTCACTGAGACATCTCTGAATAATGTGCTTGCTATCCGTCATGATGAAGTCGATCTCATTTTTAGTCACAGTGTCGGGGCTTCGCCATGTCCACTTCCTTTGGGGCTGTTTCCTAAAGAAAGTGTTCATTCAGAATAGCCCCTCTTTCTTAAGGAAGTTGACAAGCATTAGCCCCCTGTGATTCCTAACTCCATAACCATGCGGGCCTACTCGGGATTCGTTGCCAGTCCGGATTTCCACCTTGCCGTTGAAGTCCCCCATAACAACGTTGAAGTCAGCCTTAGTGGTGTTTTGTAAGGCTTTGGTAATGTCTTCATACATACCCTCTACTTCATCATCCGAGTGTGCCGAGGTCGGTGCGTAGACCTGAATTACCTTCATGCTATACCGCTTGGATAGCCGAAGGATCAGGTACGCTACGCTGTTCGACACACTGGAGACTTCTTGAACGTTGTTAGCGAGGGTCATATTAACGAGGAATCGGCGATATGCTAGGTATGTTTCTACGGCACATGAACGGCACGCAGCATTTTGGCAGACAACCGCTCGAAAAAAGTTATTTTCTGACCATAGAGTAAAGTAATTACCTATGTGTATGACTTCACCTAAATGAGAGGTAGTTATGTTTTGAGCAATTTTATTTTCCTTTCATTCAGAATCTTTTATTCAGATCCAAGGCAACAAATCTGTTTTCGAGAAGCTGCTGAAAATCCTCGGTGACCGCCTTGATTTGAATTGGGTGAGGTCGGGGCGTGAACTTCGTCAGATGGTTTCTTTCAAGCATTAAGTTGATATTCAGGGAGCCTCGAAGCAGTCGGTGATCAGATCCGGTATTAAACTTGTTGATCACTAAGACTTGAATATAATGCTTGCGTCATGAAGAAGTCGATCTAATTTTTGTCACAGTGTCGGGGCTTTGCTACACCCACTTCCTTTGGGGTTGTTTCTTAAAGATGGAGTTCATTAAGAACAGCCTATCCTTCTCAAGGAAGTTTACAAGTATTTGCCTGTGATTTATTACTCCATAACCATGCGGGGCCCATTTAGGTTTCGTTACCAGTCCGGGTTCCACCATGTCGTTAAAGTCTCCCATAACAATGTTGACGTAAACCTTAGTGATGTTGGGAGAGGCTTTGGATGGCATCATCAGAGTGTGACGAGGTCGGTGCGTAAACCTGAATTACCTTCATGCTATACCACTTGGATAGCGAAGGATCAGGTACGATACCCTTTTCGACACATTGTAGATTTCTTGAACGTTGTTAGCGAGGGTCATATTAACGAGGAATCCTTCGCCACCCTGGGATGTCTTATCAACCTCGTGAAAGTAGAGAAGATGGCCCGAGTCTAGGGTTTCTCCCCCTCTATGCGGCCTTCACATTATTCCAGAACATGCCACTTAATGTTCTCTAACTCCACTTCCAACTGCGCTAGATGATGGTCAAGCCTCAGACTTCGTCCTATAAACGTCGCAAGGGCCAGTTTTTGAGTTATGCAGGGTAGCCTGACGTATCGTGGGGATTCTTAGCACTAGCCTTTGGGGGATAATGCCCATAATCAGCGTGGTCACTGGGCAAGCAAACTTACGGTGTCGCTTATGTCTAACATCCTCAAGATGTATTTGCTAAGCACTGTTTCTTATGCTTCATTACCTTTTGTCTTAAAGGCGTGAATAGTCACATATAATTATTTACCTATTAATAATTATTCTACAGTTATGTGACTAATGCCCTATTTTCGATTTTTTTTATTTTTTCATGAGGATATCAAATGTAGCTTAGTCTTCTGTACTCTTAGTTTTTTTCTGTCTAGATGCCCCCATTACGTCAAATGGAAAATAAAATCAATTGATCTTAGCGACTCAAAAACACATAAAACAATGTCAAATCAATCAAGTAAATGAAAGTGCCAATGAAAGCTTTTACTTTTTAAAATTCTCTGCTTCTCTGCAGCTCTTTTGAACAATTTGGTGTATGCCGGTTACGCCCTTTAAGCATTGACACATATACGGAGCCAACAAATACTGAACCTTTTAAGCCTCGATATATACGGAGTCAACAAATACTGAGCTTTTTAAGAGTTGACATATACGGACCCAACAAATACTAATTCTTTTAAGCGTCGATATGAATAGAGCCAACAAATACTGAACTTTTAAGCGTCGATATAAACGGAGCCAACAAATACTGAACCTTTTAAGCGTCGATATAATATGGAGCCAACAAATACCGAGCCTTTTAAGCGTCGTTATATATGGAGCCAACAAAAACTGAAGTTTGTACGAAAAATATATCTACGTTACTAAATATACAGTTTCGTTTTATCGGATCAAACAAAGCTCTAATTTTGATAATATAAATCGATAAGATCAACATACGACTTAGAATTTAGGTATATAAAACGGAGCCAACAAGTGTTAGAGCGTTTCAGAATTTTGGCCGTTACGGAGTCGATTAAGTTCGAGACCGTTACGAAAATAATGTCGAGTACATCACTTTCTCGATGAATACGTTTGGCAACGTCGCCCTCAAATTTGCGCCGTTGCCACTCCGGTCAAGATCTATGCAACCGGAGTCGAGTTATAAGGGGGAAATGGTGGAGTCAGGAATGCACGACAATTGGGCTGGATCAACTTAGTGCCCAAGTTGGTATTTATATATATATATATATATATATATATATCTAATTCATCATGGTTATTAACACTAAAGTTATTTACAATGGGATATATGATTTGAGTTTTGAGCTTTCAATCATGGTAAATATCCCATTGTTAATGACTTAAGTGTATAGATTACCTATGGATATGTATGGATTTAAGTTTTATTAGTAATAAGCCATTTATAAAGTTAGCACTTCTCTATAATTAGTTCAGCAATTCGTCTAGAAGGAATCAATACAGAGGCAAACACTGCTAAAAGGTCTTCAGTATTTGAGTAGTAGAAAGTTTGAAAATTGTGGTCAGAGTCGTGCAGTGGCTGAGCACTGAGAGTTTAATAATAGTAAGCTTTGTGGTTCAGGGAGTGGTCATACAGACAACGTAGAAGTAAAAGTTGTATACAGTTAGTTTTAAAATCCAACACATTTTCTGTATTTCTCTTCTTCCTATGTTCTTTGTGAACTTAACAAAATTTTCAAAGATGTTTTTGTTTGTTTTGTGCTTTCAGCGAAACCAGTGTTTTATCATGAAGATATTCAAAAATGGGGAAAAAATGGACTTAAAAAAAATATATTCCAGTTTTCCCATGAAGAAGATTTGTCAAGAAAAAAAACTAGAATAACCTAAAAAAATACGTTAATCTTTTGAAATTTCAAAACAATAATTATATTGTAAGCCTTCTAAAACTTAAACTGAGCTCCCTATTCGTAAATTTAAACTGTACATAAAACGAAATCTTATCAAGAAAGCCTATTACTCCATAGATGATTACATTAATGATGTTAATGCTTTGCCGGATGTCGCCCAGTTCCACACCGACAATAGTATGTAAGACCAGTTAGACTAGTAACTGGTCTTAGTTATGCTAAAATTGTATGAGTTGATGAGCCATAAACTTGCTAGTTGTTTCTTTTTCACTTCTTCCGCTAGTGGACAAAAAAATTAAGTTAATTAGAGCCACTTGCACTCTTATTTGATAGTAAATACTATTTATCAAGCTGTTTATATAGTAAAAATTTGACTTGTCTAAGTGCTTATTTTGTAAGTCTAAATAAATAAACGATTTGACTCTGACTCTGACTCTGAACTGGAATAAAAATATAATGTGTTAGTTATCCCTCTAACGAAAAATCTCCAATGAAGGGAAAAAAACTAGTATAAAAATGTTGAAGTCCACTTTTCTCCCTTAGAGTAGGATATCAGGACCGAAAACTGGAATAACCCAAGAATACACGTATAAGAACAGGAATATAAAAAACAAGTTTCTTCTTCCAAAAAAAAAACAAAATTCTAGAACAAATATCAAGCCCCTCGATGTCCCTTTCCGTTTGGAACACGATTTCCGTGGCACCTTGTACAACAGCAAAGAAGCTACTAAGAACTGTAGAATTTTCATCATGGTGATGTTCGTGATGATGCCAAAGATTTCTATCACTAGTGTATAAATCGCCAGTACCGTTTATTAGATATCAAATAACCTTATGAGTTTACTTACTAATAAATTAAAAAGATAGTGAAACGTGGTCGGCCACATCTTCGCTTTCCATCAGGTTAGAAAGCGGTCAAAAGAAGAGTACACAATCTGTCTGCATTATACTGTGTAACCGAATACTCAAATGCAGCTCTTTGGGGATAGGTGTGCGATCTCCAACCCGCATTCCCAGCGTGGGGATTATGGGCATTACCCACCATTAGATAAACGCCAGCAAGGTGCTTATCAGGTGGAGGCCTGCGTCCAGCAGTGGATCAATACAGGCTGTTGAGTCAGGCACGTCTCAAGTGACCAAGATTTGACAGATTTTCATGGAAAACTGTCAAAAAATTTATCTTGAGACGTGCTTACCTATCTGAGTTGCGTTTGAATATTCGGGCGTGACTGTCTGTACTGTAAAGTAGGCAGAGCATTTAGATTAAACGGTCTGCCTACTTTAGTACTACTGTGCTTTAGGATCCTGACCATTCATTATATGGCTATTTTTAAACGACTTCAAAAAAGGAGGAGGTTCCTAATTAAACTAGTTTTTTTTTTGTAACTCCGAACTTTTGACAATTGGTCTAGTTCTGACAATAGCATCCATAAGAAGACTATAAAATTGAAGTCGGCTAATAGTTTTTTTGCCAACCCAATTATATTATCGTACATTACAGTAGGGCTGTTGAACATAGTAGAGACCTACAGTACAGTTTTAATTCAGAGTAGAGTATCTGTAAATCGCTAACAGTATCACCCAGGCTCTTTTAGTTGGCAATATGCTATATAATCGAATGAACGTGTTGACGAATACATGAATTCGT
The DNA here is from genome assembly GCA_955876795.1 of Eupithecia tripunctaria. Lineage (NCBI taxonomy): Eukaryota > Metazoa > Arthropoda > Insecta > Lepidoptera > Geometridae > Eupithecia > Eupithecia tripunctaria. The sequence goes on from OY041614.1 coordinate 9,165,652, forward strand.
TTTGCAGTTTCACTGAGTAAACATTGCTTAAGTTGACTGTGGAAGGTTTATCCTTGTTTCGGCATAAAAAGCTTTGGTTATTTGTATTAAAAAGTTACCTTACATCTGAAATACGTAACCCACCCCAGCTTTGCACAGTTACGAGTATCAGAGTAATTTGTTATCGGAGGAAGGCTGTTACTCCACTACACAGTTTTTAAGGTGCATACACAAATGAAAGTGGCGCTCCCCCTACTTTTTATCCCATAAATTAGTTCCCGTGGGCAGCTAGTATACAATAAACCCTAATGAATTATGCACCTATGACTTCCTCTGAATTAACTCAGTCCATTGGTGAGTCTTAAGCAAATATCCGTACTTTGTTTTATTATAATGTGTAGTGATATGGAGACCGTGACTCGGCCAAAGTAGTTATAGGACGCCCTCCTGCCAGGTTGTGGTAAAAGACGACCTGCGAAAGACTGGAGGGAGGTGCTGAATGCGGCAAGCTAAAAAGACAAAGCGCTATGGTGCTGATTCGGGAAGGCGTATGTCCAGCAGTGGACTAACAGGCTGATGATGATGATGATGCTGTGGCTCGCGACGTGTTTCGGACCGAAATCAAACAAAAACGATTTCCATTCTAGTAGAGCGAATAAAATATTCCTGATACGTTTCAATTATTTGCTCTGAATTCGATTAAATTAGCTGCTTTCCTACTTCGCGGAACATGATTGATTGCTTTAGGCATTAGACACAAAATTAAGTTTGCTTTAACGCACCCTGTTTCTAATGCATTAAAAAAGTAATTTCGAAGGTGACTTGATAAAACTGTCAAAAAGACCTGCTGTTGAGAAATGAATGGATAATTAAATACAATTTTTATAGAGATATTATTTCGTTTTGATGAATTTCGTTAAGTGCTGTGCTTCATTTTAAGAAAATGTTTACAATTACGAATACTTTGAAAAGTTTGTACAAAGATTGCGAAAGTAATTTCGAAGTTTTAATTTTGAAGTTATCAAGTTGTGACAATATTATATTTTATAATTTTCGCATTGTGTTTTGATTAAAATCTGTCGTATACCAGTCTTTACCGTCGAAAGAGTGGGTTTCTACACGATAAAAATTCTTAGGTAACTCCACCTTCACTGCAATAAATTGTCAGGACTGCAGTGTACAATACATTTTCGAGAGAATTCTAGAATTGAGGTTCTGTAAGTAAAGGTATTTACTGTACGTTTCAAAGACAAGGTCTCATTTACAGGTATTGCATACATGGGACCATCATCCATGACTAGAACAATAACGATATGTATCGAAAAAATCCTTTTTGTTGAGCTAAAAATAAACAGGGATTATTTTAACCTGCGGGAATGCTGCCCTACCATCGTATTACCCAATGCCATTTCTATAATTCCCTTATACCTTGAAATTAGTCTACTTTAACCTTAAAATTTGTCACGGAGCCGTAGGAAACGGCCTTTAGCTGAATTCGGCTGCCGGACTAACCTCAAAATGGCCAGGTCATAACCAGTAACAGGCCAGGGCATAACCATCTAAACAGTTAGATTAGCTTGCCAAGCGTTCGTAGCAATGTATTTATTGCGTTTATCTCAGGTGCACCTTTTAGAATTACCGGTGAGACGATGCCTTCCTGTCCCAAATACGCCTGTCAGACCCTTATCAAGCCGTAATTATACATTACCGTCGTTTTCATTCCGTTCTGCCGATATCGTGGTTACTGTAGTGACAGTTCTACATCACTATTGCTTTAGGTTTGGGAAAATACCTCCTGAATTTGAAACTTTGTGAAAATACAGTAATTACGGTGAGCATAGTATTAAATACCTACCTAATACCTGGTTACTTTCAGGGATATCCAAATAATACAATTAGATCAAGCAATTAACTTATATTCATGTGAAAGAAAGAACTAGTTTTTTAGTTAAACCCGAGCTGGTTAGTATCTGGCGCAGCGCATCAGCATTGCCATACAGCGGAGCAATGCATTCAGCGTCTTGGGTATGCTTCCGACTGGTATTGATATGGATTTATTTATTTAATTTTTTTTTATTTGGAGAACAAACAGTTTAACACACTTTAGCAATAAACTCAGATACAAATTTTTAACAATTTATATGTCCTCGCATATATTATATAAGCTAAAAGTTTGCTTGCTTGCTGAGAAGTGAACAAAATAATAATAAATATAATAATAATTGATCAGTTGAACTACCTGTAGATTGTTTGCAACAGTCTGCAGTTAACTCAATCGTTTTAGTTGTAAATATTAGTTTTAAATTATTTCTAGTTAATACAATTTGAATGAATACATCACGCGAAACAGTTTCTCGATCAGTTGAAGCGAAGGTATGATTCCACGTTCCACCCGCAAATATGGTAACAGATTCCCAAATTTGGTCGAAATGCGGGTCATTTCGCCCTGAACTGTAGTCAAGTGATAGATAAAAAAAACCTTTTAAAGCAATCATTAACTAGCATCTCAAAAAAGGGTATATTTAAGTTTAAAATTGTTGGTTCTTTAAATTACGACAGACTTCAGTGATCGTTCAATCTTCGCCGAGAACAGTTGTGTCACACGCGGTCGCACGTATGCGCGCGTAGATACCAATAGTGAAACGTGCTAACGCATCATAACAAAGCTGTCGCGACGGTCGCCCGTGCTATGATGACCTTAGCCATCATCGCGTGAGGAATGTGCGCGGACAGCAAATTATATTGCTAAGGCGACGATAATACGTGCCTCAACAATGTCTACACCTACCAAGCTACCATGCAGCGTAAAGCTGAAAACCGATACTGAACATATGTTGTACCAATACTTTATAGAAGCAGAGAGCCGCTATAAAGAAGAGAAACAAGTGCGAGAAAATTTTGAAAGCCTTGTAAAAGACCTTACGAATCAAATTGAAATCCTGCAGCAGCAGCTCAAATGTGTAATGGAACAAAAAACTGTGCCGCCACCAACCGCAACAATGGAAACTTCATCTGCTGGTGTTGAATACGCCACCGACGAAGAGGAACTTGCCAGAGAAACGGAGTGGATAAGAACCAAAGCGAGGAAAAACGTAAATTGAACACCTCACCTACACTCTCACCGCAAGAAGTCAACAAGCCTTCTTCAACAGAAAAAACCAAGAAAGTCCCCTCCCCACCACCTATTATAGTGGATGGGGTAAGCAATTACCAAACGTTTTATGACTTTTTGTCAGGAAACCAGCCAGCAGGAACTTTCACCATAAAGATGATGACCGGTGACTGCGTGAAAATAAATGCTTGTAATGAGGAATCGTACAAGTGCATCACAAAAACATTATCCGATAACGACTGCCTCTGGCACTCCTACGAAAATAAACAAGAGAGACCGATAAGAGTGATGGTTAAAAAATTACCATCCTCCTGCAAACCAGAGAGAATAATAGATGACCTAAAAGCCAAAGGTTACAAGATTGAAGATGCAGTAAATAAGCTCAGCTGGAAAAGTAAGGAGCCACTTAATATGTTTATGCTTACATTCAATAACCAAGAGGAAATTAAAAAAGTATACGATATTAGATACATACTAGGGTGTATGGTAGACATTCAACCACTAAGATCAACGAAACTGATCCCCCAATGCAAAAGGTGTCAGGCCTATGGACATACACACAAATACTGTTCTAAGGAGCCAAGGTGTGTTAAATGCACGGGAAAACATCTTACTATAGATTGCAAAAAACCTGCACAAGACAAGCCGAAATGTGTTCACTGTGGTGAGCCACACCCGGCTAACTACAGAGGCTGCATGATAGCTAAAGAAATGCAGTAAATCCGTAACAAGTCAGTGAAAAAGCCAGCCGTGCAGCAACATCAGGTCGCGAAACCACTGGTAAGTGACAAACTACCTACATCTAACCAGAATAATCGCAATACAAGGCCCATCAGCGTTACCAAAAAAAACATAACTTATGCTCAGGCGGCTGCTAGATGCACTACCACCGCCCAATGCAACGAGCAGTCGAAGCAGTCGGAAAACAACAAACTAGATGAAATCCTCAAACTCATGACAGCATTCGATGCACGTTTGAAGAAAATTGAAAATAGCACTAAACCTGCTATAACGAAGGCTAAACAATGATTAACACAATCAAAATAATGGCTTGGAATTGCAATGGGCTACAGAAACACCAGCACGAGTTGCAAGTAGTCCTTGATATAGAAAACGTAGATGTGTGTCTCATATCTGAAACACACTTTACTAAGCAATCACACATAAAGTTTAAAGGTTATAAAGTCTATCATGCCTTGCACCCAGCTAATAAAGGAAGAGGTGGTAGTGCAGTTATTATAAAGGACAAAATCAAACACTATGAAAGTAGTAAATATGAAGAGCCAGATATACAGTCTGTTTCAATTATCATTAACACCAAACGATTTCCTCTTACGGTGGCGGCCATTTACTGTCCACCGCGATACACAATTGGCAAACATACCTACCTAGATCTCCTAAAGTCGTTTGGGGAGCGATTTGTATTAGGAGGTGACTTCAACGCCAAAAATACATACTGGGGCTCCAGACTTACAAATACAAAAGGGAGAGAGCTACTAAAAGCTGTAAAAGAAGCCAAAAGTGATGTCATTTCAACGAGATCACCTACCTACTGGCCGACAGATCCGAAAAAGATACCCGACCTGATAGACTTTTTCATTTATAAAAACATAGCGCCTGACAACCTTAAAACAGAACAGAGCTACGATATGAGCTCTGACCACTCTGCTATATACTTAGAAATCAGAGAACAAGTTGTACAGAAAGAAAACACTTTGTCCCTAGTTAACAAGCGCACAGATTGGAATAGTTTTGAAAAAGAACTAAACAGTCGTATAAACTTAAGAGTCCAGCTGAAAACTCCAGAGCAGCTCAATATAGAAATAGATATATTTAATAAAATTATTCAACAAACTGCATGGAATAATACTCCAGTGTCAAAGAAAGGGGCTACACGACATTTTTATCCTCCAGAAATTATACTCCTAATACGCGAAAAAAGAAAACAGAGAAACCAGTGGCACCAATCTAGGTCTCCGCAAGATAAAACAAAGTTGAACAACCTCACTAAACAACTGAAAAGGCGAATTCAGAACTTCACTGACGCTTCAACTAATACGTATCTCCAAAACCTAACTAGTGATCGTAGCACAGACTATTCGCTTTGGAAGGCTACTAAGAATATGAAAAAGCCCAACACTCAGATTCCACCAATAAAAATTGGTCCCGGTAATTGGGCTGTCAGTGATCAACAGAAAGCCGATAAGTTTGCAGAGCACCTAGAAAACATATTCAAACCAAACGAGGCCCAAATAATTGATGAAATACTTACACATGAGGTCTGTGATGACGAACGATCCATAAAGCTTGTCTCACCCCGTGAAGTAGCAAGTGAAATAAAACATCACATAAATCCCAGAAAATCTCCGGGATTTGATCTTATCTCAGGGGAGATACTTCAACATCTTCCGAGGAAAGCCTTATTTAAACTAACTACACTCATAAATGCTGCTCTGCGGTTAAAGTATGTGCCAAACTTATGGAAAATAGCAGAAGTGATAATGATACCCAAGCCGGGAAAACCACCACAAGATGCATCATCATACAGACCAATCTCCTTATTGCCAATCATGGCTAAGTTATTCGAAAAACTATTACTTAGAAGACTGAAGCCGATATTAGAAAAGCAAAACCTTATCCCGGAACACCAATTTGGTTTTAGAGAAAACCACTCCACTATCGACCAAGTCCATAGAATAACCAATGTTATTGAAAACACACTTGAAGAAAAAAACGTCTGTTCTACTGTTTTCCTAGACGTAGCACAGGCGTTTGATAAAGTCTGGCATGAAGGTCTTATGATAAAACTGCGAAAAATGCTACCCAGAGATTTCGCCGACCTACTAGAGTCATATTTATCAAATAGAGCTTTTCGAATAAGGCAGGAAAATGCTTACTCAGAAATAAAGGAGATCAAAGCTGGAGTACCTCAGGGAAGCGTATTGGGCCCGGTCCTGTACCTACTTTATACCTGTGATATTCCAGAACTTGAGAATAACACCATCGCAACCTTTGCTGACGATACTGCTATAATGGCTGTGGGAACCACACATGCAGAAGCCTCAGAAAAGGTTCAGATAGCAGTGAACAAAATCCACGACTGGACCATTCAATGGAGAATAAAACTTAACGAATCAAAATCAGTTCACGTGAACTTCACTAACAAAAAAGAAGACTACTATCCCATTTTTATTAACAACAAGCTCATCCCGTATGAAAATACGGCAAAATATTTGGGCATGACGCTTGACGCGAAGCTACGCTGGAAAGCTCACGTTAAGAAGAAAAAAGACGAGCTAGAACTAAGATATAAAAGAATGTACTGGTTGCTGGGAAGAAACTCCCCTGTAACAGTACGCAACAAAATCTTACTCTACAAACAAGTCCTTATGCCAGTATGGACCTATGGTATACAGCTCTGGGGCTGTACCAGAAAGAGCAATATACAAATAATTCAGCGTTTCCAGAATAAAGTGCTGAGGGGAATAGTGAACGCCCCCTGGTACATCAGAAATGACGATCTCCACCGGGACCTCAACATTGAGTTCGTCGCTGAAGCCATTCAAAAATACGCAGAAGCTCATCAACAAAGGCTTCATCATCATGTTAACGTCGAGGCCATCCAGCTCCTTGACAATACAGACCTAATAAGAAGGCTCAAACGGAAAAAACCTTTTGAGTTAGTGTATTGCAACAAATTAATACTAGTGAAATATAGTGAAAAAAAAAACTAAAGAACACAAGAACAAAGTGTCTACCTATAAATTTTACATAGAGACAATAAGAAAAGGTGTTATTGAACACATTCTTAGTTTAAGCTATGCTAGCAATTTAAGTTAAATTTAAATTACCTACTTATTAGCCCACTTTGTGGCTAGATTGTAATCATACTAGGGCTCATTCTTTAGAAGCAACTAATTGATGTGCACTGTACATATAAAAAAAAAAAAAATTACGACAAGAAAGTAGGTATTATTTTAGGGTTATATTATAGCTCAAAATAACACAATAGAAAAAAAGACAGAAAAAAATGTCCTATTTGCTCAAAATTTCATTGAATTTGTACAGTATTCATTAGAAGTAAATATCATTTATTGAGCCATAAAATGTTACGGTAGGTACTCAGGATTTTTACGAAAAACAATGTATATAAACAATAATTTGGGAGGATGTACAAAAAGAGCCGTAACTTTTTACGATTACTACTAAGATATTATTGTGGCTCTAAAAGATGGACTTACATTTTCATTATGTTTTACGGACACAGGGTAAATAAATTGCTTATATTTTATGGGCAATTTATGACCTACCAATAAAGGGTTAATATGTTGTTAATATTTTTTATTGGACATTAATAGTTTATATTTTCATCTCCTATCTGTTCAGTAGTTTCAGAGATTAGCTCTAACAGACAGTAAGACAAAAAGTATCAATATGTGTTTTTTGTAAGTCTTCTGGTATATCATTATTGATATAAAAAAAAATATATATAAATTGGGTCCATTACGGAAGCCTTTAAGTAGTTAATCTTCCATCAGAGTTCAAAACTTAACAAAAATCTACGTAGATGCAAAATAATAAAAGAAAAAGTTCTGGTCTCAAGTTGTAAAAAAACGGGTCTGACTGAAGAAATTCACAGCCCAAGAGTTGTAAACCCAAATACGTCACTGTTCTTCAAAAATTTACCACACACTGTAAGTGCCAATACCGAGAACTTATACCACCAAGCAAGGAGGCCAAGTGTAAGAAAGACTACGCTCGTAGGGTTCCGTTCTTTTGCTGAAGTCATTTTGTTAAATAAAGTTTCCAAAGTTATTAATCGATCATACAAAAAAATATACAAACATTATGACAACTTACAAAAATTGGTAAATTAGAACTTGACTCCCGCCTTTCAGTAATATCACCGTTTTGTCGTAACTAGTTTCATTCCGCATCTACGCAAACGTTCCGCAGGATAATACTTTATTTTTCTCTAGCTGCGCTCTGCGGCTTCACACGCGTTGATCCTATGGAAACGTTTCAAGATGATTTCTATCCCACGGGAACAGAGTTATGGGATAAAAATATAGCTTATGTTTGATTCCAGGATTCGCATTACCTGTATTCAAAATTTCAGTCCGATCCGTTCTGTAGTTTTGGCATGAAGATGTAACAAACTTCCATCCATACATCCATACAAACTTTCGCATTTACATTATTAGTGTGATAGTGTGATTAGTGTGATAGTGTGATAGTGTGATAAAAGTGTGGTGTATCTACACAATTACCAATAAGGCAATAACCAAGCATCGCATTACCTAGTATCGCCACAAAAAATTCTTGCTGGACGATGGTCCAACAGCGAACCCTAAATACGATACCCTCTTGGGAAATTCTGAGACGTGCCACCGCCCCACCAGATTGCAGCTATTACTCCCAACACCCTCTGTTTACCGCCAGATAGTAATACGAACCCTAAATTATTAGCCGCAGGTAGATCTAAACGTATGTGGGCCCAGGGGAATGAAGGGGCGAAAATGGGGCAGAAAACGTTTGAATAAGGTGTTATGGAAGAAAGTTTGCACATTTGAGGTTGTTTTTATCAGCCTATCAGGGAATGATGGACAAAGTTTTGAGGGCGAGTCTTTAGTCACTATAAATAAGCGAATAAAAATTAAGACTTTTATGCTTTTGTTGTTGATGTTTTTATAGTTAAAAGCCGACTGATTCCGTATTCAAATTCAAATTTACTTTATTAAATCACAAAAATAACATTACAGATAGCTTTATCTGATGCTTTCTTATTGGTACTCTACTGACAGAGAATATAAATCTAATACTATTCGTGTAGAAACTACTAAATTATACTAAAAACACATAGAAAAAATAATATTATGGTAGGTAATATCTAAATCAAATTACTTACAAACATCATAACGAAAAACAAAAAAAACATAGGAATTTTCATAGACTGACAATAACTATAGGAACCATAGGACAATGCTGCGGCTTACGAATTGTTGTCGTGAGAATAACCTTATTTACAATGAAATTTATTAAGGTTCTTTTGTATTGTATTTTTTTTTGTTTTGGACACTTCCAAAACGTGCACAAGTTGGTTCGTGGTTGATAATGCTGTCACATCAAAAATGACAGCAATTGTTACAAAAAAACACGCAGAAAAATAAAAGCTTAAAAAGGTTTAAAGAGTTATTGGAGTTTGCTTTGCATACGTTAGATGATTTGAATAAAAACCGCCAATTCGTGGCCTTTGTGTTTCACAGATAAGAGCGGAAGTCAATATTAACATTTTTTGCTTGCTTTTGCATTTCGGTTCAGCACGATTTGACGTGGAATATCCATTTTAAAACTGTTTATTTTGCTTTTCCTTTATTTAACGCAGATATTTTATAAGAAACACGTCGGCCAAAATCTACTATCACGCTCGTAAAAACGATGTTCAGGCCATATGTTAAACTATGGATAGAATTTTTGGATAGGTACATAATCATGTGAGAGCTTGTAAATCTAACTATGAATTCCAGCAAAATTGACCTTTCTGAGCCCCATATCGATTGATACGTAAACACTTTCAACTGTGTAGATTCCTTTTACGTAAGAATAAGGGACACTTATTTTAATCAAGATTTCACGACAAAAGCCAAAGCATTCTTGTGTAAGCGAGTGTAAATTTTCAGAACATTCTAAGAAGTCGTTTGTGGTAAATGACGCGCACTAAGACGAGGGCAAAAGTCAGTTTCGCTCACGGAATATTGCGTTTTATCCCGCCACATATCTATGAAACAGCTTTTATTTGCTGTTCGTCCACTGAACATTCAATGGATTGTGAAGTGCAATGGCGGTAAAATACTGCAATGGTTTTGGTAGGTCTAATAGGTACCTATATTAAAATAATTACTTTCGAAACAAATCGATTTCGGGAACTTTTATGTTCATAACTCATATCATACCATCGGGTTTAAAAAATACTCTACGATTTTTTTTGTTATTCTCGGACTTTTACTTCCGAAACGAATTAGGAAATATGAGAATTCAATAGGTAAATCACCGACTCCAAGTCTATCTAAAGCTAAGCACTGGATTAGAAGAAATTTAGATTTCCTAATCCATTTTTGGTATGCAATAAGTACATAAAAGTTATATTATTATCAACAAACCAAAATTCAATAGCCTAATAGATTCGGAAGCATTTTAAGCACACAGGTCACCAGCGAACCGAATAAATGCGTTATAAGCGCGTTAAACCGCGCTAATGATCACATTCTGTTGGATTTTACATTCGGTTCACATTCAAATTCATTTATCTGTAAAATGCACTGCAGCAAATACAAAGAATATAAATCGAGTGGTAAGTTATTTATTCAACAAGATATTATTATTATGATACTATTATTTGTTGAACGTGCCGATATTTCATCTCGAGCTAGACAAGCTGTCTATAATAGAGTCACGAGCGTAGCCTCTCGCTACGCTCGTGACCTAAACTGTTCTAATGTAGTTTGCTGAGAAACGAAACGCATTTTTAGCATATATTTTCTGCTATAATTTTCTGTAGGCCCTTTTATAGGTAGATACGAGCTCCTCTCAAAGGAAATGATACGAAGTTTTACCAGAAAATTCCTTGAGCCGCCAAATCCAAACATTGTCGTGTCGCTGTATGCCTATATCCCAGCTTTTCCTTTCAAACATCACGTATTGTGTAAATATCACGCAAAAATGAGCAGTTCCTCAATATAAATTATCCTCTTGGCAAGATTAATGACTTTCAAATTTCTCTTTCGATGTAAAGTCGATGAAGCCATTTTTCCTAAGTCTACTGCCAGAAAATGACACCATGATTGATCATAGCTGGCACTCGGCGAACGGTCAAGCGTAAACGTGATTACCAAAAAGGATAAAAAATAAGAGTTTTCAGTTCACTTTCAACTTTACGATTTACTGGGAAAGTTGAAATTTCTTTGGACGCCAGTGGAGTTTTAACCAGGTTTGAATTTCATAACTTTTAAAAGAGAGATTGCATTTAGTGAAAATCTGGATTTGTCTGCGCTTAATTTTTTATAGCTTTTGAGTAAAGTTTATTGCGAGCATTCTCTTTTACTTGGTTTAATGTGATATCTTAGTATTGGCTCATGATTCTGGTTATCAGAAAGCAGTATTACCATGAAACCACAGTTTATAATGCGTCTACATCTGCTTATATTATAGGTCTTTAGTTTTTATCAGATTCATCATGATGCTATCAAAATCTCCGAATATTTATAGCATTTTCGTAATCCGGCGTAAAAACGTCGCGACAGGACACCGTGAGGGATCGCTCCGTATTCAATCAACCCTTTCGATGGTGATAAATGATGACGTCAGGAACTGATGGATGCGCCCTTTCATACTAGATCGACGGGTTTAGGCGTGACCTTAAAACAATTTCTGATAATGTACTCCTAATGGTTTTTCATTATCTTTAGTTTCGGCGACGTTTATTAAGTTAAGTAGGTGGGTTTAGCGTAGCCTATTTGTTTGAGCTTTTCCACTGTGAAAAATGTTAGTTACGTAAAGGGATATGTGCTAGTGAGCTACCAAGACTTTGTTGGTTCTATGGAAATGTTTTAAATCTACTTCTATTCCATAGAAATTAATTTATGTAAAAATATTATTTCCAAACGATGTGCTAGTGCACTGCCAGGCTTTGTTGGTTCGCTCGTTGTTTGATTGCTTGTCTTAATCTTTTTACACATCCGTTTAATATTGTCACTTATTTCTGCCCACGGCTTTGCACGCGTTGTTTCTATTGCAACTTATGAGATTTATTAATATTCCATAGGAACTGATTTATGGGATTAAAACTAGTCTATGTGTTATTTCAGGTCTACGTGTATAAGGAATTTCAGCCCGATTTGTTCAGTAGCGTTATTCGTGTCCTATGAATTTGGTTAATCTTTTGGGTTATACCGGTTATCCCCCATAAATCCCCCTTATAGTACACTGTTTGTTATCAGTAAGCGCGGCTTTAATGTATGCTATCTCACTTGTCGTTATAGACATACCCTCACGATAGAATGAAATGCACAATGATTTATTGGTAAAACAGTCTCTTAGCACAAGGGCTATCATAGAAAAACTATTGAATTTATCTCTTCAAAATATTTTTTTAACTAATAAATAACTAAACTATGTCGATAAACCGTTCATTTAAGAATTTTCTCTCTATTTATTTTTGCCGAAAAATAAGCTATACTTCGTGTTGAAATACGAAAGTTTTAAAGCTTGTATTTTTCAAACGTATACTTTTTTACGGTTTTATTTGTATACAAACATAATTGATTTCATCCTTACTTTTAGATGGTCAACATCAAACAGCCTTGTTTGTTACCCTTCCACGTTTGTATGAAAAAATGAGCGGCTAGTTCCACTTTAAGAGGGAAAACTAGACTTAACTATAAGAATTCGAGTTTCCCCCCCTTGATTCCAAAACCAGAACTAAAACAATACAATTTCTTGGTAACCTTAATCAGCTTCCACAGCTTTTGTACCATTTATACCTATCTAATCCTTGCAAAATAAAGCCTCTGAAAAACTTCCGTCTTTACGAATGAAATAAACTCCAGTTCGAAAGTAAGTAAACAAAGCCGTTTGGAAGTGTTAAGTTTCTAATGGTCTTTTCGGAAGGGTAATAAATATTTTAGAGACATTGGAGTGTTATTTGATGCTTTGTAAACAACGACGGCGAATATAGATAAATAAAGAAGATGGTTTCAATAGGATTCTAAGAGATGCCGGTATTCACTCGATCTTTTAAAAGATGTCCTAGTTACTTGAGCAGGTTATTTTGTAACTTATTGAGGATATTTTTTTGGCTCGCACCTTTGTTGCCATGCAAGAAATAAATAAATAATGTAGGACAAATCACACTGCATTTTCTAGCCCCAAGCTAAGCAGAGAAAAACGAAGAGCTCCATAAGATCGAAATAAATAGCTACTATCGAAGTGAGGCGTAATCGACGCCTCGTGCTTCGATAGTCAGAGTCAGAGTCAGAGTCAGAGTCAAATCGTTTATTTCTTTAGACTTACAAAATAAGTACTTAGACAAGTCAATTTTTTACTATATAAACAGCTTGATATAATAGTTATTACTATCAAACAAGAAAATGTGCAATTGACTCTAATTCACTTCAATTTTTTGTCCACTTCGATAGTAGTATATCGTAAGAGCGTAGCCGTAGTAAAGCCAACTAAGAGAAACTATCAGAAGAAGGGCAGATTGATTTAGTGTAATTTTATCATCCCTAATGTCATAAGCAATCCGCCTGCCACGCGTGCTGAACCCACCCTTTCTTCGAGAGGCTCAGCAGTGCACGTATGGTTCTGAAGAGGAGGGTTTTCAATGCTAAGTGGGTACCAGCTATTGCAACTGTTATACACTAGCCAAACTCCATTTGGAATATTTGTAAGCACACCTAGATACAAAAACCAAAACTCAACTTGCTTGGCGTCGAGTTTTAGATATGGAAGGATCACAAATAGACAAGTGCGTTTATTAAGACGCGGCAACGCAACGGAGTGAATTTTAGATTATGTAAGAGCGGTTTGTATCCAAACATACCATATCGAACTTGGCTAGTGTTTAATACTGTTTTATTCTACAAGTAGGTACACAGAATATAACTTATCCTATGTATCTCCTCTGTACCTATATGTCTATCCTTGGTATTAACCTTGGATATTTTATATTTGGTGTGGATAATGAAATGTCTTTTGACTTTTATTTCAGTAAAAGGTCTTCTATTTTAGTGAAGCAGCTTTAGCGAGATCAGACTAAACGGGATATAAATTACGTTGATAAACATTTTATAGGGCCATTCTGTTAAACAAGAGCTTGTATAGCATAATTAAAGCGATAATTCACAGTAACGTTATTAAAGTGATAAAATTTAGCAATTTAAAATATTAGTATTCTACAAAAATAATATACGTAATTAGTACTTATTTATTATGTTCTCGCTGTTTCAAAACCGTGGTCTTCGGTCTACTCAGGTAAATATTAATAACTTTTAGTTTAGTTGAGTAGTACTTTTCTAATTCATAACTTTTGAGAAATAGATGCAGTGGATTGTTTCGTTTAAGGACCTTCCATAAACGAAAACATCTACTAGTTATTCTAGACTATAACTTTATTTATAAAAAATTAAGATCAAGATATAAATTACAAATGCACATTCAAACAAGCAAAGAAAGTTCCCGAATGCTGTACACGCTTAATAAAGATACAAGTAACAGTTTTAATTAAGCGAAAATATTTAGATTAACAAAGTAACAGAACAGCCATTAAAATTCACCCCAGTTTACTCGGCTTAACCCTATCAACACGGAATTGTACAATAAATATCTTTGAGAGCCCTTAACTTGGTAATTGTACACTTTTTGGGGAACAAGAGAATGCAATTTTGCTTTTCTGCCTGGAATATAGAGGAGGCTGTAACTGTATAAAGTACTCGTATATGTTTATTATAGTATGAGCATTGATTTAAAAAGGGAAGATAGGTTACGTTCTCCCAGCGCTTACTCAAAAATTGGCATGTGTTACAACTACACGCAAACACATACGCTCACAGTTATATTTCCAGTTATGTGCAATACAAAGAAGAACAAAGACGGAAATACGTACCTAAGACCAAAGTGAGACAGACAACAATATTTCACGCGAATCACGACCGCCCTTGCCGCCGGTCAGACGGTGACTGATGTGGGAGAACACAATTTTACACAATATGAGGTTGCCACTTTCGAGCAACCAGTACCTCATCTTCGTTTTTAATAAACTAATGAGTATGAGTGAAATTTTTATTTTCGATCTGATATAGGTAGGTACTTTCTACATGACTTCGCGGTATGTTTGGTAGGGTGTTGTGTGTGTTTTCTAACCTTGTCAGACGTTGAAAAAATCATTATGAATATAAGCAAGTTAAATACAAACCTTGTTTGTGTTGGAAGAGCACAAACGTTTAATCCCATAACGAAGCACATTTTAAAGGTGAGTGCTGCATCAGTCGCGTGCGGTCCGCGTCACGTTATTATCATTATTCGGGGTTCCGGTTATTTTTAATAAATTTGTTGAACTACTACAGTTTTCAGTCACGTTCTTGACATAGATACATACATTAATTAATATTTTCGTGAGTGGATATTAAAAAGAGCTGTCATCAATCTCGTTTTGTAACAAAATATTTCTGTTAATATTTAAAAGCAAAATAAAAACTTAATACCCTATGTCCAATCCCAATATTACTATTCTTCACGCAAGGGAAACACCTTGTTTTCTCCACAACCATAACAAGCTACTCTCTCCTGAAAAATAAAATAAAGTCACTTAAAATTAATAAGTCTGGATATTAAAACTCTTTTGGTGTTTCCGCATTATTCCGCAGTTTGTTTTTTCCGGCTGTTAAGTTGAAAGTGGCGTAGCTACTAATTGGTTGCCACCTAGGTAATGACCAGCTTTTTGCGTCAACTAACGAGGAACTGCAAAAAAATTATTGGGTTTGTTTAATTAGGAAATTGAAATGTAATGTATTAAAATCTCTACCGGTAGAATAGATTATAAAATAGATATTAATTATAAAATAGAGCGAGAAAAATGTGGCACAATATAGACCAATATTTAAGCTCAGTTTTTTACTATAAAAATTTTGTTTTACAAAACTATAAACCGACTTCAATTTTTACAGTTTTTTCATGAATTTTCATAGATCCCATTGTCAGAACTAAACAAAATTAAAATGGAACCATACGGGAAGCACCAGCTTTCATATAAAAAAAGAATCATGCAAATCGGACTACCCAGTCAAAAGATCTGAGGTAACAAACATAATAAAAAGAAAAAAAATTGAGAACCTCCTCCTTTTTTTGAAGTCGGTTAAAAACAATCGTTCATCGACAAATTTATTACTGATGTAGGTTAAATACGAGTCTTATTTGTATTCGAAGAACACTAAAGTTTACCGAGGGACATATTCAGTTTCGATAAAAAGGTGGTGTTTTTCCAATACAAATAAGGATCGTAGTTAACCCGCTTACATTTGTATTGAAAAAGCTCAGTTTGGTTAGGTAGAAACTGATATAGAATTTCATGTACAAATGTATATTATGCCTAGCTATGACATGATCATAACATTTATGCCGTGTAACAGTAGTAGTAGCCACCCACAACAACCTATATTGGTCCACTGCTGGATGCAGGCCTCCCCTAATAAGTACTTTTATGGCTCTATTTCGTGGGGTTATACCCATAATTCCCACGCAGGGCATGCAGGTTAGGAATCGCAGTTTGGTAGTAGAATGATTAGAATAGAATAGAATAGACATTTATTTAGCATACACATTGGGACCCACAACACAGAGAAAAGAAAAATACAAAACAAATAAAGTTACATCAATAAAAGCTGAATAAAACTTGTACTACTAACTGATTCTGCAGGGTTCGCTGCCCCGCCCCAGTGGACATCCCTTAGTCGCCTCATACGTCACCTGTAGGAAGAGTTGGGGTAGTGCATATTCTAAGCACCACACAGCTAAGTTATAGTCAAGTAGGTGAGATAGGTATTAATTATACGGCCTATAGCCCGTCCACTACGTTAAATTGTTTCGTAGCTCGAGAGGTGATAAATCCAGTGGTAAATCGTAATTATCACTTGACGTAGGTCTGACGAGTATTCCCTTGACGCTTTTCATTAGTTTAATAATCTGTATGACCTCAATATAAAGCGTCCCTGGAGATTTAAACACTTGTATAATTACTTAGCTAGATTACTTAGATTAAGACATATTGCGTCTATTTTTACAGCCATGCAAAAAAGAACGCACTTAATTGATCTCAATTTTGTTGAAATAAATTATTCTCGAATTTTAATTCGAAATTACTCTAGTTCTGTGTTCAAAATCACAAAAATAATCTATATTTCGTCTGAAAATTATCGCCTAAGACTTTTTCCCTCTTCTGTGACTTAACTTCACTACAAAATCTTTTGAAAATCTGACTTTATTTCTACATTTTTATTCCCAAGTGAACCTTCGAGCCTCGCAATAATCTAAACTTTACCTTTACGATGTGAAAATTGTACAGTGTCACTTATTAGCGGCACGTAAACAAGGCACGCACTGAGTTCGTGACCTGAATTAAGCTTTGTTACATTCGAAATTAGGTGCATAATCATTCGCAGCGATTCTTGTTTGAACGTCACGCTGGATATTTGCACCCAAATTCTACCTATTTCTAGGTACCGAAGTCTACCTATAGTTCGGGTGAAAATTATTATAAAACTGTGAATCATGATGAGCTAAAGGGTTGGTCAGAGTCAGAGTCAAATCGTTTATATCTTTAGATAAGCACTTAGACCACTTACCACGCCTGGTGAGCATAGGCGTGGGCGTGGACGTGGGCGTTACTATAATGTTTCACTACTTATTCAGTATGTATTAGAAGAAAGCTTAGAACTGTTAACCGTGGGCGTGGGCGTAGTTGTGGTTCAAAGTTCTGAGGTAAAAAACATTGTCGAATTGAGAACTTCCTCCTTTTTTGAAATCGGTTAAAAAGTATCATCTAGGCAAATACAGTAAAGTTTACCACTGTCTTTGGGTCTGGGGTTAGGAACATCTACTCGTACAAAGATTTTAACAAGATTACTTAGAACCTAAAAACATTTACACAGAACAAATGAACCGCTTCAAATGTAAACGTTTCTTGACGTGCCTCAATGACATTTTCTTTGAAACGATCAACGCCTTTGCGAAATCACCCTTTGTCGATACATGTCGCCATAATGCCTGGGAGATAAGGTTTATTTTGCACTTGTCTTTTCCAGTTTTGCGTTGGGATATTGTTATTTCTTCCTTCATTGCCCCTGTAGTGCCGTGCAGTGTTTGTGTGCTCAGGTTTTCTTTCCTTCTAAAATGTTTATCGATGTTCACATCGATATAGGTCAAGGCATGAGTTGTTTTGAAGCAATGGACTTCTTAGAAGCTTTTTATTAATTTCTCAGACTTTTCTTCTTGAATTATTTGCCCCAGAGAGTAAATATATTTCCATTTAAAATGGTTTTGTAATACTTTATTGAATCGAGCCCTCTTAATCTTTAAATAAAAATATAGCTAGACAAAAGACATTTTCTTATATAAAAGTATCTTAAAGCCCATAAATAAGGTCACTAGATTTAAACAGTAAGCGAAATAGGCTATCAAGATGTGGATGTAGAATATTGCTTATTTTGTTAAACAGCTAAATTCTGAGGATTCCCCATAGACCACTAAAGTATACTATTCACCCGTGCCGACCGCAGATATTGCCTATAAAGTTAGTTTGTTCTTGTTTAAATACGTTCAATTTAAACAGAATTGATATCGGGCCTCTGCAGAATGCCCAGCGATATTATTCTCGAAGGGATTTATTTATGTATAACTAACTATCACGGTATTTATCTTTAAATAAGTTCTCTACAGTGAGAAAATATTACTAACTAGCTGAGTTCACACCGCTCCCATCTGCGCGGTGATTTTTAAATTAAATCTTCCTTGAATTTCTACAAATATTTCAAAACAAAACCAATATTTAGCCAAATTGGTCTAGTCGTTCTCGAGTTTTTATAAGTCTGGACGCAGGCCTCCAGGAATTATTATTAGAGTAAGAGCATTAATTATAATGTAACGTAAGGTTCACAAAAACTTTATTAAGAATTAATTACATTTCTATGTCAGCGTATATAAACGGGTTAAGGCGCATACCCGAGCCAATCTGACAGCGATATCTATTTTATCATATTTTTACGTTTATCATAGGAATTTTTAAAAATCCTACGTTCAGTTTGTGGTATCTATTATAATCTATTGTTTAATACCTCTTTAATAATTTTATCTCATATAGTTTAGGAGGAGATGCGAAAATAGAGTTTGGTGGCCAAAAAGCGCAACTTTGTATCTCTGCCTAAGCTTTACAAAATGAAACTATTACAGAGACATTAATAAATAGCTTATAATAGATACCACAAACTGAACGTAGGATTTTTAAAAAATCCTGCGTTTAACGTAATAATAAGATGAAATAGTTGGGGGCGCCACTTTCGCTGGTGTATGGGCCTTAACTACGAACCTTATTTGTGTTGGAAGAAATGTTCTCACGACTCTCAATACAGACAAATGCTCAGTTTTCTAAAACATTTCCGTGTAATACAACGTTCTTGTAAATGCTCAAGGCTGTGTTTGACGTAATGCTCACGGCGAGTGAGCATATACAAGTAACAATTATTTCTGCCTTGCGTAAACTTGACTTCGGCCCGCACTCCTCTCCCAACCATTACCCGGAACCCAAAACGTTAGATTATAATTAATTTTGTTTTAAATAACTATAACCGACTTTAATTTTTATAGTTTTTTCATGAATTTTCATGGATTTCATTGTCAGAACTGAACAAAATTTAAATGGGACCACACGAGATGCACCAGCTTTCATATCAAAAAAAAAAATCAAAATCGGACCACCCATTCAAAAATTCTGAGGTAACAAACAGAAAAGTCAAAGTCAAAGTCAAAGTCAAATCGTTTATTTCTTTAGACTTACAAAATAAGTACTTAGACAAGTCAAATTTTTACTATATAAACAGCTTGATAAATAGTTATTACTATCAAACAAGAAATAAGGTGCAATTGACTCTGATTCACTTCAATTTTTTGTCCACTAGCGGAAGAAGTGAAAAAGAAACCACTAGCAAGTTTATCGCTTATCAACTAATACAATCTTAGGATAACTTTGTCTAACTGGTCTTACATACTATTTATTACATTAAAAAAACCAGTCGAATTGAGAACCTCCTCCTTTTTTTGAAGTTGGTCAAAAACCAACTCAGGTTGTAACAAAATATCGAGCGTAAACTTAAAAACGGCGAATGCTCAATCATCATTTACTAATAAATGCTCTAGTCTATTCTCACATTCACGAGTATTTTGTCTTTGAAAAAAAAAAACAACATATATATAAAGGATAGCTGAAGTAGCCGCACCCCCAAGTTTGATTCATCATGTTCCAATTCGAATAATCTAACCACAATGTTCGACCTTTAATTACTAGCGATCCAAAAGCGATTCCAACGCAATTCGAACACGATGTTGAGTATCCCATCGACCCTGGATTAATTTACGAAATGATAGAACTGATGTACCTATACCTACTCATTGTTAGATACATAGATAGTTTATGACGACCTCTGTGGCCCGGTGGGCGAAGGTTGGCCTGCGACGCAGGAGGTTGCGGGATCGCCTTGATACAAATGTGTGTGCGATCTGCAATCATTTGTTTCGGGTGTTTTGGATGTTTTCTATGTATAATAAAAATATTTATGTATGTAGTGTATTGTATTATGTATATCAGTTATCAAGTACCCATAACACAAGCCATGCTTAGCTTGGGGCTTGTTATTGATGTGTGAATTGTCCAGCATTATTAAGCTATTGCATATCTTCTATCGCGGGCCTTGAGCGCGGGGACCGAATCCAGAAATTCCGTAACGAAAAAACCTCACGCTCCCCACTCCGACCGGAACAGCGGTGATACTTTTTAGTTTTGCCATCTATCGATGAATAGTAGAACTTTTAATGAATTTTTGAAATAATATGACGTTTGTCTCTTTAGTTCAGCAACTCGCCTCTAGATGGCATCGCAATAGCTTTACCGCGGCAGTCCCCGAGTGCCACACGTCTTTTTTATTTATTAATAAGTATTTACAACTTCTCTTCTCTCTGTTCAATAAGTTCAGCCGCCGCCGTGAGAAAATGGATTACCGGCTGGATAAACCATTTTACTATCCTACTAATACGTACATATAATAAATGTGAGTGAATGTTTGTCCGTAACTATCTTATCCTCAACCTCAACAGCCTGTATCAGTCCACTGCTGGACGCAGCCCTCCCCCTGATAAACGCCTTATATGCGTTTACCTAATGGAGGCAATGCCCATAATCCCCACACTGGGCATGCGAGTTGGAGATCGCAGTTTGGTGGAAGATTTGTTCTGCTTGGCGCTGCTGCCCGCCCCCGGTGGATATCCCTTAGTCGCCTCTTACGACACCCACGGGAAGTATTGGGGTTGTGCAAATTCTAAGCCAGCACCACACAGCTTAAGCCATAATGAACAATATTGAATGCCATTTTCTAATATTCATCAGTTATCTCAGTGCCTTTGTGTCCCAAAGCAAATCACATAGTCACTGTCATACGAGTTCCTAGTAGGTTGTTATCCTATGCAGGTAGCTTTAGATAAGTGGTTTTCGCTAGATCTAGAGCCATTCGATTTTTTTGAAAGATAATAATCACACAAGAACTTTCGACAAAAATGATTGATTTCAATTTCTGACTCGCTATTTTATTTGAACCTCTGACACATAAAAATTATATTTGATGTATGTAGGTGGTAATATTTCCAGATAAGTACGTATGCCTATATGGACGGCAAGTTCCCGACTGCAAGGCTCGAACAAACTACAGTTGTTGATTGCCGTCGTCTGCAGTCGAGCCAACGCAACGTGCCGTCCCTATATGTATAAGAGACGTGTAGTTCGTGTACAAGAGCGCTAATAATGCCTTTTAGACTGTTTGTAACGTGGACACTATCGTCAAGAAACTTTTAGCGTCCGTAGCCGACTTTATACTTACTACTGAGTTACTTTATAAAAAATGCTCTTGTTCTTATTCATTTCGGATGAAAGCGGGTTAGCAAAAAACCTTATTTGTGTTGGAAGAACACGAACGTTTCATCCCTTAACGAGGGACATCTTCAGGGCGAGTGCGGTTCTAGACATGCGCGTACCGCATCACTTCGAGCACTGCGCGTGAGCGCGCGTTGAGTGCGTGACGTCTTGTACTTAGTTAGGTTAGGTAGTCTAAACAGTGTTTAGGTAATCTATGATGTAAAACTTTTATGTGAAATAAAGAACTTAAAAAAAACAAACACAAAACGTGGGACACTTAGGCCCGTGTTATGAAAGCTTGCTCAATCTCTGCTAGAGTAACGCTTTTCTATAGGATAAATGTTGCTCAAGCATAGCTCGATGACTGAGCAAGCTTTCATAATACGGGCCTTAGACTCCTTTATCTCCTACCCACTTAAATCTCACCGTAGACAGTCCCAGTAAAAATAACATTGAAGTGGTGTGCCAATTTCGACTTCCGTGTATTTTTTCGTGCCTTTTGTCTACACGGGCTAGTACTGAGCTCTCTAAACCGAGTGTCGACTGTCCACTCTATGGCAGTGGTCGGAAACTGCTGAAACAGAGACTGCAAAGCGACCGCGCATTGTTTGTTAACTCTGAATTTCAGAGCCCCTATGTTTCGTGTGCTCAGCAAATGAGTGGCTATTGAATTTGGATAACTACCGACATATTGTTTGAGTAACAAAAGACTTGTCTGTGAAAGGACATGTTTATCTCTACACATCTTTCATTCAGCTACTTTCAGAAGTAGTCTTATCATACTTCTGAAGAAGAAGAAGTATGAAAATGTCTGACATTACGAGTAGGTACTATGGGAGCGTCGAACAGACGATGACGACGAGAAATAATCCTGCACAATCCACACAGCATTATCTAGCCCCAAGCTAAGCAGAGCTTGTGTTATGGCTACATACTAGATAACTAATATACTTATACTACTTTTACTAACAATCAGACTACAGACTAAGACTACATAGATAGTTTTTTTTTTATTATATAAAGAAAGCATCCAGAACACCCTGAAGAAATATCTGCAGATCGTTGAAGGTTGCGGGTCAAAGTCAAAGTCAAAGTCAAATCGTTTATTTCTTTAGACTTACAAAATAAGTACTCAGACAAGTCAAATTTTTACTATATAAACAGCTTGATAAATAGTTAATCAAACAAGAAATAAGGTGCAATTGACTCTGATTCACTTCAATTTTTTGTCCACTAGCGGAAGAAGTGAAAAAGAAACCACTAGCAAGTTTGTCGCTTATCAACTAATACAATCTTAGGATAACTAAGTCTAACTGGTCTTACATACTATTGTCTGTGTGGAACTGGGCGACATCCGGCCAAGCATTAACATCATTGACGTAGTCATCTACGGAGTAATAGGCTTTCTTGTTAAGATTTCGTTTTATGTACAGTTTAAATTTACGAATAGGGAGTTCAGTTGCTTCAGATGGAAGCTTATTATAGAATCTTACGCAATTGCCCACAAATGATTTGCCTACCTTTCGTAATCTATATGATGGGATGTGTAATTTGTTCTTGTTTCTTCTATTTTTATTGTGAACATCACACCTTTTCATAAAGTTATCTCTGTTTTTGTGTGTATACATTAGATTTTCATAGATATATTGCGATATTACTGTTAAAATATTTATTTCTTTAAATAATTCCCTTAACGAGTCTCGTGGATTTAATTTATAAATAGCGCGTACCGCCCTTTTCTGAATAACAAAGATAGTCTGGATGTCAGCTGCCTGTCCCCAAAGCAAAATACCATAAGACATAACACTATGGAAGTAACTGAAGTAAACTAACCTAGCTGTATCTTCATCGGTAATATATCTAATTGTTCGAACCGCATACGCTGCTGAACTAAGTCTGTTTGCGAGAGCATCAATTTGCGGTCTCCATTGAAGAGAGGAATCAATATGTAACCCTAGGAAAACAGTTGAGTCTACAAGGTGAACAATCTCATCCTTTAACATTATCTTAGTTGGGAGCTCTCTTACATTTGGTAACATGAATTTTATGCATTTGGTTTTTGAAGCATTGAGTAAGAGGTT
The DNA here is from genome assembly GCA_955876795.1 of Eupithecia tripunctaria. Lineage (NCBI taxonomy): Eukaryota > Metazoa > Arthropoda > Insecta > Lepidoptera > Geometridae > Eupithecia > Eupithecia tripunctaria. The sequence goes on from OY041614.1 coordinate 9,189,551, forward strand.
ATTGGCGGTGAACCAATCTAGTATTTGTGAAAGAGAATTATTTACATCGTCATAATTATGTTTATTTCTGTCAACTTTAAAAATCAATGAAGTATCGAAGTATATCATCAGCAAATAAGACTATATCACAGAGATCTTTTGCTAGAAATGGGAGATCATTTACATATACTAAAAATAGAAAAGGACCCAATATTGATCCTTGCGGGACTCCTAAATCGATTTTTGATCCCCTAGATCTTAATTTACCAATATCTACTTTTTGGACTCTATCAGATAAATATGATTGCATAAGGTCCAGTGCCTTGTTTTTAATTCCATAATGTCTTAGTTTATTTATTAATGTACCATGATCCACGCAATCAAAAGCTTTAGAAAGGTCACAAAATACACCAATAGCGTTTTTCGCTTTATCCCATGCATCCAATATGTGCTTTAATAGAACTGAGGTTGAAGTGAGAGGACAACTGTGTGAGAATATTTTTTTCAAAAACTTTACTCATTGCAGGAAGTATTGAAATGTAAGGAAGGTTGGATGCCGAGGCGGGAATCGAACCCTCAACGTCGCAGGCGGACCTTCTCCCGCTCGTCAAGAGGTAGTCAAATTTATTTGTTTTGGAAAAATAAAAATCGATTTCAAATTCCTTAATATTTAATTACAAATCTTAAATGCGGGACAAGACCAAGTCGGTACTAATACCTAGGGAATTATTCTCTATCAATACACTATAGAAAAACAATAATTCAAATCAATCTACTATTATTGACTGAGTATTAATATATGGGTTAGGGTACGTTTCGTCCGAACCTAAAATCTCTTACTTTAAGATTCTAACAAGTTGTACCCCAATGCAAAAGTGAAGGAGACATTTCGGCCGAAAATAATTCAATACGAAAAAACAAGAATATAATTTGATTTGCCATAAACAACACAACAAAACACGTTAACCTAATTCTTTTTTTTTAAGTTTGTTATAAAAAAAGGCCAGATTGCATGAGTGTGTCTCTATGTGAGTGTGTGGAAATACATCGAGTCTTATTCATTTCATCAAAATGTCACGATTTCCTGTCGCAATTTCACTTGAATTCCAAGTTTGCTAGGTATCTACAGTTATTTTTATTGCAGAAGAAATGTCAATGGTTTAAGCCTGAGTGCATTGCTATCAAATCCAGAAATTATGCACTGCAAGGTTGAAAAATTCACAAATGCCTGGGGAGCAGTAAACCACGGAGTAACATTTCATGACGACAGACCTCGACGTAAAAATTTAACATTCGCAATAAAATACATTCTGCGAAGATCTCTAGCAACTTTCATAAAAGTTCTTTTTAGTGAGGCTATATCTTTTTAAGTTACTTAATGTCCATAAAAATAGTAAATGGAAATGAAGTATCGTTGAGTTTAAGCGTTCCTACAAAGTATTTGCAAATGACAACAGTTAGGTTTGAAAAGCATGTTTTGTGATATGGTTTGGTTTTTTCATTTTCCCCCCTTGACAAATCCCCCTTAAAGAGGATTTTTGCTTTTGAGAAATGAACTTCAAAAACAACAAAAATCCAGCTTTCCCCCTCACCGATTATTGACTTTCCAGTTTTTCCCATTGATTTAAAAAGGGAAGATAGGTTACGTTCTCCCAGCGCTTACTCAAAAATTGGCATGTGTTACAACTACACGCAAACACATACGCTCACAGTTATACATATTTCCAGTCCTGTGCAATACAAAGAAGAACAAAGACGGAAAGACGTATCTAGGACCGAAGTGAGACTGAGACAACAATATTTCACGCGAATCACGACCGCCCGTGCCGCCGGTCAGACGGTGACTGATGTGGGAGAACACAATTTTACACAATTTGAGGTTGCCACTTTCGAGCAACCAGTGCCTCATCTTCGTTTTTAATAAATTAATGGTTTTTCCCCATTGGGAGAATAAAACCAACTAGAAGCAATACAACCCACAGTACTTACACACTACCAAACAAAACAATAAAAAATCAATAAAATAATTTATTTAAAATAACTTAGGGCTAGAAGGATATAAAAGAGGTTCATCCTAAATTCTAATTGTTTTAAATATTGCGTAAGCCTGAACCAGTTTTTCAGACAAAAAGAGTGGTAACAATTAATTAATTAATCAGAGTGAACTTACTAATTTTATAAGGCAATAATCGTGCTTACTATTAAATAATAACTAATACTACCTACACTAAACTAGTTTACTTAAATAATACACTTTATAGACTTTCTAGCTAAATAACTTGTAAATGCCTGAAAATTTAGAGCGTCACGTTCCTTAGAAAACAACGAACAAAGAAATACTGAGCTCAAAGCAAATTAACGCCATATAAACGTTACTTACAGAAGAGGTTTATTAATCCCAACTTCTGTATACAAAAACCTGTACACTCCACAGAACTACAAGCGGCATAAATAGTCAGTGCCATATTTTATTCGGTCCCGGCAAAAACAGGAGTGCCGTTATGAGTAGGTACTGTCTGTCTCTGGCACTCCACGGCGCTGTTTGTTTGTGTCCGTTCCAGTTCCGTTTTATGGCATTACGGGCTTACTAGTCAATGGCCGATTCACACAAATGCATCGCAAAACAACAAACAAAAAAAACATTCTACATGATTATATAATAGACTAATGAACCTGTAAGTTTCAATCCTCGCTCTAACTAAGAAAATCTTGTGGGAAGATACGAGGGATCCCAGCTTTGGCTTTTTTACAACTTATTAATTCTTTTAAACTGGATTAAAGAAATAAATAATGATCGACAATTCACAAAGGATCATCTAGCCCCAAGGTAAACAAAGTTTGTGTTATGGGTACTACATACCTGACACACACATATTTTTTTATTATTATATAATACTCATCGTACTGAGTACTCGTCATAGAGGGACTTGGACTCTAGTACTTGGTGATTTCAACGCCAAAGTCGGTCCAAGAAACCCCCAAGATAACACTTACATCATGGGTCCCTATGGTCTAGGCATAAGAAACGACCGTGGGGCACGTCTATTAGAATTCGCTTTTGGCCAAAGTTTGTCGATCAGTAATAGTTTTTTCTCAAAACAAATACAAAGACGATGGTCTTGGTTCTCTCCCGATGGCGTTACTCGCAACGAAATTGACTTTTGTCTCTCATCTAGCAAACAAATAGTCCAAAATACAGAAATACTCAATTGCTTCAAAATCAGCTCTGATCATCGTCCACTCCGTGTAACCATAGCAGTAAACGAAAAAATTCAAAGGTTAAGTATGATTAAAAACACAATCAAGAAATTAGACAAATCAACATTATTAGGAAATAAAGAACAATTCAATATTGCACTTAAAAACAGCTTCACACTTTTAAATAACAACTCTGATGACGTAAACATACAATACAATACAATACACAAGAGCATCAAGAAAGCCAGCCAAAAAATCAAATCTCTAAAACCTAAAAGCCAAAAACTCTCAATCAATACTCTTTCTCTAATCGAAGAGAGACAGAAACAAAAGAATCGAACACCAGAATACAGAGAGTTGGACAAGAATGTTAAACGAAGCATTCGAAAAGATCTAAGAACGTATAATATCCACCTTGTTCAAACTGCTTTCGACAAGAACATGTCTTTAAAGAATGCGATGCGCGGAAAAGATGTTGGTAAATCCACGATTACCTGCCTTAAAGACAACCAAGGCGTTAAACAAGGCGATAGGAACAAAGTCTTACAAATTTGTACCCAATTCTATAAAGATCTTTATTCAGATGCATCTTCCCAGCAGCCAGACCTCGCATATCAATGCTCAGATACTATTGCGCCGATAACCGGTTACGAGGTTCACTGTGCAATCAGAAGCTTGAAATATAATAGGAGTCCTGGTGAAGATGCCATTACAACTGAAGCTCTCAAAATTGGGGAGCACACTCTGCTACCACACATCACAAATTTCTTTAATAGAATCCTAAAGACTGGGACCTTCCCTTCAGATTTCTGCCATTCTAATATCATCCTCCTTCACAAGAAGGGAGACAAATGTGACATCGGGAATTACCGCCCCATCAGTCTTGTCTCCCACTTGTACAAACTGTTCATTAAAACAATAGAAAATAGAATCTCTGGTCAATTAGATAAAAAACAACCACCTGAACAAGCCGGTTTTAGACGTGGCCTTTCCACCACCGACCATCTCCACGCACTAAACCAAACCATGGAAAAACACCTTGAATTTAAAAACCCTCTATATCTTGCATTTGTAGACTATTCAAAAGCTTTTGACAGCCTCAAACACTCTGAAATATTTAAGTCTCTAACAGCACAAAATATTGACACAACATACATTAGTCTATTAAAAAACATCTACAATAATAGCACAGCCTGTATCCACATCCACAAAAATGGACCACTCTTTAATATCCAACGCGGTGTCAAACAGGGCGACCCTCTATCTCCTAAATTATTTACAGCTACCCTAGAACAAGTATTTCAAGAAGTGTCAGCTTGTTGGGCGGACAAGGGTATTGTCGTCGGTGAAAAGAGATTAACTAATCTCAGATTTGCCGACGACATTGTCCTTTTCTCTTCAACGGCCTCAGAGCTAGAGTCCATGCTTCAAGAACTAAGCAGAGCAAGCACCGAGGTGGGTCTCGCTATGAATATGACCAAGACAAAGGTGATGACCAACAGTACGGAGAGGAGAATACAAGTTGAGAATGTGGACATTGCATATGTCCAAGAGTACATATACCTAGGCCAAATAGTCTCCTTCCAGGCGAGACAGGATAAAGAGATTACACGCCGCACGGAAAACGCCTGGAAGAGCTATTGGTCTATGAAACACCTTATGAGAGGACCGCTGCCACTCTCCTTAAAGCGGAAACTAATGGACATGTGCATTCTCCCCACTCTCACGTATGGTGCGCAAACATGGTCACTCACCAATATTCAAAAATCTCGCCTCGGTGTCTGTCAAAGAGCTATGGAGCGCAGCATTCTTGGAGTTAAATTAAAAGACCGCATCAAAAACTCAACACTACGCTCTAAGACCCAGATAGCGGACGTAGCTGTAAAGTCTGCCAAATTGAAAAGGGACTGGGCTGGACACGTATGTCGCATGAAACACACAAAACCGCGCCGCCCGCCCAATCATACCATAAATGAATCGTGACCCACGTGAAATAGTAATACACGTTTGTATGAAATAAGATATAACTTTCATTCTCTCAACCACATAGGCTGGTTGTTGAACTTTTTGTGAATTAAGAGCTGGGTTTTCATGTCAGTGGACATTCAATCTTCGTTATTGGATACGTTAGTGTACCCTCTGTCTATTTGGGCGGGGTCAAAGATAAGTTTCTTTCACTTTTGACCTTCTCACGAAATTGGGCACAAGTTAGTGCATGTTACATAATTCCACATTATTGATAATGTAACTTACTGATAACATTTTGTCGATCCAGATTCTCATTTCATCCTCAATATTAATTCGCAACTACAGCTACGAGAAAATCGAACCATTTAATATTGCAAGCCCAACACAAGTCTGCAAGGTGTTCAATTTGAGCCCGCTAAAGCGCAGAGTAAATTTATTCCCACTTCCCACCTGAGGCATGTTTGAAACTTGTAAAATCACGGGTGTTTTCATTGAATAGGTAACTGAGCATATTGAATAAGTCAGGCTTCATATCCAGCGAATGTATTTGAAATGCGATTCGGAAAATTCTAAGCACGTTTCAATACTTTCTTTGCGCTGCGACTTCATGGGTTTAGGGGAGGTGCATACTTGCGATTATGGATTTAGTTATTGTGAGAATTATTCTACTAATCTCGTATTACTGTAGTTGGATCGGAATATGGACTACCATTATCTACACAGAGACGACACGAGACACAGTTTCTGTTTTACAGTAATTTTAGGTCAAGTAGGCACTTTTTTCTACGCTTTAGTAATCAAAGTTGGTTTGTTGGTTTATTACGGGTGCGTCCAGAGACAGACTCATCCGTAGTGTAAATAAAAATTGCCAAATTTATACCACATGTGTCTTTTTTTCTAACTGACAACATAGGCGTAAATCCGCATTGCGCAGCGGCTAAGAAAATACTCATCTGTTTGACTGCTGATTAGCACAGCCCTAACATTTTTTTTCAAACGAATCCCGGCGGCGGCGGTGGCGGCGGTGAAAACAGCTGTGTAGGTAGAGCAGTTAGTGTAAATGACTTTTTTTAAGAAAATATTTGCAGGCGACCGACGTGCAAGCAAAGCAACGAAGAAAGATGTCCCAAGTGTGCGTTAAGCCTTAGCATGCAGAGATTTGTTTTCGTCCTGTAGGAATGACGCTCACGTGCGACATCGTGCCAAGATTATCATGTTTGTACTGGATACGTTAAGACGCGTGGAATGTTTTATTCAGCCTCAGGTGAGCCTGAGCTGATTCTTGCTACTTCGATTTGAATTTGTGGGTGTGCGATGCAATAAACTTGTGGGAAAATTACTTGCGTACAGATTAGTATGTAACTCTTCCCATGGGTGTTGTAAGAGGCGACTAAGGGATTTTCGATGGAGGCGAGCAGCGCCTTGCTCTGAACAATTCTACTACCAAACTACGATCTTCAACCCGCATGCCCAGCATGGGAATATGGGTATTACCCCCCGATGAGATAAGGTCCAATAAGGTGCTTATCAGGAAGAGGCCTGCGTCCAGCAGTGTATTTAAATAATTGATGTTGAGGAGATACGTATTTCGAAGCCGATTGTGTGAACTCTACGATTCTAGCTAAGAAAGCTAGAGAAAGCTTTGAACTCAAATGCTTGTATAATTTGTTTGTTGCATTCTAAGAACTTTTTGGGACGCTGAACAACACATAGTTGATAGGTAAATAAATGATGATTATCCTCCTTGCCGATCTTCGACCACTATATCTAGCCAGATACGCATGACATAATTATGTGCACAAATGTGTACGCAATAGAAGGAAGGGAATAGAGATATTTTCTTACTCTCATAATTCAATGGGACGATTGACCGACACGACCGGGGAGAGGTCAATAAAATGCACTAAAACAAGGCTGTTTTAATAGTTCTGATAACAAATACAAGTTACAAGTCAGGTTTATAAATAAAGTATTGCTACAACAATAACATACCTACGGTAAAAAAATTGTGTAATTAGGTTATAAATGTGTAGCAAATATACAATAAAATATTATTAATATATTAAGTAGGTAGTTAGTATTTATATTTTTAAAATATAAAATACATGTTTTAATAAACAATCATTCAATTTAATTTAAATTAAATATAATATAATTTTGAGCCTATTTTAGATATTTTGAACTCATCATAGCTATAAAAAGTTTGCTCTATAAGCAACCGATTAAGATTAGATACACAAGAAGATATCGAAAGCTAACAGATTTTTTGTCCATTGAAGATGGCGGAACAAGTTTCACATCATCTAGATTCTCAGTATATACAAAAGAGTTCCACCTATGCAAAAACAATCTATCCTGGGTTCAAAGAGCTATGACATAAATCAAAACATTTACCAAATGCGAGCCTAAAATCTTCAAATGCATAACGATTCGAATTACGTTTTCGACGAATAAGACATCTCCTTCAGTTAAAAACTAGGGGCATCCCAAATTTTGACAAGGCAATCTCTCACCAGGAATTGAGGTAGCGTTACAAATCAAAGTGTAACAGGAGACCTCTGGAGCACCACAAATCGCACATCGAAAACAGAATCATGTATCAATCGACGCCACTGACCAAGTTGGCTGGAAATCGCATATGAACAGCTTACCTTCGGTATTGCTATTTGAAACTTCGTGTGCTAAACATAGGAGCTATTTTTCAATGATGGTTTCACTTGAATTATATATGTACTGTAATTTGCCTATAGGAGTGTTGGTAGGTGCTTCATGTCAACGATAGGCATGGTATATTACGTATTGCAAAGGAAATACCTTTTTGATGGTCCTCACCCAAAACTAAAACTTAAGCTCCAAAATAAGTCATCATGGCTAGGATAATAAATACTATTCAAGAGATCATTATAACGATCGTTGGTTGCCATTAATATTTATATCAATTAAGAATAAATAAGCCTTACAAATATGCTCGTTATGGAAACCACCGTTCACCAGGTAAATCTAAAAGCCTACGAGTAGTAAACACTCGAACAAATAGTTTTAGCTAAAGTACACCTTTCAGACCGGAAGGGAAGCGAGCTTACTCAGTTAGCCGTTCAAAACGGGAGACAGAAACTGGAACCCATGTTCTCAGTTACGTAGTTTATTTCAATGACGTACAAAGCTGCCTGTGATACGAGACGGGACAAAGGAATACCTAACGAATGTTTGCAATTCCGTCGTGTCAGCAAGAACTGCCGGGAACTATAGCGCTTGTATTGTTACTGTAGACTGAGTAATGAATATTCCTAATAAATAATGGCAGTTCCACTTGAATAAGTTCCAAATTTCAAATGCTTTTGAAATGGAAATTAGTAAGCCGATTGGTTGGCGTTGTCTAAGCAGCAAGTTTTGAAATTGTGAGTTGCCGAAGATATTATGTATTTGTCTTATGATAACATTTGTATCATTTTTTGATGCGGCTCCAATCATAATGAGTAATGATCAACCTGCATTTAATAGTATTAACTTTTTGAAATATATTCAGCCGTAAATTATAAGCGTAAATATACAAAGTTTGCACATTTATGCTTACGCTGGGAAATTCGAAAAGCAACTATATTTTATATTTAATGTAAAATTAAGTCGCTTTTCGAATTTCCCAATTTCAATAATGTTTAAAATCAAACTTTGATATTCTATTAAAATATCCAGGAATAATGAACAGTTGACCAAAACATGACTACGGTTTTAATAGAAGAAGCATTAAACAACTTTAATAGAGCTCTTCTCCGAAGCAAAAATAAAATCAGCATGAATTAGCTCGGTCTAAAGCGCTTCTAGCGGTTTTTGTGATAATAAGTGTGTCAAGCGCAGACCGACCCACGTTATGCATGGTCAGAGATTAAATAATGTGGTATGGTCGAGTCGTGATCCCAGATTTTATTAGTTTTTTATGCTGATCGGACAAATGGGTTAATACGAAATTGATAATCTAGTTTTCACAAAACGAAAAATAACTTATAATAATAATTGTATCTGGTTTACATACTTTGCGTTGTTTTTTCAGATCTATTTTGATGCAGGGAAGAAACAATACTGAGATTCAAGAGGTCTAATAAAAATAGAACAAACCGGAAAAGAAGAAGCTATGTTGCTATGTTTGACGACCTCTGTGGCGCAGTGGGCGAAGGTCTGCCTGCGACGCAGGAGGTTGCGGGTTCGATTCCCGCCTTGGGACAAATATGTGTACGATCTGCAGATATTTGTTCAGGGCGTTTTGGATGTTTTTTATATATAATAAAAATATATATCTATGTAGTGTTTTGTAGTATATCAGTTACCTAAAACCCATAACACAAGCTCTGCTTAGCTTTCGGCTAGATAATGCTGAGTGAATTGTCCAACGTTATTTATTTATTTTATTTTATTTATTTATGTTAAATAACAACGGTTAGCACAGGACCGTGGTGGATGGCACAAACTTCGGGAGGCCTATACCCAGCAGTGGGTAAAATCCGGCTGTGGATGATGATGATGATGATGTTAAATAACGTAATGCGAACGACATAAATAGGTACTTTCCAAAAATCGAGGCGAGACCCATTTGGGAATTTAACGTTAACCCTTTCGCTTTGGCATTTAAGATAAACTGCAGAAAGTAGGGCAGCGGTACATACAGGCTATCCAGCACACTTTGAATAAATCCTGTGCCCGCTCCAATAACCTTAACTTCGAGTGTGCACTTTGCTTTGACGGGATGTGGTCAGTTTCGCAAGCATGTTAAATTTTTAAAAAGCCCATTTTAAATTGTGTGACTTAAATTAGAAATATATTATCTTACTTGAAACGTTCTGAAAGATAAATAAACTAATAATCTCAGCGATCCAATTTCGTAATATGATAAAAAAGTCTTAAGTACACAAAATCTAGGCTGAGAAACACTAGAATAATACTGAGAGAGATAAGATAAAGATAATAACACAAAGAAAATAAAGATAGAGATAGGAGAGGATAGAGGTAATCACACTTATCGCAAAGTTTGGATGGATATTCATGCATAGATGTTTGTTACTTCTTCACGCCGCCAAAACAATTGAACGGATTAGGCTGAAATTTTGCACACAGGTAATTCTAATCCTGGAATAACTAAGAAATAAATAATAACTTTAAATCAGTTTCCATGGATAAAAAAATACCTTTATACGTTTCCATAGCAACAACAGCCGCGATTATTAGTAATTTATTTTATTAAAAACATTTGAGGTTGGTGAAAATATTATACATCATCATCATTATCTCATCCGAATGGCATCCACTGCTAAACATAGATGTCCTTCAAATATCACCACAACCACTAGACCTGCGCTGCTAGCTGCTTCCCACAACCTATTAAAGGACATTGGACTTCAGATGGCAATGTGTTAACAACCGTTAAATAATAAGTCCTGTATAAAATGTGATAAATTAAATGTGCTTTCATGTAGGTCCAAAAAAATTATGTTGTCTCTTTGTGAAAATACAAAAGACTTTCCTTGAAAATATGTGTAGAAACAGACGCAGGTTTCATAAAGACTGCTCCCGCAAAGGGAATGCAAACATTCGTTAGGGATCTGCGTGTCGTCTTTGCCAAACGTGACCGTACCTCTACCATTTGTAGAAAATTTTATTTCAGAGTCAGAGTCAAATCGTTTATTTCTTTAGACTAACAAAATAGGCACTAAGACAAGTCAATTACTTACTTTATAAACAGCTTGATAAATAGTAATTACTATCGAATAAGAATTATGGTACAATTGACTCTAATTCACTTCTATTTTTTTTCCACTAGCGGAAGAAGTGAAAAAGAAACCACTAGCAAGTTTATCGCTTATCAACTAATACAATCTTTGCATATCTAAGTCTTAAACAACAGTTTATGTTCTTGCATACTATTGTCGGTGTGGAACTGGACTTTATTATAAAAACTATCGTTATTTGACGAGCGGTCAACTTAGAACATTACCTACACTTATTTGTGTTGGTATTGGTTGTAGAAAATAGCTGTAGATAATACTTCTATGTATATTTATAACAATACTGTTAAAATGTCGATGAATGAAATAAGTAATGTTTTCGAGATAATAATTATAGTAAACAATTTTAAAAGTTGTGACTATATAAATACACAATAAACTAACCTTCCAATATGTCTTTATGATAAATAAATCCATAAATACAACTTTTTTTTGATAACATTATATATTACAATGGAGTTTTGTCACACAGTGACTATGCCACTAACGTTAGAAATCAATTCTTTATAATAAAAAAATGGCAAAACACAACAACTTCAACAAAATAGACACAAACAAAATATATATAAGATTATCGTTTGCCATAATATATGCCTGTGCATGGCCACTTCGACATGGAATGTGGATAACACTGTGCGTGCGGCTTACCAACCTACTTATGTTATGTCGATTTCGTATTAGGTATAACGTAATTGGTTATTGGTTCACTATTTGCTGAGTGTCTTGTTACTTTGGGGTGTAAAATAATGAAGTCTTTTCATTGTATATCTTCATAAGGTGATTTTGATGGTGATAGTTGAAGCTTGCTTTGTCTGATATTTAAAATCATTTTGCTAAAGTGGTTTTACCAGTTTCTGTCTCAGTTTCTCTATTGAACATTCACATAAAGGGATGAAGGCATTTTTCACAAATGCCACTTTAAAAGTAAAAAATATTTATTGCAGCAAATAATACAAAATAAGGAAAGATAAACTAAACCTTACACACGTGAAATAGGAAATTTTGTGTTTAATTTGCTTTTTTAAGTGATTTTCGTCGACTTCCTCACTAGGCTTGGCCTGTATAACGAGGAAGCCAGAAGTTAGTCTGTATATTTTTATAATACTCAATATTTTGTCAACATATAACAGAAACCACCAGTCACTTGAAAAATAAATCGTTAAAGCAGTGAAAGCTCATGGTAGAGGTCAGTAGAGTACAGCCTACTGTTCGTTTGCAAGTTTTTTGTTGACGACGTACCTATGTCTGTGAGAATAAGGTCGAAAGTGGCTGATACGTGGAAGTGTGACAAAGTAAGCCTCGATGGGACTGTGGAAATTAGAACTCATCTAGTTTGCAATGAAACGCAAGCATTTCACCTGAATTCGATTTCCTCTCATGTCAGTGTTGTCTTACTTGTCCAGTTGATTTTATTCAAAGGTTCCATGTTGCACTTTCTTCCTTCCTTTCTTCTTTTAATGGCATCTACGTCTGGGTTGTCATAATTGCACTTACTTGTGATAGTAAAATAAAATACGGTTTACTTTGATATATTTTAAGTGAAATAACACAATTATAAATGCTAAAGTTTGGATGTTTGTTTCATCATATTACTGACAGGACAAATCTGAAATTTTGCATACAGGTAGTTTTAGGCCTGGCTGACAGAAAGCAAAGGTAGGAGAGAGAAGTTTGAAGCTTAGTTTCTAATATAGCCATAAATCAGTTTAAATGAATGAAATAAATAAATAAAATCAATAAATAATAAATAATGTTGGACAATCTACACAGCATTATCTAGATCCAAGCTAAGCAAAGCTTATGTGATGGGTACAGGATAACTGATATACATAATAAACTACACAGATAGATAGTTTTTGTTATTATACATAGAAAACATCCAGAACGCGAATAAATATCTGGAGATCATACACACATTTGTCCCAAGGCGGGAATCAAACGCTACCTCCTGCGTCGCAAGCAGACCTTCACCTACCGCGCCACAGAGGTCGTCAATTAATCAAATAAAAATACCTATAAACGTTTCGATGGCCACAACGCCTGTAAAGTAGCGGGATATAGATGATACACAATGAAAGTTAAACAGATTTTTTCCATAGACCCTCGTTTGGTTATGCGCCGCGTCGATTACGCACCTCGTTCGGTCTCAGTTTTGGCGCGAAACAGCAGACAACAGATAGAACAGTACTTTTTTTTTGAAAAGTAAAAATCATTTATTGGTACAGAACATGGAAAACAGAAATAGTTTTGAAAAACGATGTCATCTGCAGAAGTTAAACATTGTGTCGCAGAATGACAACGCCTTCCTCACAAACCAGTAGATACTATTGTCTAGAATGCCATTTACAATGACAATGACAGAATTAAAGATATATATTCTATTACCATAAGTTTAACCTATTTTAATTAATTAGTTAATCTAATCTAAAGCCAGTGTTATTTACTGTGTACGTAGTGTATGTGTATGTGTGCGCGCGCGCGTGTGTGTGCGTGTGTGAGAGAGAGGGGTGTGTCTTTGTGTGTGCTTTTGAATGCATGTAAAAGATAAGGTGTAAAGTTTGGAGCTTACATCATTATTCATATAATTATTATAATAAAAAACTTGAGAGGTGTCAAGGGACACCCGGATGGAACGAAGTTCCTTTCGATTAATTATTTATTATATTTATTATTTATTATTTACAAAAAACCTGTATACACTGAACAAAAATAATCGTCGCGACACCACACTGTTCAATGCGAAATAGAAATGAAAATATCTGGCTTGCTTTCTATAAAAGAGAGAGAGACAGACAGAGAAACATGCGACGCCGCACAGCTTACAATAGCTTACTATAGCAAAAAGTGTCGTGACAAGTTTTCGTAAGAATTTTTTCCGTCTAGCCCCCTTTCACAACGCGCGATAAGGAACTTCGTTCCAATATTTATCCTACTGAAACCCCGGTGCACGTTATACTCGCACTTGACGGATCTTATTTTTTACATATATTAGTCAGATATCCTTTTATAGGGGCAACACAGTTTTAAACAATTTCATGGTCCAGCTCGAGCTTGTGTCTAGGTTGGTTAGTTATAATATTATAAACGCGAAAGTTTGTAAACGGTATGTGTACGTCGTGTATGTATATTTGTTGCTCTTTCACGCAAAAACTATTGAACGGATCGGGCTGAATTGAAATCGACTTGATTTTGGCTGGAATAACACATAGGCTACTTTTTATCGCATAAATCAGTTCCCGTGGGATAGGCGTACGAAGCCGCAAGGCGCAGCTAGTAAAGAATATTTTAAAATACTAGAAGATTTAATAGCGTATAAAATAACACGCCCATATGTAAACTTAAACATCCCAAACAATAGAAACAACAACTAAGTTTAGAACAATAAACCACGATTCGTACTAAAGTCATAAAACGGCAGTATCCGCTTTGTTTTACAGTGTAAGACAGATACAGAGTTTAGCGTTGCATGCTGCTGTAAACAGAATAATACTAAGAAAATTCATTTACAGTATTGCAACTATAAAGTCGACTTTTTTACAGCAGTATTAACACTTTCACTGCCCAAGAAAGAGGCGTGCCTTTCTATCCGCATGTCACGGCAGCGATGCGACTGCAGTGAATGCGTTAAACATTTTAGCACTGTCGTAGAACTAACGTAACAGGAGTCAACAGTGTCGTAGCATAGACGTAGCAATGTCGTAGCTCGTCGTAACTCTGCCGTAGCATTTGATCGTTGGAGCATCTCGAAGCACTGTTGTAGGAGTCTAACCTTACATGACGTAGCACAGTCTTAGTGGTGCCGTCGCATTTTCGTAGCATTCTTGTAGGACTAGTTATAATATCACTTTCATTGATAGATATAGATAGAAATAGAGATACATTTATTGAACAACACAGTTACAAAACAGAACAGATAGGTATAAGTAGCTAGTAATAATTATACAGTCTAGCGTCATTGCATTCTTGTAGCACTGTAAGGTATCGGGTAATGTCGTAGCACTATCGTAGCAATGTCGTAGCACGTCGTAGCACTATCATATCGTACGAGTCTGTCGTAGCAATATCGTAGCACTGGCTGTTGAAGCACGCTCGTAGCACTTTCGTAACGTAATCGCTTCTCTTAACACATTGCTGGACACTACCGCCCACAGACGTAAAGAGTTAAAAAGCGATACGACAGTACGCCTCTCGACGTAAGAGTTTAGGTGAAGCCAAAGTCAGTACGACAACCAATTAAAAAAAAACACAACAATGTTTGATAAAAAATAGTTTAAAAACTCTCTCCTAAGTATCGGTGCCCATCGCAGAATATAATAAAAGGCTGAATTGTGTATTGTAAGAATTGGGCTACTGAATATAAGATTACCTTGTTTCCCGCAGACTTGTTGCTCAGTAGTCACAATGCAGAATGTAGCCAAAGCTTACAGGTAAGCAGGTATTGCATCAGAATTATTCATGAGGCAAGGTTTTAGCCGAGAGTGCATGCCTTAGGTCAGTGGATTGGTTGTAACCTGTTAGTGGACTGTTTATTTTATTTATTGGAACACTTCAAGTAATACTGTAAATGTGAAAGTGGAAGGATGGATGTTTGTTTCTTCTTCACACCAAAACTACTGTACGGATTTTGCAAACACGTGGTTAAAGGTCTAAAATCTAGTCCGAGTAGCCTATATTGTGTTATTCACATGGGCTACTCCTTATATAAAAATATCCTAAATCAGTAGTAGTAATAAATATCCTACCATAAATCAGTTTTCATGGGATATAAATAATCATAACAAGCCCATAGCTATAATCAGATTTTATAGATTGAAATGAAGAAACGTAGAAATACGTTACTAAGTATTTCTACATTACTTTCATCCAGGAAATACCCACTTTTTTACCATTTGAACCCAATGGTTTCTTAAACACTATGCCTATATTCTATCAAACCATAGGAAAATTATCTTTACGCCACCGTCTTATACGTTTGAATTAGCCATAATATGTATTTATTATTTTAATTACCGGAATTTGAATTTTATCACCTATTTTATACTAGTTACTAGCTGCGCCCCGCGGCTGCGCACGCGTTGTTCCTTTGAAAACAAAATATCAGCCAAATCTGTCATCAGAGTTTTGCCGTGAAGAAGTAACAAACATCCATCCATCCATACAAACTTGCGCATTTATAATATTAGTGTTATATAATATTAACCAGGTACCTACGCATAAATCATATACGTTTACTTCTCAGAAGCAACCCTTTAAGCTATGCAAAATAAAAGTAGAAACGCAGCTTCTGTCTCATAATACCAACGCAAAAGCAGACATTACAGAATGTAAACTGAACGTGAGTTTATTTTGGTGCAAAGTTTTAAAATATGTTTGTGAAATGGTCGTGGACTTTATAGTTTTCACAGGCTCCATAATTGATGCCCAATCAAAACTACGCTACTAAAATATTTCCAGAGCGGCAGCGAAATCCATAAGCTTACAATACAACAGAAAAGCATAATCACGATACACAAATATTTAGATTTAACAACATAATATGATTGGCAAGATGACGCGCGAAAAGAAAGCGAAATATTTCGAAGGCCACCATCAAAAGCTTTGTGTCACTCATTCGGTGTTCGTCTAAATAGTTAAATTTCGGGTAAGTATTAGAATATCTAATTAAAAATTGAAACACCTACAGCTAAAATGCCTAACTTCAATCAAAACCCCTAAAATAACAATACCTACGTACTTCAACATCAAAGTATAAAACACCTGAGTTTACTCATTCACATTTAGGTTTCCGATTGAGTTGAATTTCGCATGTATATTATACGTAAATGTATACTATATGTATATATAGTAAGTACTATATATTTATTCTGTGCATAATCAAATTTATAGTATTTGGGCTAATTTGATTGATCTTGATAAATAATCTTGTCCTATATAATATCCATGGCTTCTTGTTTTACCTGTTTTAGTACAGTCTTCTTCAACGATCTAACACAAACGGTCAATCTTAAGGCGACTACAGAAGCCAATATAACAACGCCACCTATTTTATCATATTATTAAGTTTAACATTAGAAATTTCAAAAATTAATCGTACAGTTTGTGGTATCTATTATCAGCTATATTTTCATACCTCTATAATAGTTTTATCTTATATAGTTTAGGAAGAGATGCGAGAATAGAGTTTGGTGGCCAAAAAGCGCAACTTCGTATATCTGCCTAAGCTTTACAAAATGAAACTATTACAGAAGCATTAATACATAACTTATAATAGATACCACAAACTGTACGATAGATTTTTAAACTTCCTGTGTAATAACAAGATAAAATGGGTGGGGGCGCCACTTTCACACGTGTGTACAATGTTTTTAACAATACTGTACTAATGGAATTACGTGGGTACCTACAATAATAGTAGGTAGCCACGTAACCCCAAGCCGGTAAAATATCCTACACGGTTATTATTCAAATATATTAAGGATAAGCCAGCAACTAGAACATGAATATTGATGAACCGACTGAGTTGATCTGATTGACATTAGAAGGTAATTGATTGAAAGCAAAACATAACATAACATAAAGGGATCGTAAAATTATGAACACAAGAAGCACACATTCTATATTCTACTATTCTAGACTAAAATTTCAAGTCCTCCATAATGCGAACAGAGAACTACGCAAATCCCATACTAAAAAGAGACGTCACTATGACGTCCGTTACTAACGTCGATAGACTAACCCAGTTCGGTTTAACAATAGGGTATAGATAGATATGCATAGATTTTTTTATTTTTTTTATCAATTATAATCAAAAAAATATAACTACTAAAAATTTTAAATTATTGAGGTAAAACCAAAAAGTAATACTACACTCAGTTTCGGGTGATAAAAACGCTGCCATGTTAGCCCTTGCATTTTTCACCCTTGGTTGATCCCATCCCTTTGTCGCCTCTTACGACACCATCGGGGAGAGTTGGGGTGGGGCAAATTCTAAGGCTGTATACAGAAAGAAAGCACTTAGAAACTTATAAGCGCTCACCGGCGCTTGACAGCGCTAGTAACCCAGCGCTGTCAAGCGCCGGTGCCGACAAGTGCCGACAAGCTTCAACACTCGCTGGTCAGCGTTGGGCGCTGCCATCTTAAATTAATAAACAACTGTTCAACCAGCTTCCTTTGTGTAGAACGGACCAGCGCTGTTAAGCGCCGGTAAGCGCTTATAAGTTTCCAGCTTTATTTCTGTATACGGCCTAAGCCGGCACACAGTACTTACTTTGATTTTTAGTGGATACCTAATCAGTTTCATTCTACGAGATGGTTAAGTGACGTTTAGCCATAATTGTTGATCGTTAATAATTGGAACTAGCAATCAATTGAATTGTTTTGCAATTGGCCTCATCTTTCTACAACGAGCTGAATCTTCGATCCGGTGGCGATGTAGATACATTATTATAAACTAAAAAAGAAAAAGAAAACCTGAAAATAATAATTTTGTATTTAATGTGGCTTGGACTTTGCCTCATATTTAATTCTGCGTGACTATTCAAACTTGACTCTAGATTTTAGTTCTAAATTGTTGCAATTCAAACCACTAGAGGTTTGAAACTAGATTGCAGAAGCACATTAATGGCGACATTATTCATGCATGTCCCCAACTTTACCTGCCTCACCATAATAATACAGAGAAAGCAATTTGTCTGTTCACAATGTTTCTCGTGTTGACAAGGAGCGTAGTTCCATTTCATATTCAAACTGTAATGGGCTTCCTTCTGTTTGTGAAGCCTTCATTTGCTTCTGTCGCGGAAAACAGTTTTATGTGAAAATATTTTTATTATCATCTCTTTGGAAATTTCGCTTCGTTGCGAAAATATTTACTAGACAATGGAATTTGAGAATAAATTGTAATAAAGCGGGGTTGGTTTTTTTGTTGTTCAAAGTATTAGGAAAGAAAACGAGTTCCCTAAACTGCAAATAGATGACCAACGGGCCTTCCGTTTTGTGCAACTCATTCAGTTTCCCATTGCTCTACTTGATAATTTTAGACGAAGTATAGACTAGATGAGTGGTCTTTTTGTTAAACAAAGTTAAAAACAAAATAAAATTTTTGTAATTTTCTTAATTAAAATTCACCGTCTTTGAAAATCAGTTTACTTAAGTATGTGAGGTTCACTGAACACACTCAATTTTCGCTCTATTATCAACTTAGTTGGGTAATTTTATCCAACTTGCCAGTAAATCCCTAAAGTATAAATTAATTTCAAGCAATCTGAGGTTCGTAATTAGAAGGTTTCTTTAGGCTCATAATCATCTCCTGGGGTGCGATTGATCATTCCCCCGGGAATCGTCTTAATTTAATTAAGGAAGTTAAGGCGTCCCTTAACCGATAACCAGGTTTTCAGGGTGTGTTTGGTGGAGGCTTGAATGTTTGTCTATTAGATAAAATAAATAATATCTGTAATGAATAAATATACAATGCCGGACAATCCAAAATACCGGACCATCTAAACCTCAGATAAGCAGAGCTTATGTTATGTTAAAGGTTGGTGAGGCATCCAATAGCTTTAACTTAAGATTAGATAAGATACTTGTAAGATAATGTTTCCTTCAGACATCAACAACAATAGTTTTATACAGTCAAAATAACTTAAATTATAGACTACTAGATATTGTACTATTTTTTATTATTTCTTTTACGATAAATAGACCTTTGTTTGACCGCAATCTCACCTGATGGAAAGCGAAGATGCGGCCGACGGTGTATCACAAAGGTCTAGAAGATACCTATATATATACTACTAAGATACTAGATAACTGATATACTTAAAAACATTACTAACATAGAAATATCTAAGAAATATCTACATTTCTTATATGTATTATACATAGCACCCAGAACATCTGAAACAAAGATGCAGATCATACAAGCACTTATCCCGAGCGAGTACTTAGAGAAATGACAGTTTGCACTATGAATAAAAAAATGTATGTAATACCTTGATAATGTTAGTACAACAAACATAAGATAAACGGTGTTATTTTGGTGAATTTTCTTGGTTTATTCAAACGACACCTACGCTTTTTACAAAAATCTCGAAATCATATGCTCAGTAGATGTTGTAGTCACTGAGAGAAACGTATAAATGAGGCAGCTATTTCATTTAAATAACTATGTATGAAACAATGTAAATATTTTCTCTATGAAATCAGAAGAAGAGAGTTCGAAACAAGAGAAAACTTGTTGTTTGTCTTCGTTCATTATTCCAATACAGCTACCACGAAGCACCAAATCATGCATTAAATTATGGGCTTTAACTCCTCATATTTAGATATATTTTACAGTGAAAAAAAATCTTCTAAACGAGTGTCCGCAAGCTGTCATCTGATGCCGTCGATATAAAATCCATCCATCCACAGCCTGTATCGGTCCACTGCTGGACGCAGGCCTCCCCCTGATAAACGCCTTTTTGGTGTTTATCTCATGGGGGGGGTAATTGCCATAATCCCCACGCTGGGCATGCGGGTTGGGGATCGCAGTTTGGTGGAAGATTTGTTCTGCAGGGGGCACTGCTGCCCGCCCCCCAGAAGATATCCCTTAGTCGCCTCTTACGACACCCACGGGAAGAATTGGGGTGGTGCAAATTCTATGCCGCCGGCACCACACGGCTTAGATATAAAATACATCAAAATTATTACCGAAAACTATTACAGTTAATATTTAAAGTACGCATTAGAATGGTCATTTTTGTGTTGAATGCATGCTGAGCTCCAAGGGTCCAATTATTATATAAATATATATATAGTATATATATATGTAATGTTTACCTCGTGCCAAAATACAAACCACAAAAACCAATTGCTAGACGAAACGTTGTCTTATGTGGCCTTCGCGTTAAAATACCTCAAGTCTTAGCACAAAATTAAGATATAACAGGCTGGTAAAATAAAACAGCTGGTGCTATTTTAGTTCAGCTGAGGAAATTGAATTCATCCATGCAGAAATTAAATTATTGTCGTATTAGGCCGCCCTTTACTCTTCTGTATTGTTCTCGACTTAGTGTTGTATACGTATAATAAAAAGTGTTTTTTAAAACTATCTACCAAAAATTCAATTTTTCACTGAAAGTCCTAAATTCTGCATTATTAAATTTTAGAGAACCTATAGAGTTCATAAAACAGGAAATAAAACAAAAGTGTCTTGTTATTTCCAAATCCGGTATTATATCCTACACAGGAGTATATCCGGTAAATTAGGTGTGGTGTATATCAGAAAAGGTACCTACAGCTGTAAAGTTCAGTTAACTATTGCGTTCTCAAATTTATTTTTATGGTTCTCCTAAAACAGTTAACTGAAAAAGGCGCATTATTGTTAAATATTTTATTTTAGTTATTACTTTCCCACTGCTGGGCAAATACCTCCCTTATTTAAATATATAAATAATTAATAATGCTGGACCATTAACAATAGTTCAGCTTTATTTTTAAGACTTACCTATTATCTTCGCCTTTTTGATTTGTTTCCACCCACGTGGTTGTGTGGTTAGCAGGTAGATAATACAAAAATGACTGTGTGCAATATATAAGTTTATTTAAGTATTCGTTTATTTCTATATAAATTTATATAAGTTTATTTAAGCTTATATAAGCTTATTTAAGCTTATATAAGTTTATTTTTTTCAAAATCAAGTGTGGATCTTCCTTTTGTTTGTAAGCTGTTCTTTCAGGTCTAAGTAGAGGTTCAAGGCAAGGCGGATTTAATTTTGTCTCAGACCATAACAATTGCGGCTTCGTAATAAGAACAAACTGTTACCTATAGGTGAAGGTGGTAGGGATTAATTTCACCAGAATTAATTCTGGGAGAGCAAATGTAGCCGTTGTAACTAGAAACGTATCCACCTTTATACACCAATGTGTAGCATCGTGTAGGTCTCTCACTCTTGAGAGAAAAGTTTATGAATAAGCCAAAGAAGAGCTGGTCTAACAGGATAACCCCCAAATACTCAAACGTAACTCATATTCGAGTCAACAGTTTTCTATGAATATCTGTCAAAAAGTTGTCTTTTGAGACGTGCTTAAATTTGAATTGTCACTTACCCCCGTAGAGGAGTTAAGTGGCGCTTACGTGCTTGAAAGTGATAGTTGGATTTACTTTAGCGACTTGTTCTATTTCATTGGAGATTTTAATGGTTATATACAAATGAACCTATTTTTTGCGAGTAGAATAATAAATAATGTGGGACACATCACACAGCACTATTTAGCCCCAAGCTAAGCAGAGCTTGTGTTATGGGTACTAGATAACTGATATAGGTACATAATACAATTAACACTACATAGATAGTTTTTTTATCATACATAGATAATATCCAGAACACCCTGAACAAATATCTGCACCTCGTACAAATATATGTCCCGAAGCGGGAATCGAACCCGCAATCTCCTGCATCGCAAGCGGACCTTCGCCCACCGCGCCACAGAAGTCATCGAGGAAACTCGTTTACAAATAGGTAGACTGGTCTGGGAGGGGGGACCAGAATATTTGAAAAATGTTTTATTTTCTCTAACCAAATTTTCAATTTTTGGCTTAAAATTAGAGAGAGCGGTGACCGAGAGAGGTTTATAATAAAGCTGGAATGGGTCACACCTTCCGCCGCAGGATGATTTGGGATAACTTCATAGAAAAGACAGTCAAAGCTACATAAGTTAAAAATAACGAAAATATTTGACCTAGCTAGTAGACGCTAGTATAAAATACTTATTGTTGTCGATCGTCGTCTCATATTTTATGTCACTTTTGGCTTTACAACTAAATCTAAACCTACAATAAACATGCGTAGGTCAATTTAGTAATTTAACACAAATTGTGCAAAACCGCAAACGCGTTTCAGTACACCACGCCCGAAAGCGGCTCGACAGACGTAGGTAATTTTGAAAATAATGTATAGAATTACAGCGATGAAAATTTGCAAGCGGACGCTAAAGTAATAAATTTCGAGCTCTCATAATTCTCCCCATGATTTACTGCATAACATCCAGCGACACAGAATTTTGTACAATATGCCAATTAAATACGGATGTTTAATTGTACAAACCATTTACACCGTTTTTGTGCTTGTTATATGCGTGGTTCCATTAATAAATGTACGTTTTTATGAAAATTCTTCTTCAAATATGATGACGATTGTTTTATAACCACTCGCTAATTATAATGTAATTGGTTACGGAGAAGAGAAACGGCGACGGAGAAGTTAAAAAAACACAGAGCAGAAAATAACAAACCTGTTTACAACATTTTCAAACTAAAAGCATAAAGTACCTACAAGTAGGTGAACTGTTGATTTAGGCGTACCTACCGTCTATTTGTTCGAGCCTTAGATCCATCAGAAAGTTCAAATAGACATAGCAAACATCTATAAAACTGTTTATCGAACATTACTACAAAAAAGATTGGAACGAAGTGGGCACTGAAGAATACTTTCACAGAAATGGTGAAAATTTGTGAAGAATATAGTGGTAGAATTGTTCCAAAGGAATATTTTGCTATGTCCCGCTTTCTATTTCCGCTTTTCTACAGTTTAATGGCTTGGAGTGAGATCGATTGCGATGCCAATATACATATTTTTATTTCAACTGAATGTAAAACTAGTGGCCTAGTTTCGGAATGGCGTTCGGAAAATGTTCATGACGTTTCGAATTGATAGAAGTTTCAGTTTCTGAGCCGATAAAAAAATATGCTAAGAGGTGCTTATATAAAAATACTTTTACTTGCAAAAGTCAAATTACCAGGTGGACTATAAACTGAAGCCAAATTTAACACCGCTAACGTACAGCGCAAAAAAATAAATTTTATATAAACCACTAGCTTCAAACCCGCATCTGATGCCGTCTATATAAAATACATTTAAATTTTACGAGTTAAAGCCCATATTTTAATGCACCTATTGTGTTGTGTGTGCTGTAGCATTGCAGCCCTGATCTGCGATAACCCTTATTCCGTCAATCAGCATTTTATTCTGAAACCTTCGTTTGACGACAATTTCCCCTAATGGTAAGTGAAGCAGTTTAAAAGACTCCACTCAATACTTATTATTTTATTAACTAAACATAAACATTGTTACATTTTATTCATCTAACTTGTTTGGTTCTTCATTAGAAGCAAGCAGAATAAGGCTTTCACTCACACTGGATGGGTCAAGAAGCGAAAGGTTTTCTACTTCACCTGGAAATAAGAAAGGTTTATTTAAATTTTATATGCTGACTTATTTATTACTCGGTGAATCCTAAACGTAGTTAAAGTTTTTATTTTAGTGATTACATTGCTTGCCAGCAGTGGACCGATACAGGCTCAACAGCCTGTATGCTAAAATAAAAACTGTTCGGCCTCAACCGATACAGCCTGTATCGGTTGAGGTTGAGCTTGACCGCTTATGTTTTATGGCCATATTCATAATTATGTATACAGTCTACAGTTTAAATCCAAAAAGGGGACTAAAATAATTTTGAAAAGCCAAACCTAACCTGCCCAGCAGTGAACGCTGAATATAATGGACTGAATATAATCATGAAAAAAAAATCTTACCAATCCTAACAATAAAATTCATCGACTCTGTATCATCCAGCATTGAGAAGACATTTTCCACTGGAATGTACACGTTCTGAGTGTGTTCTAGAAAATCTGCGTCCTTCTCGCACTTACAAGGTCGCCTGAAAGAGAGACGAGTTCAGCATTATAAGCAAACACTTGAGTAGAAGTCAAAAGGTTCTATTTATAGCATTGGCACTTAAGGCCCATACACCAGCGAAAGTGGCGCCCCCAACTATTATATCTTATTATTACGTTGAACGCAGGAATTTTCAAAAATCCTACGTTCAGTTTGTGGTATCTATTATAAGCTATTTATTAATGCCTCTGTAATAGTTTCATTTTGTAAAGCTTAGGAAGAGATACGAAGTTGCGCTTTTTGGCCACCAAACTCTATTTTTGCATCTCCTCCTAAACTATGTGAGATAAAATTATAAAAGAGGTATTAAAAAATAGCTTAGAATAGATACCACAAACTGAACGTAGGATTTTTAAAAATTCCTATGATAAACGTAAAAATATGATAAAATAGGAATTGCTGTCAGATTGGCTCGGGTATGCGCCTTAATAATAATAGTCTGATATTCGAAATAAATTTATCTTGAAAGAAGTTAATATTGCGACGTCATAGACAAAACCCAGATTATTAATGTTCTGGATGTATAAATATATATTTTAAAGCTAGAGACTTTAGTTTAAATCCAGACGAATTTTCATCATAGTTATTAATCTAATGAAATTTAGATGTCTAGCCTTGTTTTTTCGTAAGTCGGTTATATTTTTCGAGTGCGACAGCACAACGACGGCTGCTACCGACAAGTGCCGTCCGTGTACATTTATGAGCCCTAAACGGCTGAAACGATTTTGATAAATGAGGTATTAAAATACTCGGCTAAATCCCTATATCGTTCTTATCTACAATTGGGCCCTAAAAACCCATCATTTTTTAATCATTTATTATTTCGCATTATAAATTCAAATTCATTCAATGAACAGTCGGGTTTTATTGTAATTTTCAATTAATTTCTTGTTAGATGAATTCCTAGTGATAAAAATCATTGTAGAGATATGGTAGAAGTAGGACAAAATGAATAGATTTTTTTGTTGAAAATACAAGAAAAGCCATACAAACCGGTTTATTTCATCCAAACAAAAGAGTTATGTGCTTTGTTATAGGAGAAACTTTCTTGTGAATACATATTTTATAGCTACATTCGGTCGATCTTCCCCCTGAGTGATAATCATAAATTCAAACATACCGAAAGAAAAATACAACGAAAACGAGCGAAACTTTTTGCACAAATTGCACAGTAAAATTTGTATGCTCCCTAAGGAAATAAATATTTTCAACAAAGTTTGTAAGCGATATGATTTAGATGCGGTAAATTTGGAGCAAATTGTCTACTAAAACATTGTTACAATGCTTTATGTATTTATGCGGAGAAAATGTTTCATATTTAATATTTAGTTTATTGCATCCATAATAGGTATATTAATTTACTATTCCATCACTCTCAGATGGTAGCTTATAATTAGGTACCCGATTTCAATATACGCTACCCGGTCTGGTTGTAATAAATTGCGAAAACAGGTTCTAAAGTTAGTTAAAAAGTAGGTATAAACTGTCACATTATTTCTGTCATTGCGTCTAGAGACGTTTCTCATAGCAAACTTTTCGACATGAGTGAAGATAACCCAAATGAAAGAGTTTTGGATTTCTGACGAAACGGAAATCTGACTTAGGTATGTGGATAATTATAATTCTGGTGTGGACGCCAATCGCCAATTTAATATTAATGAATTACAGGGCTGTTGGTCACAATAATAAATGTCATCGCGTACCATTGGATGCCTTATGATGCGAATTTTCAAAATAGGCCAGACGATTAAAAATTTCTGATAAGACCGTCAGTTAGCTAATAAGAAAATATTGGACACGATTTTTTTTTTCGATTTATCAAAAATTTTGGAGATGTGGCCAGTTATAGTTCCGCTTGACGGTTCAGTAAAAAGTGTCACAGTTTTTACTGAGCTGTGACGTCAGTGCATCAAAGTTTGGGAGTGGGATCCCAAACTTTGATGCGCTGTATTTTTGTCATTTATTATATGATTGACAAAAGAAAAAATGTGTCCAATATCTTCTGTTTTTTTACGGTAAAAAGACCTTCGTTTGATCGCAATCTCACCAGATGGAAAGCGAAGATGCGACCGAAGGTGAATCACGAAGGTCTAGAATATACCTATTCACCCTTGTCTTGAAGAGACCCAGGTTGTAATTGGCCGGAAAAACAGAGGCAGGGAGCGAGTTCCATTCCTTTGCGGTGCGAATAATAAAGGTGGAGGAAACCACTTAGTGCGTGTGAAGGGTACACACAACTGAAGGACTAATTAGAATTTTAGAGTCGTCAGGCCTATTACTTTCATAGAACACCTCTACACCTCAAAAGGATCAAATTTCAAGTCTCAAGGACCAGCGGTTTAGGCTCTGCGGTGTCTGGCAGTCAGTCGCTTACTCCTTTGTATTAAATTCCTTTGTACATAATTATATTCTTTTGTTTATTTTTAAAATGTCCATGGTACGAATAAACGATTTGTATATGTATTTGTACATTGATGAAGGTTATTATGCCAAAACCCAATAGACCCATTAACACACATACAGATACATACATACATACTCAAACGACCCGTTCGTCGTTTGTTGATGGGGCTAGGCACATAAAGGTTGTCGCATATAAGGTCCACACTGCTGCAGCACAGCCCAAAAATGTGAATTCAAATAAAGGCTTAAACTCGTAACATTTAGATGCATTTCATATTTGACGGTGTCAGACAAAAGACAGCTCGCGGGCCATCGAGCCAGTCATATGCTAGCAAGCCATGTCACTATAAAATGCTTATAAAAATTATGAGTTTAAGCCCATATTTGTTTATAAATTTTCCTGTTGTGCGGTAGAGGCGCGGGATTAATATCCGCAAAGCTTCATAAGTTCTTTATATTTTTACCGCTTAATGTACTTGTATTTGTGGAATGGAGCCGTAAATCCATAAATTTCTTACCTGTAAACGATTCGTTTACTGGGAAAGTTCGGAAGAAATAGGTCAATTTCAAAGTAATAGCGCTCTGCCTGGTCGTCATTTACCAACACCGTCCACATCATTCGACCTGAAATCGCATAACATAAATCATGAACAGGCTAAAACAAGAACACTATTGAGTGGGGATAAACCTAGTTGTATGAATTGTTTTGGTACAATAATGCCATAACCTTAGCTGGTCGAATCATCGATGTATTTGTGAGCGTGTCACTCATACTATTTTCACCGCTCATTGGCTTGTTTTCTTTTTTTATCTATACTAATATTATAAAGATGAAGGATTTGATTGTTTGTTTGTTTGCTTGTTTTCATTGAAAAGGCTCAAGTTATTCATTATCATTATTTCATTTTGCTGTTTGTCTTTTCCTCTTTTTGTTTGAATAATGTTTTATCTTTGTTAATTTTGATACTTTTATTTCAATTAATTATTTTGTACTTCCTTTTATCTAGAGGTAATCTTTTGTAAACTAAGGATCTGTCAGTAAGGTAATTTCCACTGATGACGGATATTGTGTGTTTGCTATGTCTGTTCACTAGTTTTTTATGTGTAAATTTGTTTATAGTGGAGACTTTACCGGTCTAAGGAAATCCTTATTGTCTTTCTTTATTTATTGCACTGTTTGTCTTCCAAATAAATAAAAATAAATAAATACACAATGGGTAATTTCTAAGAAGAAACAAAAACAACTTCTGCGGGACTTGAAGCCGCGTTCTTCTTTCAGTGCGGGAATGTGATAACCACTACACCATGAAGTCAAGTGACGCAGAACTCGAAAAAATCTCTGCGACTACAACCGGTCTTTTGAGATAATTTGTTTTCCCCACTTTAGTGACTCTTGAATAATATTTGTCTGGAAGGAATTGAAGCACTTTCTTATCAAATAATGAATGATGACATATTTTCTTCTAATCTTATTAGAATTTTTTATTCGTTAGATTCAAACTGAAAATGTATGTATTTATTTAGACATTCTCGTTCAAGTATGTGCACTACACTACAACAGTCGTTAAAGTGAAAACCAGGAAAACCATAAAACTAAAGTTTACCTCCTCTCTTGTCGTAAATCTGGTAAACGTTGAACACATGGTCGAAACACCTCAACAGAAAATAATTCAGTACTGGTTCAGTTTTCTTCGCGTCCCATTTGTCCTTGACCGTGATGAATGGAAGGTCAGTGACCTTCTGCTTGTGCTCCAAAAAGCAATGATCCATCCAGTCACCAGCTCTGCCTTCCCAGCTGCAGCCACCTGAGGAAATGTAACCTTATTTCAGTCGAGACAAGGGATATATTAGGACAGCAAGCTTTTACAGTCTGCTAGGAATTAATTAAGTGTCGTGAGTTCAGAAGTTTTTAATATGCTAGTTTAATTTTTATGGCCATCAATTTGGTTTGCTTAATTTTTCAACAGTTCGTTTGAAATGGCGCGGCGTAAATGCTTGATTTTGCAGTAAAGTTTGCCAATTTCAGTGCAGTAATTTCTTTTAAAAGATAAGTTCAAGTTTCAACCATATGCAAATCATTTTTATTATGTAATTTTTTCCAACTTTCTATATGGTAAAGTACCTTTCTTCAAGATACATACAAACATCTACTGCTGAACATACCTTTCCAAACAAGGTAGGTATAGTTGAAATATAGTTTATAGGTATTATATAGGTAAGCAACGAATTTGTTTTGAACAAAATAACATTCCACCCTTCTTCTGATAATTATGCTCAAGCTGATAACAAAAAAAGATATGATTCGATTACAACTCTGATTCACTAGTATTGACGTCAAATACACTCGAAATATATACTTTAATAAATAGAAACTGATTCAATTTCTTTCACAGACACGAATTGATATAAGTTTTTTTGTTCAGGGATCAGGGATTTTCAATTTCACATTGAGGATTTCTCTAATGCCCAATCAATGAATTTAAAAAGTTTCATGTCGTAACATGCCCAGCCCAATTTATGATTAAATTTATGATTAGCGTTTTTTATGAACCACAAGATAATTATTATATGTATATGAAAGTGTCTGCTTATTATCATAATTATTTACCTTTTATGTTAGTCCCCTGACGTCTTTACCAAGGCCTATAGCAACATGTCTTCAGATTGTCACACCCAAAATATACTGCTGCCTACAATCAGCCTACATCCAGCCTACAAACCGTCTTTCATCGCAAAACATCTATGAAAATCTAATATATACACACAAAAACAGAGATAACTTTATGAAAATTTTTATAGTTTTATATTTAATTATGAAAATTACTATAGTTTATGAATATATGAATTTATGAAAATTTTTATAGTTTTATATTTTTATATTTAAGTTCACAATAAAAATACAAAAACACGAACAAATTTCTCATCCCATCATAATTACGAAAGATAGGGAAATAATTTGTGGGCAATTGCGTAAGATTCTATAATAAGCTTCCATCTGAAGAAACTGAGCTCCCTATTCGTAAATTTAAACTGTATATAAAACGAAATCTTATCAAGAAAGCCTATTACTCCTTAGATGATTACGTTAATGATGTTAATGCTTGGCCGGATGTCGCCCAGTTCCACACCGACAATAGTATGTAAGAATTGTTAGACTTAGTTATGCTAAGATTGTATTAGTTGATAAGCGATAAACTTGCTAGTGGTTTCTTTTTCACTTCTTCCGCTAGTGGACAAAAAATTGAAGTGAATTGGAGCTGCTGTTTATATTGTAAAAAAATTGACTTGTCTAAGTGTTTATTTTGTAAGTCTAAAGAAATAAACGATTTGACTCTGACTCTGACTCTTTCACAGACCATCATCCCGATAATGGCCACATGCCGCTCAGCTTCCACACACACCACAACAGCCTTATTGGTCCACTGCTGTACGTAGGCCTCCCCCTGATAAGCGACTTATTGGCGTTTATCTCGTAGGGGGTAATGGTCATAATCCGCACGCTGGGCATGCGGGTTGGGGATCGCAATTAGATGGTGCCGCCCCATGATGTATATAACCCTTAGTCGCCTCTTACACACGCTTGCCTACTACTTAATAGAAAATATACACTCACCATAAACCCTAGACATGAAGCAGTTGATTTTCCTGAACTGGCAGTTCGGTGCATGCTTCTCCAGCATTGTCAAGGTCAGGTGCTTGGGGCAGCCTCCGTTGCTGCAAGGGAACAGCATCTTGTTCGCTAAGGATTCCAGTACCACAGGACGGACTTGGGAGTACTCATTCTAGAATGAAATAATTTGCAAGTAAGGTAAAGTAGTAAGTTGAGAGTGAAAGTGACTTGAGGTGAATAATAAAAAGTCAAAGAATAGACTGAAACAACTTCAACTTTTTAGACATGAAGTGGAAGTTGAGCATTTTGGTTCCATAGAAATAAACAGTGATGTTCTGCTAGTAGTTTAAAAGGTTTGTACTCGGCAAACGGATCGTAGGAAAAGTAAGAGAACGTCTTACACTATGAGGTAGGATGACGATGAATGCATGCAATAAACCAAAGACAGGGTGATAGAGCACCTAGTTGACAATCATAGGACTAATGGTGATAATAATGAACTTATACTACTTTCATTGCATGTTTAAAGTCTTTTTTGTGGTTTAAAATACCTACTAGAACAAGTGTCTAAGCTCGCTGTGCCCTGGCTGGTACGTAAAACACTACAACAATAAGCATTTAAATATGGGCTTAAACTCGTCAAATTCAAATAAATATGACGAGTTAAGCTCGCTCAGAATGCTCATTGTTGGATCGTGCAGTAGCATGCCTATGTTTGTGCTATGGCGCAGATCTCACCTTACAAATATGACACTGGAAGCTCTTCGCGAAGCAAGCACCGCAGAGGCAGTGCCCTTGCACGCACAGGTGGATAGGTGGCTTCATGTACTTGCTGCATTTTGTGCAGGTCAGCTCCTTGATCAAGCTCTCGTAGTGCTCCGACTCCAGCAGCGAATCTAGAACCACTATTGTTAATGTTCAAATTTTGCAGAGACAATTTACTTTATTTATCTAGATCGGACAGTTTTGGTTGAACTTTTTGTGCTAATTTGGGTCAGGTATAATAGTTTGCAATCCTTTCCGATTTTTCTTACAGTCAGTATAAAAAAAATTGCAGGAAGTCCAAGGATAGCGTCTGCTCAGGACCGGTATTTGTGGCGTCGTATATAAGGGAGGCCTATGAATGCTGGGATATATCCAGCATTCGTAGGCCTCCCTTATATACGTGTGTGGTCTTGTCCGATAATGATGATGATTAAAATTTTGAACATGATGACGAACGTGAAATTGTTCAGTCTTATACGTGCACCAAAGTCACCGAGTTTCCGACAAGTTAACACACTGGCGGCTGCCTACAATATTCATACTTAAAACGTACAGTTTATTTATAAAATGTCGTACCAACTTGCGAGTTCGTTAAGTAGAGTTATGTAGAGTCTATTAAAAGTACAAACTGAAATATTTGAGATACCAGATTTTTATACATTGAAATCAGTTTTATGAATAAACGATTTGCCTTTAAAATTGGTAGGTACATATTTATGAAAACTGAAGACAGACTGATACGAGAATACCTTTAATACGGAGCTTAGTAATTTATGTTAATTTAATTGCACGTAGTTAGGAATCTGTTTAGCGATGGTAACATTCAGTGCAAGGGCCCAAGTCCTAGACAAATAACATTATGCAGTCCACATTCCATAATTTTATAATATAAATATAACAATACATAAAAACATACTTCTGGACAATCCGCACAGCACGAGCAGCCTCCACACGCACAGCCTCCTTTGAGGCTAGAAGATTTATGCTATGGCTAGGTAATAGCAAACTGATATACGCACATAGAACCACCGCTTATCTACTAAAGTTTAGTAGTAGTAATAAAAAAAATCCGGATAGGGACTTCTCGACGGCCGTGCACCGTCCATTCCATACAATACAATAATTACTTATAGACATTTTTAAATAGTTAAAAATGCCTATAAGTAATGTATTGTATAGAAAACACTCAGAACACCCGAAGCTGGTAGGTTAGTGTCCTGAGTAAAAAAATATCAGAAGATATTGAACACATTATTATTTCTTTTCTCAAGCAAAAAAAAAACTTACTACATAGTGCAGTCAAAGTTTGGAAATAAAGTGATGACACCTTGCTGAAAAGTCTTGCAAGGTGTGACGTCACGTGGAACATTAACTGAATTTTTTCATATTTTTTTGTAGAATTGTCAAAATAATAAAAGCATGTCCTGTAACGTCTCATAATTAATATCAGTTATTGGACATGTTTTTCTTCTTTACAGATTATAATCTAACTGACTTATTCGATTTTTTTAGGACACTTACCTATTGTCCCGAGGCTTGGTCGTCAAAAAACTACAAGTATAAGTAGAGGGGAGTCATTCAACTTGATAATTACCAGGTATTGACCCGAAATTACGAGGACTTTAACCTTTTTCGGTAATTGGATCTCGCATGCGAACAAAAGAACAAAGTTTATTGATTTAGTTCGCAGTAGTGATGTGTTGGATTACATTTACCTACCTGGTTTCTCGGAACTCAGAAATGCTGCTAGAATAATACTTTTATCTGTTAGATTTTAAAATGCTTTTATAATCTTTTTTGTCTAAATGGAAATGTTTGAAAGTGTTGCTGGTATGTATTATTCAAAATTTTTATTCACTGCTAAAGTGCTTGGTGCAACTTTATATACTCCGAGGCTAGGTTTACTGAGATTATTAAAACAGTTTACAAATTGATCCATTAAATGCTGGCTTAGATGCGACAGTGACTAACTGATGGTGAGGTTTTCTTTATAGCTATAAAGAGCGAGAATCAAGAACCGCTTTGTCACCAAACTTTGTATTTAAATAAATAATAATACTTAAAATCTCTTTATTTCGGATAAATAGGGTTGCACACCAAAATATAAACATGTAAAAAGCATTAGTTCATCTTCAAAAACACTGATTAAGTTCTTATTCAATTAGAATTATGTATAGCATGCCCCGTTTCCAGAGTGATCACATTTGTATGGATGTATGGATGTCTGTTACTTCTTCACGCTAGAACTACTTGACGGATCTGGTTGAAATTTTGCATACCAGTAATTCTAATCCTGGAATCAAACATAGGCTACTTTTTATCCCATAAATCAGTTCCCGTGGGATAAAAATCACCTTTAAACGTTTCCATAGGATCAACGCTTGCGAAGCCGCGGGGCGCAGCTAGTAGTAAATATACGTTTAACAGGCTTGCCTGCAGCGGCGATGAGAACCTATCCGCTATTGTTTTTAGGATGCTGGATATGGCCTGTACTCTGCGGATCAGGGATCAGTTTTTTGGCTGGCGATGGATTTTTTGGAAGCAATGGGTTCGAAACCATCAATTTTTAACCGTCTTCAAAAAAAGGAGGAGGTTCTCAATTCATATGTTTTTTTATGTTTGATACCTCAGAAGTTTTGACTGGGTGGTCCGATTTGCATGATTCTTTTTTTATATGTAAGCTGGTGCTCCCCGTGTGGTCCATTTTAATTTTGTTCAGCTCTGACAATGGGATCCATGAAAAGTCGGTATATAGGTTTTTAAAACAAAATTAATTATACAGGGTGATGCAAATTCTTGGCCCCTTAAGGGTTTTTTCATAGGAAATGAATGGGAATTGTTTATTTTAATTATTTCCAAAACTTAAGATTTGATTTCGTATGTTACTTTGGGAAAACTGTTCCTGGTTGGAAATAGAGTCGATTAAGACCAACTTGTTTTTTTTTACAAATGTAATTTTTTGGGCGAACTGTACATTTTTTCAAAAAACGAATAGTGGCAATATTTTTTTCTTCAAAATAAAACAGAAAGTTCCTTAGAACAAACCTTCTAACTACAAAACAAACGGTAGCTACCCTTTAGGGGCCAAAAATTTGCCCCACCTGTATACATACATTTAAAATATAATGTGACTTTAATAATTCTGATTAAGATTACAGCTTTTTTAAACACATAACGGTAATTATTATTGCTTGCAATAATATTACGTACTTTAGATCAATGCTCATCATTATTTTTGTCCAGGATTATTTCTTTTTACAATTAGTATGAAATGGAACATCACTAGCAGCCCATAATACGGGCCTTCATTTATAACGAAGGAGAACATTTATCAAGAGAAAGCTATTTAGTCTCGATCAATTTAATCAAGAGATATAGAAAAGTGGAAAACACTAAGGTAAAAATATAATAAAATGTACTTCTCTGGAGTACATTGGTACATTTTATTATGGATGTAACTCTCTGGAGTACATTGGTATAAAAACTATCGTAGTTTGACGAATTCATTACGGATGTAATCGGGTTAACCACGAACCTTATTTGGATTTGGACTTGTTGGAAGAATCACCAACGTTTCATCCCTTAACGAGGGACATCTTCAGGGTGAGTGCGGTTCTAGATCTGCGAGTACCGCATCCCATCGATTTTTATCGAGAGCAAATCGGAAGTCCTTTTTTATTTATTTATTGATAATGGACGAGCAGCCTGTGGCTGAAGTGTCCATATCACACAGTGCTGAATTTAGTCATTGCGTCACTTTTTTTAGTTTGGTTTTGTTGTCTCGTAACCAGTTGTCAAGTTTATTCTTGAAGGCGTTTATTGATGTGGCTGATATAATTTTTATATCTAAACGGAACTAAATATTTCCATAGAGTAATTATATAAAGTGCGATATTGATTTCTATAATTCTCAGATAATAAATAACTGTCTATGTCATTGAAAAATTTGTTGG
The DNA here is from genome assembly GCA_955876795.1 of Eupithecia tripunctaria. NCBI lineage: Eukaryota > Metazoa > Arthropoda > Insecta > Lepidoptera > Geometridae > Eupithecia > Eupithecia tripunctaria. The sequence continues at coordinate 9,224,913 of OY041614.1, forward strand.
TTTTTCCAACAATCTGTAGCTCCACAAGAACTTAGGTCCAATTTTATCGTTGCAAATGAACCCGTTCACGTTGCAATTGAACGCGCTCAGTATAAGTTAATATCTCTTTAGAGCTTAAAACGAGTTCAGCGCATTTAACTGTCATAAAGTTGATCCAGTTCAAGAGCTGTAGTGTTTAGGTATTACGAATTTGAACTCAATCAAGCTATACATAGTTTTGTTGATCTTAGTTTTGGCAGCAAACGGTGAATTACTCACTTTTTTAAGTCTATGACTAGGTACCTATGGCAATGTCAATTCTAGTTCTGGTGTTATATCCATGGAAAGCATTTGAATTGGATAGCTGCAAGCCACATGGTCACTCAGATAGCAATTCGTCAAGGGTAGAATTAGTCAAAATATCACTTTCAATGAGGAATAATCTTTGCTAGTTTTATCTTAATTTGTGACACATTCCTAAAACCTTGCACATAGATCACCCAAAAATGGCTTTTTGCCACTACCAATAAACAAAGCTACCATTGTTTTACTACCACATCTAAAACCCATAACAAATTTAGCATTAGCACTATAAATAAACATACGTTTCCTTCCACCCGGCGAAGACGCAGACGACATTCTGAAATAGATCACAACACTTCACATACTATATAGCACTCACTAACTGGTCTACGAAGGAGCAATTATACCGTAATCGAGGCATTTCAGTGATAACACTAAATTTTAGTAACACTTTGCGACACGTTTTACAGTGCTACGAATGTGATAGTACGCCTCGTTATTTCCGCACTGTCAACTTCTAGCTAGTCTGTATTGTCCGCACTTCTTCACGACTCAAGAAGACTCAAAATCAATATTGATTTCAGTCGTAGTCTTTAGTAATATATATTATGCATCTGCTAGATGCAGCGATCACCACTTTTCAGCTAGACTAATTATCAGTTGTCGTATGGCGACACGAAAAATCTCACTAAGAACTGTCAATATCACGAAAGCGCATAGCTACGGGCGCGATACTGTAGTTTGGCTTGTAGTTATTTTCTATTTGTGATGCAAGGTCGTGAAGGGCCGGCTGACCGGTAAGCAGTACGCTTCGCAACTGTGTGATTATGGTTGGTGGTGATTCTAGTGTAATATTTGTTGTGGTTTGCCAAGGACCGTTTCCGCATTGGCGTTGTTTTCTTGCTGATTTTTTGCAGTAGTTACGAAAATAGTAAGACTAGAGCTTACCTGTAAGGTAGAAATAGCATAGTGCGAAATAAAGTTGCCTCATAACTAGCTGTTTTTGCTGCTGGTAACCAAATTTCACCAGATTGCACTACGTTTTTCCTTTTCGTTTTGAGATACTTGATGTCTTCTGGTTGTTGATCGAATTTGTGTTTTTACTCTATGTCGGCTCTCTCTATTTATCTATGCTGTTTTATGGTTTGCAAATTTTAACACAATTAAGGCACACAATTATCTTAATTAAGCCTTTCTAAATTTGACGTTAATTTTTGTTGAATTTTCCTTTAGCGTTTATTTCTTCTCATACACTTAAGCTGGCAGACTTTTGATACTAGAATCTTAAATAAGAACGAATGAAACTTAATTAAAATGAATGCTTCACGTTTCAATGACGAGATCGATAAAAACAAGGTCAAGACGTATCTTGGTATGTATTACCGAAATTATTTCTTTTATGTCACTCTTGTGAAGAGAATTCCATTTTCGGAATGTTTTTCTTGACCTTAACCTCTCCGCTGGCACGGAGCCTCGCATGGGTACTAGCCAGTAGAGAGGTTAAATGTAATTAAATCCAAAAACTCTCCTCATGGTCAAGACTCTGAACCTAGTTGTGCTTAGAGCTTCAGCAAACGGATCATAAATTCATAACACATCAATTTTTAGATGGTTATTGTTGGCACTTACACACAACTAAACAAAATACGAGTAATTTAGTTTTTTTTGTTAGTTAAATTGTCATTTTGTTTTATTCATTAAAATAAGATGCTTTTAGCATTTAAAGACTGCTTCAAACAGGGAACAAAGGTGCATGGAACAGTATGATGAGTTTTGTATTGTTACTAAAACAAACCTTTTGTATGGTACGACGCAAACGAACGAAATGAGTGAAAAAAAGTATTTGCATATAAGTAAACCGTTTACTACGACCCTTCTTACTCGCATTTTAATATCTTAGGATTATTTGTTATGGTTATGACTTATGATTTTTATGTTGCAGTATGGTCACGAAACTAAAAAGTCTTTTGTGAAAAAAATTGTCCATAATTTCAAACCCACAATCACACCTACAATCACGGACTGACTTCTGCCCGTAATCTTTATTTTTTGTCACGTACCTCAATAATGAGGTAAATAGTCTTAAATTGAATGGTGTTTAATTAGATAAGTACCTAGCTAGAGGTTAGTTTAAATAAGGTTGACTCACATTGACTCTCCGCACGCAGCTCCATATTATCTCAAGAAGTAATATTAGAGATTGAGTTTCACAGGTTCTGGATTAATCAATATTTATTTACTTCGGCGCCTTTTAAGATATGCAAATAGGATGTCTAGAAGTATATGTATTTCCACTTAAACGAAAACTTAATTTGGTTTGATGACTTCGGAATCAAAACCGACAACAAATCAAGTATGCTGTCCTATTGAATAGGAAATCAACAAAATGGCATTAAGTATTTTTTCGCCTACTTATTAAAAATGATTATTGATCAAACGAAGATACTGAGATACGTTATCGGTATGCTCTTGTAACTTACGTTAATCATTTATCATTATCAATAGCATCAGCCGATAAGTGGCCTAGCCGCATTAGATAAAAAACATGTACCTACCTACTCACCTACGTAGGTACTGTACTCTAACCAAACTATACCGAGTCCATTTTGAATGAAGCATAAACGTAAACAAACCGCCCATACTTAACCTAAAATTAACTTTGTTGGCGCATCCTTTTATACGTAATTTACATTACTTGTCGATTTTAGATCCTCCCTTCAATACAAATTGCTTACAATTATATCTGAAACTCGACACCAAGCAAGTGATATTTTGTTATTTGTGTCGTATTTTGTTTACTAACATGCTTCATTCAAAATGGATAAACCATAGATGTGAAATTTTACTATACAAACTATCGTAGCTTAGAATGTTTCGAACCTTATTTGTGTCGGAAGAACACTAACGTTTCATCCCTTAACGAGGGACATCTTCAGGATGAGTGCGGTTCTAGACGCGCGCGCACCGCAACCCTTGGAGCACTGCGCGTGAGCGCGCGTTGAGCGCGCGACGTGAGCGGTGCGCTGCTTGTACATGCTGGGGCGTGGGTCATCTACTGTGTCGGGTGTTGCTGTCATTTGGGTACATACGGAACTAACACCCCTATCATGTCTCACATGACCTCGTCTAGATACTGAACGACCCTGCCTCCCCCAAACAAGGGGGATTTTGCAATGATCACCACGCGTGGTAGGTGGATTGCTGATCGCAGGTGTTAAAAATACACAGAAAGAAGCTGCTGACCTATCTTAAAACGGTTGCCTTAGTTGGCACTGAGGAGCGGAGTTACAGGGGTCGATTCTAACACGGTGACAGGCCCGTATATCAGTAGGCTGATAATAATAATGCAGTATAAGTTTAGACAGAGATATCTTTTTTATTTCCACACCTTTAATTGCAGTGAATACCATTTTTATCAATTATCACTGATTTATCAATAAACTAGGACTTTAGGTAGTAGGACTAATCATCATCATCATCTTCATAGCATTTAACCCTTTCACTGCCCATAATGCACATGCCCGTCTTCGGCTCGTACCAGCGCGGGTCAGCCTAAGGTAGGACAAGCTGAACTCTTCTGGTCGCACCGTAAAGACTGGGCAGCTGAAAAGCTGTAGTATACTAACGCTAATTAAGTGGAGATAGGTAATCTCCTGCGACTATCGCTATAATGGGAGAGATAGGCCAAAGGAAAGATGGAGAAATTGTGTGAAAGGGGACAGTAAGTTAGGTACGTTATGAAAGCTAGGAGAGAGTGAAAGAGAAGAACATGCTGCACAGGGCAGGGAGATGGCGATTTTACATCAACCACGTTTCAAAGGTTTATTTTATGGTAAAAGCACAATACAAAAGGTTCGCCACAGTCGAGGTTATCGACCCCTCCAATATAGTTCGTGGATATCGTAAAAGCCGACTTAGGAAACCTACTAGAGGAAGAGCAGTAGTTTCCTATGGTGTATTTGACCAATTTGGTAAGCGTGTTGATTATGGCAATATCAGCCTCTTTTAGGGGAGGCCTTTTCAATCACAAAATGAGTAACACAAAAGTCGCCTTTTATTTCCTTTCTCTGCATACAAACAAAGGAGAAAATAACATTTTTATAAATAAAAATAGCTATCTTATTACAGTGGTTAAATTTAATCCCCACACTAATTTGAAGTTTGCATTTTATTTTGCCTTTGAGATCCCGCTACGGCGAATGTAAGTGTGCAATTTCGTTTTGCATTTTAATGCTCGAACTAGCACTAAGATTCAAAAGTTTATTAGCAAAACTAGCAAACTATTTTAAGAAAATTATTTTATACTGCATCTGGGGTAGAATTTAAATAAAATACGTTGAGTAGTAAGTCCTATAGTTTTATCTGAATGAATATTTTACAAGAGCTTGGATTTGGCATCAATTTTTTTTATCACAAAAAAATCATCCGACTCAACGCGAATCCCGTGAAAAGCATTGAAATTCGACCGACGCATCACGTTTCCAATGTTAGATAGGTACCTACGATGAAAAATGTAGCTACAGTATTTTTGGTCATGGTCATGGTCCTGGGCTGATATGCCCGAAGCATAGTTAATATTATAATAATCCCGAGGCCATAGTCTAAGTTGTGCATAGTTTAGGAAAGTTTTAGTTTACTTTTTGTTTATCACCTCACAGTGCTTTGGCAGGGCTATTCCAGGTGATATCTACACAACTAATTCCAATTTTTCACTTTAAGAAAAAAATCAATAGGGAAAACAAATGCCGAGACGAATTACTTTCTTCCCCTTTTTGACAATTATGCGGTGCCACACAAACTTTCATGATCTCGTTTTCATAAGTAAGTACATTTATGCACTATAACCAAAACAGTAAATTCCTATATCTTGTAATAGCCAAATCAAGCAAAATAAAATTTTGTCTCTGAGCAAAATTTCCACGAAATAAGCATCTGTTTTTCACTAGACGAACAAATTCTCGACAGTTAAGTTTAACTATATTTAGTCTTTTGTTATTCCAAGACGAGGAAAATGATAAAGAAACTACAGAGAGAATTCCAGGCGCCTAGAGTTATAATTACATAGTTGACCTCGATCAAAATACCTACCTTACAAATTTTAATATTATTTTCTTATAATATGATATAATATGTTCTTGCAAAATGACTAGATTTTCTATCTACTATTTGACGATCGTAACAACACGTGATGGTGATCAAAAGTCAATCTTTTTTTTCGAAAATTATTTGAATTTATCTTTGTTTTTTTTTTGTTAAACTGTAATGTTACATTATAATGATGAATAAAAAAAACAATAAACTATATTTTGGTCCGCAATTCGTTCCGCATTGAAATCTTACTTCGAATAACAAATCAAATTCTATATTAAAACGAACCTCTGTATTCTCTGAGTACATCCGAAACAAGTGTAGGTCATCAACTCATTACAATAAGCAAAATGTCTGGTCATTTGTATCGTTAATGACTTTGTTCGTCATTGAGAAATGCCCGCTCGTTGTGTTCTGAATTGATGCCTGATTGCCAGATTAATTTTAGGGCTGATCGTATATTATTTTGTAAGGATTTATATATAGCTCAATTTGTTTTCATGTTTATTTTTTGTAAATTGTCATTTGGTCCAATATAAACTATTTAACTACACAAAGGCATATAAGAACTGCATCTAATTTAAATAATTAGTTAATGATCATCATCATAATATTCTGCATAATTCATGACATCAATAATATGAACGATTATAGTCATACAGAAATACAATTTATACCTAAAGCCCATTTACACGTCAATAACTTTTACCCCATCTCTTCCCGTGGATGTCGTAAGAGGCGACTATGGGATATCCACCGGGGGCGGGCAGCAGCCCCCCCCCCCACCCCCCCCCCCCCTGCAGAACAATATTACCTCTAAACTGCGATCCCCAACCCGCATGCCCAGAGTGGTGATTATGGGCATTATCACCCATATAGAATTAATTATCAGTAGTCTCCTTTTTCTCAAGTAGGTGCCTACCTACTTGTTTTACAAAATAAAAATAAATTATATCTTCAAGTCATACGATTATAAAGATTCTGATTTAAGTTTTATAATGCAACGCAAGCCCCATCAAAATCACAAAGCTTAAAAACTGTCATTGAAATGACAAAGTGAGAAGCAGAGAGTGATCAACCGGATTTGAGGGATGACAATAACTCATCATTCGTGGCCCTTCCCAAAGCCCTCATTAAAATTCTACTCCTAGGGGACGTCATAAAAATACCTCGAGCTACTTATTTCTTAGCTGTCAGAGTTTTCGTAAAGATTGAAATTCACCTGAGGGTTTGAATCTTTATAATGAGACCATTTTAAATGACGATCTTTTAGGGGAGTTTGTACTTAATTGTATTTTTCGGTTCGACACGTATTAAAAAGGAAATGAAAAGAGATCAAGATTACCAGCGAAGGCCTTAAACTTATTTGAATTTCATTTTGGTCAGTTCGTTATCCTTCTTTGGACTTTCGGGAGAGATTCAATAGCATCGCATAATAGTTGGAGATACGACAAGCAAATAGCCTTGCTGATTATGAGACCTGCCAATTGTACGCAATATTGATTTTTTTCACAGGAATAGGCCTGACTACTCGAAAATTATATTAAATCGTCCAATATAATTATCAAAAGATATTGGACCCGTATTTTTCTTTTATCAATCAAACAAAAAATTACAAAAATAAAGCACGTCAAAGTTTAGGAGTGGGGGCTAATGACAAGACTTGGACACTTTTTATGGAAGCTCAATCATCGATCCATGATTGAGTAACGCTTTTCTATGACATAAACGTTGCTCAAGCATATATCTACGACTGAGCAAGCTTTCATAATACGTGCCTAACTGTCAACATCTTGATCATTTCTTGAGAAAAATATGTGTTTAATATCAAATTATGATAATCTAATTGAGACTCATTATATTTCTTTAGTTGTCAGGCCTATTATAATAGTCTATTCATATCACACTACACTACACACCTACGGTCTATATTAGTCCTAGTACACTAGTAGAACAGTTAGTATAGGCCTATGTCCAGATATAACCCTTCCCTGATAGGCACAGGTTGCTCTTATCATACGGGGTAATGACATACTCGGCACTAGGCATGCAATGGGGTCAAAGTAGAGGTGCTAACTATAGAAGTAAGCTATTGCCCTTCCTTTGTTAGAATTCCTCAATCTCTTTACGTTTACATTAGCAATATTATCTTGTTACTATTCACAATTGTTGTTTATTCTTTGCTTGTGGTTTTGTTGACAAACAGGATAGCAATACTATGCTAAGGACGTACTTATATTGTCTACAGTCGTGACAAAGTCCTGTCTACTGGCATTTCCTGATCAAACAGTCCAATCCTTAGCAATAACATGTTTTTGTTTGTTCGAAGTGATAATTGAGCTTGCTAACAAAAAGGTGGAAATTTTCCCATAATGAAATGAGAAGTGACTGAGCTGCTACTGCCAGCTACCATGTTTAGATTTAGTCTTTTGACTTCAAAACAAGGTTATGTTATTGTTCGATATGTCAGTATATATAGACAATTTTATAAAAATATTTTGACACTGATAACCAATGTTTTATTACCTAAAAGGGTAAAAGATGTAGGTAGCAATGTTGTAATAGTTAGTTAGATGGAGTGGGAAGACAAGCATTCATTTTAAACTGCGTGCTTTATGAACTCAATAGGGTGGACAGAGATGAAGAAGTTGTCAGACATTTCCATCACCACCATACAGGAACCCTCCTGTATGGTGGTGATGGAAATGTCTGATTTGAATGTTGTGCCGTGGAATTCATCATCATCATCATCAGCCTATACTAGTCCACTGCTGGACATAGGCCTCCCCTAATGAGCGCCATAGCGCCCTGTCTTCAGCTTGACGCATCCAGCATCTGCCTGCAGTCTTTCGCAGATCATCATCCCACCTGGCCGGAGGGCGTCCTACACTACGTTTGCCGAGTCGCGGTCTCCACTCAAGAACTCGTTTACCCCAACGGTTATCGGTTCTTTGCGAAATATGGCGGGCCCACTGCCACTCCAGCTTGCTTAAGCTTGCTTCAGCTTGCTGTGGAATTAATTGATTATTATATAACACATTGTTATTACTTGCATAAAGTACCAAAACTAAGTAATGTTGACATTTTCATGAACAGATTGCAAAAAAATCACATGAAAGAACAAAAATACGTTATGAAAACATTAATTATAGCTGGAGATTTTAATATTGACATCTTAGAGAAATAGCGATGTGTTACCGAGGATAGATAATAGAACTCGCTGTGTCATACCATTTTTCACAGCTTATTTAGGTATTATCAACCCAGCTAGAAATCTAGCTTTATTAAAATATTGGCGTATTATGAGAAGAGATTATGTATATCAACTGAAAATATAGAGAAATTCGTTGAGACCTTAGAAAGCCTATTTATTTAGTTTTTGTAATACACAGCGAATAAGGATACTAATGTTGCCTATGTTAAAATTAATTATTTATATTTTATTAACTGCGCCCCGCGGGCCGCGGCTTCGCACGCGTTGTTCCTTTGGAAACTCTATCCCACGGGAACTGATTAATGAGAAAAAAATATCGTATGTTTGATTCAAAAATTACATGTCGTATGCAAAATTTCAACCAGAACCGTTCTGTAGTTTTGGCGTGAATTAAAAAACATCCGTCCATCCATACAATCTTTCCCATTTATAATATTAGTGTGATGATCACTGTTTTCCTTACGAAATGATAAATGTAAAATTTTGGTTGGAGTATACTTTACGGGACGCAGTCAATTACAAGGCAAAAAAGACTTTTTCATGTATAATTAACATATTTTTTTTTTGTGGAATCTTGGAGGGATGCAACTTTTCTTACTTAAAATTTGCTGTTCAAAGAAAAGGAAACTACTCTGGGGAAAAACCCTCAGACATTTATGTTTAATAAAAAAATACAAAAAATATTAAAACACTCTATAAAACTTTAGCAAAAAGCAAAAAAGACGTGTGGCACTCGGGGACTGCCGCGGTAAAGCTATTGCAATGCCATCTAGAGGCGAGTTGCTGAACTAAAGAGACAAACGTCAAGGTTTTTTCGTTACGGAATTTCTGGATTCGGTCCCCGCGCTCAAGGCCCGCGATAGAAGCTATGCAATAGCTTAAAATAATTAGTATTAGGATTAGTATTTGTTGTTATAGTGGCATTAGAAATACATTATCTGTGAAAATTTCAACTGTCTAACTATCACGGTTCATGAGACAGCCCGGTGACAGACAGGCGGACGGATGGACAGATGGACGGATGAAAGGATGGACGGATGAAAGGATGGACGGATGAAAGAATGGACGGATGGACAGACAGACAACGGAAAGTCAAATTGTTATTTTTATGACGATAATTATATATCATCAAAAGTATTATATTAAGACCGATGGGGTCCTGAACACCATTTGCCACATTTTTCCTTATATTTTCCCTCCATGCAAATCTTAAATGCGTGCCTACCATTTTTCATTTCGCGTCTCACAACATTATATTTACTGCAGTTACCAACCCGATACTGGACATAAGCCCACCTTGAGGGCTTATAATTTATTGCAATAATAAAAACAAATAATCTTGTATTAAATGCATAAAATCAGGCGCTGGCTGGCGCTGATCAGTTTTACGTGGTGCACCATTCATAGATATATAGAACACTAGCTGCGCCCCGCGGCTTCGCACGCCTTTCCCAAGGGAACTGATTTATGGGATAAAAAGGAGCCTATGTGTTTCCAGGCCTAGAACTACCTGCACGCAAAATTTCAGCCCGATCATTCAGTATTTTTTGCGTGAAAGAGTAACAAACATAAATACATACACATATACCAACATGTTTACAAACTTTCGGGTTTTTATTATTAGTAGGATGATAAGTTACGCTGCTCGTTGCAAGAACCTTCGTTCCCCGTACTTACCGCACGAACGTTCGCTGTGTAACACGTAACATTACACCCATAAGGTCTATTATTATTATTACTCACTCGCCTTAAGGGGATAGTTTATTGTATACCTTACCTTCTTGTGTTTTTACTAAAGTTAATGATGTCACAACTAATCGCTGTACCTCACTGCATGTTCAGTACAATACAATCTTACCTTATTTCAAATGACAGTTATATTATTTATTTGTTTTCTGATGATAGTCTATTAATGTAAATAGATCATATTAGTTATTTACCTACTCACATTTACAATCAGACATGGCGCCGCTCATTTCAAGTGTCGAAATGTTGTAAACAGATAATAATGTGTCCTTCATTTGAATAATGTTAGTTAATTATAGCTGTTTTGACGTAAACATTCCTGAGCCCTGATTTAATGAAGCAAAGGATATTAATAGTATTTTGAAAGAAAGAAATTGGTACCTACAAGTTAATAAAAAAAACAGGTAAATTTTGTACCTACATTTCCATTATATTTGCGTTAGGATTCACATCAGAAGTTATTGAGTTACAAGTTCAATTAATTCACCCAAAGTGGCCGCACTTTAGTGAAAAGTTTGGGGAATTTCCAATCTATTTGTGTCATTCACCTAATCACATAAACGTAGGAATTAATCAACATCTCACATTTCAGAAACTACCTATTTACCCTTAAAAGGTAGGTTCTTTTTTTAACCGACTTCTAAGGAAGAGGTTCACGATTCGACTGTTTTTTTTGTGTGTTGTTATCTAAGTTTACCTAACGATTAAATGGTTCTTTTTTATGTGAAAGCTGGTGCTTCCTGTGTGGTCCCATTTTAATTTTGTCCAGTTCTGACAATGGGTGAGAAACATGAAAATTCATGAAAAAACCTTAAAAATTGAAGTGTATTTACCACATCATTTTCATTTCACTACATACGATGTGGTTACCTTCCCTAAAAGGATCATCCCTATTACGCTAAAGATAAGCAATAACTTTAACAAATGATTCTAGGTATGGTTTCCTAACAAAAGAGTCGATAGCCCTTATTACAAGGGGATAAGATGGGGTCGAAGCTATGGTAACCATTGAATAGAGAAAACCATTTGTTAACTGATGTTCGATACTCGATCATGTTCATTGTTGTTCTTAGAGCAGCCACCTATTGAAATTATTTATAAACTACTAGTTTCTGCCATGGGCTTCGCACGCGTTGTTTCTGTGGATTTGTTTAGATATTCTTACGCAAGTATTCCTATCTCTTGAGAACTGACTTTTGGGATTAAAAGTAACCTGTGCTCTCCAAAGTCTGGACCTACGTCTACGCAGAATTCTAACCTTATCTGTTCAGTAGTTTTGACACGAAGAAGTAAAATCCATTCATCAATCCAAATAATCCAATACAATATAATAAGTGACTAAAGTAAAAATTTAAATTACCATTTTTTGGCTTTGGCCTGTCATTAAAAATTTTACAACATATTTTTCGGATATCACACTAATATTATAAATGCGAAAGTTTTTATGGATGTACGGATGTACGAATGTACGTATGTACGGATGTACTGATGTATGGATGTACGGATGTACGGATGTACGGATGTACGGATGTACGGATGTACGGATGTACGGATGTACGGATGTACGGATGTACGGATGTACGGATGTACGGATGTACGGATGTACGGATGTACGGATGTACGGATGTACGGATGTACGGATGTACGGATGTACGGATGTACGGATGTACGGATGTACGGATGTACGGATGTACGGATGTACGGATGTACGGATGTACGGATGTACGGATGCACGGATGTACGGATGTACGGATGTACGGATGTACGGATGTACGGATGTACGGATGTACGGATGTACGGATGTATGTTTCTTACCTCTTCACGCCAAAACTACTGAACGGATCTGGCTGAAATTTTGCACACAGGTAATTCTAATCCCGGAATCAAACATAGGCTACTTTTTATCCCATAAATCAGTTCCAGTAGTATTGTAATAAACCTAACTAAACTCTTCAACCTGTTGGTAGGTATTGGGTTTAGTCCCGGGAATTCCTGTTCCCGAAATTTCGGTTTTTTTGCTGTGAATTCAAATGCATTTCTCGAGAAATTTCGCGATACGAATTTTAACATTTATACCAATACGAAAATAGCATAACTTAAAATATTCTACTTCCTCTTAAAGTATTTTAAATATATACGGTACCTAATGCAGGGTTGACATGATTTAATCACTTGGTTTTAATTATATATTATTTTCCCTGCAATTAAAACAGTCAAAAATATATAAGAGAGTGCCAAATCAAACGATACGTAATTTGTTGTAGACGGACTAATAGTTTAAGAGCTGAGTGGGAACATAAAATCGGCTACATTAACACATACTAAGCTGTCAACCCTCCTCCGTTGGTAGTCGGGTAATTATGTAATTTCGATAGTGGTTAAAGTAATAATATTTTGCAAGAAATTTCTCGGGAATTTCCGGTTCCGTCTTCGAATTTTCCCGGTATTCCCGGTTCCTCAAAAACTACCCGATTTTGGAATCCCTAGTAGGTATATAGGTATGGAGTAAATAACAAGATTATGAAAACAAAGTTCTTTATAGTTTTAACTTCCTAAAAGGTTATCAGAGTGAATGAAGATAATTAAATAATATTTTGTTTTTATCAGTAGTTGTAAAGACCACATTAAGATTTTTTGGGCCATTTTTGCATAAAAACAACTTAGATAAATCATTCAAACACGGTTTATAAATAAATCGATACGGGGTTCTGTTATATTTAATTTTCTTTTTGTGCTACCTATAAACAAAATTCTGCTCTTTTGACATGATGCATGATAATTTTATAATTGGCATTCGAATAAAAAAAATTCTACATCACTTTCGAGCCATTATACTGTTTGAATTAGAAACTCTCCTCTATCCTTAAAAAAACAACTGTCTTTTTGCAGATTTATTGTTTAGTATTCAAACTATTTGACCATCAATAAACAGCTGTCTTTAGTTAAGTGTTAATCACCTTTAATAGCTCATTAATGTATTAAGTTTTACATTCTTAACAACAAGTTTACTACAATTCCCAATAAATATAAATGACCACTACAAACTCGTAGCACACGAGGGATCTAGCACACCACCAACGAATCTCTAAAACCGTCACCTTATCAAAATTCTATAAATATCAAATCGTTCCAGTCTCGTCTTGACTCGAGGCCCTGCCTTGTTGTTTTGAACTTATGTTGTTCTGTTGTCACCGTTGACACAGGCTATCGTCTCTATTTATTGTGGCACCCACAGCACGGGTCCGTAGACGGAAGCTTCAGTTACTCCCCGTCGGTCATCAGAAACACCCACAAAATGTCACGAACGAGTGCAAAAATCTTCTGGGTGCTGTATGCTCTGTTTCTGTTTGACTCAGTTCACGGGGAGCATCTCAAGCTAAGCTCCATGATCCAAGACATGTGCAGCAGATCTCTCTCGACGCTGATATTCCAAATCTGTACGGGACACGTACCGATCAGTGATCTACCAGTGGATAAAATTTCGAAGATGCGTGGAAAAAGAGCGGCGATTTTCTCAAGAGAGAGGATAAGGAGGCAAGTGGCTGACGAATGCTGTCTGCATCCATGTTCTGTGGCGGATCTTATCCAATACTGCCCTGACACGTGGTGAATTGTCAACGGGCAGACATACGCTTTCTATGTATACGAAAGTGGTATTGACTGATATACACCCCAAGGGTTGCTGCGAGGAATTCAGTGATAAAAATCATGGTTAAGATGGCGAGTGAAAGTGATGGTATGGTTGCTCTGCGCTTATGAACTGTAAATATTGAAGTGATCGTTGAGCTTTATGGGTGTTCCTTTTTGAAGGGCTTTCGTTCAAATAATATTATTAAAACTGGAGGACGACTGCCAGATATTAACTGCCTCATTTTGTGTACCTAACTGCCTCTGTTTGTATAATGATGTGATTTGTATTGTGATTATTCTATGAGCTTTACTCTATGTATGTAAAGTTCGTCTCTTTTTGCCACGTGGTTTGTTTGATGTTGTTATTCTTGTCTACCTCAATTGTTTGTAATTTTGAAGAAGGAGAATATAATGTTTTACTTGAGTTTTACAGACGTCGTGTCGTGGTCACACTGTTTGCTACACTAGTGTGACTACTAGTAATTTATTTTACTCGTAGTTACACTGTGCGGTGTGATCAACAGTAATTATTAAAACATAAGACTCGTGGTGACACTGCTAGTGTGGGGAAATAGCAAGCAGAAGTGAAGACTAAGAAAAGCGAATACGTGCTTTCTTTTTAGTCACAGATCAGGGAAAAAAAAGTGGAACCACAAATGAACTTCCCAAATCATCGTATGAAATAAATAACTCATGAAATGGTTTGGGTACACTTTTGAAGGTTCCGTCACAGAAATATTTTGTAACTTAAAAAATGCCAATGATCTGGAGTCTGCGTACTCATAATCGGCCACAAAGAAAATTAAATGCTTACTTGGTGTGACCACGAGTAAGCCGTGTTTTAGTTTGTCCCAAGTGCTGTAAAAGTAATAAACGTAGGTTTAATTGCATGAATTTCCACGGTGCTTTTTGAGGTCGACAAGGCTAGACTGAATTTATGAATCCGTCCAGAGACCTCTATAATTTATATTGATTGAAAGAAGTTTTTATTCAAACATAGTTGAGAGACCGAATTCGTTACCGCTAATTTAGTTATTTAAAGTTTTGTTTATATGATTAAATTATTCAAACGTTAATATTGTTTTACTATTTGATTTGATTATTCTTGATTTCCATAATTTGACATAAGGTGTTTCACTATTTCAGTAGGTAAGTCCTACTCCAAGCGGTGTATAGAATAAAAAACCATTGTAAACACATGGAGTTTGCCAGCATGACTGGATTTATGATTTATATCGCCGTACGTAAGCAATGCTACTTTAAATTTTACTATAACCTGTTTTTAACTGAATGGTGGGTTGGTAATCTTAATCCTTTTGTTTCTTGTTTTCTATCTATTTGTTTAATTATTCTGTTATTGTACCATGGCCAGATTCACAGCATACATGAGAAATTATTAATAAAACAAGGTGAAGTTTTACAAATCCTAAAACAATTTTTCAATAAAGGTGTAGTCAATCAATAGCACAATAGTAAAACCTGAATTAGAATGTCAATCACGTCACTTGTATCATCCATACATCATATAGTTTTTGTATCGTGTTCGTCATTTTCTGCCAAGTAATTTGGCGTGGAAATCATGTTTTTACCAAACAATCGTTCAATACTCATTCAATGTAGGTCATCTAACAAAATATTGTGGATATCACAGCAGCACGTGATGTGAGAATGTCTGCCTATCTGTATTGTAAAAATAACAAGTTAATTTTATTATACCTATTTATTGAAGCAGAATGTAAACAAAAACAATATAATAAATTATTTAAATAATAATCACTATTTTTATTTAACCTGTAAATAAAATTCCTTGTAGGTAGAACTCGGTTTTGCTTGTAGAGAGAGAAATTTTTGAGGTGAAGTGTGATACATCATTTATTCTGGTTACTGGGAAAAAAGGAGTGTTTAGAAATGTTTAGTATTCATCATAATCAGCCTAATGATAGTCCATTGGTGGAAAAAGCCACACGTTGTGGAGCACCAAAGCAACCAGTCTTCAACTTGGCGTATCATGAATCTGCCAGAAGTATTTTGCTGATCTCACGCAACTGTGTCAGAGTCCATGTCGATGACTTGGTAGCGGAGAGATCTTGTGAGTGAATACCTCCCTGCATGTCATGAATGATGTAGAGTCTATAGCCAGGTGGGTTATATTTACTGCAGAATATATTTACCACTAAATTGCGATCGCCGACCCATATAACACAAGCTCTGCTTAGCTTGTGGCTACATAATGCTGTGTGAATTGTTCAGAACTATTTATATTTATATTGCCTAGCTTGGGGATTTTGGCTTTAGGGATGCTTGTCAGGGGAGGCCTAAGTCCAGGAATGGCTGGTCAGGATGAAATGACATGCAGGGAGGTCAGATTCAGTCAGAAGGTCGTGCCGCACACCCTTCAGGACTCTCCGCTACTAATTCATCGGAACTCTGGACTCTGACACAGTTTCGTCTGATATTCAAATATTTTTACGTATTTTATTATTTCGCGTTTTGCGACGAACTAAACTACCAGAAAAGTAGTTATCCACAAATTGTAGATTATTTTCAACGAACCCATGGTACAATAAGTTATTATATAATGTAGTTTTTGGTAAAATGATTTTCAGTGATGAAGCTCTTGTATAATTAATTGCTCCAAAAGTAGCACTACATCGAAATTTGTTATAACATGGGTTCACATAGATAATGTTTTTTTATTTAAGTAAAACGACTTTTCCTTTAGTTTCTTGCAGAACGCAGTAAATATCAAAAACCGCTCAGGTATTTGAATTTCACAATTTTAGCATAATTAGGTGGTCTTGCGGGCTCAGGTCACACACAGTTAGGTATTCAAGATTCAAGCAAGACTAAACTAATGTCGCTTCCGACTGGTATTAATAAGGATCAGTTGAGCTACCTGAAGATTGTTTGCAACAGTCTGCAATTAGCTTAATTGTTTCATTTTATTTACTTGTTGTAATTTATTTATATTTTTTCAATGTATCTATCCTGGCATATCTTTGAAACTTTGTAAGAAAGTCGAGAAAGCAAAAAGTTTCCATTGCACAAGGCTTTTATCATGAAGCGACAAGCAGGTCGATAAAACTATAATTACAGCATGACATAAAGTTATACAAGTTATATTATCTAGGTAAAGCATTTTTATAATGTTTCAATAATTAACTTGTTGTGATTCTCTAGATGACGGACTAAGGAATTATGTATGAATCAGCAACTTTTTACCACCGATCGATGCGGAGGAACGGTGGAACGGTCAAGCCGTTTAAAATATTTCTCTCAAACACATTTATTCAAAGTATTTAAACGAATCACGAAATATAACATATATATAGATATATCATATTACTATTATGACCAACAAGGTTAGAATTGTAGGAAAAAGTTTTGGAAACCTATTAAATTTGCTACAATTTAAATAAAGAAATGAGTTGTTTTGGAATTTTCTTATTACTGTATGAATCTAATAATAATGACGAATATCTATTTATGTAGTTTAAAAGAGAATGTAGTAGTAAAAAAGTCAAGTCTAAACTATATATAAAACAATATAATTAAAATATTTACAGGAATACAAGAGATATATCTAAAAGTGTAGTAAAATGACGTAAGTTAACTAGAAGACAGATAAAGGATTCCCGAAAAATGCTCACGAGTCAGCTTTTTGAAACCATCTTTTGTTTCAACTTTCTTGATATCAATATATCATTATCATATTTCAAAAATTTATTAGTAGAATTCGGCCCTAGATTGCGATGTCAATTTAAATAATTTCCTCAGGATTACTATACAGGATTACTAAACTCTCTATAAGAAAAACCAAGTAATTTAATTGAAGTTCCAAGAATCTTTTACTGCTAGAACAACATTATTTTGATTAGAATATGCCTACACAAATGTCATAACATGTGTAGATAAGTGTCTAGCACATTGTTTTTGCCTGATTTCGATAATATTAGGTCGTTATTGATAGGTTAATAGGTTCCCTGTCCAGAGGTCGCATGTTCTTGAATAAAGATCCGTGGGCTGCTGAAGCCCACAACCGTAGACAATCTCTGATATGTATACGATTATGTACAGGTACCTATAATCCACTCGTGATTTCGTATTAAAGTCATCAGAATGAAACAGAACCTTGTCAAATTAATATTTTACCTCACATTTATACTAATACTAATATCATAATAGAAAAGATTTGAATGTTTGTTTGTATTGAATAGGTTCGCAAACTACAGATCCGATTTAAAAAAAATTTTCATTTAAAAGCTTACTTTTCAGGAAGTGACATAGGCTATATTTTATCCTGGAATTCCCACGGGAACGGGAACTACGCGGGTAAAACCGCGAGACGCTGCTAGTCATAAAATTCGCACGTGGTCAAAATGGACTGGTTGTCTTCGGGACAGGACCTTGTCAAAATAATATTTACGTCACCTTATTCATACAACCCGCACGTGGTCAAAAAGGAAGGTTATTTCTATTCCAGTTGTTTGCCTTGAAATCCACATGAACAGAGAAAACTGGAGTTAAAAAAAAAACATCTTAATTTTTCCCTTTGAAGATAGATAGACCAGCCGGTTTTGTTTCAGTTTCAAATGTCTCCATGCCATCAGAATGGCAATGGTACCAGTTTAGGAGAGTTCATTTTTGATTATGATGATTTGTGATAGCTTTCCAGAACACAGGCAAATTTAATCTGAAACTTACTAAATCGTCGCGGTTTTTTTTGTGCACCATCTTTTGCTAGTTGTAGTGAGATAATTTAGACTATCGAATGACTAAGGCTTAAAATGTGCTTTCCGTGCTTGTGGGGAAACGATTGATATAGGTAGCACATTATCTGCGAGTTATCTAATGTCATAACTATAAAATGCAACTAAATACAACCAGTTAAAGCCCATATATAAATGCGCATTTCTGTACTATGCAGCAGCGGTGGGCTCCAGATCTATCACAACCCTTAGATTTGTTCTAGAACGAGTCCCGTATATTAAGAGACTTTCGGAGATTCACCCAGTTCAAATGTATTCCAAACAATACAACTTTTAATACAAAAAGTCTGGCTGCGGTCAAAACAGAGATAAAACCGTCAACGCGACTTTATTAACTTAGGGCGAAGATTTATATGAACCCTTTTTGTTGGAGTTATCCATACAATAAATCCTATTTGAGTCTGCTAAGCACTTTATCAGGCGGCCATTTTGCATGCAAATCAAGTGATATACCGATTATACTAACTAT
Source organism: Eupithecia tripunctaria (assembly GCA_955876795.1). Classification (NCBI taxonomy): domain Eukaryota; kingdom Metazoa; phylum Arthropoda; class Insecta; order Lepidoptera; family Geometridae; genus Eupithecia; species Eupithecia tripunctaria. Next base: position 9,244,111 of record OY041614.1, read on the forward strand.
ATTGTGTGACCTAAGAAGTATTAAAGGGTTATCAACTATATACTTAGTCTAAACTTTCTACGAATTACCAAATGCATTGGTAATTCTCCTTGGAGATGTCTTCGTAGAGAAAATACCTACATCAAAGTTAAATTAATGATGCTGCACAATTCACACAGCATCATCTAGCCCCAAGCTAAGCCTAGCTTGTGTTATGGATACTAGTTAACTGATATTATGCTTAACACATTACACAAATGCATAGATATTTTTTTATACATAGAAAATGCAATATCACACTGCTCTATTATAAATGCGTAAGTTTGGATGATGGATGTTTGTACTCTTCACTTCAATTTTGCATACAGGTAATTCTAATCCTGAAATCAAACATAGGCAACTCTATTCATTTCTATTTATTAATGCCTCTGTAAAAGTTTAATTTTGTAAAGGTTAAGCAGAGATACGAATTTGCGCTTTATGGCCACTAAACTCAATTTTCGCATCTCTTCCTAAACTATACATACATATGATAAAACTATTACAGAGGTATTTAATAAAAACTAGTTTATAATAGATTCCACAATCTGTACGATGGATTTTTAAAATTTCATATTCAGGCTCATGTATGCGCCCCACTGAGGCCGTATAATATGGGAGTTAGTATCACTTCTGTCCGTGGGATGTGTGGTATTCAAAAGCTTTCTAAAGCTATAATTCGCTAATTCTAAAGCTCTGCGCTCATTAATCTAAAACCGCTACCAACCAGCCCAACAACTTGTATTCAAATACGTTAAATACATATATATACATATAATAAATTTTACAGTGACAAATTGGTTTCTAAAGAGTGGTTTTCGGGCGGATCAACTTTTCTCTCAACATCCGACAATATAAAATTCATCTAACTATTAAATGCACATGTTTTTTAATTTATGTTGTGCTGCAGCGATGCTTTTCAGGTGTGGGATAAGCTTATCAAATGAAAATCATTGCTACATTGCCTCGTGTAGACATTTGATCTCTGAACTGATTGATTAGGAGTTTCCCCTCGGTGGTGTTGCTATGAAACGATACATAAGTAGGTGACGTTCTTGTGGTAAACAACCGAGATAACAGACGTGGGATTCAATATCGAAGAAGATTTTCCTTGAATGTAGCAGAAATAAGGGCGTGGATAAAATTTAATCAAGTTTATTTTAACGAAATTGTATCGAAATTGTTGATCTTTACGTCTACCTAGGCCAAATGGTAGGTAAATCCAACTTCGATAAAGAGGTCAGCCGAGGAATCCAACTCGGATGAGCAGCGTTCGGGAAACTTCTCAATATCTTCTCGTTGCAGATACCGCAGAGCCTCAAGACGAAAGTCTTTAACCAATGAATGTTACCAGTGATTACTGTGACTTACGGATCCGACGTAGACGTGGTCGCTGACTAACAGGCCTCGTGCATAAGCTCAATGTCATGTCGCTTGGCGAGCTATGGAAAGAGCTATGCTCGGAGTTTCTCTACGCGAAAGGATCCGTAATACGGAAATCCGTAGAAGAACCAGGGCTACCGACATAGCTCTCAGAGTTAGCAAAATGAAGCGGCGATGGGCAGGCCATACAGCTCGCAGAACCAAAAACCGTTGGGGAGCAAAGGTTCTCGAGTGGCGACCGCAATGCAATGCGAAACGGAGTGCGGGAAGACCTCCCACTCGATGGACCGACGACATTGTAGCGGTCGCAGAGAGTCGATGGATGGAGGCGGCTCCGGACCGCTATTCGTGGCGTCGTTTGGGGGAGGCCTATGTTCAGCAGTAGACGTATACATACACGCTGATAATGTGACTATAACTACAGGTTTTACATTCCTTTATCTACTGATTATGGTTATTAACTTAATTTTTCTTTAAATTTTACATAAAAAAATGCAAAGCCGTGTGTGCTAAGAAATTGACACCGCGACTAAGGGATATCCATCGGAGGTGGGCAGCAACGACCCCTGAAGAACAATAGGGTACTTATATGCATCGATTTTTTTTATTGTTTTAATCGATTCTTTAGGTAATTATTTAACCGAGGAATGATAAGACGCTCACTGAATTTCGCATTAACAAGGTAAAAAAAACAAATCAAAACTACAATCATTTTCGGGTGATAAAAACGCTGCCATATTGGCGCCATGTTTATGTGACGTCGACGTACACACTTGATTAAAACCTTTGGTGACGACCTCGGTAGTGATCATCTCAGGAAAGCCCGGAAATAATGAAAATAATGGACAATACGAAATGTCAAGTGGGCAGAATAGTGTCAAATCAAGGTGCAGCAAGCAGAATAAAAAAAGAAGAAATGTGTACAGTGATGTCACGTCCGCTCTAGTCAATGGCGTAGCGTTTTGAAATTTTGCTATTGAGATTTAAAATATCAATTTTTCATTGGTTAAATTCTACAATAAAAACATCTCAAAATGCAAAAATAAATATGAATATATGTTTCTATATCAATAAAGAATACGTATATATTTTTTTAGCCATTTTGAAATCACATGCATATACCCTATTCTACGACCGAGCTGCGATCCCCAACCCGCATGCCCAGGGATTATGGAGATTACCCTCCATGTGATAGAAGCCAAAAAAGTGCTTATCAGGGGTAGGCCTGCGTCCAGCTGTGGACCGATATTGGCTGTTGCGGTTGAGGGTTAGATGCAAGATCAAGAAGTACATTGCAGAATAGTAACGAAAATTTTACAAAGTATTTTATTTCTTAGGGTTACGAAGTTACATTACCTAAGATTGTTGTTGTGCGTAAACCCTCGCACTCAATGGTTCAATGGTTCATTTATTGGTAAAAAATATCATTACACGTCAAATACTACAAAGCACACCTTAAAATATACTAAAGTACGAGTATATTGATGATAGGTACATTCAATTATAAATTTCAATTAAAAATAGTAAGTAAATCAATTTGTTACATTACAACAAAAGTAATCAATTGAAATTATAAATAAATCGATGAAAATTATAAATAAGTCAAATAAAATATTTAATAACTCAATTAAAATTAATCAATAATAATTATGTCCTTTGAATAATATAATTACAGATCACAACATAGTATTTTATTGCACAAACTCATCAATCCTGTAGAAGGATTGTTTGATCAGCCAGTTCTTTAATTTATGTCACTCAGGGTAATTTCTAAGAATGCTTACGGTGGCGCTAGGGTCCGTAGGAAGTCCTAGAGATTTTCCACTCTTACGTCTCTTGCCTTCTTGGCGTAGTTGGTAAGCACATTCCTGTACTGCAGGAAAGATGCGAGTCTTGCCAAAGTCGAAAATAATTGGGATATTATATGGTTTATTATTTTTATTTCATTACATTACCCACAGGTAATGTGTGTTTATTATTTTTATTTCATTACATTACCCACAGGTAATGTAATGAAATAAAAATAATAACTATAAATAGTAAATAAACTAAAACTCCAAAAAATTCTTTATTTCCATAAATACAATAAATGTACACTTAAAAAAGGTCAAATCATATTAAAAAATACACTGACACAGAAATAAAGTGGTATTTTTTATTTCGATCGCTTCGGTATGTAGACTAAAGTAAAGAAACGACAAAGAAACCTTTAGCCTGTAAGTTGTTATTTTTCGAGTTGGTGCAAAACCATCCCAAGCTTTTTTATCCTTTAGATAATCTGATATTTTATAGTAAGCCTTTTTGCATAATAAAGTTTTGACAGTTTGTTTGAATTTATTTACTGATAATTTTTGCAGCTCAGTAGGGGTTTTGTTGTAGAAGCGTATATAGAAGATTTTTCCCTTTAAAAGATACATTAATTTTATGCAGCCTAAATAGCCTAAATAGTAACCTAACTGATATCCAAACTGATGATGATGGCTGATATCCATACTGATGATGACGAACCTGACTGATGATGCTGGTTGCAACTTTTATTTGTGTAGAGTTCTTTCAGAAATTAGTAAAAAGGTGACTTCTTGACCTTATACATCGTCTGCTACTTCATCACTTACCATCAGATGAGAATTTGGTAAAACATTGGTATGATAAAAAAATCAGGTGACTTCATGCAAGGATGTGATTGCTTGGTGCAATTGCTAACAGTTAAAAAAATATCCTTAAATAAGTTAAGTAGTTCTCTTTATGAGGTAATCCAGATAGTTATGTATCACCATTTTCAAAATGTTTCATTTCAAAACACATATCTGTTCGGAATCAAATTATCATACAATAAGGATGCGATTTCGTTTTACGACTGACACGATTCGATATCCAATATGCCTTGGGCATATTGCTAGACACGGGAATCTCATATTGAGTGATAACCACAGCAATGTCACACCTTTTATGTGAGAATATTATCACCGAGCTATTATTATTGTGCGAAGTTTATCTCCTGAATACTCGTATTGTAAAATACCAGTAACGTCCGGTTACTGGTATTTTACAATACTACCGGTGGTGACCGTAACAGTTTGTTGTAATAACCGACTTTGATTTAAATGATGTTTTTAACCGACTGTCAAAAAGAGAAGGTTCTCAATTCGACTGTATTTTTTTTATCTTTTTTATGTTTGTTACCCATTAATTTATTAAAAAGGGAAGATAGGTTACGTTCTCCCAGCGCTTACTCAAAAATTGGCATGTGTTACAACTACACGCAAACACATACGCTCACAGTTATGTTTCCAACCCTGTGCAATACAAAGAACAACAAAGACGGAAAGACCTACCTAAGACCGAATTGAGACCGAGACAACAATATTTCTCGCTAGTACGACCGCCCATGCCGCCGGTCAGACGGTGACTGAGGTCGGAGCACACATTCTACACAATTTGAGGATGCCACTTTCGAGACACCAGTACCTCATCTTTCCTTTTTAATAAATCAATGTTGTTACTTCAGAACTTTTGACTGGGTGGTCAGATTTTCATGATTATTTTTTTATTTGAAAGCTGGTGCTTTCCGTGTGGTCCCATTTTAATTTAGTCTAGTTCTGACAGTGGGTCTATGAAAAAACTATATAATTGAAGTCGGTTAATAGTTTATTTAAACAAAGTCATAGTACAACATTCGATAATGCGTAGTATTGCTGGCAACACGACAAACAATTTGGGACATCAGGTATATCTATCCTGGATCCCTGGGATGTATTGAAGTCACACACAAAACTCAAGACACTAAACAGTTCACAGTTTGTTGATAAAACTATCTTGAAGTCTTACACGGTAAATACGTTTCCGAAAAGATTTAAGCCCTTTCCATAGCGAGATCGCGCCGTGTTAAGCGCCGCCAAGCGAAGTTTGTGTGACGTGCTTGTTTACAAAAGTTCGAGTCATATGTGATTGTCAGAATAAAAAGCAATAATAACAGTTAGGTTTATTGACAGAAACATTAATTTTATCTAGTCACTGTGTGTGGCTTTTTGCATTTTTTTAGCACAGATTCAAAGAAAATGCCAGTTTTTGGGTAAGGACGTATCTAAAAAACTAAATCATTGCGTTTCCGCTCATCGGTGCGCGCAGAGCGGCTGTGTCGAGCCGGTCGTAGTTGTTCCAAAAGCTTTGCATTGTACCTATAACTACCCTCAAAATGTCAGGTCATCGAAAATCTTAGGGTGTCCCAAATGTGAGACATGGACAGTAAGTAGTAGCAAAAATGGCGTTTGATTAACATTGCGCAAGAGATTACTTTTTACCATTTTTTTGAGTTCTGCTAAGAAATAGAGCAGTAGAGAAGTAAATTGGCGCAATTCGATGACCATTTTTTATGAAACTATGGGGTTAGAAATTTCTCACCTTCCCAAATACTCCGCAAGGACATCTCTAATATTCCCAAATACTAGGTACAAATAATTTACTTATACTGTTGAATCGTACCATACCTACAGTTTATCATGGCTGAAAACTATTTTCCTGCTAGATTTATTCCTAGTAAAACCCAGAAAATTTTGAAATCTAAAAAAATCCCTTGCTTCTCGCGAGCGATATCAAACTACCTATGCTTATGTATATAAGTTTTTGAGAAAAAAACCTCTCCCGCCATTATAACCTCCTGAATAAATTACAACAGCAATCATGTCAAGAATTTCAATCAAGTTGTGATGAGCAAAGTTTACATCTTCAAGTATCTACTCCAAACTATACAATAGATATATTCAAGAAGCGAGAATAAAGCTTCTTCTTGGCAGAAGATGAATGCGAAGCTCTTTCTAAAGCGCCAACGGTCCTAGATATAACACAAGATTGGAATTATGCACGACAAATAAAAATTGCGGGCGAAATTGAAAAACTGGACATTTTTATGGTAGTAGCATGAATATTTACGAGTAAGAGTCACGTCAGGCTAGGGAGAGCTGTTGCTGTAAATTCGATTTAAAGTGCGTAGGTTCTAATTCCGGGTTCGCGAAATACCGAAAGTTAATTATTCTAGTTCTTCATTACCTATATACCTTTTTCATTATCAGGACAAAAGGCTTCAGACCTATATTGTATGTGTGTGTACCTATATTAAGTGTAAGCTTTTGATTACTTACTTATTTATTAGATTTACATGTATATATAACAATGTTAGGTTATAGTTATTTATGTATTGTATATTGTTATTATATAGTATATAATATGTACATTGAAATTAAATATATCCTCTGTTTAAGCACATGTACCCACTTTTATGTCTTTGTCTTTCTCTCCCAATAAGGTTTGCTGGAAAGAACTCTTATTAGGGTTAAGCTCGCCTTTGCCATTGTTTTTCTTTTAAATGTTTTACGATATTGTATTATTTCGTGCAATAAAGAATTAAGAATAACTCAGCTTTTATTACTATTTTTCAAGCTGTTTATACAATGTGTATTTTCGGACCTTGATCAAACGAAATGGGCGGATGCACGACATAAATTTATAGATAAAAATCGGAAAAAAAATTATATGTTAGCTATTTCAATCAATAAAAAAATAATTTAATCTGCTTTGGATTTGATTATTTTTTGTGGTGGTAACGTTGGTGTTCTTCCAACACAAATAAGTTGGTAGTTAACCCTCTTACATCCGTAATGAATATGTATTGTCTTTCAATAGTCCATTCAGCCCTTAACAAAAAAATATTTGAAGCGGTCAGGGAAATTAAATTCCACTCGCACAGACGATTCATAGAAAACTTGGAACTCCGTATGAGAAATAATTAGTTCCATTCACACTGGAAGATTATTATCTGCCTGCGACGTATGCGATGAACCATCAAACGAGGGAAGGCTATGAAGATAATTAGCAGAGGCTTTAGCAGTATTTATTACTGCGTTTTGTTGGGTTAATTTTTTTTTGAGATTATATACAAACGAACTAGGGTTTTAGGTAGAGCTCTGGCAAAATCAACTTTTCTCCCATAGAAGTTGGAAACACAGCAGTGTCTGACGTATCACGGTTAGAACTAGTAAGAATTTACGAAAATGGTAACATTTGAGCTGTGAACGTATTATAAACTAGCTGCGCCCCGCGGCTTCGCACGCGTTGTTCCTATGGAAACATTAAAAGGTGATTTCCATCCCATGGGAACAGATTTATGGGATAAAAAGTGGCCTATGTTTTATTCCAGGATTAGAATTACCTGTATGCAAAATTTCAGACAGATTCGTCCAGTAGTTTTGGCGTGAAGAAGTAACAAACATCCATCCATACATCCATACAAACTTTCGCCTTTATAATATTAGTGTGACAATACGTTCACACACACACAAAACAATGTAACACGTAAAATAGGGCAGGACCTAATTAAGGTTTTTTATATTTAAGTGATTGCGTTGAAGTACGTATGTGGTTGAACCGTTTATTAAATAAATAAATAAGCTTTCTACCTCACCTCACCTCACCTCAACAGCCTATAATTGGTGCAACCAGCAGTGTGCTGGAAGCAGGCCTCCCCCTGATAAAAACCTTATTGGCTGTTATATCATAAGAGGTAATTACCCATAATCCCCACGCTGGGCATGTGAGTTGGGGATCGGACGCTTACTACAGACTGTTGCAAGTAATCAAAAGGTAGCCAAACTGATCCTTATCAATCGGATACCATCGGAAGCATCATTTTTCGCTAACTTATACACAGGGTGCCACGGAAAGGGTGTATTAAGCCGTAAGGGGGTGATTCTGGACATCGAGGGGGTTAACGTTTATTCTACGATATTTTGAATTTCGTTTTTTTCTTGTTTTTTTGTAACAAAAAACGTTTTTCTTCTTATTCGTTTTCTGACATTCTTATGATTTATATTATACCCTCATTTTCCATAGTAAGTAAACCCTGTCCGTGGCACCCTATAGGTACCTAAAATCGTACAACTATTTTATAAAATGGCGCGCTGAAACAAAAGTATTATTAGTAAATGTTTTGTTAATATATTTTAACGAATTCTCAAAGACTCACAAACGGAGCCTGTATTCTATGTGAATAACATTAAGTACTAAACACATTGTACATTTAAAGGATTTCGAGAGACTAACATCGTTTCTCAAAAGGCAAAATGATGGATTCAACCAAAAAATCCAAAGTTTTCACTTCTCAAGAGGTACCTGGAAAGAAACCTTCTATCTTCTATCTATAACTAATAATTGCTTAGACTTTAAATAAACATTTCACCTAAGATGTTGAATTATGTACTATAACTATTCACATAAAGGTCTTTCTATGTAGGTATATTATTTTACTAGCCGCACCCCACGGCTTTGCACGCGTTGATCATATGGAAATTTTAAAGGTGATTTCTATCCCACAGGAACTGATTTATGGCCCATGTTTGATTCCAGGATTAGGATTACCTGTATGCAAAATTTCAGCCCGATCCATTTTGTAGTTTTGGCGTGAAGAGGTAACAAAAATCCATCCATCCATAAATCCATACATCCATACAAACTTTCGCATTTATAATATATGGTGTGATGTATCGATCGCCTACCTCATACATGACCCAAAGGGCACATTGAAATTCTAGCGGACCGAAAAACCGACTAAAGTTTTTAATGGATTTATTGGATTATCTTGTCTTTGTTCTGACAAAAGTCTAAACCTTTTAAATATTTACGATCCACGAGGTATTTATTGGTTCAGCCATCTAAAAACTTAGATGTCTAAAGAAGCAAAATATTGAGTTATTTTGTGCCTGCTTTTGGCCAAACGAAATAGATGTTTTGTGCAAACGCACATCTTATGCAAGGGACTTTATAAGTTGGTTTTTCAACGAAAACGAAACTACTATTTTCCCTTTTCGAGTAGGCTAGAAAATAAATATCTACCTACTTACTTGTGTCACGGCAATATCACCGGTAAAAAATATACATGCAATATACCATCGCTCTATTTTCTTCTTTGTATTCATTCTACGAGCTCGCTTAGGGGCTAACATTATTGGCATCGATATAACACGAGGCATCCCGCATGTCATTTCGCTGCCTCCAGGCGCAAGAAATTGCATGAAATACGCCCTATAACGCAGCCAGTAGAATAGAGCCCCTCTACCAGTTTCATTTCGTACAAATAAGTGGTGGTTGAAGGAAAATGAGAGGTCCGGACTTGCTGGATCAGTTGTGCTTTCCATGTGTGTCTCGAATATCCCTACAGGGTGTATTGGACGCAATCTGACGATACCTGATGTGCCTGGGAATTTCATTATAGTCTATTGACTGCTCATGACGAGCGAAGATTGAAGTTTGTACTGTTTACATGAAATGCAAAGATTGCAACCCAGCTATTGGGAATTAGCTCGTTTCATAGTGGAGTGCAAATTGAAATGTGTTTGTTTGTTTTGGGGAAATTCCGCGCTGTGCACTTGTGGAAATCTTGTTTTCTTATCTTTTGCACGAGTAACCACATACTGTGAGATTTTATATCGATGAAAGTAGGTAACGAAATAGAAAAGTATCGAAAATAAATTCTTTAGGTAAACGAATAAGAAAAACAAAGAATTTAAATTTAAACACACCGGTGGTGACAGGTGTTATAAAATTTAGTTGGTACCTACGGATACTATTAAAATAAAAAAAAATATAACAAAAAAATCTTCTGTTAATTTCTAAAAGCTCAAGAGACCCAGTTACTAATGGAATATCTGAAACTTACCCCTAACTGACCCCAGCACCGCGAGGGTAGCACCATTGATGCTGACCAATAGAATTGTGGCAATATCGCCGCCATAAGTTCTCACTAGAATTGTTTCAATAAAGTCATGTCAGAAACTACGTTCCATTGATTTCTAGCCCGGTCATTGTCCGCACCCACACTGCAATTTTCCACTAGCATTTCACTGATGGTAAGTGAGTTTTACACTTCGTTGAGTTCAGCACAAATTGCTTTAAGATACAGAAAGTTTTGTATGAAGGGTGCTGTTCGTACAAAATGTAATCTAGTTTAGAGGTATTCTAATCGTGTCTGCTAGGTAACTGAACTTTCAGTCTACTATGTTTTGCTGAAGTAGTAGGTAGGAACTTACTTACTTTTATTTTGTTGATTATCAATCACAAACTATAAGTAAATAAATAAATAAATTTGAAATGATACCGAATGTCATTATTTTTCAACCACCAAAAAGAGGGACCTTCTAAAAATTAACTTATTATCCATATGATTGTAGGTACCTACCTATCCTATTCTATTTCAAAATAGTAGTGCTTAAAGCATTGATTTATTAAAAAGTGATATTTTTTTATTAAATCAATGGCTAGAAGGGATAAATTGTAATTGCAAATTTTAAGAAGAGAGAATTTTGTTCAAAATGTTGGTAGGTAAGCGAGTTTCAAACTCAAATAGCCGAACGATTTAATTTAACAAAGTTATATCTAGCTTATTTATCACATTTTGTTAACATATTATATATTTTTAACCGACTTCAAAAAAACGAGGAGGTTCGCAATTGTTTTTTTTTCTATGTTTTTTACCTCAATACTTTTGACTGGGGGTGGTCCGTTTTCATGATTATTTTTAATATGAAAGCTAGTGCTTCTTGTGTGGTCCCTTTTTAATTTTGTTCAGTTCTGACAGTGAGATCCATGAAAATTCATGAAAAAACTGTAAACATTGAAGTCGGCTTCTAGTTTTTTTAAAACAAAATAATTATTATTATTATCGATCGGAGTACCAAACCATAAATGATATTCCGACAAACAGGTATCATTATATCAAGGTCTTTCGACCGATGCGATGCACAAAAATATACTTAAAGTATACGTATTTTTCATGGATTTTAAACATTGATTTAAAAAGGGAAGATAGGTGCGCTTACTCAAAAATTGGCATGTGTTACAACTACACGCAAACACATACGCTCACAGTTATATTTCCAGTCCTGTGCAATACAAAGAAGAACAAAGACAGAAAGACGTATCTAGGACCGAAGTGAGACTGAGACAACAATATTTCGCGCGAATCACGACCGCCCGTGCCGCCGGTCAGACGGTGACTGATGTCGGAGAACACAATTTTACACAATTTGAGGTTGCCACTTTCGAGCAACCAGTACCCCATCTTTGTTTTTAATAAATCAATGATTTTAAAGTAGGTTCGTCATAAAGCCTATTCTAACAAACCAGTATTATGCCTAGGTAAAACTATCCACCAAAGCACTTGCATAGTCCATCATTGAATCAGTACCAAAATAGCCTCCCACCACGGGGCATGCCACTATACAAACTAATTAACTAGCGATCAGGTCGCCCCTTAATTATACCGGTAATGGAACACGTGATTCACGTACGTAGATACGGGAAAGAAATTAAAAGGGTCAGATGCTTTTAAAAAGCTTTTTACGTAGGTACGTGGGATATATTGGCCGTGTTTTAGATGCAGTATGTAAGCCTACGTTATTTTTAGTTGGAATTTGAAACCAAGATTTTTTTGACCTATCATACGATTTAAATAGATTATTAGAAATGGAATGTTCCAGATTTATTCACTTTTGGTTTTGAAACAAAAACATTGTATACTTTAGTACTTTTTGATAGGTAGAAAGGAATACTTTAGTACAATGTACAACTTTTTGGTGAATAAATATCATACGATTTCAATATAATCAAATATACGTGACCTTAACACATAACGCTATATGACCCTAAAGTTCTATCCCGTGAACGCCACTATTACAAAAGGATGGTTCGAGAGGCGATTGAGATCAAAAAACACGAATTTCAATCGTGAAGATGGTTTTCGTCTCTCTTCTTGGTGATCAAGAACAATGACAATCCTGTACTTAGTAAGTGTGTGCGTCGTAATCTAAATGTACCGCAGTCGGACACGGTTAGTGTAGTGTGTCGTAGTGTGAACTTGGACATTCCTGATTCTGAAGACGAATTGAGGGTAGTCGTGCATACTTCCGTCCATTCTCGGCTGTAACTCCAATTACATCCAGTCGCCCCGTGACCACGATCGCTGTTATGCGGTAGAAACGTAGGGGAAATAAAAACAAAGTTACGCGGATAAATACCCGATAAATAATCATTAAATATTTTTTTTAATACTAATACTTTTTTATAGCTCAAGTAAGTGCGAGCCCCTATGGATCACCGCCGCGCCGTAGAGACTGGACAGTGGATGCGTTAAGGTTCTAGTCTAGATTTCTATTGGATTTTTTGTTAATATCCAGTAAACACTGCAAAAATTACTTTGTCACACAAGCCCAAGTAGAACACGAAACTTCCCTCAACTCCTTGCTAATAACATTATTATGAACTTTCTAATACGGTTCCTCGGTATCAGCACTCCACATTGATGTAAGCTAACTTTCTGAAATGAATGGATGTGTTGGGTAAGATCGACTTTGACTTTCTGCTTTAATACCGCTCCTTGGAAAATTTTGGAGTTGCGTTAGAAAATGCAACTTGGTTGAAATAAGTTTAATGAGGTTGAGGGAGAGAGGGTTGAAAATAAAAGAAAATCTGGGCAAATTATGATCAATTGACTTCAAAAAAACTGAAGCAATGTTAGAAATCTATCGAGGGAATAAAATATGTATGTATGTATACAGGATGGGGCAAATTTTTGGCCCCTTAAGGGCAGCTACCGTTTCTTTTGTAGTTAGAAGGTTTTGTTCTAAGGAACCTTCTGTTTTATTTTAAAGAAAATGATATTGTCATTCTTAGTTTTTTGTAAAAAAAAGTACGATTCGGCCAAATAATGACATTTGTCAAAAAAAACAAGTTGGTCATAATCGACTCTATTACCAACCAGGAACACTTTTCCCATCCGTATGTTACTTTGGGAAAAGTGTTCCTGGTTGGATAGAGTCGATTAAGACCAACTTGTTTTTTTGACATAATAATATGTAATTTTTGGCCGAATCGTACTTTTTTTCAAAAAATAAAAATGTAAATATATTTTTCTTAAAAAAAAATGTAAATATTTTTTTCAAAATAAAACAGAAGGTTCCTTAGAACAAAACCTTCTAACTACAAACGAAACGGTAGCTAGACTGAACGGGCCAAAAATTTGCCCCATCCTGTATATACTATTTTGACAACTTCAAAAATGGTTATTAGTATTAGTAGGTATTGTAAAAACTGGTAATTTTCAATCACACTAATCATCACACTATAATCACATCACATCACATAATCACATCACATCACACCGCGGGGCGCAGCTAGTTATTAATATTGGTAATTTCTTAGTGTGGTCCATATCCGCCCGAAGAAATAACATATGGGGTATGTAAAAAAAATATTCATTCATCTTCATTCTATAGGTGTTTGCAATCGATTCACTGAGTTATACAGACTACATTTTCCTTTTGTCGAACATCTCCTACACCTATAATTTTATACAACAATCACTGTTGAATACCCCAAAAACACTCTTCACAACAAAAGCGAAACAATAAGAATTGTAAACACCTCCCAGCCGGACGGAGCAATTTATACGCCCGGTCCAGATGGAGTAAACTTTGCACTCAACACTAGTAATGACCAAAGTTTGGTGTTTTTCTTGTCACGGTCCACTTTACGACAATTTACCACTACTGTCCTTTGTTTCTCCTCCAAAAATATAAAATAATTTACGAAAACTTGAGCCTGAATGCTCGTAACTTTCGGCACAGCTTTTGGGAATGGTCAGATAAAGTTTTTCTTGAGTATAATCTTTAAGATATAAATTCGTAAATAAAGATAAGTAAAGTTTGCGAGGTGATATTATTATTTTGTCGCTTTAGTTATGCAAGCTACGTAATTTTTGTACTCAGCTGAAAGGAGGTGATTCTAGACACCCATGGGATCAACCATTGATTAATTAAAAAGGGAAGATATGTTACGTTCTCCCAGCGCTTACTCAAAATATGGCATATGTTACAACTACACGCAGACACATACGCTCACAGTTATATTTCCAGTCCTGTGCAATACAAAGAAGAACAAAGACGGAAAGACGTATCTAAGACCGATGTGAGACCGAGACAACAATATTTCACGCGAATCACGACCGCCCGTGCCGCCGGTCCGACGGTGACTGCGGTGGGAGCACACAATTTTACACAATATGAGGTTGCCATTTCGAGAAACTAGTACCTCATCTTCCCTTTTTAATTAATCAATGGGATCAAAAATATTCATATAAGGCATAATTTTGATTTACCAATTTTTTTGTTGATTTTTTCCTATTTGTGTTTTTTAATACGCTCTTGCATTTAACACACAGTTGCTTGTTTTTCAGGAAAATCAATGTTTACATAATAGGAATTCCAATGTTGTTGTTGCGTTGTTGTAATAAAACTACTACGAATGTAAATTCCTTAAGACCTGGCGTTTTTATAAACATGATTCCGAACTAAGAACCAATTTAAAACCTGCAGTTTATGCAATGTAGGTATGTGAATTACCAACAAACTAAGTAGATAAATGTAGTAATAAGTAAATAAATGTATTAATAAAAGATAACAAATCGTCGGACATAAGTTGATCCTCTCGCGGTCCAGTATTACCCCCTTTCGGCTTAATAGATAAACAATGTTTTGTAGCACCATGTTTTTCTGAGGTTCTTTTCCCGAGTTATATGTAGCCTTAATCCAGAATAAGTAGGGCTCGGATTTCAGCCACTACAAAAGGGTTTCTTATTCAAAAGCATAGCAACTTGCTAATCCACTGAAACGTTTTCCGACCAACTGACTTTTCCCAGAAATCTCCAAAAAGGGTACGAGAAGAATAACATCAGAATTATTCATGCGTGCCCCCGAACTTACGGGCGAGGGTATATAACTACGGATTCCGATAAAACGGTGACCGTCATCCTCAATTTCAGATGCCATTGGCCATTTTTACACTCACCGGCCCTGCAACGGCACGGCCCGGCATCGGCGCCGGCGACGGCACGACCTGGGGCTTCGTTTTTCGATGCCGGTTGGTCTCTCCGCTCCACGTCCTCCTAACCACCCCGCACACTCACACATGAACACGTGTGTGTAAAATTCATATACAATATATGTCAAGTTTTGCCGGGCCGGCCACGGCGCCGTAGAGTGTCATCGCCGCGCCGCCGGGCCGGCTAATGGAATAATTCAGTTATGTTTAAAAAAACTATATCGACTTAAATTTTTTGGTTTTCTCATGAATGCCAACTGGAGCAAATTGAAATGAGACCAAACAAATAAAAAAAGAATCAACAAAATCGGATCACCCAGTCAAAAGTTCCGGTAACAAACATTAAAAAAAATACAGTCGAATGGAGAACCTCCTCTTTTTTTGAAGTATGTTAAAAACGGCTATTTTCAGCAGACTAATTAATACCTTGACTAAGGGCTACACACGGACGGAACGTTGCCGATGGCAAGTTGCCCGTCGACGACGACGACGCCTTATGTATTGCCTTGCCATCGCAACGTGCCGTCCGTGTAGTGTACTAGTGTAGAATAGGAAAAAAAACATTGACTTGTCATCAAATGCGTGAATTAAGATTAAACCGTCGGTCTAAATAATTTACGCAGCAAATCCATTTTTCTCTATCTAGTCTGGAGAAAAAGCTTGTCTGTGTCCATGCTTGTGGGCCAGAAGCTGAATGTTACGGACGTGATGTGATGACGGTCAAAGTATTTGTTGAAACGAAAGTCTTAAAGGTCTAACTGACCACAGCAGACGTGGGTTTGATTTATTCCAATTCGCGCTTCAAGTGGGACTTTTTGAACTTAGGTATTTGGCTTGTTTGTGGGAAGTAGAATTTGTTAGGAACTTTTGAACGTTGATATTTGGGAATGGCTTGATTTTAGAGGACAAAATATTTATTCAGTTTGAATACCTGATTCTCTGTGAAATGTTGCTGATCACGCCTTTAAAGTGCTTTTAGTCTGAAGCTTGCGATTTCTAAAACACAGACAAGTCAGGGAACATCAATATTCTCAACTTCGTCCATTGACTCCTATTTACTCTACAAGCTTATCGACCCTGTAGTTATTATGTCAAACAAAACACTACCTTAGCTCATGTAAGTAAGATCCAGAATTGCTGGTCCATGTCGATGCTGTACAAGGTAACTTTTCAACGGATTAAGGTAATCCCTTCAGCTGTTCAATGGATGTAATAATTCCCTTTCACTCGCTAATTACATTCTGTTTCAATCAATAAGTGTATATACATATAGGTAGGTATTTAAATATATTGTATTGTTGTTCAACCCTCGAATACTGAAACGCAACTAAGATTTAGCATTTTTAATTGACAAATTTTCATGGAAAACAATAAAATATCACATATAAACAACGAAAGTATTCGGGAGCAAATGTGGGTAAAAATTTTTTATAGCTAATCGTTCAAAATGTTGTTAAATGCTTCGATGAAAATTATAATTTGAACTATCGCAACTGTGGCATAACTGCCTTAAATGTTTTGAGTTCAGTTTCTTCAAATCTCTCAATTTACTTTCAAAAATATGTATTTAAAGTAAAAATACGTTATATAAATTTACATTTTAAGCATATTTTTTTAATATTTTCGATGTTTTTAACTAAGTAAAAGAAAGCAAAGCGTTATAAATTCAAATAGGTGTTAGAACAACAATACCACAGACAGATTATGCACGCCCTCTTTTAATTTGACTGCACAAGGACGGGTTGCCAAATTTTCGTTCCGATTTTAAACCACAAATCAACGAAAACATCTTGCGGATAAAAAAGAGCCATAAAGTCTGATTTACATGAACTATGTTTGAGATAGATGCCTACCTATTTTTGGATGTTTTGAAACAGATTTCTCAGAAAAAGCATTCGATAAAATATCTATTATCAGCTTGTTTTTTGAGGAAACATACAAGACGTAGGCCCAAGAATATCAATGCATTAATGACGCAGCATGAAACTGCAAAATGAGATAGCAAAATCATTGTTATCAGTGTCATCACTATTGTTTTCCCCAAAAACATGAAGGCTTAGCCAAACTTAATGTGAAATGTTTATTCTTAAACCAAACATACTTTACCTAAAATTCACTTGATCATCACATTACTGTCGTGTATTTTTTACACAACATAATATATTCCTTGTTAATTTAAGATATTTACTACCAATTAATAATGGTAACAATTTTGTGCTAAAAGCAATGCTCATCCATGTTTTTGTTTGTTGTGATTTGTTTAAACGTATTTACTCTAGCCAAACTCGATGTGAACCGTAGTTCACATCGAGTTTGGCTAGAGTAAAGAGTAAGTAGGTATAAAGGAGGCAATACTCAACAAGAAGGAACACAAAAGAACATTATATCTTTTCACTAACCCCTGAAAAGATGTACTGTTCCTTTTTGTTCCTTCCTATAATCTTGTAAACTGCTGCAACGAGTAGTGTTCCAAGAAAATAAATAGCCCTATTTTTCAACTCTGAACAATCGCAGTATAAAACACGAGGTGGGTTCTGTACAATCAACAATAGATCCTCATAATGCTGAGACTAGATACTCGCTGTCCTAATGGACTCAGGATGGTTGGAGCTGTTTTAATACAAAATTATAAGCTTTTTATGTACCTTAGCCACGGCAGATAATATACATAACTAATTAATTATTATAATAATAGGTAGATTCTAAGGTATAGAATGGACACACCTCGCCCTCCATATGACCGAGCTTCCACACTCCACCGGCATCTAATTGAGTTCGGTGAAAGTGGCGCCCCCACTTATTTTATCTTATTATAACTTTAATCACAGGCAGTTTTTAATATTTATCGTATCTTTTACAAGCTATTTATAAATGCCTCTGTATTAGTTTCATTTTGTAAAGCTTAGAAAGAGATACGAAGTTGCGCTTTTTGGCCACCAATCTTTATGTTCGCATCTCTTCCTAAACTATATATGATAAAACTATTACAGAGGTATAAAAAAATTGCTAGATATTGATGATTCACAAACTTTACGGTACGATGGACTTGATAAATTTCCTACGTTAAGCGTAACAATATGATAAAATAGGTGGCGCTGTCGTATTGGCTTGGGTATGCGCCCAAAAATACCTACAACACAACATAAAGTTATAACATAAGAACAGATAAAAACAGGGTAGAAGGAACTTCGGATCCGAACGGACTCTCAAGGTCGGGCTACCACAGCTTGTGTCGTAAATGTTACACGTGATGTTGACACAATGACGTTTATATTGGTAAAATTTTGTAAAAGTACCTATGGTTTATCCATTTTGAATGAAGCATGTTAGTAAACAAAGTACGACACAAATAACAAAATCTCACTTGCTTGGCGTCGAGTTTCAGATATAATTGTAAGCAATTTTTATTGAAGGTAGGTTCTAAAATCGACAAGTAACGTAAATTACGTATATAAGGATGCGCCAACAAAGTGAATTTTAGGTTAAGTATGGGCGGTTTGTTTACGTTTATGCTCCATTCAAATGGATACTACGAGTATATAGGTGGTGTCTTTAAATTTGCACCACCCCAACTCTTCCTCCGGGTGTCATAAGAGGAAGCATAGCCACCGGGGGTCGGGCAGCAGCGCCCCTTGCCCAACAATTCTGCCAATGAACTTCGATCTCCAGCCCGCATGACCAGCGTGGGGATAATGGGTATAACCCTTATGAGATAAAAGCTAAGTTATAACAAGAATTGCAAACAGGCCTAATCTCTCTTCTGCTCTCCGTTTTATTATTGGAACGGTGTTTCTTTATGTCTTTATTTTGGTAACATTTATCCCGACAGAAGACTACGTTTTATTTTTTAATCAACCATGATCTTAACTATTCCTGATATTAATATTAATGATGGATAATACACATAGCATCATCTAGCTCTATCTTTACAGAGCTGATATACTTATGACAATACAGATATTTTTATAAGGTATAAATACAATACCCAGATCACTTGGTACAAATATCTGCAGATCATACCAATATTTGTCCCGAAGCGATATGTTTAAAAACCAACATTTTATGAACGTTTCATATTCGTCATATAGTGCAAAAAGTATATAAAGTAGTCGGTAGTAGAGATAGTATCGTGAACAGCAAAATTTTATAAGTAGTTTCAGAGATCATATGCAATAATATTATTTATATCATCTATCACAAACGGTTGCTATTATAAAATCAGTAGGGCCCGGAATTAACTTAATTCAGGGCCCTATAAAGTTTCTGTTTTTTGTCGTTTTGGCTGTAGATATTATTATCTACAGCCAAAACGACAAAAAACAGAAACTTATTTTGTATGAAAACTCTACATCAAATCCAGAGAACTATAAATTCCAACCGCGCCCCTTCGAAATGGATAATCAGAGAGACAACTCTACCAAATGGGAATTTAGAGCCCCATAGGAGAGCCTAATTGACAAAACACACTCGATTACTGCCCTCGAGCGAGAATGAACTCGCGTTTGCAGAGGGTGGTTTAGAATCTACATCAACATAGTCTTAATAACCTTACCACATAGGGGTCAGTGATACCTACTTTCTTTGTTGAGATAATCCACGAAACAAAATAAAATAAAAAATATATACTTAGTTAAAATATGGTAATTAGACTGCGGCTTTCTGGCCACCATTTCAATTATATTCATTTCATTTCTTTTCATTTCAATTGAATTTAATTACAACCTGAGTCTGAAGTATATATGTTTTATAATAAGAGTTTAAATATGTAAAACATTTTTTTTATCTGTGCTCAATTTTAAAACAATTATCGGTAATTTATAGCGCTTTCCTTCCTAATTTCAGTTAGTAGTAAAATAATAACAATAATAATAAGTAAGCAGTACTTACTTGCTTCACACTATTGTGCATTGGATTCCGTTTCTCAGAAAATTCTATGCTGCGGAATATTATTACCTTTGCTAAGCTTTGCAGACTCTGGCTTTCGGGAAATTACAAAGAAACCAAAGAAACCTTCTACGCTCAGAAAAAATGTCAGTGGAAAATTATTTTCTATTTATATTACTACGAAACTATTTGAATTAAGCTTTCTTCTCTACGTGTAA
Source organism: Eupithecia tripunctaria (assembly GCA_955876795.1). Taxonomy (NCBI): domain Eukaryota; kingdom Metazoa; phylum Arthropoda; class Insecta; order Lepidoptera; family Geometridae; genus Eupithecia; species Eupithecia tripunctaria. The sequence continues at coordinate 9,264,537 of OY041614.1, forward strand.
TTCCTTGGACAGCTTTCAGGACTTAAAAATACACTATAATTATAAATGCAAAAGTTTGGATGTTTGTAACTTTATCACGCCAAAACTACTAAAAGGATCGGGCTGACATTTTGTATAGAATTAGTTAGGTCTGGATTAGAACATACGCGTATAAACATATACGTTTTATCCCTTTTATCATTTCCCATGCGAATAAAATAACCTGTGCGAAACTCTATAGGTACAAATATTGTAAAGAGGAAAGATTTGAATGTTTGTTTGTTTATATGGAACTAGCTGCGCCCCGCGGCGTCGCACGTGTTTTTTCTATGGAAACGTTTAAAGTTGATTTCTATACCACGGGAACAGATTTACGGGATAAAAAGTAGCCTATGTTTTATTCTAGTATTAGAATTACCTGTATGCATCATGCATCCATGCAAACTTTCGCATTTATAATATTAGGTGTGATGCACCCGCGTAGTTCCAATGGGAATTCCGGAATAAAATATAGCCCTGAAAAGTAAGCTTTATATTGATAAAAGAATTTTTTACATCGGACCTTGCTGAAATTTTGCATACAGTTAATTCTAATACTGGAATAAAACATAGGCTACTTTTTATCCCGTAAATCTGTTCCCGTGGTATAGAAATCAACTTTAAACGTTTCCATTGGAACAACGCGTGCGTAACCGCGGGGCGCAGCTAGTTTTAAATAAATGTAAAAGTTGTGTGGTCTTTCTTATTTAAAATGCTATGATATTTGGAAAATCTTTACAACTGAGCCTTTTGAAAGGTATTGTAAAATGACGAATGTTTATTTTTTCAAATTGGCGAATTAAAAACTTTGAATGCAGTTTAAATTGTTATTAAAATCAAAATGCAGTCATCTCGCAGTAAAATATTCTATCTACAATAGTATACTTGTAAATAGCTATTATTATACAATGCAAGGGTACCTATAGGTATTTTTCATCCATGGCTGTGTGGGTGGGACGCCCTGTATAATTCGCTGAAAATAAACGCTAAGTGTTAACTGAGGTGTCAACGGACTGCAAAAGACGAATCGATACCCATCTCAGTTACCTTCTGTACACTTTTATAGCGAAGCTGTTAAATATTTTAGGGGCTTACTGTCCAGGAATCAATTTAAGGCGAGTTAAAAGAAAGGGTCCCTTATCTTTTGTTGGCAGCTGTGCTGAACCAACAAGACCGATGGACCGACTGCGCGTAACTATTGCTTTTCATAAAAGCGTATTTTAAAACAACAGAGAAAATACAGTTTGGATTTTACTATTGGATGTTTTTGCTAAAATAGGAGTCCAACTGGCTTAGGATTATGTTTTGTTCAGTGTGAGAAAAATATGCTGCTGCACCCAGCACCACAGTGCTGACTTAGAATTTGCACTATCCCAACACTTCCCGTGGGTGTCGTAAGAGGCGACTAAGGGATATCCACCAGAGGCGAGGAGCCCCCCTGCAGAACAATTCTACCACCAAACTGCGATCCCCAACCCGCATGCCCAGCGTGGGGATTATGGGCACTACCCCCCATGAGATATACCAATCAGGCGTATATACAATTCGGGGGGAGGCCTGTACACGCTTAGTAACTGATAAAAATCATTAGGTATGTATTTTTTTCTTTTTGTTAAGTGAATGTCAGAAAAAAAATATAGCAGACTAAAAACAGAAGTTGCCGAGCTAACAACGTAAACGACGTTACGCAAGGTGGCAGACTTGGACCTCACGCGCCTAAGGGACAAAGACAATGAAAAGATCGGATAAGGTGGAATTTGATCTCTTACATGCCAATAAATAGTTAGCCTTGTAAGTTAGCCACAAGCAATGTGTATGTATAATCCACTTAAAAGTAAAAAGTAAAGTAAAAGTGCATTTATTTTGCAACCAATACACATAATTATCCCCTAGTCGGCTGGGTGTCACATTGTGACAACCCTCGACACAGGGTCCAACAGTGCATTGTCAAAGTGACAAAAAATCGTGTTATTTTACGCCTAAACAAAAGACTTACATGAAATCTATGATTTTTGGTGGTTTGGACCAGGTTTAGATATTTCTAGATATTAGATTACGATGTAAAACTATATTTTTGAATTTGTTAACTAGAAATCAAATAGTGCCCACTCTTTTGGGATACCCCGGTCTCTCCTCTGTAGACGTTTAAAAAATTACAGGGTACCTAAAACAGTGTTTTATTTTGCGCTGAAATGGATAATGACACACATACAAAACACATACTTATATCTTTCATTAATTTACAGTTTTGATACCAATCAACATAGTTTTAATTCGAAAATTATGTAATTGAACTTCGGCTAATAAAGGTACACCGAAAATAGTACTCCGATTTTGTTTTATCTACAGAATTTTATTGACCGAATGAAATGAGGTCTCAGGGTCAACATTCTCGCTTTTTTGTCTGTATGTCTGGGGAGTACAGACATACAGACGTATGTAGACGTCGTATTTTACAACCGATCGTTACGAAATCTCGTGTACAGATTCAATGATTTTATAGAATTTTTTTGTCGTCGGGGATTTTTAATTTAAGGTGTACTTCCCCCAAAAAAAGGCCAAAAGGGGGCTTTAGAATATCTTCGCGTTGAGACATCTGATTTTGATTATTATATTTTTAATTGAATGATAAAATATAATCATAATTCTCATAAAAAAATGGTAAAGATCTGATCACGGTTTTTGGCATGAAAGCAATTCATCTTCATAAAATTAAAAGAACCTGAAACAGCGCCATCTATTAGATAATATTTGTAACGCTTCGAGATCGAGTGGTCTACTATGTCATCGCCCACACCCGCTGACTTCGTGTCCATAGCCTTACAGTGCTATCTATTGTATGATCTACCTACATAATGTAACATTTCGAGAGTTCCATGAGAGAGAAGTCTATTGAATAATTACATTTTATAAATTAATTAGGTATCAAACTTTGTTACAACATTGTTTTGTTAAACTAAAAAGATGTTTGACATTTACAAACGACTCTCATTCATTTAGGTACCTACTTGGTTTTATCATGGAATAGGTACCTAGATGGATCAACGCACTGTTAATAGATTAATACTTAGGTATGTAGGTAGGTACAGAATTTGCTTTTCATTGACCTTCGGTAAAATCGTACTTACCTCAAGTAATGTGTGTAATGTCGTAAGAGGCAACTGTGATATCCACCGGGAGCTGGCAGCAGCACCCCCTGCAGAAAAATTATACCACTAAACTGCGATTAGTAAATAAAATACGACACAAATAACAAAATCTCACTTGCTTGGCGTCGAGTTTCAGATATAATTGTAAGCGATTTTTATTGAAGGGAGGATCTAAAATCGACAAGTAATGTCAATTACGTATAAAAGGACGCGCCAACAAAGTGAATTTTAGGTTAAGTATGGGCGGTTTGTTTACGTTTATGCTTCATTCAAAATGGACACGGTATAGATACCTACTTAAAAATCCCGTTTAAATAAGATCAGTAATAATGTAAACATAAGGAGGGCTAGGCAAGTACTGTTTTTTCTGTGTGCATATCTACGTGTTACTTAGGGCTCTTATACACGGACTGCAAGTGTCAAATACAGCAAGGCAATACACCCGCCGACTTCAAGGCAACTACACCCACCAACTGCTGTCGCCTGCAGTCGAGACGTACAGGTCCATGTATAAAAGAGGCTTATGAAGTCGTGTGTAGTGTTTAATGATGTAAAAGTTGCTCATTTCTGCATTGTTAAAACAAAGTTAATGTTCATGAGGTCTACTGTTCGGAGAACTACTAGTCTCAAAGCTACCACTGAGATCCCAAACCTGCATGCCCAGCGTGGGAATTATGGGCATTAACCCCACAACAATTTTGTTTTCAACAACTTGCCATGTCATCATTATAAGTCAGTTTTATATTTTCTTTACTATGACTAGTTTACTAAGATTCTTTGATACCTCGTCCATTTTGTACTTCGCACATCCAAGTGGAAAAGTCATTGGGGAAATTCGTAGGGTGCGACGCACCGGCGTGTTTTCATTCCAGCCAGTGCCGTTTGCGCGAACGTCGCGAGAGGGCGCCACTCGCGCTCCGCCGCCGTACCACGTGACTTGTTGCTTGAATGGTAAACAAACCATGCACCCCGATGCAACCTGACCGAGCTATGTTCAACAAAAACTCCTGACATGAATTTTATAGCAAAACCCCTGTACAATCACGCGAAGCTGTTTATGCTGCTTAGTTTCGCGCTCGCGATATTACTAACAGGCGTTTTATTGCGATACCGGAACGAAAAACTCGAAACAGATGAAACACAGTTCGACGACGGCGCATACGAGCCTTTCACAAATGGAAGCACGACCGAACCGCGCAAAACGAGAAAAGAATACATTTACAGACTTTTGACAAATACTACCCGCTCGCTCATACAAATGGAAATAAAAGCACGCAGGCTCGAGGAAAATATGCGAAGGATTAAGGAGAAGACTGCAGATATATTGTGGAAGAATAAGGACAAAGCGTTGTGGCATATCCTTTTCAAGAACATAAGCAGGCATATATCTATCAGGCATGAGTTCCACCAGCATGCGAGTCTAAAAAGAATCATGCAGGATACCCATCCCCATGTTCATAATCGGAGAAGAAAAGTTTTCCTTTCGCGATAAGACTAGTTTGTTTTTAAGTACTTTTGTAAACGTGACTCTATTGAACTGACAATAACGTATTTAAGTGTTTTGTGTTGCAAGGAGTTCGTATTGCAAGCACGTAAGTACCATACGTTTGACTAATAAAGTAACTGAGATACTTTTATTGCTATGATCTACGGTTTGATTTCTAACGAAAATAATGGCGTTGTAGGCTTACACCAAATAACCATACAAAATCTTTCTAGTATGCTTTTAGTCATACTTCTCTAAATAGGTAGGTATATTATATGCATAATATCATAGATTTAAATTTTTAGATAGGACTTTACCGCAGTGAGACCGGGCCGTGTTGTTTCCAAGTCGAACCTTGTGAATTCACTAACCTGGACTGAGTGTTCGTCTAAACTCAGTGTTAGCCGGACGTTTGCCAGCAGTGTAGTGTCACGAAATGACATCGTGCCTTTCGAAAGTGCGACAACAATTCTAGAAACACAAATAAACCCAGAGGTGTACCATTTCACTTGTAAATATTGCGACTTGTTGTCTTTAAATGACTAATCAAATATAAATGCCGAGTATGGCCAGTGCACGAAAGAGAATGTAGCGTTCGCATCTCATGTGGGAGAAAGAGTTGACACTATTTTCTCAATATTGCCACAGTTTTCGGTGTCGGGGCCTATCTAAGGCCGTATACAGAAAGAACGCTGGAAACTTATAAGCGCTTACCGGCGCTTACCGGCGCTTGACAGCGCTGGTAAGCCGCGCAGGAAAATATATGAACGCGCGCCAATAAGTACTGAACGGTGCCGATAAGTGCCGAGAAGCTTCAACACGCGCTGGTCAGCGCTGGGCGCTGCCATCTAAAATTAATAAACAACTGCGACAACTAGCTTCCTTTGTGTAGAACGGACCAGCGCTGTCAAGCGCCGGTAAGCGATTATAAGTTTCCAGCTTTCTTTCTGTTTACGGCCTAACGATTTCAATCTATGATGCATATTACAGGTGTATAATACTAGGCTGTTAAAATCCACCAGTCGGATCGCGATAGGTCTAAATGTTCCTGTGGTTCGGTGAAAATGGCGGATGAGGGTCACCGGAGAGGTTTTCAGTGGGTATTTTGTCCTTCTCAGGGCGTCGACTCCCACACAATTCTGGTCCCCCAGACCAGTCTACCAGTCTATTAGTAAACGAATTTCCAAATTGAAAATCCCAATTATCAGGTGTATTATTATCTCAGTCTAAGGGTAGGTATCAAATGTTATATTTAGACATTGATTTATTAAAAACGAAGATGAGGTAGGTACTGGATGCTCGAAAGTGGCAACCTCAAATTGTGTAAAATTGTGTTCTCCCACATCAGTCACCGTCTAGCCGGCGGCACGGGCGGTCGTGATTCGCGTGAAATATTGTTGTCTCAGTCTCACTTCGGTCCTAGATACGTCTTTCCGTCTTTGTTCTTCTTTGTATTGCACAGGACTGGAAATATAACTGTGAGCGTATGTGTTTGCGTGTAGTTGTAACACATGCCAATTTTTGAGCAAGCGCTGGGAGAACGTAACCTATCTTCCCTTTTTAAATCAATGTATTTAGACAACTTTTTTACTTCAAAAAGGTGGAGGTTCTCAATTTGACTGCATTTTTATGTATAAAAATCATTATTGCCTTTTGCGCGTTCATGCACAAAATGACAGCAACAAAATATTTTTATGTTCTATTTCAATTTTTCAAAGTTTTGAATGAAGTTTTTATGCCATAATTTTGTTAAGTGCTAAATACAAATGCTTAACTTGTGACTCTTCTGAGTAATTAAGTAAATATAAATATAATAACAATGTATTTGTATTTATTTAAAAACATTAAATCTATCTTTACAGGACCTAATACAATATAGTAGTCATCCAAAACATTCTAAAAATAGGAGTCAAGATAATTATTTCATAAGTAGTCATTTCTTATTGATACGTATGTTTGTTACCTCGGAACTTTTGACTGGGTGATCCGATTTTGATGATTCTTTTTTTATTTGAAAGCTGATGCTTCAATTTAGTCCATTTTCCACAATGCCATCCACGAGAAAACCATAAAATTAAAGTCGTAAGTTTAGTTTTTTTTAAAACAAACCCAATTATTTATAGTTAGGTAAATACATAAAACTCCACGCGTTAATGTTTCTCTATTGAATATTCAATTCATTCTTGAAAGTCGTCGCACGGTACAGAGATAAATACTGTTATCAGGTATGTATGTATGTATGTATAGGTGTATCGTTCGAGTCATGTTTGTTTACATCATCATTGGCTAGAAGCCGGTTCTTGAGTGCGGTCGATTTTGTTCGTTTGTGATGTCTTGCTGTGAGTATTTTTGTGTTTTCTACATTTAATAATCAATTGAATATCAAAGTAAACTAGTATAAATAAAAAATATATTGGTACATACGCTATAGGTTTGGTTTGAGTTGAAAATAATAATAAATACCCAATGTTGGACAATTTACACCGCATCATCAAGCTCCAAAGTCCCTTTGATAAGTGCTCATTTTGTAAGTCTAAAGAAATAAACGATTTGACTCTGACTTTGACGTCTCAAATCATGGTAGGTACTTATTTAAATATCCCGTTACAAATGACTTTAGAGATATGCGCAGTGCTTGTGTTTTGAATAAGTACTAGATACTTACTTATTATATGCTATAGAAAATATCTTTTTGCTTTCTAAGTTATTATTTGTCTGTTTACAAGACATTTTATAATTAAGAAATACCTTTGTGTGTCAGGGTCCAGTAATAATTTAGCAAACAATGGTTGATGAATTTCGAAGATCCTTCTCGAAACCTTTGTGATATATTGTTGTTTCTACTAAGTAAAAATAATGTAGGTTAATATAAGATTTTTTAGGTTAAGTTGATATACAGGTGGATGTTTTAGACGGGGTGGAGGTTTTTTAACCGGTGTAGCTACAGCAAAATCCTCTCAGGAAACCAGAAATAATTTTTAGAGAAATTGTTATCCATATTCAGAGATTTTCAAATATCGTATAACATAACTTTTAGCAAGAAATTAAGAATTGTACAAAACAATTTTTTTTGACGGTAATAAATTCTGCGTTGTATTCAATATATTTAAAAATCGGACTAATTAGTCCAATAGTTTTCGCAAAAAACTTTGCAGTGCGCCAGAAATTTTGAAAACAAGAAGTTTTTCTGAATAGAAACATTCTGTAAATACGTAGAATTCATTGTAGATTGGTATTCGTATTATAAACCAACCTTTCTTTCATCATTCAACTCCCTAGCCAGTAAAAAAATATTCGTCTATATCACATGATAAACGAAATAAAGAAACCGGAAAAGGTCAGAATGTGGAAAAAAGTGTCAGACACATCAAGCGCCCTGCAATTTATCATTCGTGCCCTCTGGCGGAACTTCAAAGAAACTCAAATGAGGTTTCTCAAACCCTACTGATTTTAATCTCGCTGTTTAGATAGAGCCTTTGAATCTGTCTGAACTTTGAGGAATATTAATCGCGGTGTATAAATTTTCTAGAATTCGTATAGAGGTCAGATATTTTCTTTGGTTCAAACTAGATAAGCTGCTGTTGCTACCACCGCACCGCCGGTATAGGTATGGATTCTTACTAACTTCCTAAACAAATTACCCTAATAGATACACATACCTACAAAGAAAGTAGGTAGGTATGTTAATAATTCACCTAGAGTTAATCACCTGATTTACTCCAGGTGAATTTAGTCGCCCGGGTGCTGTATTGAAAACTGTGCATTGTTCAACCTAGTATACCAAGTCTACCCTGTTACCCTCTCTGGCACTTGATGCACCTTGGTGATTTACTCCAAGCGAATTAAGTCTATAGAGCCGTTCATTCAAACTAAACTAATATCACGGGACTAAAAATGCCATCTATACTTATTTCTAAACTGTGATACGACAACATTCTTAGTGGTGACCAATTGGTTTAGTTATTTAGTTTTAGTGACATCTGAAATAACACTGACTCCTAAAAAAAATAAATCGATCTTGAGAATAAGAAAGTTATGACATGTGACAACCTGATAAACTCTTAAAATTAAAATAAGTAGTTTTTTTCATAAACTTACAACCATATTTTCTGGTGGCAAAGCATTTTAAAAACCCAATTTTCCCCAAAGGCCCGCTCGTAAAGGACCTGTCACCTTCAATAAATCGTCGATAGGAATCAAAACATTATTTTCCGTTGCACAGAATGAGGGTTCGTCGTGGGGTAAGAACCCCTGTCCTTTAGTAATCTCGTCAGGTAACGCTTGCATATAAATTACCCCCTTTGTTTGGGGTAATCCTATCAAAAGGCTATTGTTTGTCTATTTACCAACTTTTCGTACTCCGTTGAGCATGCTAAATAGTTTCATTAGGGTGGATTAATTCAATATTATGGAAAACCCGTACTGATTTCCGTTGAAGTTTGGATTATTCTAAACCTCATCTTATCTTTAGTCAGCTGAGTCACATAAGGGGCCTTTGTCCAGTCACAAAAGCTTCCCTTATCTACGTTTCCCTTCGGTTTATTCTCGGTTCCAGCATCCTATATATTTTTTTAAACTAAAGGGATTAAAAATTCGAAGAAAAATAGCTGGAGAATATTTTATTGCTTAAATCGTCCTTTTAAGCGACTTCAAAAAAGGAGGTTCTCAATTCGACTAAATATAATATATCTATAATAATATATAGGTTTTATGTTGAGGTAACACTCAGAACTTTTGACTGGATGGTCCGATTTTCATGGTTCTTTTTTTATTTGGAAGCTGGTGCTTCCCGAGTGGTCCCATATGATTTGGTCCAGTTCTGACAATGGGATCCATGAGGAAACTTGAAAAAATTATATAATCAAAGTCGGTTTAGGTATGGTTTTATAAAACAAATCAATTATTTTCAGGGTTTATTTTTTTTGCAACAAATTTTGTTTTTGCAAGCTTTTATTCAACATTCGTTTGTCAGCCGTTTTTAAACTCGATATAATTTCACCTTTTTCGTTGTTCTTGTATAATTATGATTTGTTAAAGTTTATGTTTTTGTTTACGTGATTGATTACATTACTTAATTATTTTGTTGTTTTCTGTTAATGTTATCAGTTTTTGTGAAGTCATCACACTAATATAAATGCGAAAGTTTGTATCGATGTATGGATGTTTGTTACCTCTTCACGCCAAAACTACTGAACTGATCTGGCTGAAATTTTGCGTACAGGTAATTCTAATCCTGGAATCAAACAAAGGCTACTTTTTATCTCATAAATCAGTTCCCGTTGGATAAAAAAACACCTTTAAACGATTCCATAGGATCAACGCGTGCGAAGCCGCGGGGCGCAGCTAGTCATTTATAAATGTATGCCTTTGTTGACGTATTTGAGATTGGCTCGTTGGTTGACTTGTTTACTATAGAACGTGGGCATGTTTTTCGTTTATTTTCAACCAGCACTGCCATCCCAAGAGTGCATTGGTAAAGTTTAGCGCTGGATATTTTAGCCGGAAGAGTGGCGGCAGGGAAATTTACTTAGTGTTGGAAGAATTATCGACCTGGCTACCCCGAAAATCCCTAAAGAGTTTATATTATAATTGCTAGAAAATTATAGTGTCACTTCATAAAAAAATATATTAAGACACAAAACTATTATTTTGCCTTCTTCGAAGAAATTTAAAACCGACTTCAAACTTGTTTAACAAATAACGAGTATATTTGCAGTAACGTATTTCGGAAATGTGACAATTTACTTTAATCGGCCTTAATTGATAATTTCTTAATTTTACGGGACTAATAATAACCATTCTATTGAGTCTCTAAACTTAAGCGAAAGTAGAATTAGAATCGATCGAGAAGAAGAGAGCCAAAACGGGGCTCAAGACTCTCAATTTGGCATCAAACCCATCCACACCCACATTAAAGCTAAAACGAAGCTATCAGTCACCAAAAGTCCTGCTCTGAGTCTTCAAGGAGCTGTGCTATGGGACCCGTTTAGGCAGGGGGATAACACATACCTATGAGTGATGTCCGTGCAGGATAGAATTAGAAGCTATGGTAGGTTAATATTAAGCGAGCTAAAAAAGTTCATGTTAAATTAGTTCTTAGTCATCGATCAAAAATTTCGCGGACGGGCGAAATTTTTGATCGATGACTAAAGACTAAGAACTAATTTTTTTCTAAACTTTTTTAGCTCGAATCGATGTTCTTAGTGTTAATAATCTTCTTATTAACAGGCAAAGGCCCCGGCTACGCGTCTCCTTTGGATGCATTTAAAAATGGCCCGGTAGAGGAACTCCTGTATGTGGTGACCGTCCAACCAGATCAGACGAAGCAGGACTACTTGTCCACTGTCGATGTTAACCCAGAGTCACCAACCTACTGTCAGGTATGATAATTGGTAGAAGACCTGCATACTTGTGGAATCCGATAGGAAGGTTGACCGACACGACAGGGCAGAGGTGAGGCACAGGGTCAATTGCATTCTTTTGTTTTGTTCGTAATCAAAATCCAAACAAAGAGCAGTGGCAAAAATATAGGTAACACATTCACAAATACATCTGAAAACCTGCAGGTAAGATGGTCTGCGCAAGATTGCAGGCGGATTCTGAATGTGGTAAGTTGAAGACAGGGCGCTATAATAGTTCTCTTTAGGGGAGGCATTATGTCCAGCAGTGGACTAGCATGAGCTGATCGTGATGACGCTGATGAACTCAGGCGAGAAGTGAGAGTTGATTCGGAGTCAACTGTATGGAGTCCACGTCCACTACTGGTACACATTAGCAACAAAAATCAATGTCACATCTCATGGTACGAGATAATTATACAACATTGCTAAATCTACAGTTAATCGGTATCGTTTTTGAAAAGTCGATCCTATAGAGCGATTTTTGTCGTTTACATGTGTATTGAATGAAATCACATTTATTGCAAGTGATATCCAGTTTGTTTAAATTAACAATTTTAATCTACGTAAACGGATATTTTTATCACCTATACCTACATTGACATGGTATTTATTTTATAGCTATCAATGTTGATTGTTTATTTTTAACTCAGATGGAGACAGACGTATGTAATAATAACACAAGATCTGCTTATCTTGGGGCTAGATAATTCTGTGTGAATTGTCCAACATAGTTATTTCTTTATTTATCTATAGTAATAACTATTAAAGTTTCACCAATATAATTTAGACCTCAACATCTAAAATTCTACCAAAAATCCCAGCGGGGTCAGAAAAGGATGGAACCATTTCGAACCAATTAAGCTGCTATCTTTTATTTCGAACTGGTCATGCACAGGAATTGTTGAAGGCAAAGATTTATATCGTTAGATATAGCGAATTTTGTGAGTTCACAAAGTTGTTTTTGTTATTTGGGATCAGTGGATTGTGTGTTTTTGTCGTCTGATTGTTCACAAAAGTTCGATTTAAATGTGATTGCCACATTAAATTGCAATATTAATAGTTATTTTATTGACAAAATAACTAATTTTATCTACTCACTAGCTGCGCCCCGCGGCTTCGCACGCGTTGTTCCTATGGAAACATTAAAAGGTGATTTTAATTCCACGGGAACAGATTTATGGGATAAAAAGTAGCCTATGTTTTATTCCAGGATTAGAATTACCTATACTTGTATGCAATATTTCAGCCAGATCCGTCCAGTAGTTTTGGCGTGAAGAAGTAACAAACATCCATACATCCATACATCCATACAAACTTTCGCCTTTATAATATTAGTGTGATGTGATAGGTGCCGTGCATCATTTTTCGAACAAAATGTCACTGTAGGCGTAAGCGCGTTTCTAACGATTAAATCTTTGGTTGTAGGTAGAATAGAGTAAAAATAGGTAGGTACATTGTCAACCAATGCCTAAAATTTTTCATATTAATTTCTTCAATATCAACCTCGTGCCTCGCACATATTACTTTGGCAATGTTTTATCTCATTTCAAAACGCGTCCATTGTAAGTAGGTACCAAAATATGACATAAATATTTTTATTTTGACAAGGTAGCTCTTGGAATCTTCTATGAACTGTATTAGTAGGTAAATATTGCATAACTTATCTCTTCCTAAGAAATCGCCCAAAGAAGGAAAATGAGGAAACTAAGCGAAAACGAGGCTTGATTGCGCTGTCTCAAATAATAGTTCATTAGCTGCCAACTCGTAAAATATGAGGTTTGAGGATTTTCGACCTTCTTGCAATGAACATAGAACTAATATTTCAGTTTAGGTTTCTTATTCCTGTGAATGTATGTACTCGTAGGTAGGTAAAGCGAGTTGCTATGAATGTCAGTGTTTCGTAGCCCGTGCCGAAACGCTATTGTTTCTCGTTACCTATAAAGAAAATGAGTCCTTAAATCAATTTGAACTACATTGGGCGGCAGAGTTAGGTACGCCAATAAATAAGGGTGGCCTTACATCAGAGGGGCGAGTCTATTTGACGTTAGTAACGAGACGTGATCGTGAGTTCTCCTTTTTAACCGACTTCAAAAAAAGGAGGAGGTTATCAATTCGATTGTATTTTTTTATGTTTGTCACCTCAGAACTTTTGACTGGGTGATCCGATCTTCATGATTCTTTTTTATATGAAAGCTGGTGCTTCCCGTGAGGTCCCATTTTAATTTTGTTCAGTTCTGATAATGGGATCAATGAAAATTCATGAAAATACTATAAAAATTGAAGTCGGTTTATAGTTTTTCTAAACAAAATTAATTATTATATTATCGTATTTCCGTAGTTCCCTATCTGTGCTCTACCTGCTAACCTTAAGGTAGTGTACAACAATTTAGTATAATACAATTTAGGTAGTGTTTTATTACCAAAATTTAGAGGTGCTGGCTGTACCGAATTTTATGGAAAAAAGAGACGTCACGGCCACGTCTCGTTACTAACGTCAAATATATTCAGCTCTCTGAACAGAATAAAGCCTACTTGCAATATTTACCTTCTTTCTTCTTTGTAATAAGGCCAAAATTAATTCTTCCTGGAAACACCCAAATAATAAAAGCCTCGGTTAGGTGCTTCTATCCTGTTCTAATAGGTTGGAGGTACTAAGGCAAGTTTCTTTTGGAAATATAACCCCAAAAAGTAATATCGGCAGAATGTTCACAATTACGCACTAGTAAGTGAATAAAATGTTATACTACTGGCCGTTTAGTCTTGTACGATGGCAATTCCCGGTAATCCGAGATCTAGACTGAGTTTGCACAGAAAACGGATTATTATCTCTTTGTCACTGGAGACTCCCACCGGCTTGGTAGTTCAAAGGAACACAATACTGAGGAAACAATACGAACCAATTAACAGATAAATTTCACACCCCCTCCACAAAACTTCACCTTAACTAGACTCCACTCTGTAACTCCATTGTTCTCTTTTGATAAAAGTCATCAACTATTTTATTTTATAACTCATTAACAAAACACAAGCTATTCTAAAAATATCATTGCATTGGTAATAATGAGAGTACTAAAGAAGCGTCATGTTTTTTATGCATAAAACAGTTTTTTTTTATTTGTGACTTTGTGTTTTATTGTAACTGAGTTGCAATGTTATCTCTATTTTATAAATAAAATTAAATAATATAATATAATCTTCTAACCTGGCATCTTGTGAGACAAAAACATTTTCATGTTTAACAATAGTCTTGTTCAGATCATAAAACAGTTTTCATAGTAAATGCCGCCTAAGAAAATGTACATTGCAGTCCAGGCACAGAATAAGCAAGAGCACCAATCTAAATTAACAGGAGGAATGCAATATATCTCGGGGATTTGCTACGGGGATTTAGGACGATGGATCTCTTTGGGAAAGCGAATTAGAAGCTGGGATAGATGACCGATATCACCTCCGACATTTTTTATTGACTGAGTGAGAGACTGACTGAGTAGGATAATTTGGACTTGGGCTGGTTTATACTCAACCGTCCTCCACGTTTTTACTAGGGAGTCGGTTGGGCCTATTTTTGGAAGACAAGCTGTCCCACGATAGATTAGTGAAGTATAATTTTGTAGGAAGTAAAGCAAATAAAGTTTTACTTTAAACATACCTACCTGTTCAGATAATGGCGTCCACAGAAGTCCTCTGCCTCTGCTGTCCTCTGAGGGTTTAAATAATAATTCCAAAATGAATTTGTTTTTCGATAAAAGACTTGTTTTTTTTTTGTTTCTGAGCTGGCTGAAACAAATGTAGAAACTGTGAGCTGCCATTAAGTTATCAACAATTTTCAAGACATAGTTCTCACACAATCTGTTTGCAGGTCATTCACCGAACCTACACGGGCAGCACAAAAGACGAGCTTCACCACAGCGGCTGGAACGTCTGCTCCAGTTGCCACGGTGATAGTTCCTTGAAGAGAAATCTCCTCATCCTTCCAGCGCTGCAGTCTGGCAATGTCTTCGCTGTTGATGTTGGCACGGATCCGAGGAAACCTGAGATGCATAAGGTATATTTAGAGTGAAACCCGGGTTTAATCAGAGGGATGGTCTATTTGACGTAAGAAGGTCGAAGTCGTCGATGATCGACGTCTACACTTAATATGAAACGTAGTTCCATTTTTGCTTGATAGAGGCGCTGTACCAAATGCTGCTGCTGCACCCTTTACGTGTCGCATAAGACCAGTAGACTCATTCTGTAAAAATCTCGAATTCGAACTCGAATTCACTCAAGTGACCAAACTCACTTTGAACGCAAAATCACTTCACCTCGAATTCTGTGTAAATTTAGAAGAACAAGTGATGTGAAGTGAGTATGGAAATTAGTTAGGGATTGAATCTACGCGTTACAGCTATAATCGACAAATCGATTTATCTTTTTTTGGGTTTTATACCTACAATAAAACGAAAGAAAATTAATGTATTTCGTAATATTATGTCACTAAAAAGTCGAAGTCTACAAATTAAAATCTCACTCAACTTCGTTAATTTAAATACCACGCTCGTCACTGACGCGCTACAAGCATTTCGAGTTTTACAGAATACAAAACAAATATCTCACCGCGGATTCAGCTGAGTGAGGTTCGAAATGAGTTTATAGAATGGGCCTACAAGACTCAGTAGCGCAGCGCTATCGTTACTCTGCATCATGCTGAGCGACAACCTTTTTTGATGTTACGTTTTACGAATAGATATGTTTGTACCAACTTTATGTATTTGCAATTTTGTGACACTTTTTAAGCTATTGCATAGCTTCTATCGCGGGCCTTGAGCGCGGGGACCGAATCCAGAAATTCCGTAACGAAAAAACCTTGACGTTTGTCTCTTTAGTTCAGCAACTCGCCTCTAGATGGCATTGCAATAGCTTTACCGCGGCAGTCCCCGAGTGCCACACGTCTTTTTTACTTATTAAATTGTATGGAAAAAGGAGACGTCACCATCACGTCTCGTGACTAACATCAAAATACAGACTGGTGCGGTTTGGTTGTTGTACGTCTGATTTACTGCAATTTATAATAGGTATTTGCTTCGTATATTGTTTAAATACAAGCTTTAAAAACCTTAAATCCAAGAGATTCGTCTATTTTTTTGTGCCACGTGTTCACTATATCAGATTAAATAACGTAAAACTGCATTTTACGTCGATCACAAAGCGAACTTTTTTAATTTTCAGTGTTTTACTGCTTTGATTTAACCATGCGCTGTCGTAAAACTCTTCATAAAGAAATAATTTTATCGTTATTATTAATACGTAGGAAAAAATAAAACTCAAGTTGTAAAGATAATTCTGAATGTAACTTTCTCGTTCGGAGTTTGGTACAACGCCTCTGTTGTGCGGATACGCAAGACCCATACAAAAAACCCTTTTTATTTTCTCATAAGCAAAACTCCAAACATTTAGGTACCTATCTATTCAATTTACTGATATTTATCGTCCCGATTAATCCTATTGTTTTAACGAGGTCTTGTTTTATCTCCCAGTCTGGCATCCATTTACCCGTCTTGAGATTTAAACTTGTTGGGATTATACGTAATTAAATTTTATTGAAATGCTCGAGACAATTCTGTGCTGGTTTTTGTGCTGGTTAGATAGCAGAAATTAAATAAGATAGTTGCATTATAAATTTAAATACAAATGAGATAAAAATGTATTATATCAAATTTTGTTATTTATTTATACCAGTGGTATTTATTTTTAAACAATTTCATAATTAAATTGCAATTTAAATTTGACCTATTATAATTTATTTAAAGAAATTCTCAATGAGCTTACTGTTTAAGCATAAGGAAATAAAAGTACCTCCCTAATTGATTTTGATTTGATATTGACCTTTACCGGCTGTGGCCCTTTGCCGTACATCTACTGTGCCACGATATTGAGTGATACAGGAAACATACCTAACTACAAAAGCTAAATAGTTTACTAAAAAGCTTATGAAAGTACAAAACTGTTTAAAAGTAAAAGTTCCCGACTTTTACAAAGTATTACAGCTCATAACTGATTAAAATTTACTAAGATCTACACAACTGTAGTTTCTGAAAGTTGCTTGAATTTGTAGCAAAAATTATCACAACACTTGGAAGCAAACTTGAACCGAATGGTGGCAAACTTTGTGGAGGACTGCGAGCTTTTAACATACTGTTGCATACTGTATAGAGTTTGCCAATTTGTTATTTGTTTCTATAAAACTTATCTCATTTGTAATCAGTACTTACTTCTCTAGTCTATAATTTCTTTGGAATAAGTTTGGGTTGAATCGCAGACAGTTCTTGGTCTGAAACGGCAATAATTAATTTTGTTTTAAAAAACTATAAACCGACTTAAATTTTTATAGTTTTTTAATGAATTTTCATGGATCCCATTTTCAGAATTGAACAAAATTAAAATGGGACCCATATAAAAAATGAATCATGAATATTGGACCACCCAGTCAAAAGTTCTGAGGTTACAATCATAAAAAAACAGTCGAATTGAGAACCAACCAACATAAAAAAATCTCCTCCTTTTTTGAAGTCGGTTAAAAATGAATTTGACATCAAAACCTGTGATGTGAAACAGCGCTACACCCAAATAGGCAACATAATACCGACATGTCTCTAAATTTTCGAGGAAACTGACACCCTTGCTGAGTTATATTACTCGGAGATGAATTATATTATGTTCCTCTCAATTAAAAGTCTCCTTATCATGATGATCTTTATAATAATTACTAGCTGCGCCCCGCGGCTTCGCGTTGTTCCTATGGAAACGATTAAAGGTGATTTTCATCCCACGGGAACTGATTTGTGGGATAAAAAGTAGCCTATGTTTTATTTATAGCCATTTCCGTCCAGTAGTTTTGGCGTGAGGAAGTAACAAACATCCATCCATCCATCCATACATACAAACTTTCGCATTTATAATATTATTAAATAAAAATAAATAAAATAAATAAAAATTGTTTATTTCAAGTACCCAGACTCATAAAAATACACAATAATAAGAAAAACACAATAATTCATAATAAAACACAGTAATTAATAATAATAAAACACAGTAATTAATAATAATAAAAACACAGTAATTAATAATAATAAAACACAGTAAAAAATAATAATAATAATAATTTTATTAGTGTGATGATTAAATTGATTATTAGTGTGATGATTAAATTAGTGAGTTTTTGCGAGCTTTTCTCCCCAAACTCTATAGCAGACAATTTACATGAATCTTATCAGCATATCTCCAAAACGACAGGTGATCGAGGGCTCGGAGATGAGGTCATTCAACTGCACCTTCCCTCACACTACCCACTGCCTCGCTACCGGGGAAATCATGATTTCCACGATGGGTGATAAGGAAGAAAATGGGAAGGGGGACTTCGTGCTCATCGATGCGAAGACGTTGAAAGTGAAAGGTAAGGAAGGTTTATGATGTGACTAGTTGCGCCCCGCGGCTTCGCACGCGTTGTTCCTATGAAAACATAAAAGGTGATTTTCATCCGACGGGAACACATTTATGGGATAAAAAGTAGCCTATGTTTTATTCCAGTATTAGAATTACCTGTATGCAAAATTTCAGCCAGATCCGTTCAGTAGTTTTGGCATGAAGAAGTAACAAACATCCATACATCCATCCAAACTTTATAATTATTATTATAATATTAATATATATTATACTATAGTTTTTCATTAGTACGAGAAGTCATGTAAGAATGAAGTCAAGTCATGAAGTCACGCATAGTCTGTTTCTGGTTGGTTCTATTGAACCCGAGAAGTGAAATCTGGAATTCCTATTCGTGGGGAATTTCCTGCTCAACGATGCGAAGACTTTGAAAGTGACAGGTGGTTCTGTATGCGAATAGAAAGTAATGAGAAATCTAATAACAGACTAATGTTATTAATAGTCTGACATTTGGGGAGACAGTATTATAATAATAAAGCATATTTTTAAGCTATTGCATAGCTTATATCGCAGGCCTTGAGCGTGGAAACCGAATCCAGAAATTCCGTAATGAAAATAACCTAACACCCTCCACGGTGATACTTTTTAGTTTTGCCATCTATCGATGAATAGCGGAACTTTTAATGACTTATGCTATGCAATAGCTTTACCGCGGCAGTCCCCGAGTGCCACACGTCTTTTTTTACAAAGACGACCTCATCTCCTTACGATATTAGTGGGAGATGGAGCGTGACCGCACCGAGTGGAAATATTTGGGGTAGGCCTTTGCCCAGCGGCGGGACAAATAAGGCTAGTAAAAAACAAACAAAATCATTTATTCGTGTTTTACTATAAGTTCAAAACAAAACGGAAAACTTATGCAAGTATGTATCATAAGGATGTACATTTGTACTTAGATAGGGAAGCTTCGAGTATAGTTGAACAGAAAGTCTTTTAGTAAAACATAATGACACAATGACCTAATGAATGTGTCAAAAGAAATGCGTCTAGGCTGTTATTTGATCCTAAATGTTTTGTAAGACAATTTCATTTGAAGGAACATGGACGAAGGGGAGCAAATTGGCGAAATTCGGTTACGATTTCTGGTACCAGCCCTACCATGATGTAATGATCGCGTCGGAATGGGGAACGCCGAAGCACTTCAAATCGTGAGTTATTTCCGATTAATTGTCATCCATTTTTGTTTCAATTGATTCTGCTTGATCGGCCGTAAAGTTGTTTTGCTTAGAGGGTCTTGGAATCCAATAATGTTCGTGATTTTCCAACTTGAAATAACAAATTTAAAGATTGTATCTCTTGTTCACAAAATATTTTTTTTATATCTAAAAGTTACTCGGGAAAATTCATTTTTGAATCCTCAGCACTTACAACAACGATGCAGAAAATAACTTTAGGTGACTCTTTTTTATACTTAGTGGATTTCACCCTGGTGATATTACTAACAAGGATCGCTACGGCACCATGCTCAACGTGTACAAATGGTCAACACAAGAACTCCAGCAAGTCATCGATTTGGGTCAAGAAGGCTGCGCGCCCCTGGAGATCAGATTCCTCCATGATCCGAAATCCGCGCAAGGATTTGTCGGGTGCGCAGTCGAGGGCAACGTTTACAGGTATGAGATTTGTAGGGATTTAGTTTATTGAGAGAAATCTTGCTTGTTTGTGGAATAAGAAATCGGATATTGTAGCAGGGAATAAGCTGAATTGCATTTTTATTTTTATTCCATGGCAATTTGACCGAATTTATCGAAAAATGTGCGTGTCAATGAAATATCTAGATGCTAGAGCCCTGTAGGTTAATACTAGTTTCTATCTCACAAATCTTATAAACTAACATTGTAAATCCAATCGAAAATGCTATAATTTATAAAATAAACTTCACCAGAGAAAAGTAAGGTTTCCTAGCTAATTCTCAAATTGGAAAACTCAGTCTCCACATAGGTTTTACTTTTTTATTTGTTTAGGTTCTACAAAACTACGGACGGAACGTGGAAAACCGATAAAGTCATCGACGTTCCTGCGAAAAAAGTAGCCAAAGATGGCGTTGTATCCGAGCTCAACGGTAAGTTTATTTTGTTTTCTTTTACTTGGCCGCATTGAGACCGGAGGACCGTTTTTCAGTCGCCATTTTCGATCTGCAAATGATGGTTGATATTACTGTAACTTCTTGACTCAATGATTAAACACCATGTAGATATTATTTTAGGTAGTTGTCTACCTACTTCTTGAAATTTACTAACTCTACCAAAAAGTACTAGTAGTTTACAAAAAGGGAAAAATAGACGTTATATTTTGATAGGCGATTTCCAGTCTCGTTTCTGTGTAAATGGAACTTTTTGTTTTATTTTAGTTAATGAACTTTTTGTCGACTTTTCCATCTAATACTTTTTGTTAGGGTCAATAAACGTAACTTCTAACTCACTGAAGCACCTACTATCATTCTAGTCCTTGAAACTTCTTATTTACTTTATTCTGTAAGTAGTGCAGTTTGTCTTTGTCAGTAATCGAGAAGATTCAATGTATTGTCTCCTATGAATCGAGCAACTTTTTATCGTTTATTCAAATGTATTTCATGTAATCGGCCTACTTACTGCAGGAGTTGTTGTTCGAACGCTGATTGAAATAAAAATACTTACTCAGTAAGTTAAGTTTGAACACATATTTGTTGATCAGTCTGTCAAGAAGTAATTCCAGACATCGAAAGGATCGATTTTATGAATTTCTTATTATTTTTAATATCATCCTCCCGTTTCCGTGGCACCTTGTTGTCACCAATTGCTCAATCAATTTCATAACCTCATCCTTCTTTCAGGTCTTATTTCCGATATTATCATATCGCTGGATGACAAATACTTGTACCTATCATGTTGGCTCCACGGGGACGTGAGGCAATACGACATATCGGACCCAGCTCATCCGAAACTAGTCAGTCAAGTGATACTCGGCGGGCGAATAAATAATGAAGATCTTGAAGTTATTGAAGATAAGGAGTTGAAGGTGAGACTTTTTATACTCAGGTATATGAGGGTTTTAAAGTGATGCCTTTTAGATCGGCATCGACAAAAGTTTTGTGTAAAATGCGAATTTTCTTGCTTATTTTTTTTGCGGTTTTCTGGCAGCACTGATTAAGGTTACTTTGCTGTGCCGTTAAAATATCTACCCTGTCTTAGACAGACAAGTACTTCTAAAATAAATCTAAATAAGGTGACCATCGCTTATGTAGCGTTGTATAATGAAGAATTTGATTTAATGCGTGTAGTAAAAGAGTATATTAAAAAAAAACATTAAACTTAGCTAAAATTGGACAATTAACTTCAATGAAGCCAGTCACACCATGACACGGCCTCCTCGCAATCCTCGCAATTCCAATTCACATACAGACATTCCACCCGATCCTGATTGTAATGGGCTAAATGAAAGGCCCGTGAGTTGCAGAATTACCTTTCCGCGCTGTCATTCTTTTCATTTCAGTTTTTGCTGGTTCTACAATGGTTTTGCCATTTATTGTAATGTTCGGTTGTTTCTGGTTTTTGCTACAGGATAATTGATTGTAGGATAGTTATTGTAGGTGTGCCGATTAAAGCTCCATAATTGTATCGGTCCACTGCTGGACGCAGGCCTCCCCCTGATCACGACCCCCCTTTTCACGACGAACAAACGTCTCCATTACATTATATTATATCACTGGAGAACCTTCATTGGGCAACGCATTATTGGCGTTTATTTTATGGGGGGTTTAATATCCATAATCCTCACGCTGGGCATGCGGTTTGGGCATAGCAGTTCGGTAATAGAATAGTTCTGCAGAGGGCGTTACTGCCCGCCCCCCGTGGATAATCCTTAGCCGCCTCTTATGACACCCACGGGAAGAGATGGGTATGGGGGCAAATATTTATGTTTTTTTTTCTTGTTGAATCTAGGACTATTTAATGCAACTGTATTATAACAATGCTGCCGGGGTTTTCATTTTCAAGTGTATTATTATTTAAATCACTTATATTTTTGCTATCTAGGAACCAGCTAAACCAGTAACCTTGAAAGGCAAAAGACTGTACGGAGCACCACAGATGCTACAACTCTCTCTGGACGGAAAGAGGCTGTACGTCTCATCCTCACTCTTCTCTCCTTGGGATAAGCAGATCTATCCGAAAATGATTAAAGAGGTAAGGTCAATATATGTATATACCTATAAATTTTTTACTTGATCCTTTTAGAATTTAGATCATATTATGTAATTTAGAGGCAAAAACGTATAAAAGCGTTAAACCGAGTACGAAAGTACCTTGCACGATACTAGGTACATAGTTCATTTTATAATCGTCCAAAAATTTACTAGCCCTAATAAAAAAGGTCATAGCCAAACCAGCTAGACTATTCCGAGAATGTGAATCGTGAACAAACTATTTTATTAGATACTACCCTCTCGGTCCCTTAGCCCTTATAGCCTGCAATAAACAGGTCTTGCCTTATATCAAAACCTTTTGTCATATTTATGCGGTTACCTTTATAAAGCAATTTTTCTGAGACCCGTGTCACCTGCTTTTTATGAATAATTTATAAAGATCCTACGCTTATTTTGTATAACAAATAGGTATGAGACGCAGTAATTTTAAATTGTTTTTGTAAGAAGGTAGTTTAAGTTTACGAGGAGATTCTTTTAGAATTTTAAAGAGCTAGACTGTCTGAGAAGAGAATACTTTGTTCTTGAGATACTGTCTGAGAAAATAATACCTATACTTGGTCTTGAGATATAGGACTTTAACTGTACTGTTAACAAGTCCCTACGATGCCATTTTATGAAGTCCTCTATGTTCGAATATTACTCAAACAATTGGTACAGGGCGCGCCATAGAATTTTCCTTTATCTCACATGTAACAAAGCCTTACTTGGTTTTGTGCGTCTACCATTCAAACAAATTTTCAACATTAAAACTAGTTCAAGCTCGAAAATTCCGACCCGAAAATTCCTCAAACCGGTTGAAAAATTGCCAACTCCGCTTAACCTCTAAAAACTCTACAGGGTGGGTGGATAGTAAAGTTGGACGTGGACACCGAACGCGGAGGCATGAAGTTGGACCCGCATTTCCTGGTTCACTTCGGAAACGAACCGGACGGGCCCACAGTGCCGCATGAAATAAGGTATGAGTTGAGTTGAGAGGTTTATTTACTGCTTCTATATTTGATTTTTTTAAACCCTGCCCAAATGATAAACAAACCCATAGTACGTAACCTCAAATTAATTTTCTTGTGGACGATTTTAAACATAATGGAAAGTACTTGCTGATTTGAGATACTTTCTTCAATAAATATTATCCAATTATACATTATATCTTTATCTCGACTCCAATCATGTGAATTTTAAATTATGTTATTTGAATCTATTGACTTAATTTGCAGCTTCATGACAAATTGATCATTAGCTTCTTTCACTTAAAAAAAAATATACATTCTTACATCCATAATCATAATGGTCTGCTAACATAAAACAGCTGGCTTAGCAGACTGTTATGAATAATGGGGATAGTGTATAAAAAAAATAAGTAGGAAAATTATGATTCCGTAGGATAGGAACCAGATAGTAAATATCGCAACGCAATGAAATTGAATGATAACCCTTTGTTATAGTGTCTCGCTTATTGAACAATTCTTGAACCCAAATATTATATACCAAAACTGTCTCCAATTCATAAAAGTCATTTGACAAAGCATAGCGTGTAAAGCATCGGTATTAGAATGAATTGATATTGGAACTATTTTCAAGAGTTTGGTAATCCACTCGCTTGCAAGTCAAGGTTGCCTGGGAGAAATCGCTCTCAGCGATAAGGCCGCCTTTTGTACTACATTTATTTATTATTTAGATATAAGACTTTAATGTATATTTATTACTATTAGTACAATAAAGTGTTCATTCATTCATTCATTCATTCATTCTATCCTATCCATCAGTAGGCGTGCCGTCTAGTGCAGTCTAGTGCCACATTAAACGGATTATGGACGCCGCGCATCACGCACTGAACTGCTGACACAACGCACATAGCGAGGTTGCTCTCATCACCGTGTTCAGCCGCATCATCTTTTCAGCCTTTTTAAGTGATACTGGTCTTTCAAGCTCGAGGCTAGATGATATTGTATTTGACACCAAAACTCGCCACGCCTCTGCTGACCGCTGGCATCCCGGTGTGTATTGAGCTTTTCTACGTTTGGCCTGTCCTATTTTCATTGCCGTTTGTCCCTAAGACCAAAACTTGACAATAGGCAAAATGTTCAATAGACTGAATAAATATTCTGTTACAGATATCCGGGTGGCGATTGCTCTTCAGACATTTGGCTGGCCGAAGACTAAAATATATTTAGCTCAAAAGTAACGCTATATAGGTACCTAGCGTAATAATTATTAGTGCGTGCCAATATTTTTATACAAATAAGAATTGTAAAAGATTTCTGATGTTTGGTACATTATTATTATGGCTTTACTTTGATGGTAGAAGATTCTGTAAAATTAGAACTTAAAATGCTAAGTTCTTTAATAAGAGTAAATCACTACATAACGAATTATTTTTTACATTACCAAGTAAGTAAACTGATAAATAATAAATTATATCCAAATATAACCAATATTGTATTTTATCGTCATAACAACAAGTGTGAAATCTGCTTTTTTGTAAAATAAATTATTGCATAGCTGGAAACACACTATTGACACGCAAACGCGTATTGAGTTGAATCTAATTGTATCACTTTTAATTATCATCAGCCTATAGACTGCTATACATAGGCCTCCCCTAATAAGCGCCATAGCACCTTGTGCCCCCTTCAGCTTGCCGCATCAAGCATCTGCCTGCTGTCTTTCGAAGATCGTCATCCCAAATAGCTGGAGGGCATCCTACACTACGTGTGCTGAGTCGTGGTCTTCACTCAAGAACACGTTTACTCCAGCGGTTGTGGATTCTAATTGCTAATTCTTTGAGCTACGTATGTGGTTAACTTTGGCCCTCTGTCGGATGTATGCGTTAGGAATCCTTCCGGAGAGACTCCGAGGATAGCTCTGTCCAGTGGCTATAGCACTTTTATGTGACCAGAATTAACTAAACAGCCGAAAGTGTTTAGTACGGGAACGAAACGGGTCGTTCACAATGCGCTTATGGTCATACGAAATTTTTTAATATGGTGCGGATCTCATTATGCATATGTATGCCAATATATCTGTTTATTTACTATCTTTTTAAGCAAGGACTATCAATATACAAACAT
The DNA here is from genome assembly GCA_955876795.1 of Eupithecia tripunctaria. Lineage (NCBI taxonomy): Eukaryota > Metazoa > Arthropoda > Insecta > Lepidoptera > Geometridae > Eupithecia > Eupithecia tripunctaria. The sequence goes on from OY041614.1 coordinate 9,290,321, forward strand.
GATGCCATATATGCTTAACCAAGTTAGCATATCCCCAACCAGCATGCCCATGCCGTGGGAATTATGGGTATTACCCCCCATGAGATAACAGCTACTAAAGGCGCTTATCAGGAGGAGGCCTGCGTCCAGCAGTGGACCAATATAGGCTGTTGAAGTTGAGGTTGAGCAAGTTAGCATGTATGACAACTATCATAAGTGAAGTAAACAATCCTTCCACATCAAAAATTCAATGGTAAAGTAGACAGAAAGCAAACTTTAAATAACTACCCACAACATTGTTCATAATGAACGTAATTACCAATTTTAAACTGTTCTGAAAACATTTAACATTTAATTACGTGAGTTTCTGTAACACGTAGGTAGTTTTGACGGTGGGAAATGGTAAATTATAAACTTTTTAAATTAATTACCGTTTGTATTCGCGTTTATCTCTCCAATTCTGATAAATTCACTCATACACTCTCACACACACCCTCTTATTTTCCTCATGTATATTATACTTAACAATCCTTTCTATCCATACAAAGTTGCTTGGTAGAGTAAGTTTTACAGTTTTAGGCGTTATAAAATTTGATAGAAGGGATATCCAACTTAAACTGCATTCTGCCTGCATATGTGTGCAGTGTCGTACGAGGCGACTAAGGGATATCCACCGGGGGCCGGCATCAGAACCCTCTGCAGAACAATTCTACCACCAAACTGCGATCCCCAAACCCAAATGCCCAGCGTGGGGATTATGGATATTATCCACCCTTGAGATAAAAGCCAACAGGCACTTATCAGGGGGGAGCTGGGGCCTGAAGGTTATTGGTACTTCCATTACCAATAACTCTGTACGTACACTCGAGAGCAATGAATCCGGGTCACTTAAAGAATGTTAAAAATCTCGGAAACTAAAAATGATAGGTTAATGCAATAAATTGTATTTAATAGACAATGTAATACTCCTTAAATGAAAGTAAAAAAAATATGAGTCACCATACATTTTATTAACACAAAATTACATAAAGAAAAAAACTGCTGATCTCTCCTTAAAACAAAAATAGGAAACATGAAATTTTTGAACTTTATTACGATTTTCTTGAATTTTAATACTTCGTATTGCCTACTCGTGCTTCCATTACTGCGTTTACGCGGTTTGGCATGCTGTACACCAAGTTCCTTATACGATTTTGGGGAATATTCTCCCATTCCTCTGTGAGAGCAATTTTGAGCTCACGAAGCGTGATTGGGGGAGGGTTTCGTTGTTTTACGCATCTGCCTAGCTCGTCCCAAGCATGCTCGATCGGGTTGATATCCGGGCTGCGCGCTGGCCACTCCATACGAGTAATGTTCATCTCTTGAAGGTAGTCATTCACAATCCTACCTGTATGAGGTCGGGCATTGTCATGCATAAATATAGCATCCTCACCTAAATTGACCATAAATGGACCAACGTGATCATTGAGGATTTCTTCCACATATCTTACGCTAGTTAAAGAGCCGTTTTCTATGATCACCAGCTCTGTGCGACTTTCAGAAGAAATTCCGGCCCACACAAGTACAGACCCACCACCGTAGGCTACTTTTTCTTCGATGCATGCTTGCTTGAATCTTTCCCCTGGTCTTCGATACACTCTGTGTCTTCCATCGTGCTTGTAGAGCATAAATTTTGATTCGTCGGAGAACATAACTTTTGACCAATCTTCAATACTCCAATTTACGATTTTTAGGATTCTTTAAGTGACCTGGATTCATTGCTCTCGAGTGTATTTTAAGATTACGTTAGTATTAGAATTTTATTACTTCTAAACACTAACCCCTTTATTCATAACGGCCTGCTTACATAAAATAGCTGCTAAGTAGTGTTATTTCTCAGTCTGACATGTGTCAATAGAAGAAGACAGAGCGAGATTTAGCAGTGTGCTAAGTTAGCAGACTATTATGAATAAGGGGGTAACAATTTTCGTTGTATCACACCACATAATACCATCCGTCTTATTGTCCAAGATATATTTCAGCGGCGGGATCAAATTAGAAAGACGTAACATATTGCAAGACGGATGGTTGGTCCGAAGTAGAAAACAAACGCGTGACAAATTGTCAAGGACCGGTTTCCTTTATTTCTTACATGAGATCAGATATCCGGATGTCTTTGCACTGTATTGTGTAATGGCAGTCATAATAAAATTTTAATATTTTAAAAATATTAAAGTGGTTGGCAAGACAAACCCAACGAACCCAAACTTTAGGAGTTCCTATGGCCATCTTCTGTCTCCATCATCAGATTATCTCGATTGTAACATGACATTGCATTGTCACCGAACTGACATAAGTATACAAAATTTCAGCTCGATCGGTTGAATATATCTGCGTCAAAATTGAGTCGCTGTTCCACCCGAACAAACTTCAAACATACAGTGAGAGAGGAAAGAATCTATGGGCAAAATAAGGAGCTAACACTATACTTTGGGACTTATTAAAGTTGTAAGGTCATCGCACATGTAGCAGCGGTCAAAAATCGACAAGTAAAGAAGTCTGTAATAGCCGAGCACATAGTAGACTCAGGACCCAATCACTGGATTGAACTTCATAAGCCGCAAGTTATCTGCAATGAAAGGCATTACTACAAGAGAATGGTTCGGGAAGCAATTGAAATTAAGAAATATCCTAATTTCAATCGTGAAAACGGTTTCAAACTCTCTGCCTCGTGGAATCCAGTAGTAGCTAAGTGTACTCGTAGACCGGTTTTTCAGTGCATCGCGGACACGGTTAGTGTAGTGTGTCGTCCGAGTGTACAGATGGACATCCCTATTTTAGAAGATCAAGTGAGAGTAGTTGCAAAAAATGCAGGCCCGCTTCGCAAAGGCGGTAGCTCCAGTACTCCAGTCATCCCGTGACCACGACAGAGTGTTAACCTGTTGAAACGTCGGGAAAAATAGGTAAATAAACGTGATAAATACCCGTGAATATTTATGATAATGTACTATTAATTAAAAATCTCTTATGCAAATACAAAAATCCATACAAAAATCTTGCAATGCCTGTGAATAAGGTCCCTAAAAGAACCCATTCTCTACTTACTAGGAAACCATTCAGTCAATATCCATAATGTGGGTTCTTCTAAACATCTTTCTATGTAAATCGTTCAAACAGCTGCAAAGATACTGTTTTACGGACTGTATGGCCACATTTACTAAAGTTATACCTCTCCTAATGTTCGGATCACGGCCTTGGCAGCATAATTTCGCAGCTTACAAGATATCTACTGTTCGGGGTTTAGTACAGTTTAAGTGTATAATAAAATTTAGTGCAAGATTTTAGTGGGGTGTGTGTAGTTACAGAGGTTAAGAGTAGGGTTAAGATGCTACGTCAGCGCGTTTTTATTCAGGCTGATCGCGCTGCCTATTATCGCTATACTTAGTCTCGGCATTAGTGGCGTCGGTGTTGTCGTGGGTGTAGACTGTTTCAAAACTATCTACAACACTATTCTACATTTATATTGTTGACTGCAGTCTTAAAAATTAGAACGATCAAAATCGAAATCTTAACTGTGACGGGGTTTTCCTAAAGCGCATTTGATCCCCTTTGCTCAATTCAATATTTTTCGACGAAATAAATATACTTACGCGTATTTATAACTGCGAGCAACGGGGTTTTCCTATTGCGCAACTCATTTTGATCCCCTTTGCGCAATTCAATAGTTTTGGACGAAATAAATATACTTATGCGTATAAGTTTTAAAACGCTTTTGGATTGCTGACCCTGTTTTGGAATATTGATCAATGATTCGTATTTATGGTACCGATACCCGTAGCTAATCTACCAATTTCTATAATTTGTTATTTACTTCTTCGTTCTTTGTAATGAGAATCGCAATTAAATTCAAACAATTACCTACCAGATATACAAGTTCAATTTATAAGAAAAATCGACTACAACTTTTTAGCCAAACGAAATCCCAAGTTAAACATGGATCCAAAGTCCCCTTCCGCATTACTCTGTTTGATCCACCCTTAAATAAACTATAGCTTTATTAAGTAACCGTTGATAGATAATTTTATTCGCCGTAAATTGTTTTTAGTCTATTTTGTTCCACAGGGCAATCTTCCAATTTCGCAGTTCCGTAATATTTTCTGCGGGAAAAGAAACTTTACTTTTTAGAGATAGATACAATATCTCTCGCCAGAAGGCGTCACAATAAATCTTTCTGCAGTTTCATAACTCAATTTCGTTAGTTTCATACGGGAGCAAATAAAAAGTATTACGGTTCCGTAATACCATAAAATATCAAGAGAACACGAAACAAGATCATTCGTGGTTTCTTGGGTATTTTATAGTTCGTAAATCGATTTGTATAAGCACTTACCTACGAACGTAAATTTGCTACGGTACTTCGGATCTAAGGAGAGGTTTTCGGTTGGACGAACGACGACGAACTTTCCATCAATTGGTATTTGGCATGGGCATAAGATAGCTGTGTGGTGCTTAAAATTGCACCACCCCAACACTTCAAGTGGGTGTCGTAAGAGGCGACTAAGGGGTATCCACCGAGCGAGAAGCAGCGCCTCCTGCAGAAACTATTCTACCTCCGAACTGCGATCCCCAACCCGCATGCCCAGCGTGGGGATTATGGGTCCCGGAGGATTATGGATCCCCCCCCCCCCCCCCCAAGGGATAAACATCAACGCAATTATCAGGGTGTGGCCTGCGTCCAGCAGTGGACCAATACAAGGGGCAATAGGGTAGCCATGACAAACTTGTAGGGTGCCCTTTGGATGGTGACCTGCGAAAGACTGCAGGCAGTTACTAGATGCGGGAAGCTGAAGACAGGGCGCTATGGTGCTCATTTTGACATGCTATGTCCAGCAGTGGACGTAGCATAGGCTGATAATGTTGATAATAGAGAAGCCTTTGCCAAAGGTGGGTCTTGTCGACCCACTGTCGACTTGTCGGCTGATGACTCATTTTCATGAGCTATACTATTAATTCAAGACCTTTACAATTGAATTTGATTAACACAACATGATTGCAGTAATAATTACTACGCAACAATATTGAATTAGAATCAATTTACATACGTCCTTAAAGACATTACTGGCCAGAGGTAGAACAACAAAGCAATAATGTGAATCAATTAAAATAAGAAAAGATTTAGTGAATAAGGTAATTTAAGACCATTTCCCACCGCGAGTGGAGCGAACCCATTTTTAACCGACTACCAACGGAGAAGGGTTACGATGTTGACGTCCTATGTTTGTATGTATGTATAGCGGAATTTATGTTCCCACGTAGCTTTGAAACTACTAGTCAGATTACAATAAATGATTATCTCATCGTTTGATTCATCTCAGTATGCCGATGGTTAAAGGCTCGGTACATCTATTACGTACATTATTTAAAAAAAAAAAAAAAAATCTGACAAAATCGGGGCTGTAACGAGATATCGGGCTCTAAGTGGGGGTTGAAAATTCCAAAGTCACCCTAATATTATAAATGCGAAAGTTTGTATGGATGTATGGATGTATGGATGTATGGATGTTTGTTACTTCTTCACGCCAAAACTACTGAACGGATCTGGCTGAAATTTAAAACAGACATAGTCCTAGGTCTGGAATAAAACATAGGCTACTTTTTATCCCATAAATCAGTTCCCGTGGGATGAAAATCATCTTTTAGCGTTTCCATAGGAACAACGCGTGCGAAGCCGCGGGGCGCAGCTAGTTAGTAAATATATACGTGTGGGTTATCGTTGTTAAGAACGCAGTTGATAGGTACTGGTTGATAGGTACTGTTATTAAAAAACAACATTACTAAAAAAGGCAAATAAACAAGTACGTAAAATAAATAAATAATGCTGGACTATTCACACAGCATCATCTAGCCCCAAGCTAAGCAGAATTTGTGTTATGGGTACAAGATAACTGTTATACTTAATATGATACATAGACAGATTTTATATTTGTTCAGGGCGTTCTGGATGTTTTCTATGTATAATAAAAAATATCTATCTATGTAGTGTATTGTATTATGTATATCAGTTATCTAGTACCCATAACACAAGCTCTGCTTAGCTTGGGCCTAGATAATGCTGTGTGAATTGTCCAGCATTATTATTATTATTATTATTATTATTATATTATACATAAAACACATCCAGAACGCCCTGAACAAATATCTGCAGATCGTACAAATATTTGTCCCGAGGCAGGAATCGAAACCGCAACCTCCTGCGTCGCAGGCCGACCTTTGCCCACCGCGCCACATAGGTCATCCGTAAAAGTTGTAAACAAGCGTTCAATGATGTTCCAAATAAATATTACCGATTGAAAATTATCCATCTGAAACGCTTGTAACTCGCAAGAGTAAACTGCATACTTGCATTTCACGTTAAAGGACTAAGCGAGCCGAAAAATAGCTTATTACCATTTCGCGGTGGATCCTGGCTTCAGTATTATAGATTATAATCGGTGGGCCGACAACAAATTGACAAAAAAGTGTTGACTCTCTACAATATTCAAGCTACTTCTCATTTGTTGTGCTTTGTATGTATTGGTTAGCAAAAAGAAACGCAACTTTACTTTTACTTTACATTCCCTTTCCTTTTTATCGTACATTAAAAAGTTGCACCAAGCGGCCGGGCTATGTCACAGAATTTGGTAAGTAGACACCAACTCTAGTTTCACTCTACCTGCTGAGGCCCTCATTACGGGAGGCCTTTGCATTGATTAATTAAAAAGGGAAGATAAGGTACTAGTTTCTCGAAAATGGCAACTCATATTGTGTAAAATTGTGTGCTCCCACCTCAGTCACCATCGGACTGGCGGCACGGCGGTCGTGATTCGCGTGAAATATTGTTGTCTCGGTCTCACTTCGGTCTTAGATACGTCTTTCCGTCTTTGTTCTTCTTTGTATTGCACAGGACTTGAAATATAACTATGAGCGTATGTGTTTGCGTGTAGTTGTAACACATGCCAATTTTTTATTAAGCGCTGGAATAACGTAACCTTTCTTCCCTTTTTAATTAATCAATGGGCCTATGTGCAGCAGTGGACTAATATAGGCTGATGATGATGAGGAGAGACCATGCGTGGTTCTTGGATGCTATGGAGACAACACCCGAGGGTACTGCGTGAAGTCTATGAAGATTCTGCGCTTCTGGTTCGAAGTAGTAAAAAGTCTCGGAGCCCTATATTGCATTAAAGGATAACCTACACTAACATGTAGCAGAATTAAATCTACTCCTACAAAACAAAGAAACGTGGGAATCGCATTAAAGAAGCCCCAAGTTATATTGTATGCGATAACGGATAGTGTAACTGACCAATTTACTGTAATCTTGAAAAACCTTAGTTTCTGAAATTTGTGAAATATATTTTTTTTAACGGCGAATGGATTTTTTTGCCTGTGAAACTGTACTTTCTTAGTATAAGCTAAATAAATAACAACCGGTAACGGTTATCCCTAGCGTTATGGACATTTCTGAACACTCTTGAGCCTATTCATTACCTAAGAACCGTATTTCACTAAGACGGAATGAACAGTAAGTATGAACAAATGCCTAATTTTCAATAACTGCGTTTTTTTTTCAAAGATCTTGTTGAAGTTATCTCTAAGCGTAAATAAGTTAGAAATTCGTTGTGGAGAAAGATATAACTGGTCTTGAAAATAAATTTTCGGGCTGCGTTTTAATAATGAGGAGTACGAGTGATGTTATGAGTACCTATGTGTACGTACACGCTTGTGCACTATAGTAATGATCTACTTAAATGTCTAGTTCGTTGAGAATGGCCACTATGGATAAATTTGGAGTACCTCATAATCACTCTATCGTGGTGACTCTACTTTTGTTATCCTTATTTACAGTTCCTTGGTTGTAAATACACGATTCATTAAAAAAAAATCATGAAAGTGCCCTGTTTTGCACCTAATTTGGTCTAGATCGCAGAAGCCCCGCGGTCTATAGAAAAGATTTTTGTCTTGAATCGTAGGTATTACTAATTCTTTGGTTCCTTGGTTGGAGTTTTTCATATGTGGTGTAGTTTTCTTGTAAATATACAAAAACATCATTTTTGCGCCTACGCTGTTCCAAAAACGTATGCTCTGTCCGAACGCCAAATCCTTTGACTATCCATTTCACAAAATGGCGTGCAAAGCCATATCTAATGCCAAATCCTCTTAAACTAACCTTCGGCCAGTGTTCAGTCATCATTAGTATCTATTCAGATGTTGCCAAAACTAAACTAAACTAATTTGACAGGACTAAACATGTATCTGTCCCTGTCATAACGATCAAAATAATAAGGATGACATCATTTTTAGTCCTGTCAGATTAGTTTAGTCTAGTTCTGGCAACATCTGAATAGACACCATGTCTACTAGGTTCAGTAATATTACTCCGTGGGAGTGTAACCTCTATCCAGTCCATTCCCATCGATTGGCATAAAGATTACAATTTGGGTCTACTAAGGACTTTAAACCTTGGCTTATAGTCTTCTAAAGCCTGAGAAAGTATAATTAAAAAGGAATCGATAAAAAGTAACGTTATTTTACGTAGGGATTTTGAAAATTACCTTTTTTTTGGTTTGATCATTATTCGAAACATAACGATGTTAAAAATTTAGGCGTTTGTGTAGGTAGCTACAACCAAAACCCAAGTTGATATCTCAAATATTCTGTGAAACTTCAGTTCTGTAAATAATAATGACTCAAAATTGTATCTTTTATAAATCAGCTGTATTTATGATTGGCTATATTCTTAAATGTTTGGTACGGGGTGTAATGTTACATTGTTTTTTTAATTAACTCTAGTTTATGTGATCGCGTGTTGCCCCCAATAAATCAGCAAAAAAGCAAGTGTCACAATAAAATCATATTTACTTATGTAGAGTTTTTTAACCGACCATAGCAGGAATGCTTGTCCAAACAGTAATCCCAATCCGTTTCAATATTGAACATACGAAAACGTGTTGGTCACGTAACAGCTCAATACATTTTAAAGCGGTTCCATTCCATAAAATAAATAACTGGCCTTATCTCGACCTGAACTCTGTGCACGACTTCGGAAAATTTTATGAACTGCTGTATTATTGTATAATGTAGACCAATTTCTGCCCGTTGCTTTACACTGACCGACTGTCTACTCAGACAGACTTAGGTTGTTTGTATTAACGATTTAATGAGTGTCAACGCCATGTCTGTTCAGACTAAACAGGCACGGGGTATTCGCTGACGAAAAAGTAAAGAAATTGCCATAATGACAGATACAAACCAAGCGAGCAATTGAGCGAGAGCCAGCTAAATCTAACGAAGGAAAGAACCAGTGTGGAATTCATTGCTAAAGCAAGACAATTAATTTAGTTTTAAAAAACTTTAAACCGACCTCAATTTTTATAGTTTTTTCATGAATTTTCATGGATCCCATTGAACTAAACAAAATTAAAATGGGACCACACGGGTAGCACCAGCTTTCATATAAAAAAAAGAATCATGAAAATCGGACCACCCACTAAAAGTTCAGAGGTAACAAACATAAAAAAAATACAGTCGAATTGATAACCTCCTCCTTTTTTGAAGTCGGTTAAAAACCCAAACAAGTGCCTTCGTTCGCCTTCGCCGTGCTCCGGCGCGGGCCGCTGTCGCTGTAACAAAGGAAAATGGAGGGAACGTACCGATCGTCTGACCCCACTCGTTTGCATTCGCTCGCTATCGCTCTTTTGTTCTGTATCCACCATAAGAATTTATGCCGTAATCCAGCTGTCACTAAAATACTGTGGATCACGTGAAACCGAGCGCAAATAACCGTTATCGGTACTGTGTAAAACTGATTGGTAATAATAATAATACTAGCTACGCCCTGCGGCTTCGCCCCCGTGGATTTTTTATGTCAGGTCCCACGAGAACTGGATATCCTATTTCCGTCTCCTGGTTCTAAGCTACCTCCCCGCTAATTTTCAGCCAAATCGGTTCAACCGTTCTTGAGTTATAAATAGTGTAACTAACACGACTTTCTTTTATAAATATAGATAGACTTCATCATACTATAATTATAAATAGAAATGTCGGGATGAATGCCCGTCAAGCCATATCTACCTGATATGACCAGGCAGTCTTTTTTGTATAGGTAAATTATTAGTTTTAATAATAATACTAAAATGAACAATTATTTCAGACTACAGGGTCCGTAACTTACATATAATTGACATAATAATTAAGTTACACAAAAATCTATAAGGGCTCTATGGGGCGAACGTCAGCCTGCGACGCAGGAGGTTGCAGGTTCGATTCCCCTCTCGGGACCAATGTGTGTACGATGTGCACATATATGTTGAGGGCGTTCTGGATGTTCTCTATGTATAATAAAAAATATCTTTCTGTGTAGTGTATTGTATTATGTATATCAGTTTTCTAGTACCCATAACACGAGCTCTGCTTAGCTTGGAGCTAGATAATGCGGTGTGAATTGTCCAAGATTATTTATTTATTTATTATTTATTTAATAGTAAGATTTCAAACTAACACAATCATAAAACTAAAAATTTGAAGTAAGCTACATAAATTTTCCTTTAGCATACTGAAAACCACATCTCGTTTTCACTAAATTTGTCTGTAAATTCATGTAAATTTTAAGACAAATTTAGTCTTTAGTAGAAAAGTGGGTTCGTGTTTTTTGTGTGCTGCGCCGGTCCGTCGAGATATATCATAATAAATAGCAAAGCACAAATAATAAAATCCTCTGCACAATGGCGATTTTCAACTCTCTACCCCGTCCATTTTGAGAGATATTATTTTGATTCAATTTTATTATTTATTGCGCAAGTTTCCACTCGTGCAAATTCCACTGGTGCAAATGTCCACACGTGAAAAAGTCCATAGCATTAGTGTCTTTCATTAGCTTGTGAACCTATTTGTTTAGTGTGCATAATGAAGTCTAGACATGAAAGTCTCAGTTTGGTAGTATACGTGACACAAACATAAATATCTTTAGGAGATGCATCAGAATTAACCTCCCAGTACAAGTATTGTAAAAAATAATTATGTACTTTGGGAATATCGATCCAAATTTCCACGATGCCGCGAAATACCTGATCGATGTTTGGAAATGAAATAAAAATTCGTATTTGTATTATATCAGATTATTTTTAAGCCAATGCATAGCATCTTTCGCGGGTCTTGAGCGTAGAGACCGAATCCAGAAATTCCGTAACGAAAATAACATAACACCCCAACTCAATTGCATAAGTTGATAAAAAATGCTATGCAATAGCTTTACCGCGGCGGTCCCCGGGTGCCACACGTCTTTTTTTTATAGATAATCCACTTTGTGTTTCCAGCATTTCCGATACGCAATCCGTACTAAAGAGGAAATTACCAGTTATATGTAATTGACGCTCATAATTTCCTATGCAAAGCCGGCGATTATTCAGTCCATTTGAGATTGATCCATTATTCTACACAACACACGCTAATTATTATTGTAGGCTGGGCAGGGCAGTGCGATTGTGAATACTAAATTTGATTCAATACCTACTAAACTCTGATTATATAGATTCCAACATGCGCAGGCTAAGAGCTAGTTCAGACTAGGCTAGTAATTTAGTCGAGTAGCGAGTAATTTAGTGGCTAAAAGTTAACAGCAACAATTTAGTCTAGTAGTTTAGTGAACGATTGTGTAGTCGCTCCCTGCCTCTGTTTTTCCAGCCAATTACAACCTGGGTCTCTTCAAGACAAGGATGAATAGGTATCTTCTAGACTTTCGTGATACACCGTCGGCCGCATCTTCGCTTTCCATCAAATGAGATTGCGGTCGTCAAAGGTCTATTTACCGTAAAAAAAATGTAATGATTCATTTTATTATATTTTTAACGGACGCGTAGGACCTCCACCACGCGTCCGTGCTTACAGGTTCGCCGGCTAACCAATTACGAACCTCTCGATTTATCTCTCTCGATCTCGTGTTAGTTAATTGCCACGTAAATGTCGTCTTAGAAGGGTATTTTTACGCTGAATTTGAGAGTGTACAGAAATTCACACAACTTTCGGACAGTCTACCATCGCTCGATTCATTTTTGTACCCATAACTTCTTTTTATTAATCACACAAATTTTCTACCATCTGTTCATAAACAGTCGTTACAATTAGCATGATCATGATCAGTTATCTTCATTGCGTTGCAGCCCGTGCATGAACGTACATAATATGTACTCTACTCGACCCAGTAGTGAGTAGTTTAGCTACTAAATTATTCGCCACTATACTAAATTACTGAAGTAACCCTTTGTCTGTTAACCTCAACCTCAATAGCCTGTATTGGTCCACCGCTGGACGCAGGCCTCCCCCTAATAAGCGCCTTGTTAGCGTTTATCTAATGGGGGGTAATGCCCATAATCCCTATGCGGGTTGGGGATAGCAGTTAGGTGGTAGAATTGTTGTGCAGGGGGCATTATTGCAGACAAGTATTTATATACTTAAAAATAAAGGTAAGAACACATAAAATTAAATAAATATAAAACCTCTCTATTCGTTTTACAATACAATACAATTAAAATACTCTTTATTGCACACCACGATACATAAAAACAGAAATACATAAGAACAATTTAGGACAAAGTCAAAATCGGAACATAATGCTAACCAAAAAATACATACAAAACTTTACTGAAAATTATCAATCCCGCCCCTTTTTGTGTCTTGGACACTAATTCAAATGCTTTCCATACATGCGAAAAAAGGAAATATTATGATACAGACGGTTTCTGGGCGCGCTTTGACAAACTAAGGGGTGTCGAGGAAACCTTTGATTGATAAAAAACTATGATAAAACTATTGGATCGCTATTCTATTGCAAAAATAGCTCCCATCAAAAGAAACGTGTAAAAAGAAATATTTTATGGTTTTTCAAAAATCGTACCTACTAAGGTCTGAGACCTACTCACAGTAATGCCCGTATTTTAAACTATTTGCCGTTATAATTTGCAGACCGATTCACCCACTGCAAATCTTGTTGCTGGCTATAAACCTCCCAAAGTTTAGTTCATCTACCACGATACTATGATACCATATTCATTGTCCATACTATTAAGCATACCTTTGTCAAATCCATCAAGTCTAAGTTTATAATACCTAGACGTAAAACTGATATCGATATGATTGACTACAATTCTATCGATATCCACCACAATCCCACCAATCCTAATATTCTTTTGCCACATATGAGTTTCTATTGTCCTCTTTTTTACGCCAGTTGGTTTTGCGTAATAAAACTACCATGACTGTCAGTAACATAGCAATCAATGTACGCTACTGAATATTTCTACGCCCTCGGTTTTTTTACACAGTAGTTTTTGTAGATTTTTTTAACATTTGTTTTTGACTGTTCTTCAGCAGATCGCTGTGCAGGGAATGATTTCCATAAAAATTGGTATGGAATAAAATTTGCTACAAAATGATGAACGTAAAGAGAACCATTCGTATTTTTTATCTGTATACCTCGATAGTTTGGGTTTTTGGGTCAGTTTTTCCCCTTAAAATCCCCCATAGGTAAGATCACTAGACTTCCAAAAAATCAGTTTTCCCCCTTGCAGATTTTTGGTATGGGGGAAAACTGCTGTGAATATGGCTGGTCCACCAGTTCAAAGTCGCTCAGCGAGCTATGGAAAGAGATATGAGTATGCTCGGAGCTCTCTGAAGGATAATGTAAAGGATACATCCGACAGAGAACCAAAGTTATCGAAATAGCTCAAAAAATTAGCAAGCTGAAGTGGCAGTGAGCTGTCTATATCTCGCGAAGAACCGACAACCACTGCGGTAAACGAGTTCTTGAGTGGAGACCGCGTCTCGGAAAACCTAGTGTAGGACGCCCTCCGGCCAGGTAGGATGACGATCTGCGGACTGAAGACAGATGGCAGATGCTGGATGCGTCAAGCTGAAGTCAAACTAAAATCCCATTATAATCCCTTAGGGCTTTGCTCGACGACGACGGTTGCCTTGCCGTCGACGGCATCCGTATTTAAGAGCCCTTACTTTTAAACTGGTGTTCAAGTTTTGCGGGATAAATAAATTAAGAGGCCACCTCGAAATCTTCATCATATACTTACTTCTTTAAAAGAATTATCCAAATCAGTCCTTATTTTGATAAATAAAAATAAAATTTTCAGCCAGAACCTTTTCCTGGAGTCGGTTTAAAAAAAAGGCCATTTGTAGCTATAATACTTCATCGGGTGAACATGCAATAACTCCACATGAAATAATCACTGTCCCGTTAGCAATTGCCAACTTTGGTCTTCAACGTTGACATTTACGAGGTCATCAATCAGGTGCTGGTAATAGGAAGCAGTCCTGGGGCCTAATTCCACTATTTTTTTAACAAAATGCTATAATGGCGCCATACGATTAAGATAGAGATTTGGTCGTAAATTTATTTGGTATTCTATTACCATAAGATTACAATCTCTATGACTTATAATAACGTGTCAATAATGTGGTGGGGCATATAATAATTGTTGTGTGGCTGCGTCCGCACGCCTATTGTTTGTAATAAACGAGTGTGACTCAAGCTACCGAGCCTTTCACTTGTCTCCCGTACACAACATTGGCGCAGACGGAGCTACCCGCCACTCGGGAAAAAAAATAATGGCTCATTTTGGAATTTTGTCCAGTTTTGATCACAATTTACAAAATTGGACTACATTTAAAAGCCGGTTGACGCAATGGTTCATTGCGAATGATGTAACTGGAACTACAGACGGGATCAAAGTGAAGAAACGAGCAATATTGCCGAGCACACTCTCCGACGCCACCTACAAACTCGTGGCAGATTTGTTGTTGCCAAATGATGTCCAAGAAGTGCCCTACGAGACGATTATCGCAGCCCTCGATAATCACTTCACACCGAAACGCTGTGGGTTTACCGAGCGTTACAATTTTTATTCAGCTGTGCAGCTGGCGGGTGAGACACATCACCAGTGGGCCGCGAGGTTACGCGGGCTCACTGCGCACTGCGGATTCAATAACGTCGAGGAAGCACTACGAGATCGTTTCGTGATGGGAATAACATCCGGCCCAGAAAGAGAAAAGCTCTTCGCGCAAAATTTGACGGAGCTCACGTTGGCGAAAGCGGTCGAGTTGGCTGAGGGCGTGCGATGCGCGCGCGCCTCCAGCGCCGCCGTTCCAGCGGCGCCCGCCGCCGTCGTCGGCGTGGCCGCCCACGATCAGCTGTTCCAGATGAAGAAAGGTTTTGCGAAAGGTCCAAATGCCGCCGCGGTCTCGAAGAAAGATAAATGTTGCGTGTGCGGCCGTACAAATCATAAATCCTCAGAGTGCAAGTTCGCGAATTTCACGTGTAATAAGTGTAATACCAAAGGGCATTTACGCAGGATGTGTCATAAAGTGAAATACATGGCAGGCACGGATGTGCGTGAGGTTGATGAAGATGATGATGGTAAGTGTCTTAATAATATTCGGACTAAGCACGGAGAACCCATGACGGAGACGGTAACTTTGAACGGGGTACAATTGTGTTTCGAAATAGATAGTGGAGCCCCGGTTACTGTAATTTTAGAAGGCACATATAAAAAATATTTTAGCAGTGTGCAGCTTACCGCCATTCAAAGTCCATTGTATACATACGTAGGTAATAGTATGGAATGCCTCGGAATAGCAAGAATGCCGTTGTCTTACATGCAGCAAACTCATGTAGTAAAAGTTCACGTCATACGGCATGGCGGGCCACCGCTTTTAGGGCGAGATTTTTTATGTTTGTTTAATTTACAGCTCACTCCATGTAATTTTGTAACTGAAATAGATAACGGGGATAGCGTGGCGGAACAGCTGCAACAACAGTACTCTGAAGTGTTTTCTGACAAATTAGGTACATTTAATAAGTACACAGTCAAGTTACAGTTCAAAGATAACTCGAAACCGGTGTTTTTCAAAGCGAGACCCATGGCATTTGCGTTACGACCGAAAGTAGATAAGGAGATCGATAGGTTGATTGATCTAGGCATACTAAAACCGGTCGAGCATTCGGATTACGCATCTCCTATTGTTCCCGTGCTTAAAAGAGATGGTTCTGTAAGAATATGTGCAGATTACTCAGTGTCGATTAATAAACAACTGGTTATCGAGCAGTACCCACTACCCACAGTACGGGAATTATTTTCTAAACTTCATGGAGGTCAGCAATTTTCAAAACTCGACCTATCCATGGCATATTCTCAATTAGTTCTAGATGAAGATTCACAAAAATATACATGCGTAAATACCCATCGTGGTTTGTATACCTACACTCGATTAATTTTTGGCATTTCAAGCGGGCCCTCGATTTTCCAACGCACCATGGAGAACTTATTAGCAGGAATGGATGGGGTTCTATGTCTAATTAATGACGTGCTGATAACCGCACCCGACCCATCCCTACACATGAAGCGCCTACAAGCTGTCTTGCAACGCCTGCAAGATGCAGGTTTAACTCTAAAACAGGATAAATGTGAATTTTTTAAAAATGAAATAAATTATCTAGGATATGTGATAGATAGAAATGGTCTTAGGAAAACTACTGACAAAGTTAAAGCCATGGTCGAGGCACCAGTACCTACAGATTTAGGTAAATTACAGTCATTTTTGGGTCTTGTAAATTATTATAGGAACTTTGTTCCCAACGCGTCCAGTATTCTAAGCCCACTATATGATTTATTAAAAAAAGGTACCAAATGGAATTGGGGTTCCGAACAAAACAAAGCATTCACAGAAATAAAAAATATTATAGCATCAAATCAAGTTCTAGCACATTTTAACCCAAATGCGAAGCTAATTTTGACCGTCGACGCCTCACCTTATGGATTAGGAGCGATATTATCACAGGTTGATTCTGACGGCCTCGAACGTCCAATATCATTCGCTTCACGAACTTTGAACTCCGCTGAAAAGCGATACTCGCAGATTCAAAAAGAGGCTACAGCGATTATTTTTGGAGTTCGTAGATTCCATCAGTACCTATATGGATTAACGGTTCCATTTATATTAAGGACTGATCATAAGCCTCTCATTTCAATTTTTGGACCCCATAAGGGCATTCCCGAGGTATCTGCTAACAGGTTACAGAGATATGCAATATTTCTAGGTGCTTATAATTATGTAATTGAGTTTGTAAAGAGTGCAGATAACAGCGCAGATTTCTTATCGCGCGCCAGCCTTCCTACGGAAACTGAATGCAGGGAGGGTGCGGGGGGGACGCGCGCTCAGTGCGCAGGAGTCGCGCTCAGCGGCGGACCCATCGCTAACAATGATACAGTTCCCGTAGATAAAGCCACCTACGTGAATTTCGTAGTAGAAGGTAATTTACCTGTTACCTTAAATATTTAAAAAAAAGAAACTCATCAGGACGTAACCCTATGTAAGGTTATTGATTTTATATTGAAAGGATGGCCGAAAAATATAACTGACCTAAATTTGAGACCGTATTTTTTATGCCGAAACCAGTTATCGTATGAAAACGGATGTCTAATGAGAGGGCATAAAGTAATTATACCGGAGAGTTTGCAATCACTTATATTATATGAACTGCACTCCTCGCACTTAGGTATTGTGAAAAGTAAGGCGGAAGCACTATCCCGGTTCTGGTTTCCGGGAGTAGACGAGGCGCTCGAGGCGCTGATAAGCGCATGCGACGTGTGCACGCAGGTGCGCCCCGCGCCCCCGCGCGCCCCACTCCAACCCTGGCCTTACCCCCCCAAATCATTCTATAGGATTCATATCGACTTTCTAGGGCCTATCAATGGAGGAATGTATTTAGTCGTCGTAGATGCCTATTCTAAATGGGTAGAAGTGTACGACATGACGAATAACACTACGTCGAGTGCTGTTGTTGAAAAGCTGTACGGGTACATGTCTATGTTTGGGTTACCACATATAATAGTGAGTGACAACGGCTCGGCATTTACTTCTTATGAGTTTAAGCAATTTTGTTCACTTAATGGGATATCGCATTTAACGTCGGCCGCTTACAATGCTGCAAGTAATGGACAAGCAGAAAGTTACGTCAAAATCGTAAAAAAGGGCTTAAAAACAAGCATTCTATCGTCGGAAACACGTAAAGGCGCTAAGCTCAAACTGCTAAAATACCTTTTCGACTACAGAAATTCGGTGCACTCTGTGACTGGGTTCTCGCCGGCACAACTTGTCTTTGGACACAAACTACGATCACGTCTCGATTTGTTACAACCGAATGAATCATCATCATCGGCCGCACCCACGTCTGTGTTAACTAATGTGAAACATAATCAGTGCTTGCAGAGTAAAACCTATGGCGGTAAAAATACACAAACATTTGTCGCTGGAGATAAAGTACTTTATAAAAAATATAGAACTAAGGACAATTTTAATTGGTGTCGGGGAACTATTATTAGGAAGCTCGAAAAAGTTTTATACCTAATAAATGACTGTTTAACTTCTCAAGTTATTAAAAAGCACAAAAATCAAGTGATTTTGTACAAAGGCAATAACGATGCAGTGCAAAGTCCTCTTCTGGACCTAGACATGGAGCTGGAGTCTAGCGCTCCAGCCTCGCCGCAGCGACCTGAGGGGAGGAGATTATCAGTGGCGTCTCCCCCTACCAACGCACTGACGCCGCCGTCGCCGCAGCTGTCTTCTAGATCTACCACTCGATTGTTGCGAAATATACCTAGGGTTAATTATAAACCGTTTTGTAGTTAAATCTATTATGTTAATGTAAGGGTGATTTTGTCAAATGGGGGAGGGATGTTGTGTGGCTGCGTCCGCACGCCTATTGTTTGTAATAAACGAGTGTGACTCAAGCTACCGAGCCTTTCACTTGTCTCCCGTACACAACAATAATAAACGTGATTGTCATAGATATGGCTTAAACAAAAAAATATCGTGTTAGTAGAATACTAAAAGGTGTCAATGGTGGTGATTGTTACGCGATAATGAAGCGATAATATTGTCATAGTGAGGCGATTGTGTTAGTGGAATCAGGCCCCTGGCCGTACCAGTAAAGTAAAGTCAACGACGAAAATAGTCACGCACTATTCAACATAATAGTTTCCAAAAAAGAACTCATTATTCCGTGAGTAATATTATCAGAGATGATGTTGTAAACGTATTTTTTCTTTTTTTGATACAACAAAAAATTATAATTTAATTACTTTTTAGCACTAGGCCCCCCTCCCAAACTTTGACGCGCCTAAAATGTATTTTTTTGTATGATTGACGAAAAAAAAAAATAGTGTCCTATATTTTCGGATAATCTAACGGCCAAATCAATTTTGTTTTTCACCCATTACTACGAATAAATAGATATATGTACATATATCTATTTATTCAGTGCCAGGACTCTGTAAAAGGACAATTTAATCTCAAGATACAAATGCGTACCATTTCTGACTGTACCATTATAATCATAGTAGTTCTATTTGGAATAAAATCCATGTTTCCAAATAGTTCGATCCGTCAGTATAACAATTTTGAAAAAAAAACATCCAAACAGTTCGAGTATCGAACTACTGCTAGGACTGGATAAAATAAAGGTCTCTTTAGACCAGATTTCGCCAACAGATGGTTAAATTTTAATCAAACGTTTTTGATATTTTGTTTTAATAAATTAAACGTAAAAGTTATCCGACGAAGCTGCCTCAGTGTCCGATTATCTTTGGGTGAACACTAACATTAGTGTAGTAGAAGATAATCTCTGTTTAGCGTTTTGAACGAGTTCAGCGCGCGAACGTTGATCGGGTTCTATTACCTACTAATCTATCACAATTATTGTTTGTAAAAGTAAAATATTTTGTGATTTAAATTTTTAAAATATTAATGTACTAGGCATAAGGATTTGAAGCTATTTGTAATGTTATGGTCTTGTGTAAATAAAATACATACATAATTCAAAGGAGATCAATCACTCGCCATACAAATTTTCCCCAGAACCAGTGGATATGTGGTAGGTAATGCTTTCTGGATTAAAAAAATTCGTCTTAACTGATGTATATTTTATGTTAATTTAAATAACGAACACTTATTTTAAGTTATTAAAAATGTAAAATAATTTCGGAATTTAAGGTTATGTTTTTTTATTGTACGGTTTGAAAATGTTCGTCGTTCCTTAGAGTCGGTTTTTCTTATTTTCACCGCAAGAAACTGTCAGCGCTGTTTTTCAGCGCTGACAGTTTCTTGCGACGTTTGTATTGACGCGACGATGTATTGAAGCGACGATGTATTGACGATGTACAATTGTACATGACATGTGACGTAAAAACCGAAGATTGTGTCGAAGAATCACGTAAAATACATTTAATAAATGTTTTCAAGATTTAGAAATGTCCGATCCATTGTATTAATTAATCGGTTATTAAAATATTAAATATTTATTTATTTTGCTTTATTCAGAGAACAAACAGTTTTACACACGTTATAAATAAGCTTAGAAACTTAACTTATGAACAAACTTTCACACGTGCTGATTCGGGGGCAACTTTGACTGATCTCCTTTGAATACGATTCAAGCTGAACTTAGTTTTAACAAACTGTGAACTCGTTAACTTGTTAAAAGCCATGTAGTAGATATCTACATGACAAAAAACACTACTGATACGAACAAAAATTAATCGGAACAAACCCTTCCTGTTCTGCATTTCCGATTCCATGAAATAAAAGTGTGGCGGAGATGATTAAAGAAAAATTAAATGAAAAGTTTTCATAACTAATCTCCGCCAAAGATCACAATTTCCGCAAACAAGCTTACGCAAGAACACCAAAGTAAAATAAATTAGTTGTTTGCAAAAATTCGGCAAAGGGGTTTTAATGAATTTTTTAACGGGTTCCGGTCGTATCGCGCCGACAAGTTTAATTAAAACCCTAGAAGCGTGAGAACGACGATTTCGAAATAAACGGAGGAAAAACGCAGAATGATTTCATTTAGTTTTTGTTTCGAACTGCGAACAGCTGTCACATTTGACACTCGTATATCAGAAACTCTTTCCTGAAATTTATGTGAAACCAGATTATGAAAGTCGCAATATTCATAGTCGAATTTAGTTTGTGTTTTTGCGGCAGTTCTGTGGGAGTTTTTCGTTTTGTTTCATAATTTCCAGGCTATAATGGTAAAAAATTGTCTAGATTGCTAACTCTTTGCTTTTGTCTGTCGAGTCTGTCATGCAGCTAAACATTTTATTATTATTCAAACTGTGCCTTAACCAAACAGTTAAGCGGCTAGTATGGGTTTTGCACTTTGGTTTGCCCTTTACCAAAACGGAAAAGTTCTTGTATTCTACCTTAAAGAAATTTTAAGCTATGTCTTAACTAAACAGTTGAGTGGCTAGTATGAGTTTGCACTTTTATCTGTCGTTAGAAAAACGGAAAAAGTACATCTAATTGTTTACAAACACTGAATAAGTCAAAATGGAATACAAAAAGAAAACCGTCAATTTTGTAAAAGTGGTTCATACTAAAAGAAGGATAAATTGCAACAAACTCAATATAATATTTTTTATATACTATGACATTTCTATAATATACCTAGTGCAACAGTCTGTAAATACTTGTTCTAATTTGTTTCTATTAATTGATTGTTACTGTTTTTGATAAAGATATTTTATCTTGTTAGTTTTCATACTAAGTAGATCGAACATATATTATTTATTAAATAATATATTTTTGATAATTTATTTCCATGTAATTGGTGTATCTAATTGATTGTAATTTTCTATAACAGTATATGATTTACTATAATTTTATATTACAAGTTGACCTAATTTTAAACATGCCTGTCGACATTGCTAAATCGAAACGTTCCACACAGATCGAAGATCAACGCTTAACATCTAGGAATGTGGGGATGAGGAAATTCCATAGGAGCTCGGTACGTAATCTAACTTGATTATGCAGTAATCGAACCGACGAGACGTTGCCAAAAGTGGATCTCTAGTGCCCATTCCACACAGTCAATATCAAGCTTCCCTACATACCTACGAACGTCAGGCAGGTGGCAACATTGAGAAGTGGAAACCTCCAGAACTATTGCCTCCCAACAACCGTTGTGTCTGTGGGTATGAGACAAACTTGGAAAGGCTTTTAGGTAATGGAAATAGCTACCTATCTGTTGTCTGTTTTCACGACGGACAAACGTCTACATTACATTCTTATATTATTATTGCTAGAGAACCTTCATTGTGCAGCGCCTTATTGGCTTTTATCTGATGGGGGGTAATATCCCTACGCTAGGCATGCGGGTTGGGGATCGCAGATCGGTGGTAGAATGGTTCTGCAGGAGGCCCTGCTGCCCTCTCCCGGTGGATATCCCTAAGGCGCCTTTTACGACACCCACAGAGTTGGGGTGGTGCAAATTCTAAGCTGGCACCACTATTGATTTACGATCTGGATTGGGCTGCTATGTGAAAGAACCCTTATCCAAATAAATCTCCCCGAGAATTTCCCTTGCCGCCGGTACTGAAGTTAATGCACCTCGCATTAGATATCACGGCACACGCGCGACATGTTGGATGTTGCCATTTTAAATACATCCACTTCCTGGATGTTGCCATTTTATACACCCATCCCACCCCCCTTCTAAACCAAAGTTGCTTGTGAACACGTAAACCGCAATTTCCGGCTTTTAGCGTCGTAAAAGAAAAGAAGCCAAGAGGTCCGATTAAAAGTCATAAAATAAACTAAATGTTTTCATAGAGGAATGGTTCGCATTATTTTTCATTATACACTTTAAATTAATAATACAAACACTTTCATTTCCCATGATGTCATGAGGTCACTGTAGATTCCATTTATTTCCCCCCTAAGAAAATATTACAGGGGGGAAAACTGGATCAATTCAAGTAAAATTAAGCAGATTCACCCCAATCAAAACTTTTCATTATTAGTTTTTTTTTAGAATAAATATGCTCAACTCCGTAAAACCGATTAATTTCTTTCTTTCATTTCTCTCTGTCTTTTCTTACTTTATATACACTGATTAAACAAACGACTTTAAAAAAAACTATTAATTTAGTGTATCGTTTTAAGTATAACAGTTATCGGGTACCCATAAACCACAAGCTCTGCTTAGCTTGGGGCTAGACAATGCTGTGTGAATTGTCCAGCATTAGTGTTTTATTTATATAAACACACTTATTCAAAACACTAGTCTTGATAAATTTTCTTAGTCGACTCCTCCTATCTCTCAAATGAGAGCATTATACGTACGCAATCTCAATTAGGGAGGCTTATATCAAGGCTTAACTGTCCCCTTTTAATCATCAAGGGGTTTGAAGAAGGCAATTATGTGCTTATTAAGTATTAACAATATTCGCAACAAAACTGAGAAGGGCTTCAGTTATCTGATCTCACTTCCCTTTTAATGGACTACACACAGTCGAATTATTTCGCATTGAAACTAATTTTTGATTAAATGTTTCGAGACGGTACGGTCATTAGTAGCTAAAGGTTACAGCGGGTTTTTCGTACATTGCTGATTAACTTAACTACTCAAATTTCTTGTCAAATAGTTTTTTTCCGTGTTGAATTTAATTGAAATGGTCAAGATAATTATTGATTTGACAATAAATTAACTGAAAACTATATGTAAAATGGCAGCAGTAGATGTATTTAAAATTGCAAGCTTGTAAAAACCAACTCCATCGATGTTTTTTATTTTTTTGTCCAAATTAATGGGACAAAGGCCTATTAAGTAGAACTTATAATGAGTTCAAACAAGTATTATTACACCTCATTTATATCGCTTGTACTATGTTTTGATGTTTCGAAGTAATAAAGAGTTACCACATATATAAACAATCGAAGGTAGGTAATTAAGTGACAGCGAACAAACGGCTGTTGGTTCCATATTCTAGTTAGAAAATTGTCTTAACTCTTCTCATATATTATAATAAATTATTTTATAGGTATCACGATTAAGATTGCAGTGGAATTCATCGAAAATAGTCAGGCAGGATAACAAACTGCATGTAGTCCAACGTCTAAGTAATGAGGGAGGTGGGTATGTCTCGCTACCTGAATCTGTATTAATTATTAAAATGGTTATAAGTAATCCTTTCATGCCTTTCAATTATTTATTAAAAATTCTCCCAGTTTAAAAAAAATCTACAAATTTTGAGTAATGAGAAAATGTTTTTATGTGACACCTACGTATACCTATACCGTGTCCATTTTGAATGAAGCATAAACGTCAACAAACCGCCCATACTTAACCTAAAACTCACTTTGTTGGCGCGTCCTTTTATACGTAATTTACATTACTTGTCAATTTTAGATCCTCCCTTCAATAAAAATTGCTTACAATTATATCTGAAACTCGACGCCAAGCAAGTGAGATTTTGTTATTTGTGTCGTATTTTGTTTACTAACATGCTTCATTCGAAATGGATAAACCATAAGTATTTGTATCACTCACGTGTCACTTTTATGAAATCCTACTTATGGGATATATGCTATAGAACCCATAAAAACCAGGGGCTTGTAACATTCACGAACTTGGCACCATAACGTCGTAAAAAAACCTCTATCGTCGACATTAATATTTTTGAGCATTCTCGCATTTAGTGCGGAAGCGGGGGAGAGACTGAAAATTGAACGGAAATAGTTAACCGGAAATGAGTTCATTTGGATTCTTGTAGAAACTCAGACGTTTCAGCTAGTGGTTACGGACTGTCCGATCTTGGCAAAACTTTCGTAGACAGTTATATCATTGTGAGGGTTGCCATTGTTTGTTACATACCTACTTATTATTTGTTATCGAAAGTTGTACCAAAAGTAATTATACTGTTTACGGGTACATCCAGATGAAGTAATATGTTTTACTAATGGTATCTAACACGTTCACAGTATTAAAAATGTATAGTAAAAAAACCTACGTTTCTTTATGAAACATAGTTTTCCATGTTTACTTTTAGTGTGTTGTACTTAATCAAGACGCTTCAAATGTAAGGTATTCTTGTATAAATCAAAGATTTATCTATTTTATGCACAATGTAGAGGTACCAAAAGTTACAAACAAAAAAAAAACATATACAAAAAAAAATACATTGTGCATCATTTAAAGAAATTTCAAACAAAGGCGCAAATAAATAAATTATGTGTAGTTTTCGTCTCTTCTAAAAATTGTTTTGAGATAGAGTGAAGAAATGAAGAAAATTTACTACAGGGATTTACCTAGCCTTCAGGTAGTTGAAAACGGAATTGTCTTTAATCAGTCTTATACGTACTTCCAGAGTCTTTGTATTTATTTTATAACAAAAACTAGCTACTGCACTCCCATGAAGACCACATAACTCTTCGGATTTTCCTCTAACTCTAGATCGGTTTCATGATTGGGTCGTTTGTATAGACTTTTATCTGATCCGGTTGAGAGAGCTTTACTGTCTGAATACAGCCAGTTTGGCGTAGGTAGTAAATTAAAACAGTGATTTCGTTGACTGAAACAACTCGAGGATCTCTCTCATTAGCATGTTACTCTGCTTTTGTTTTGTATTTGTGAAGATGCTACTAATTGTCTGAAAAGTGCACACTTTGAAGCTGTTGTCAGACAGTTTCTTGTGTAGAAAGTGTCTCCATTTCGTTACAAATTAATGTTGCACACATGCAAAAGATTTGTGAATGGTTCTTTTAGAATTCAAGTAGGGACTTAAAATTTGTTTAGGACATTTAGAAATCTTTTGGTATATTCGCACCTCAACCTCAACCTTAATAACTTGTATTGGTCCACTGCTGGACGCAGGCCTCCCCCCGAAAAGCGCCTTATTGGCGTCCATCTCAAGCGGTCAAATCATCAGAAAATGTCGTAGTTGTTAGCCTGAGGCGCTAATTTCGCTAAAATAATCGCTTCAATATGATAATGAAACGGTATCACAGTCACAGAATGACACATTTAGTAATTCTATTCAGATAACAGAGACTACTCTATTTAGATGATAGAGACTACTAATGAAGGGACGTACGTCAAAAGTGTCAAGGTAGAAGTCATTATATCAAATCTCTGCTCAAATTGCTTTTCTTATATGATAACTAGGCTTCGCACGCCTATCCCACGGGAACTGATTTATGGGGAAAAAAATAGCATATGTGTTATTCCAAGCCTAGCAACTACCTATATGCAAAATTTCAGCCCGATCCGTTTAGTAGTTTTTGTGTGAACGAGCAACAAACATAATATACATGTTTACTAACTTTCGCGTTTATAATACACTCGAGAGCAATGAATCCGGGTCACTTAAAGAATCCTAAAAATCGTAAATTGGAGTATTGAAGATTGGTCAAAAGTTATGTTCTCCGACGAATCAAAATTTATGCTCTACAAGCACGATGGAAGACACAGAGTGTATCGAAGACCAGGGGAAAGATTCAAGCAAGCATGCATCGAAGAAAAAGTAGCCTACGGTGGTGGGTCTGTACTTGTGTGGGCCGGAATTTCTTCTGAAAGTCGCACAGAGCTGGTGATCATAGAAAACGGCTCTTTAACTAGCGTAAGATATGTGGAAGAAATCCTCAATGATCACGTTGGTCCATTTATGGTCAATTTAGGTGAGGATGCTATATTTATGCATGACAATGCCCGACCTCATACAGGTAGGATTGTGAATGACTACCTTCAAGAGATGAACATTACTCGTATGGAGTGGCCAGCGCGCAGCCCGGATATCAACCCGATCGAGCATGCTTGGGACGAGCTAGGCAGATGCGTACAACAACACAGAAACCCTCCCCCAATCACGCTTCGTGAGCTCAAAATTGCTCTCACAGAGGAATGGGAGAATATTCCCCAAAATCGTATAAGGAACTTGGTGTACAGCATGCCAAACCGCGTAAACGCAGTAATGGAAGCACGAGGAGGCAATACGAAGTATTAAAATTCAAGAAAATCGTAATAAAGTTCAAAAATTTCATGTTTCCTATTTTTGTTTTAAGGAGAGATCAGCAGTTTTTTTCTTTATGTAATTTTGTGTTAATAAAATGTATGGTGACTCATATTTTTTTTACTTTCATTTAAGGAGTATTACATTGTCTATTAAATACAATTTATTGCATTAACCTATCATTTTTAGTTTCCGAGATTTTTAACATTCTTTAAGTGACCCGGATTCATTGCTCTCGAGTGTATTTGTAGGATGGTATGGTGGTAGTTATATCACAGAACACTAAGGCCCGTATTGAAATCGTATGAAAGCTTGCTCAGTCTAAGAGATATACTTGAGTGTCGTTTATGCCATAGAAAAGCGTTGCTCAAACATAGATCGATGACTGAGCAACCTTTCATAATACGGGCCTAAGACTTCATAGAAGTGGCAATTGTGTCTGGCTTGAGACTTTTCTGCCAGTGTCGAGTATACATTTTTGTATTCTACCTCAGATGATAGAGACTACAGATGGAGAGAAGCACGCCAAAGTTGAAATAATAGAATTTCTGTCATTTAAGGTTTTTGTGTGACTATTCAGCGACGTTGCCACTACTAGAGAATATAAAATTATCACTACTGTCTCTCCTAAAATAAAACTATATGGCCCTAAAAAGTAAAGGGCCAGTTTTAAGGCCCATACACCGGCGAAAGTGGCGCCCCCAACTATTTTATCTTATTATTACGTTAAACGCAGGAATTTTTAAAAATCTTACGTTCAGTTTGTGGTATCTATTCTAAGTTATTTATTAATGTCTCTGTAATAGTTTCATTTTGTAGAGCTTAGACAGAGATACTAAGTTGCGCTTTTTGGCCACCAAACTCTATTTTCGCATTTCCTCCTAAACTAAATGAGATACATTTATTACAGAGGTATTAAAAAATAGCTTATAATAGATACCACAAACTGAACGTAGGATTTTTAAAAATTCTTATGATAAACGTAAAAATATTATAAAATAGTTATCGCTGTCATATTGGCTCGGGTATGTGCCTTAAATGTAATTTTTGTACTTGTTTGTTGAAACATGGTCGTCACAAACCCACTACAAATATTCATAGCTAGAAAAGCACTTTATCGTACATACTAAAACTATATTCGAAGTCCGCCTGCGTTT
This sequence comes from Eupithecia tripunctaria, assembly GCA_955876795.1. Lineage (NCBI taxonomy): Eukaryota > Metazoa > Arthropoda > Insecta > Lepidoptera > Geometridae > Eupithecia > Eupithecia tripunctaria. Next base: position 9,318,330 of record OY041614.1, read on the forward strand.
CAGCCTACCTGCAAACCTTTGTGTAATATTTAACTTGATTACCTACTCCTGTATAATATTTGCAACGCTGAAGGGAACCGTAAATTCAGTTAACCCTTTACTATTCCCATAAAGCAAACAACCCACTGCGTGTTTATGGAACCCCAAACACGAATATTGTTTGGTGAGAATTTCTGAAGTAGTTAAATATAATTGTTTTACGCTTACGTGACATCAGTCGTAGTTTGAAACTAGCCATAGGGGAAGTAGCTTTTCAAATTCAAAACTCAAATTGTTTATTGCTATGATATAATATTTGTCAAAAAATATTCGAATGCCTGTTGTGTGGTGCTGTCGTAGAAGTTGAAACTCTTCCCTTGGGTGGCGTAAGAGGCGACTAAGGGATATATATACACCGGGAGCAGCAGCGCCCCCTGCAGAACCATTCTACAACCAAATTGCGATCCCCAATCCGCAAGCCCAGCTTAGAGATTGTGGGCACTACCCCCATGAGATAAACGCCAGTAAGACGCTTATCTGGGGAGGCCTGCGTCCAGCAGTGGACCAATACAGGCTGTTGAGGTTGAGGTTGAGATTCTAATGCCTTTACACAATGTCCCCACTGGATCGTAGAAACGGCCCGTTTATAAAATGCTTAGGCCGCTTACAAAACGAACGCTGTTTCGTTGGGAAAACCAAATAAATTTCATTAGACGATATGGATAAGTGACGGTTAGATACGCCGGCGTCATCGGTCTGCCATCGTCGTCAACGAAACAGAAAAAGTTTTTTAGTGAGTTGGAAGCTCAACATTTTAGATAGACCAATGAGCAACTCATCCAAGCTAGATGAAGTTAAGTGGAAGAGATAACCTCCTCGACTTAACCGAACGTCACTATTAGCGAGCACATCATGGATACTGTTTTTAGAACTAGATTATTAAATAATCTTGTTCGAAATTTTATAGCCTAGTCTTTTTTTTTAATTTGAGTCAATTATTCTTACATGGACATAATTTTTATCGTGCAGTATCAAAGATCCTAGGATCCTACAGGATCAAAGCAATCACATTCGTAATTGATTATTCCATCCATGTACCGCCGCGGTAGAAAAATATTTCTTATCCCAAAAGGTTTTCGTAACTTACGAACATCAGAAGTAGTGGTCCAAAATATCTGCTACATTTTTATTTCTACCTCGTCCCTTTTACTTTCAGACCCTCCGCACGTTTCATCAAAAATTCATCTTACAGAAATTTTGGTTATTAAGTACCGACTATGCGACACGCATTTAGCTGCTTTATTGTTGGCATCACGGTTGCAAATCTAATTCAAACTCCATCAGACAAAAAGACTTTCAAACTCAAAATATGAGCTTCCACCTTGATTAACATCATGTTGCTATGTAAATAGGAGGCCGCATTTAGATAGAAAGCAGATATTGGCTGGTGATGCTGCTCAGGAACTGATTACTGCTGAAAAATTTACGACGTTTTTATTAATAAAAACTATATAAAAACCCGAATCTGTCTCCTGTTTCACTTTTTATCCTCGCCTGGCCTTCAAAATGTAGTCTAAAAATTGAGACCTAAAGACTTTACACACGGTAAATACCTCGTTTATTATACATAATCAGCTGGGAGTGGCAATATCTCCGGTGACTCTGCCGTTGTTGCCCAGCGCTCTCAGTGTCAAGATCGAGTGTGATGTCCTGATGATGTCTCGTGGAGAGACAAAACTAGTTAATTGATTAAAAACTACATATCAAAATAGCGACCTGGAATAATATGGGCTATTTGTTATTCCAAAGACGAGTGCGTAGTGGCGGAAAAAACAGTTTTTTGAAAGTCAGGAAATATATTGAAATCACGTAAACATTCTAAATTGTGGCCAAAGGGTCGAGCCCTAGGGCGTTGTTGCGAAAATTGACGTAAAACATAGGGCTGCCGTAATGAGGTTAGAGGGGTCCTCGGCCACGGCTCTGTTCCGAAGCAATTATAGGAAGGTGTCTGCGGCAACAGTCGGAATTCGATTAGTGAATACGAATGTCTAACATAGTCCCCGATAGATAAGTGAGATGCAAATAGGTGACGGCTTTAGCCAGGAATAAGGAAAGCTTTGGTGAAAATTAGCACTGAGAGATGTACTAGTGTACTGAAATAGACAGTGTCTATGGCAATAGTCAGAATTCAATTTGTGAATATAAATGTTTAACATAGTTCTAGATTAATGATGTGCAAAAGATGACTCGTTTAATTAGGAATTCTGTAATTCTGTAATTCTTTAATGTACACAAATAATACATAGAATGAACTTATATTAAAAGATATGTACAAAGGCGAGCTTAACCCTGTTAAAGAGTTTTCTTCCAGCGAAACCTTAGATAGAGGAGAGGCTATGGAATAGGTAGAGGAAGTGTACAAATTACAAATATAATAATAATAATACGTAATAATGCTTATGATAAACATACATAGAATAAAATAATAATAACTAAAATAAACCTAATAAATACCTATATAAATAAATACACCTTTATAATATATATACTATACTTATATCATAGTATTTATGATAATAGAAAGTGCTCTTTGATCTTAGTTTTAAATATGCTCAGCGACGGACTTGCTCGAATTTTATGGGGGATAGAGTTCCACAATCTGACTGCTTGCGCGGTAAAAGAGCCTCCAGGCCTACTAGAGAGACGGAGTGACATTACTGTCCTACAAGGCACACCGCGGGGAACCATGAATTCAAAACGTTCGCGGAGGTATGTCGGAGCAACGGGGCTAAAGAGAATGAAGTAGAGATAGGACAGAATATGGAGATCGCGCCGCCGGCGTATAGGTAGCCACTTAAGTTTGGCTCTATAAGCAGACACATGGTCGAATTTGCGCAATCCGTATATGAAACGGATGCCCAAATTCTGAAGGCGCTCGAGCTTATTCCAAAGTTCTTCTGTTGCGTCCAAGAAACAAACATCCGCGTAATCGAGGAGGGGAAGCAAAAGACTTTGGGCCAGGATGATTTTGGTCTCAAATGGTAAGAAGTTTTGTAGACGCCGAAGAGAATGGAATGTGTAATTAACCTTCTTACTGATGTTGTTTATTTGACTAGCCCAAGATAAATTACTTTCGAAAATTACGCCCAAGTTCTTAGCCTTAAGAGAGAGTGGAATGTTGTTATCGGCCAAAGTAATAGACGGAATGGGGGAAAGAGCTAAAGATTTTAACATAAAATTACTACCACAGATCATAGCTTGCGATTTTGAGGGATTGATCAGAAGACCATAGGCCTTCGCCCATGAGTTTATTTTACATAGATCTAAGTTAATGCTATCAATACCTTTAGAGATCTCACCTACTTTAAAGTGATGGTAAATTTGCAGGTCATCTGCGTAGAGGTGATAGCTAGAAGAGATGACTTTAGTAACAGAGTTAATGAAAATTGAGAAGAGGAGAGGTGAAAGAACAGCGCCTTGAGGTACACCCACAGAAATGTTACACCAATCAGAGTATGAATCATCAAGGCGCACACGCTGCGAGCGACCTGAGAGATATGAACGAAACCAAGCGACTGCTGAGGAGGAGACATTAAGAGAGGAGAGAACTGCAAGAAGGATATCGTGGTCGACAGAGTTGAAGGCACTGCTAAAATCCAATAATACAAGTGCAGTAACCTGCCCATTGGAAATGGCCAAGCGTATGTCGTCGGATATTTTAGTCAGAGCACCCACAGTACTGTGACCAGGACGAAAGCCTGATTGGTAAGGACTTAAAAGGTTATTACGATTAAGGAACAGAGAAAGTTGCCTTTGGACAACATTCTCAAGGATTTTAGACAGGACAGGGAGAATCGAGATAGGTCTCAGTTGAGAAATAGAAGAGGGGTTGGAAACTTTAGGCAGTGGGATGACATTAGCAGATTTCCACATAGTAGGAAAACAGCCAGTCTCAAGAGAATAGTTTATGATGTGGGATAATGCAGGACAAAGTTCAAGGGATAGCAGTTGGAGCATCTGAATGTTGATACCATCAGTGCCAACAGCTTTGGTTGAAATGGACTTGAGAATCCTTATAATGTCTTCCTGGGCAATCGCTTCGAAAGTAAAGGGGAGGCATGGTGGGAGAACTTGCTGGGCAATTGCGTTAATAGTTGAGATACGAACACTATTATCCAGACAAAGGGGAGAATTAGAGAAGATATGATTAATAGTGTTCAAGTCAAAAGGGATGTGTGAATTGTGTGCGTCACCACCAAGACCAATAGATTTAAGAAATTTCCACATTTGTGACGGAGTTGAATTTTGAATAGAAATGTGAATGTGACGTTTTCTGGCATCTCTACACAACTTGCTGCAACGGTTACGTAGCTTTTTGTAAGCATTGTGATTTTCTTCAGTCGGGTGTTTTTTGAAACACCGTTTAGCCCGATCCCGCCTCGACATCACTTTTTTAATAGCTTGAGTCAGCCATGGAGCTGGAGGATGCTTTACCTTAACTATTTTAACGGGAGCATGAATATCAAACAAGTCTAAAATGATCTTATTAAAGGAAGCAACCTTAGCGTCAACGCTATCAGCGTCGATTATGGGTGACCAATCTATACTGGCAGCATCGGCCTTAAGGTTTTCTAGATTGATGTCTTTAAAGCTACGGAGATGGAGATACTTAACTTTTTGCCTAGGAGAACGCACTTTATATGAAAGATAAAGAAGATCATGGTAAGAGAAAGGAGCAGTGGTTTGTCCATGTGTAGCCACGCGGTCAATGTCAGAGACAAGAATAAGATCCAGAAGGGATGGAGAGCAGTGAGGAGCGTAATGTGTGGCAGATAGAGGGAGAATATTTAAGTTCACAGAAGAGATAAGAGATTGTAGTTTGACAGCGCGGGTATCATTTTTTAATAAACAAGTGTTGAAGTCGCCGAGTAAGATTGTATGATCATAGCTAGTAGAAAAAGACTCAAGTTTTAATTCAAGAGAGGAGAAGTAGTCTATACTACTAGATGGAGGATAATAAACACCAAGTAAAATTTTAGAGTGATTAACTATTACTTCAATAAAAAGGTGCTCTGCGAACTTGGAATACTGTCCTGGCGATTGATCAATAATTTTGTAGGGAATACCCGCACGTAGGTATATTGCGACCCCACCACCTCCCTTTCCAACACGATCGTTTCTTATTAAAATGAATCCTGGCAAAGGATATTGGGTAGACGGTAAAGAAGGCTTTAAAAATGACTCGGAGATAAGAACAGCATCAATTAATTTATGGTCAAACGAAGCTAACAAATCAGAGTAATGGCCAGGGATGCTTTGGGCGTTAATATGAATAACGTTCAGATTTTTAGAACAACCGTGGAACTTACTTTCTATAACGGCTCGAAGGTGTGGTGAACCCACCATCGATTCGTCACTACTGATGTCGCTATGAGCACTAGCATAATCGATATTCGAGGAGCACGAGAAAAAACTATCATTTAAATCTAAATCCATAGCTACCAAATAAACAATATTAAATAAATATGTATATATATATATATATCTATATAACCTATAAACCTTTTAAAATAAAATAAAATAGTTGAAAAACTATGTCTTAATTCCTAAGGTTAACCTTTCGCTAGAAGAATCTCCTAACACTCGCCAGTTAGAACTTAAAAGGTACAACACAAATCAAAACATATTACACTTCAGAACATTTAAACACAAATAAGTATTTTAGGAAGCTCGAGGCCTAGCGTTTTACAAAGTTGAACCCGAAAGAAGGTAAAAGAAAAATGAGAAAAAAAAGAAGAAGCAAAAATCGTAGAAACGTCAATGTCATTACACTAGATGTCACGCACGTCACTTGATGTGTCAATGTCGGTTGATGTTTACGAATGTGAAAGAAGATTTCTACCTCAAACTTTGAAAAAGTAGTAAATTATGCTACTAAGTAATGTAGTAACAACAGAAACAGAAAAATAATCATAACGGATGAGCCGTGCGTGAGCGATCCTTCAACAAAGGGAGTTGTAGATGACTACCGCGGACGCTTTGACTTTGCTTCGGCTTTGCTGGGGCCTGCCTTAGCTGCAGGAACCGACGAGGCCTTTCCTTTGGCCCGCGACGTGCTCGAGGCTTTCACCGTGGATGACTGATGCGCGGGGAACTCGGCCAGCAGCGGCTTCAGCTCCGACATCGCTTCGATCTTGCGGCGTTTGTTGTCGGGCAGAGCGATGATAATTCTGCCCTCTGATGTCCAACACCGACGTATGCCGAAGTGCTTGCGCGCTGCCATAAACACATCGTGTCTTGGCTTGGTCAGAAACTCCGACACCGCTATATCGGATCCCTTCAGAGACGTCTTGGCATTCCAGACCTCAGAACGCAGCTGATGACTGCTGAAACGTACTAAGATAGGCCTCGGCTTGCTACTGTTAGAGCCTAGGCGATAGCAAGAGGACAGCAGCTCAGGTGCAATGTCAGTCATTTTAAATTGGCCGGTTAATAATTCCATAATCAAGCTTTCAACTGAAGAATGACTGGACTCCGGAATGCCATGAAAAAGGAGAATCTTTCTGCGAGAAGCAGTTTTTTGACGGTCCAGACCCTGAACTAGGAGCTCCATTTGTGCTCGCATCATTGCTAGAGACTTCCAAGTTAGAGTTTTGAAGTCCCGGAACTCGCGTGAAAGTGACTGCCAGTCCTTGTGTGGCGTACCTGGTGCCTGTGTTGATCCATGCTCAGTGCCAGCAAGCCTCTGGATGTCCCCCTCCATCTGTTGAAACTTGGCTTCAAAAGTTCCAGCCAACTCTTCCATGTTGCTAGCCAGCTTGGCATACAGGTCCATTGTGCTTGTTGTTTGTGTTGAATGCAGTAAGTTGAGAGGAAAGTTGATATACTGACGAGTGAAGGAAAGTCTACTGTTTAATAGTGACTTTGAATTTTCATAAAAATTTGTCTTTTAATATTATTAAAATTAAATAAATAAGGAGCTAATTTATTTTTGTGTGTACACTTCAACTACCCCCAACCAAAAAAAAAAAAAGGAACAAGGAAAGCTTTGGCGAATATCGTTAAAGGTATCGGTACACTAACAGGTAATAGGGTATAGTTATGTATGGTTTTTTTTTTCAATTAGATAAACGAAAAAAAATATAACAGCAAAAAATTGCAGTAAAAAAATTTAACTATAGAGGTAAGAAACAAAAAGTAAAACTACACTCAGTTTCGGGTGATAAAAACGCTGCCATGTTAGCCATTGCATTTTGTGACGTCACGGTTCAACGGATCCCCTATGTCAACTCAAAGTCAAAACTTCATGCCCATACGAAAAATGTTCATGTATGACGTCACGCTTCAGGTGCCAATAGTGTTGCGTTTAGACATTTTGCTGTTGAGACTTAAAATATCTACTTTTCAATGATTAAATTTCACAATAAAAACATCTTAAAATTCAAAAATAAATATACAGATATATTTCTATATCAATAGAGAATACGTTAAAAAAATATTAGCTTTTTTGAAGTCACATGCATATACCCTATATATGGATGTATAAATGTACCAAAACTTAAGATCTCTCCGACAACAAACGGAATACGAATGTCTTTTCTTATTCCTGTCTCAAATAGTCCTGGATAGATAAGTAAAATGCAAATAGGTGACTGAGTCTAATCAGAAACAGGGAAATCACCTTTACAATCACGGAATATTGTCATAGATGACATGTATGTATAAGTGTACAGAAATATTATTTTATAGGCCAAGTCACCTAAGTATCAGCAGATGGATAAAAAACGCATTAATTATTTAGGTAAAATCCGGATAGAAGCCCCAGGAAGAATATACAGGGTGGCTTTTTGAGATGGGAGTGGATGGCAAAAACCATGAGAGTTATATCAGAAAGTTGTTTTATTTTTTAGTGCAAAAAACGTAAATAATGTTTGTATGAATAAAATAAAAACCTAACATGTGAAAATACAACTTTTTAACCTTTCGCGATTTGATGAAAAAATTAATAAAATCATTAATTAATATACGAGAATAGAATCAAGTTTGAGAAGCCCTTTGAGACGTAAATAATTCGCTTTGAAAATATATTTTTAGCCTAGTTTAAGTTACTATAACTGAAATTATTAAAAAGTATTATTAGTTAATTTTTAATATGAAATGCTTTTAAAAAGTTATAAAACACTTTTCGCCCGGAATTTTAAAATTCACTTTTGTAAATCCAAAACACTAACTGCAACTTACAATCCTACGCAACATTAATAAAACCGAAAAGGATCGAGATTGAAATTCCATCCTTTAATATGCAGACTCAAAGGTCGAAATGAATTCCGAAATCAAAGGATTCTACTGCACAAGTATGAATAGAATCTTTTAATCCCCTAACTTTGAAGCAATTTTTATTTTCGTTTTGGAATTAGAAAAGGGGTCACGTGATCGAGCGCGTTCTGCAATCATTGAGTTAGGCAGTAGTAACCAGTCCAGATTTAAACTTTATTCAATTAAAATCGAATGTTACGAAGCTTATTTTGGTTTTAAATACCTACTTCCTCAATCTCAAGAGCCTGTATTGGTCCGCTGCTGGACGCAGGTTTCCTCAAGTAAAAGCTACACCCCCAAAGCTACTAAAGTTATACAACCTAGTAGCGAAAGCAAAATTGACAATAATCTGCCGGATGAGGAAACAAGTGCCGCGGCGACTGCAATATTTACGAAGAAACTGAAGAGAATCTTAGTGGACTGGAGATACTAAAGTTTATGAGTCTTTCTTCTCGTTAGGCTTTCTTCTCGGTCAAAGTTTATAATAATATACCTAATGAAATAACTTCCTTGTCCTTCCAGAAGTTTAAAACAAAACTATTTAATTGGCTCTTGCAAAATTGTTTTTATGACATGAAAGAATTTTTTAACTGACATGATGGCCATATATTATTTTAATTACTATTATTGACTGTTTATGATTAATCTTGATTTTATTGTGCGATTATTATAATTTTATTGTGAATTTTTAAATGTTGAATATTTTTAGCTACTGACAATTTATAATGTTTATAATGACTGCATGTGATTTCTAATCTAATTAGTTATAAAATCTTTGTTCGCTCGAAAGAGTAGATTGTGTAGACCGAAAATTATATCTAAGACCTAATGTATTTATATATAATTATAATATTATAACATACCACAATCACAATGAATAAATGGTTTCAATGGTTTCAATGGTTTCATCCAACAAAATACACACTTATCATATTGCATATTATAAATGCTCTTGGTATGATTACCAAGGTCAATTAATACGTACTTTATTTTCACATATTATCTTGTACCGAGCTAATTTATTTTTATAAGTATTAATGTGTTTGAATGTAAGGACATTTCCTTATCAATAAATAACTGAACTGAACAACAATTTGGAAACTACTAGCGTAGACAGAAACCGTGTCGGCAAACAATGGCAATATCATTTTGTAAATCAACAATCTAAGGATGAATAAGTTAAAGTAATTTACCTTCCTGAATCTCAAAATAGTGCAAACCATTGATTTAAAAAGGGAAGATAGGTTACGTTCTTCCAGCGCTTCTCAAATATTGGCATGTGTTATAACTACACGCAAACACATACGCTCGAAGTTATATTTCCAGTCTTGTGCAATACAAAGAAGAACAAAGACGGAAAGACGTATCTAGGACCAAAGTGAGACTGAGACAACAATATTTCACGCAAATCACGACCGCCCGTGCCGCTGGTCAGACGGTGACTGATGTGGGAGAACACAATTTTACACAATTTGAGGTTGCCACTTTCGAGCAACCAGTACCTCAGCTTCGTTATTAATAAATCAATGGTGCAAACATACAAAGTGGTGAAGTAAGAGCTACACACACAGTTATAAAGCCCAATTTTAAATAAAGTCGTGAATAATTCACGTCCCCTACAGAAGGGTTGATGATACCCACGCAGTGGAGGAAGTAACTCCGACTTTGGGGTTACTTAAATAAAACTTGAGAATGCAATATTAAATAGGTATAAAGATTTTAGAACTGCATGAGATAAAACCCATAGATTCTCGTAGCATAAAAACCTACAGATAGTCTACAGTTTAAACAAAAAGTAAAATAAGCTAGTTGTAGAAAATAACTAATATTAAATAAAAGGGAATCCAAAGTAATTATAATAGTGACAAAAATATTATGATTGTAGGTACCTTACAATCTTATATGGGTATACGCTAACTAACTTTAATACAATTATTATAATTATATGTATGTATATTTTTACCTGAATTAAAATTTCATTCCTCATCAGCTCACATATACTATAGATACGTTTAAATTATCCTTTTGCTGAACATGAGTTCTCCTAAACAAGAGGCAAAATAATCCAAAATAGCGTTGTTCTTATATTGTTCTCAAAATGTTTTCTATGAACAGAGTAGGTACGATATTTTTCAAACCATATCGAGACGTTAAAGTGACGTCTCATTTTTGTATGGGTTTGCGTAGTTCGCACTATAGAGGCGCTGACTTAATTCAAGGTTTAGATCTAGATTATTCATACATTTATTGTTTAAATATCTAGATCTGAGCCCTGAATTTGTAAAGCGTCTCTATCTTCTACATTACTAGTTGATTGAAATAGCAAAATTGGTCCAATTAGGCCCACCCACGATATACCATTGAAACCGCTATTCGGGGTATCTTGATTGGAGATATTGTAGCTACACTTGAATGGCTCCTGAGAGCTTAATGTGATGGCAATTTGGAAACGATCGTCTTTCATGAGATTGATGGGGGATTTAAGGGGTTATCGGAATTTTGAATGCCAGTAACGTTTGTATGTAATGTGTGGATAAATGGTGTGTTAATTGACTTGGAAGGTTTTATATTACACAATGCTTTATTCCTTATTCGATAATAATTTATATGGTGTACAATTTTACTCGGTTAGTGCTATTTTGTAAGCCTAAGGGTCTGTTTCACAATGTCCGGTTAAAGTATTGAATAATTACATAGTTATTCAATATTTTAACCAGACATTTTACACATACATTTTTAGCAGTTATTCTTAGTAGAATATGATTTTTTTTCCTAATTAGAAACATATTGATTTTATACCTCTTGACCGAAACGTTCGTCGTAATTATTATATTATTAAAGTCGTCCATAATAGAGTATATGCATGTGATTTCAAAATGGCTAAAAAAATAAATACGTATTCTCTATTGATATAGAAACATATCTACATATTTATTTTTGCATTTTGAGATGTTTTTATTGTAGAATTTATGCATTGAAAAATTGATATTTTAAATCTCCATCGCAAAATTTCAAAACGCTACGCCATTGACTAGAGCGGACGTGACATCACTGTACACATTTCTTATTTTTTTATTCTGCTTGCTGCACCATGATTTGACACTATTCTGCCCACTTGACATTTCGTACTGTCGATTATTTTCAGTTTTTTCGGAAAACCTCTTTCCTGAGATGATCACTACCGAGGTCGTCACAAAAGGTTTTAATCAAGTGTGAACGTCGACGTCAAATAAACATGGCGCCAATATGGCAGCGTTTTTATCACCCGAAAATGATTGTAGTTTTGATTTGTTTTTTTTACCTTGTCAATGCGAAATTCAGTGAGCGTCTTATCATTTCTCGGTTAAATAATGACCTAAAGAATCGATTAAAACAATAAAAAAAATCGATGCATATACCCTATTATGGACGACTTTATGAGACAGTTAGCGCTATTTGGTTGTGTTGAAACATAACCAGGATAAACATTATCTAACGGATAAGTCACAAATAGCTTATTTGGAACGTATGCAGACTTTATCCGAACTTTGGATCGGAAATCTTACCTCATAATATTGTTTTTGTAGACCACGAAATGGACAGGTAACTTTATTCGCGCCTTCGCATAGTCCGATGGGACGGTTGACCGCCGAGACCGGGGAGTGGTCAGTTGCATGACCATCGGCTTAATGTGCTTTGCGAGGAACGGGATTTAAGGTACCTAATTTTCTGCTACTGGGAATTTTTCCTTTTAGAAAAATTCCACTAACAATGAGCCGTATCTCAAATCCCGTATCGGACCAAAAATGTGTAGTATGTATCAAAATCGCCGTAGCTTGCTACGGCGCGGCGTATACCTCTGCGAAATTTAAAATGAACTCATAATTAATATTACATTGACAATTATGATGAAAAACGTATATATGCAGGAATTGTATATTAACACTTTGTCTGAATTCATTTTCATAAATAATTTTGGAGCTGTTAAGCAGATTAACGTTAATTGTTGCGGAGCAATTAAAATGAGCAAAATGTAATGAGGTTCTCACTTGCCGACCTCTTAGAGTATCCTGTTAAGGAAAAATAATGAGGTTCATTTCATACTTGTAAAATTAAACTTTTGGTGGATTTTATACATCTCTGACACGATAATGGAAAAAAATACAGTACTAACCTATACGTCCGTATTTTGGTTACATATGTAGCTAAGTACTCAATTTAACTACCAACTACCCACGGTTTCGCACACCTAGTCAAGGGACAAAAAAGTAGCCTTAGTCCGTCCTTAGGATACCATTTACCTCCCTGCCAAATTTCGCAGGGACTCGTTCAGCCGTTTAGTTGTGGAGAGGTAACAAACAGACAGACAGGTAAGGTGCTTTCAAATTTATTATAATAGTATGGATCATCATCATCATCATCATCAGCCTATATTAGTCCACTGCTGGACATAGGCCTCCCCTAATGAGCGCCATAGCGCCCTGTCTTCAGCTTGACGCATCCAGCATCTGCCTGCAGTCTTTCGCAGATCATCATCCCACCTGGCCGGAGGGCGTCCTACACTACGTTTGCCGAGTCGCGGTCTCCACTCAAGAACTCGTTTACCCCAGCGGTTATCGGTTCTTCGCGAGATATGGCCGGCCCACTGTCACTTCAGTTTGCTAATTCTTTGAGCTATGTCGATAACTTTGGTTCTCTGTCGGATGTATTCGTTACGAATCCTATCCTTCAGAGAGACTCCGAGCATAGCTCTTTCCATAGCTCGCTGAGCGACTTTAAACTGGTGGACCAGCCCTATCGTGAGTGTCCACTAGTAGTATGGATGGACGGATGTTTTTTGAATTTTAACTTTATCTAGACGATTTTTTTAGACGTATTTTAGACGACCAGTCAGATAGAGATACATAATATAAATTTATGAAATACAAGCCTGCATAGGTATATGCAGGCTTGTATTTCATGAATTTATATTATAACATAATAAGCAGTAGATACAGTAGAATTAAAATTCATCACAAGCAACACAATAGAAATACGTTATTCAAACCAATACATAAGTTAATTTATTTGTATTTAATCTCCTTCAAAATACTTTAGTAAATTGTTAGAGAAATATTTATCCCAGTTTCGGCAAAATTGTTTCTGTAATATAATTTATTCCCAACTTAAAGATTAGTGCGGCTAGATCAGAGATTCTTAAGCTGTAGGCACCCAGATCACAGGCTGACCTAAAAAGTTTTCTATTTGAATATGAATAAGGTAAAAGTACCTACCCTTGTCAAGATAAGACAGACACGTGTCTTAGGCAGCTTTTTCTTTTTATTAATATTTGATACCCGTTTTTCTTCGATTTACGAAAAAGCTTCTGGGAAAATCATTAAAGAATAAAGCCGTTGTTTCACCGCCGACGATAAACGAAGAAAAGAGTCAGAGTAAAATCGTTTATTTATTTAGATTTACAAAATAAAAACTAAGACAAGTCACATTTTACTTTATAAATAGGAATCAAAGAGGAAATAAGGTGCAATTAACTCTAATTTACCTAAATTTTTTGTCCACTAGGTAGCGGAAGAAGTGAAAAGTAAATAGTTGGCGAACAGCGGGGAAAAGAGTGTGTCGATAGTTTTGTCGCATATAAGCGAGCATGGCTGAGCGACTAAGCGAGTTATTATCTTTGATAGATTTTATCGCCCAGCGATAAACTAGTACCTAGTAAAAAACTTACAGAATAACCTTAAAATTTGATGCTCATTAAAAAATATTGGGAACTCTTTGTTTTTTTGCCTTAAAATTGATTTACCGTACAGTCAAATTACCTACTTTTATACCACATATTATATTTTATAACACTTTTCCCCTTGAAATTTTTTCGCGGGAAAACTGGATTTCAAAAAATTAATTCCAGTTTTTCCCCTTATGGGGGATTTGTCAAGGGAGAAAACTGGTGTGAGCCCATTTTATACATAATAACTGATTTACCAGAGCAAAATGAAAAGGAAAGTGTGTGAGAGAGAGAGAGAGAGACATAGATTTTAGCAGTATTTGAAAAGAAGTAGATTATACAGTACTATAAATAGTTATTCTGTGGTTATAATGTAGTTGGCGGGTCATGTGCTTAGAACAAATACTATAGTGCGTCGCTAAGTCTATATTCCCGCACTCTCATAATCCTATGGGATGGCGGCGGACCGGCATGATCAGGGAGGGGTCATGTGCAGGACCAACATTTTCGTGATTACCGAGGCAACGGTTTCTTGATTACCCTGCCCGCTTCGTGACTCCGGGCTGTTACTCAACGTTACGAATGTTTATTGAATTAATGATCTGACCCAGGATGCCTGGCAGAGATTACTCTCGAGCGATAAGACCTTAAATTGTCACTTATATTATAATCATTGCATTTGTGAATTGTTTCCAACTTTCTAAAAAAACAAATACATTTAAATAATTTACTTTATAATATCCTTGTAAATAAATGGAAGAGCAGGCACAAGTATATTTCATACTTAAAAGGATGTCCTAAACACTGTTTAGCATGTAGTGTAGCTGCTACACTACATGCTAAACAGAAAATTGAAAATTGTTTATTTGAATAATAATATGCTACACTGTAGCATATTATTATTCAAATACACAATTTTCAATTTTCTAATAAAAGAATCGAATTAGAACTACCTAGTATTTTACAATTGGAACTATTGAGCTAACTGCAGACTGTTGCACATAATGTACAGATAGCTCAACTGATCCATAACAATGCAGTTAGAAACATTCCCAAGCTGGCTACATTGCCCCGCTGTATAGCAATGCCGAAACAGCTGGTGAGTATCTGGCGCAGCGCATCAGCATTGCTGATGTTTGCCACATCGGATCACGCGTCTTAGGTTATTGCTGAGTAGTTCGTTGTTTTAACTGACAGACAATAAGTAATTATTGTCTGCTAATTCCTATTTCCACGTGGTGAAGGGACTGGTGACAGGTTTAAAAAAACCTATTTCAGGCACCAGTCTCTCACAACATAGTCTTTTAATAGTGTTAACAATAGTGATTACGTACTTTTAGTTAATTAAGACCTTCGTGAGAGACAAATAAACGTTATAATTATTATTTCTGTAAGATTTTTTTTTTCTATTTATCTATTTTCTATTTATTTTTTATCTTTCTTCTATCTATCTCTTCTGTCTATCTTCTATTTAAAGAACCGTAGCAGGAATAGCAATATTTCCTTACTTGTCCCAATCACCCCTTTAATCTTACCTTCGAATCACCCTTTGTACATAAATAACAATCTTTTCTAGAGTAGGTAACATTCAGGTGGGGTCAGACAAATAGCGGAATAAAACATTTATAAGCTGTTGAGTTATTCCCAACGTCGTCGTCACACGAAAACGAACCTTGGCCAACGTCTCACAAAACACGAAAGTCAGAGCGACGTGTTTACAACCTACATCAACTGTTATTTATCTTTTTCACTTGTTAAATATTGCCTATTTTATAATTTTTTGTTGAGTGTGTGTGTGAAAACTAGTATTTTTTGTAACCATTTCACACCATAAAAACCGTAAAACGTACACCGAAAAAAAACCTACTTTAGCCAGAGCAGGAACTCTTGCTTCTTAATACTAGTTTCTGCTGTTGACGTTTCGCACACCAAATTTTGGGACATTTTGGCCAAAATGTCACTCAAATATTAGGTCCTTACATGAAATTGGCGTTTTGTATGGGAGGAACAAAAAGTCGAATATTTTTTAATATAATATATTTAATTAATCAAAGTATGAACCATTATTTTCTATGCAATTTTGCCATCTTATAGGTAGTTCATTGATCCCTTTACTAAAAAAACCAGTCGGACGGGAATCAATAAAATCTTTGAAGGCGATTTGGACTGCCCCATCGGAGTTGAATTTTTTCCCTTGCAAGAAGTTATCCAAATTTCGAAAAAAATGGTAATCTGTTGGAGCAAGGTCCGGGGAGTACGGAGGATGTCTTAGACTTTCCAATTGAAGCTCTTCTAATTTAGTAGCCGTCTGTTGCGCAGTGTGTGGTCTAGCGTTGTCGTGAAGCAGCAGTGGCGTGGAGCGATTGACCAGCCTAGGTTGTTTAGCCGCTAGCTTTTCCATCATGGTTTGCAATTGCTGACAATAGACATCAGCCGTAATAGTCTGGCCAGATTTGAGAAAACTGTAATGAACAATACCGGCACTACTCCACCAAACGCTTACAAGTAACTTTTTTGGGGTTAATTTTTGCTTGGGGCAGGATTTGGCTGGCTGGCCAGGATCCAACCATTGCGCTGAGCGCTTCCGATTATCGTAAAGAACCCATTTTTCATCACAGGTAATGATTCGGTTTAAAATACCTTCATTATTGTGCCGGTTTAGTAATGTAACGCAGCAGTCGACGCGCGTTTGCCGGTTTGCTTCAGTCAATTCGTGAGGTACCCACCTTTCAAGCTTTTTAATCTTCCCAATTTGCTTCAAGTGAATTAAAACAGTTTTATCACTAACATCGCAGCCTGCAGCTAACTCGGACGTGGTTTGCGATGGATCCGCTTCCACAATAGCCTTCAACTCTTCATTATCAACTTGAGTCTCAGGCCGTCCACGGGGCTTGTTCTGCAGGTCGAAATTTCCAGAACGATAATGCGATATTTTAAGTTTTCCATTTTGTAAAATGAGTGACGCAAACAGAAAAAAACAGAAGAAAAAAAACAAATGAATGACGATCATCGAAGCACAAATACATGAGTCTATAGCTGTACAAATTTGAATTTGGAATTCCTTACCAAAGAGGACACACACTATCAAATTATTAAAGTTTTGTACAATCAGTTATAAAAGTTTTAATTATAATGCGTCATAATAATGAAAAATTACGTTACCAAAATAGATTATTTTACGATAAGTCATAGCGCCATTTTTCACATTGATATTTATTTATTGCAATCATTTTGTTCATCTGTAGATATATGTATAAATAAGTAATGTTAAAGAGACGCAATGGTATCCAAGCAAGGGCGTAGCAATAGGTATAGAAGCAAGAGCGAGGCTATAAGATGGGGTTTTTACACATCATGATGTGCCTGCAGGTACCAACTATCTTACCAGCTCATTGACCGTGCAGATTAAACATCGTTCTGTAAATTTTCTTAAAGCCTCTTATGATTGCTTGATGAGATAAATCTGAAAGTCATGGAAAAAAACTAAAAAGATAGTAAGTCTTAAGCGTTTTCTCTGTATTTTTCCTGTTTTTGTATGGTATAAAAAGTTTTCTATCTATTTACGTTAGACCGTTGTGGTCAGTGTCAATCGCCAAAAATGCTGCACTCCCACCACACCCGATCAAAATATCTATACAAGCAGGTACTTTATAGAGATTTACGGATGTTTGAGCCACATCGACTGGCTTGCCTAGAAAAATGGACGGTAATGCATTAGCTGATGGGGGCTAAAGCGCTTAGCGTATCGAGAGCGGTTTATTTTTATTTTCTGGCTAGGGAGCAGATTTAGTGTTATATTATGCGTGAAAATGTTGTGTTAATGCGAAAATGTGAACATTTACGCCCTTTTATGGCATGGAATTGTTCAGGAGAATCATGAGCCTGTCTGAATTGAGGGCTTTTCCTATCGATGGTTAGGAAATACATTGGGAAACGTGAATATGGGGCTATCGGTTTTGAAAAGAAAGACCTTTTAAATTTAGGCTTATAAGAATTTTCAGGGTTTTGAGTCGTAGTAAAATAAAAAGAAAATACATAATATAGACTGTCTCTGTCCAATCAAATTGTCAAAAACCTATTAGGCACAAAATGCATGCTACAACATATCGACAACAATTTGTTCGTGTCTTTGACAAAACACCCATTTCACTCAAACACTTGTAAGGAACTTTCAAATATCCATTACAGTTTTCCCTAAAGATTTGAAGCCTGTAAGAATTGAAAAACCTTTTAAGCATTTTACGCCGAAGGTGAATAAGAATGGCGACTCAATATAGCGGAAAATGTAGAAGGGCAACACCTATTTTTCGCGATGGCAATAACCGGCACAATTGCTTATGTTGCTTTCAAAAGGGAAGTAGCAGTCTCTTCCCGAGCTCACCCTAGATAAAACTTCGTTGACTACATACATTAAAGATACTTGGTACGCCAGTTACGAAAATCTCTGTAGTCGCCCCAAATGGGTTTAATGTCACCATTATGTGTTATGAAACCAAAACCATACCATTTATTACAAAATTATTTCATTCACTGTTTCAGAAGTATTTACACGATCATTACTAGGAACTCTTAAAAACTAGCTAAGTTTTTTAATCAAATCTTTTTAATATAATAACCACTCCTCACTTTTACTTCAGATTAACATAGACAACAAACAATTTAACAATTAACTATTTGTATTAACTAGTACCTACTAAAAAAGTCCTTCATTATAAAAAAGCTTCCTTTTCAGGGAGTAATATGGGCTATATTTTATCCCGGAATTCCTATGGGAACGAATTAGGTAAGTTTGTAACGTATTAATTCATGTCATTCTCATTCTCAACCTAAACTAATGTAACATTTGCGACAAAATTTTGAGTCGGGTAAGGAATAAACCAATAGCAGGGCCACTAGATTGCTTTCAAACCCTTGAGGTTGTCTGATGGGCTGGTTATTTACATCCTATTGGAAAAAAGTTTCTTTCTTTTATTTAGCCAACGAGGGCGAGGATGTGTTTTGCTCTCAGAGTTATAATATGGTACGAAATATCGCATTTGTCGTTCATACACACCTATAAATGACAAAAATAATACCGTCCAAGGTTAAAAAAAAAGGTAAGGTTTTAAAAATAGATGGCACAAATCGTAATTAGTAGAACGTCGATTCTAGATTGTAAAATTTAAATGTTTTATTTGTTTGTTCAAAAAATCGCTCTTATAGGGTGTAATAAATACTATTGAATACTAACATAGTATTTATTGACAAAGAAAATACAAATAAAGATGAAAAACAAATTATAAGTAGTAGTAGCACATCAGCGTTGCCATACAGCGCGGGGCAGTAGTTCTGTTCTCTAACTTGTTCACGTAAATACTAATATTTACGTGAACAAGTTAGAGAACAGAACTATTGCCCCGCGTTGTATGGCAACGCTGATGTGCTGCCCAAAATACAGTGACCTCCATAAATGATTTCTAAAACCAGATTTCTCACTTTACATTTTCGGTATAAATACTGAAGGTGTGGAATGGAAATGCTAGCTTGACTTTATCTACAGGTAGTCACTACCACTCTAAGGTTTTATTTATTAAACAGCGATGTTACGGGTCGAGGTCTGGCTGGACTGTGACCTCAAATTGAGGCTTATTTGAAACTTGAATGCGGGAAAGTGATCTTTTGTTTATTTTGTAAGCTTTGTTTAATAAATTTGTAAAATAAGCAGAAATATTCCATAAAGAACAGCTAGCCTGAGTCACAGCGCAACCCAAGCAGGGTGATTTGTGTAGGAAACTTGCTATCCAAGACGGCCCGAGCAAAACCGATGTTTGTTTACGTGGGAAAAACCATCTCGAAGCAACCCGAGCCGAACCGATGACGACTGTTTACGGGCTCTGCCGAACCGAGGAGCGCCGATGCGAAGCTTCGGGTGGCTCAGTCGGGTTCCGATAAAAGCCACGACAACGGACCGGGCGGCCATTCCATGGCGAGACGCCAATTACAATAACAAGTGTAACAAGTGTATCAGTATAACTAAAATACTGCTGTTAATTAAAATGCTATTAGAGTTAAATCAGTGCTGATAATTATTGTATTGGGTAAAATAAATACCGAGAAAGTCTACACGTGTTTCCTGTTCCTCCTGACTTTGTAGTAAGATAACAAGTCAGAATTGGGATTCTTCCAAAGAAAAGGTACGTAATTAGTGTTGTTACTAATCTTTTCTACACGCCCAGTATATACTTTACCTTTCATCCCATTTGGCCAGCCATTTTAGAGATAATGTTAACGATTCCGAGTAGTGTCGTTTTGCAAATTAATGGTCGGAACGAGGCTATTTCAATTGTGTATCTTTCTTTCTTGATTTTTGTTCAATGACCCCCCAAATGCCAAGCAGGCCATATTAAGGCAATTCAAACTCGAGCCTGCAACTGCCAACCCATCCATATGGCAAATAGTCAAGGATCGTTTTTACTGGAAAATAAGAAAGTGTGTGTGGTGCTTTTAGCAGGTACCCCACGTGCCAATGTGATTATTATAATGTATGAATTTTTATTTAAAAAACACGTGGCATTTTGAGAAGATGGCAAACATAAATTAACTATGGTTAAAACTTTAACAACAAATGACATTAATAAGCTAAGTAACATACGTTAGGTTAATACGACAATTTTCACATAAAACGAAAAATCATTTTCCTATTTTGAGCAATTGATGTCGTTGAAAATTCTTTTTCAGCCCAGGAGTTACATGAGATGAAACGAGGAAGAAACTGGACCGCCTGCAGAGACGCCGTGAGGATCCTAGGCGCTTCAGGTCGTGGATGCGGGTTCTCCTTTAGTCACCGGTCAGCGGTCACTGCCAATCTATTAGGCGTTACCTGCTGCTACGTGTAACTCCATGACACATAAATCTAGAAGTGTAATGTAAATGTAAATGTTAAAAATGTAATTGTCAAAATGTCAAATGTATAAAAGTAAAAAAATCAGTCAAATGTCAAATGTTAAATGTCAAATGTCAAATGTCAAATGTCAAATGTCAAAGTCAAATGCCAAATGCCAAATGTTAAAAGTCAAAAGTAAATGTCAAAAGTCAAATGTCAAATGTAAATGTTAAACGTAAATGTCAAATGTCAAATGTCAAATGTCAAATGTCAAATGTCAAATGTCAAAAATCAAATGACATAAGTCAAAAGTCAAATGTAAATGTAAATGTTAGAAATGTTTTTGTCAAATGTCAAATGTTAAAAGTTAAAAGTCAAAAGTCATAAATCAAAAGTCAAATGTCAAAAGGCAAATGTTAAAAGTCAAAAGTCAAAAGTCAAAAGTCAAAAATCAAAAGTCAAAAGGCAAATGTCAAAAGGCAAATGTCAAATGTAAATGTTAAATGTTAAATGTCAAATGTCAAATGTCAAATGTCAAATGTCAAATGTCATATGTTAAAAGTCAAAAGTCAAAAGTCAAAAGTCAAATGTCAAATGTAAAATAAAAAGTCAAATGTCAAAAGTCAAAAGTCTAAATGTCAAATGTCAAAGTCAAATGTCAAATGTCAAAAGTCAAAAGGCAAATGTCAAATGTAAATGTTAGATGTTAGTCAAATGTTAAAAGTCAAAAGTCAAAAGTCAAAGTCAAAAGTCAAATGTCAAATGTATGAAGTCAAAAGGCAAATGTCAAATGTAAATGTTAGATGTGAGTCAAATGTTAAAAGTCAAAAGTCAAGTCAAAGTCAAAAGTCAAATGTTAAAAGGTAAATGTCAAGTCAAATGTAAAAAGGTCAAAAGTCAAAAGTCAAATGTCAAATGTCAAATGTAAAAAGTCAAAAGTCAAAAGTCAAAAGTCAAAAGTCTAAATGTCAAATGTCAAAAGTCAAATGTTAAAAGTCCAAAGTTAAATGTCAAATGTCAAAAGGCAGATGTCAAATGTAAATGTTTGTTGATGTCAAATGTTAAAAGTCAAAAGTCAAATGTCAAAAGTCAAATGTCAAAAGTCAAAAGTCAAATGTCAAAAGTCAAATGTCATGTCAAATGTCAAATGTAAAATGTAAAATGTCAAATGTCAAATGTCAAATGTCAAATCTCGAATGTCGAATATTAATGTAAAATGTAAATGTCAAATGTAAAAGAAAATGTAAATGTCAAATATCAAATGTCAAATGTCAAAAGTTAAAAGTCAAAAGTCAACTTAAACTTCAACTTCTTGCGTGTGGCTAAGTCAAAAGTCAATGTTGAAAATGTAAATGTCAAATGTCAAATGTCAAATGTCAAATGTTAAATGTCAAATGTCAAAAGTCAAAAGTCAAAAATCAAAAGTCAAATGTCAAAAATCAAAAGTCAAAAGTCAAATCTCAAATCTCAAATGTCAAAATGTCAAATAACATATGTCAAAATGTCAAATAACAAATGTCAAGTCAAATGTTAAATGTAAATGTCAAATCTCAATGTCAAAAGTCAAAAGTCAAAAGTCAAGTACCAAATGCCAAATGACAAAAGCCAAAAGCCAAAAGTAAAAAGTCAAGAGCCTAAAGCTAAATACCAAATGCCCAATGCCAAATGTCAAATGTCAAATGTAAAATATCAAATGTCAAAAGTCAAATGAAAAAAACAAATGTCAAAAGTGAAATATTAAATGCCAAATGCCAAATATCAAATGTCAAATGTAAAATATCAAATGTTAAAAGTCAAATGTAAAATATCAAATGTCAAAAGACAAATGTTGAATGTTGAATGTTGAATGTTGAATGTTAAATGTTGAATGTTGAATGTTGAATGTTGAATGTTAAATGTTAAATGTTAAATGTTAAATGTTAAATGTTAAATGTTAAATGTTAAATGTTAAATGTTAAATGTTAAATGTTAAATGTTAAATGTTAAATGTTAAATGTTAAATGTTAAATGTTAAATGTTAAATGTTAAATGTTAAATGTTAAATGTTAAATGTTAAATGTTAAATGTTAAATGTTAAATGTTAAATGTTAAATGTTAAATGTTAAATGTTAAATGTTAAATGTTAAATGTTAAATGTTAAATGTTAAATGTTAAATGTTAAATGTTAAATGTTAAATGTTAAATGTTAAATGTTAAATGTTAAATGTTAAATGTTAAATGTTAAATGTTAAATGTTAAATGTTAAATGTTAAATGTTAAATGTTAAATGTTAAATGTTAAATGTTAAATGTTAAATGTTAAATGTTAAATGTTAAATGTTAAATGTTAAATGTTAAATGTTAAATGTTAAATGTTAAATGTTAAATGTTAAATGTTAAATGTTAAATGTTAAATGTTAAATGTTAAATGTTAAATGTTAAATGTTAAATGTTAAATGTTAAATGTTAAATGTTAAATGTTAAATGTTAAATGTTAAATGTTAAATGTTAAATGTTAAATGTTAAATGTTAAATGTTAAATGTTAAATGTTAAATGTTAAATGTTAAATGTTAAATGTTAAATGTTAAATGTTAAATGTTAAATGTTAAATGTTAAATGTTAAATGTTAAATGTTAAATGTTAAATGTTAAATGTTAAATGTTAAATGTTAAATGTTAAATGTTAAATGTTAAATGTTAAATGTTAAATGTTAAATGTTAAATGTTAAATGTTAAATGTTAAATGTTAAATGTTAAATGTTAAATGTTAAATGTTAAATGTTAAATGTTAAATGTTAAATGTTAAATGTTAAATGTTAAATGTTAAATGTTAAATGTTAAATGTTAAATGTTAAATGTTAAATGTTAAATGTTAAATGTTAAATGTTAAATGTTAAATGTTAAATGTTAAATGTTAAATGTTAAATGTTAAATGTTAAATGTTAAATGTTAAATGTTAAATGTTAAATGTTAAATGTTAAATGTTAAATGTTAAATGTTAAATGTTAAATGTTAAATGTTAAATGTTAAAGGACAAAGGACAAAGGACAAAGGTCAAAGGACAAAGGACAAAGGACAAAGGACAAAGGACAAAGGACAAAGGACAAAGGACAAAGGACAAGGACAAAGGACAAAGGACAAAGGACAAAGGATAAAGGTGATAAATGATAAAGGTGATAAATGATAAATAATAAATGATAAATGATAAATGATAAATGATAAATGATAAATGATAAATGATAAATGATAAATGATAAATGATAAATGATAAATGATAAATGATAAATGATAAATGATAAATGATAAATGATAAATGATAAATGATAAATGATAAATGATAAATGATAAATGATAAATGATAAATGATAAATGATAAATGATAAATGATAAATGATAAATGATAAATGATAAATGATAAATGATAAATGATAAATGATAAATGATAAATGATAAATGATAAATGATAAATGATAAATGATAAATGATAAATGATAAATGATAAATGATAAATGATAAATGATAAATGATAAATGATAAATGATAAATGATAAATGATAAATGATAAATGATAAATGATAAATGATAAATGATAAATGATAAATGATAAATGATAAATGATAAATGATAAATGATAAATGATAAATGATAAATGATAAATGATAAATGATAAATGATAAATGATAAATGATAAATGATAAATGATAAATGATAAATGATAAATGATGAATGATAAATGATAAATGATAAATGATAAATGATAAATGATAAATGATAAATGATAAATGATAAATGATAAATTATAAATTATAAACGATAAACGATAAATGATAAAAATAATTTATAAATAATGAATGTTAAATATTAAATGATAATTAAATGAATGATAAAAAAAAACAAAATTATGACTACTAATAAATGATACATGATAAATGATAAATAAATAAATGGTACATGGTAAATAACAAGTGATAAATGATATAAAAAAAATAACTTACAGTAAATGATAGACATATGATAAATGACAAATATGACTTCATATTATACAAGTTAACTATTATAAATAAAAGATGAATAATAAAAAATGATAAATAAATAAGTAATAATAAATGATAAATGGTTAGTGATAGATAAATAATATATGACAAATAACAGACTACACATACTAAACAAATGAAGAATACAAATGACAAATGATAAGTTAACTAATATAAATAAATGATTAATAATATAAAGAGCATAATGATAAATAAATAAATAATATAAATAAACAAATCATAAGAAATGTTACATGGTATAAATAAATTAATGATACATGGTAAATAAATAATAAATCAATAAATGATGAATGATAACTTATAACAAATGGTCATTAATAATAAATGATAGATAAATAATACATGGTAAATGACAAATAACAAACTACACAAATGACGAATACAAATTCTAAATGAAATGATTGATGAAGTTATCGCCAAACGTAACGCCTATCCAGTTTGAAACTATTTCGCTTTGCGTTAAAAACAGAAAAATATCGAGCAAGCCGGGGTTGGTAACTATTTATTTCACAGAAAAATCACTCTAGTGGTGGTAAGGCGCAATTTTTGTAGGTTAAAACTAAAATAAAGTCAGAAATAAAATTCATAAAATAGATATCTCAAATACTTATGATGGTGCTTTTTTTTATCACAATCATATTAAACTCTCAGATTGTTATAAGGAAAGTCAACATTGCAATAAATGCAATGCTTGCCGCTTTTAAGGTGTTCAATCAAAATAATAAGAAAAGCAATAGATAATTAAAATCTAATAATAATATAACAACAAAAGAACATTTAGGACAGACGTAAACAAAAACCACATAACAGTGGTCTTACAAAAAGAAAGTGGTGTCCGAGTATGTACTCCCTCTATTGATAAAATTCATAAAATTGTATTTCTCTAAGTGCTTATTTCTTATGCCACAAAAAGGGTGATTGAAATCTGCATCGCAAAAATATCATTTCGATGGTAGTTGCCAAACATAAAGGCAAAGGAATTTGCTAAAAAGTTCGGAAATTGTAATGACGATTATAAAAAAAATAAAAGGTTCTAATAAAAAGTAATAATGAAATGATCATGAGAAATAATGAAATAGTAAATATAATGGAAATACTGGACCGGATAAATCCGACAAATAACTAAAAGATGATCTGTATTAACGTTTGAAAACAAAAACGATTTGAACATTAAAATTGTGGTTCTAGTATTGTTGTAGAGATGGAATTTGAAATAATTAAAGGTTCGAATTCATTATAAGAGAAAAAAAAAGAAATGATAAAAATAACATTCGTTTAGATTCAGGTTATTAGTAGAATCAATCAATTTAATTCCTTTAATTTTGTAGTTTCTAATAGTAGAGTAGTATTGAAACACACTCAATATTATAAAATTGGTAATGTAACTAGCAATGTAGTATGGTAACTAGCAATGTAGTAATGCAGTAATGAATCTTATGGCACAAAATCAATGATAAGATAATGTAATATGGAAATAAGAAATGTAACAATGCAGCGATGAATCTAATGATGACACAAAACCAATGATAATGATAAAGTGTGTGCGTCTCATATTATTATATAAATTCACTCTCAACAAGTATTTCCTCACTCTTATAATCCAATGAGATGGCAGACGGACATAGCCGGAGAGATAAGGTGCAGGATCAAGCTTAACATGCTTCTTCAGAATGTATTTACACCTATTGAGTACCTAGATATCACGAGGTCGTGATTTGATTATCAGGATGGACGAATTTGTAAGCTTTGTTTAATAAATTTGTAAAATAAGCAGAAATATTCCATAAAGAACAGCTAGCCTGAGTCACAGCGCAACCCAAGCAGGGTGATTTGTGTAGGAAACTTGCTATCCAAGACGGCCCGAGCAAAACCGATGTTTGTTTACGTGGGAAAAACCATCTCGAAGCAACCCGAGCCGAACCGATGACGACTGTTTACGGGCTCTGCCGAACCGAGGAGCGCCGATGCGAAGCTTCGGGTGGCTCAGTCGGGTTCCGATAAAAGCCACGACAACGGACCGGGCGGCCATTCCATGGCGAGACGCCAATTACAATAACAAGTGTAACAAGTGTATCAGTATAACTAAAATACTGCTGTTAATTAAAATGCTATTAGAGTTAAATCAGTGCTGATAATTATTGTATTGGGTAAAATAAATACCGAGAAAGTCTACACGTGTTTCCTGTTCCTCCTGACTTTGTAGTAAGATAACAATTTGATTCTATTCCGTCCCTTTCATTTAGAAAGTAAAAGTAGGTAAGTTTGAAAATAAAATATTTTCGGATGTTGCTAGGCTGTCGAGTATCGAAACGTCGACGTGTCGATAGTATCGAGAAAATACATGCGTAGTTGCCACTACTGAATTATATCTAAATATTTGCAATCAATCGATTAATTCTTCCAGTCTGTTTTAAGTTCCCAACTAGGAATCAGTTGGACAACCCTAAATTAAAGCGCTGCAGATTGAGTCAAAATGTTTTATTGAGAGTTTTACAGACACAGTTGCCATGACAACCAAGGCACTCAGGCAAGGGGAGACTCTAATATGTACTGCACCATTTGAATTCAAGAGCTATGCAAAGCGAGTCCGATCCAAACCAATTGAGAATGCTTTAATGCTCTCAGAAACATGGACGTTATTGTCTCAATAAGTTTCTATAGAATCCTGCATCTCGAGTGTCGAATAGGACAAAGCAATGTTGGAAAGTTTTTACCGTTTGAATACAAGCGCTTTTGAAATATAAAGTTCTACGTTAGAACTTGTACTTCATTTTCGATAAAGACTCGACTGGAAACCTGCCATTGTGTGATACTTTGAGACTTATCAAATAAATGGAACACGAGGCAGCGTAACATAAACAATATAAGGCATTCACTAGCTCTGAATGAACCAGGTGAGAACTCTTACATATTAAGACACTATAGTCCACGTTTTTCAAAAAAAAATAGTGTGCAAGATTTCAGTCCGATCTATTCAGTAGTTTGGGCATTGTCTTCGAACAAACATGAACACAAACAAACACTTTACAACAGCACAACGATACAAACGTTCGCAGCGAGCCTTTATAATATTAGCAGTGTTCCAGATAATAACAACATAATTTAAGAACCTTTGAACTTGTTTCAAAAGTTCTTAAATTAGGTTCTTCATAACAGAATCAATAAACCGCCGAAATTTTAATGATACCAATTGCGCGGTAGGTATGCCATAACATGATCTACCGCGAAATTCGTCCATAAAAATTTGGGCTGTTTATTTTTTCTGTATAAATGTGTTTATGATTATAAACAATAAAGTTAAAGAGCCTTTAAACTATCCAATAAAAAAATAATTAATAAAATCGGAATAGTATGTAAAAAGTTATGCGTAGTCATACATAAAAAATATAAAATATACGCATCGACTTGAGAACCTCCTCCGTTTTTTCGTCGTCGGTTGAAAACTGTGATTCAGGGGCTTCTCTAGCTTGTGATCCTCAACCTCAACAGCCTGTAAAGGTCCACTGCTGGACGCAGACCTCCCCCTTATAAGTGCCTTATTGGCGTTTATCTCAGGAGGATAATGCCCATAATCCCTACGCTGGGCATGCGGGTTGGGGATCGCAGTTTGGTGGTAAAATAGTTCTGCAGGGGGCGCTGCTGCCCGCCTCCGCTGGATATCCCTTCGTCGCCTCTTACGACACCCGCGGGAAGAGTTGGGGTGGTGCAAATTCTAAGCCAGCACTACACAGCTTGTGATCAATGATACTTAAATATATCTGTTTACTGTGTATGTAAAGGTCAGGTAACCAAAGAATTATTTTATGTCTAACTCCGTACTAAATAAAATAAGCTAGCTGGAGAAAACTCGCACAGAAGAATCTCAATGCAAAATCTTCTCGTAATTGGTCGTTATACGTTGAAGCACTACTTATAGCAAACAGAGAAAGGGATCGACTTTGATTCTAGTCTGGAGGAATTTATATTGAATAATATTATGTCTACGTGAAAACAATATGCCTAGGTAAGCCTACTTGTTAGTAAGTCAGTTCATGTTTTTACAGTATCATTACCAAGGTAATCTGTGCTAATTGGTGTATATTTAAAATCAGGACATTTCTTTAAGTTTTTAAAAATGTTAATTTGGATTTGGAACACATTATGTCTCTCAGGTCTCGTTGGAGTGTAGTTACAATGGCAACACAAATTAATAAGATACGCAGATGATGTTGTATTGCTAGGAGCCAACGAGCGCCAAGTCGTCGAAGCAGTCCGATGTTTTTAGGAGGAAGCTGCATCTATGGGCCTCAGGATCAACAAAAGCAACACTGAGTGTGAGTAGTGCTAGGAACCTTCGTCAACGCTGCGAGGACATCGAGGTTGGTAACTGTGGGTTTTTTTATTAACCCTTAAGCATGATGAATCACACTACTAAATTGCATTGTTTGCATGAAAAAATACTAAAAAGATTATCTTTCGTTCATAAATCATTGTTTGATAAAATTGGTAAGGCATTGTTATTTTACCCAATTAATAATTCATGTAACTGGATAATTGAATTAAATAATATAATTGAATTTCGACGCGTTTGAATCCTTCCTTTGAACCATTACAATGATATTAGTTTCAATAGTTAAATAGAACATTGTAACTGACAATATTTCGCAAAACAACTACTTTTCGTTGTATCGAAAATTAATTAATAATTCAACATTCAGGAGGGTAACGTTTGTTCTACGAGCTCTGTTCTCCTAAA
Organism: Eupithecia tripunctaria; assembly: GCA_955876795.1. NCBI lineage: Eukaryota > Metazoa > Arthropoda > Insecta > Lepidoptera > Geometridae > Eupithecia > Eupithecia tripunctaria. Next base: position 9,347,956 of record OY041614.1, read on the forward strand.
TTAATATTTTAAAATTCATATTCAAGAATCAAATCATCAATAAATCTACTAAAATAGTTCATTATTAAACTACTCGACAGCGTATTTAAAACTGAGAGATTTTAGATTCGGATGAAGTACCCACCCTCCTTAAAAGTGAAAAGGACATTACGCCTGAATCTCTTCGCAGACAAGTTTTAGATTCGGACAAAACGTACCCTAACCCATTATATGCAGGGTGGGTATTTGATAGGAGTGTACCTACCTAGCTACTAGAACCATGTGAATTAGAAAAATGTATAGGTACCTAAGTGGCTGTGTCTGATACAAACTACATATCTAAATACATAAAAAAAGACGCGTGGCACTCGGGGACTGCCGCGATAAAGCTATTGCATAGCATTTTTTTATCAACTTATGCAATTATAATTATTTATTTATTTTATACCAATGCCACCTAGAGGCGAGTTGCTGAACTAAAGAAACAAGCGTGATATTTCAAAAAGTCATTAAAAGTTCTTCTATTCATTGATAGATGGCAAAACTAAAAAGTATCACCGCTGCTGTGCCGGTCGGAGTGGGGGGTGTTAGGTTATTTTCGTTACGGAATTTCTGGATTCGGTCTCCACGCTCACGGCCCGCGATAGAAGCTATGCAATAGCTTAATATTTGATAAGTACCTATACCAAGCAGTTGGTATTGCCATTAACGCTGAGCATGCGGGTCGAGGATTGCAAATACATTTTTACCGACTTTGCATTGACGCGCAGGTAGGATAACTAATCAAATAATAAACCGGCCAAGTGCGAGTATACTCACATGCCGGGTTTCGTCCCGTCGATCTAGCTTAATTCTCAAACGAAACTCTAAAAACGCCAGTTGCTTGGAGACCCTCTTTAATTTTCTACTTTAAGTATTTGTTGATGGAGCGATAAAAGAAATACGCATTCTGTGAAAGTTTCTTCTGTCTAGCTCTAACGTTTCATGAAATAGAGCCCCTCCTGACAGACGGACGGACAGACAGCAAAAGCTTAGTTAAAGAGTTTCGTTTGCACACTTTAGGTACAAACCCCCTTTTTGTACCACCAAGGTAGCGAACAAGATTAGGGTCCGCCTGATGGTAAGCGGTTACCGCAGCCTACGGACACCTGCATCATCAAGGACATTACAAATCCGTTGCGAACCCTTTCCAATGTCTTAGAAGACTATTTTTGAAGAACCCCATGTTGTTATCCTGAAGGAAAACCTTCGATCCTTCCTCTTCCTGAGTGTTTGTGGGTGGAAATTCTTCATAAACCTTACAGCTTGCGAAACAAAAGACCCTAACTTACCCTACAAATAAAACTAGTTAGCCTAGAAATCAGCACAACTCAGGAACAATCAGTGCTAATGGAATAAGCACGACGTCACTGGAATCCGAATCAATTAACGAGAAGCAATTCGGACGAAGTTGGACGATGCAATTAGAGAGTCTGTCGGGACAAGGCGGTAATAACTGGCTGATGGGAATTTTGTAGCCTATAGTGCGATATAAGTGCCCGGATTATAAATTCCATTGATATCACAATCAAACTTATATGCGAAAGTTTGGATGTTTAGAAGTATGGGTGGATGGGTGTATGTTTGTTACTTCTTCACGCAAAAATATCAATAAATGTAGTTCTTGACCTCGAATGAAATGGTTATTCCAGTTTTCCCTATTCACAATGCTGTTTTTTTTATTTCCAGTTTTCTAACCGATTTTTGGCGTTCCAGTTTTAACCCTTGGGAAAATGAAACCAAATAGGAACAATAAAAACCATACACCTACCTACTTATCAGTTTAATTAATTTTTATTACGTTTGTATCTGTACAGCAATGAAACATAGACTTTTTATACCCTATTTAGTTCCCGTGGGATAGAAATCATAGGATAACAAAAGATAACAGCCAATAAGGTGTTCAACAGGGGAAGACCTGCGTTCAGCAGTGAAGCAATAAAGGCTGTTGATGTGATCGCAACGTAAGATTCAACCTCACCAGCTCAACTTGACCATGCCATAGAAGACGACCATAGGATCTAGGGAAATGGCAGCTAGCTTGTTTCGTGTATTTTTTACACCTCAACTGAAATTACAAATATTTTAAAGTAAGTTTTTTAGGACAGAGGAAATGAATATAGTTTTCTTAATACCATAATCATAAACCTTCAGTATTTTTTTTAAAGCTAAAGCTCTGCGCTCATTAATTCAATACAGCCTATTGTTTCAATATTTTGCTTCAAAAAAACTATAAACCGACTTCAATTAAGTATATGGATCCCGTTGTCAGAAATAGACCAAATTAAATAAATGGAACCACACGGAAATCACCGGTTTTCAAATATACAGTGAAGTGAAGTCGGTTTAAAAGCGTGCATTCAATTATGGGTTTTCTAATACTTGCATAGAATGATTCCGACATAAGTTATAGGTACAGGCTAAAATGGTTATCTATAGTGTATTACATTAGTAGTCATAAGCATTACAGATACAATTATTATTTACAGTAAGAAAATTCATTACTACAAGCTTCAAACCGCGACCTTCTCATGCTCCTACAAACGTGTAAGTCCGCGAGCTGTTTAGCTTTATTTGATGCCGTCAATATAAAGTTCATCATAAAGTTACGACTTAAAGTCCATATTTAAATGCAAATTTTGTAGCGGAGCTTTTCAGGTGTGCGGCCAGCTTTAGAAAACTGCTCTGCCGGAATCTAACCTCACCTCACTTCAACAGCCTATCACACTAATATTATAAATGCGAAAGTTTGTATGGATGTATTGATGGATGGATGGATGGATGTTTGTTACCTCTTCACGCCAAAACTACTGAACGGATCTGGCTAAAATTGCATACAGGTAATTCTAATACTGGAATAAAACATACTTTACTAATTACTTACAACTTTACTTACTGCTACTTTTTATCCCGTAAATCTGTTCCCGTGGGATAAAAATCACCTTTGAACGTTGCCATAGGAACAACGCGTGCGAAGCCGCGGGGCGCAGCTAGTATGTACATTATATTGGTCTTCTCTCATAAGCGCCTCATTGCTCTTTTCAGCTTTTGCTGGAACAGCTTGTCTGAATCTCACAACATCTTTGGCCACAGCACATTGTCGTTTCCTTATCTAGAAACTGCTTAGTTGAATAATTAGTACAATTTCATAGTTCAACTCTAATTGACGACTCTTCTTACTAACGTTGAATAGCCTATTACATGTATGTGTAATGGCAGCAATCTGTAATGATTTACCAACAAGATGTAACTAATGTTGCTGATAAGCTATGTGGGTCAGAGTTGAAGGGGACGGCCGATTGTACTCGGGATACAGGGGATAGTAATGATAGTAATAGTTATGTGTTCTATAATCTACGATATTGTATGTGAACAAAGGTAAACGATTCAAACAAGGTAATGAAAACTTTATAAAAACAAATAACACTTACAGCAAGGTTATCAGTAAAACTTCATCAACGCATAATTGTGCACGTGCAGCGAAACATTGATTTAAAAAGGGAAGATAGGGTACGTTCTCCCAGCGCTTACTCAAAAATTGGCATGTGTTACAACTACACGCAAACACATACGCTCACAGTTATATTTCCAGTCCTGTGCAATACAAAGAAGAACAAAGACGGAAAGACGTATCTAGGACCGAAGTTAGACTGAGACAACAATATTTCACTCGAATCACGACCGCCCGTGCCGCCGTTCAGACGGTGACTGATGTGGGAGAACACAATTTTACACAATTTGAGGTTGGTACTTTCGAGCAACCAGTACCTCGTCTTCGTTTTTAATAAATCAATGCAGCGAAAGGTTAAAATTAGAGTTCGATAACCAGTCCGACCGATCCATTCAGTAGTTTTAATGTTGTCTTCAGCCAAAAACCCACCACAACGCTACAACTTTCGCATTCATTATTATTAGGATTTTATATGAATGGTTCTGATTATTTTAGGTTGTGTAATCTACTTGTGTACAAAAAATATCTTGGATTCCAGAACCGATTATAGTAGATAGGGATAATAATATCAATTTAATAGTGTAGGTGGTTGTCCTCGGTTTAAACCGACTCTAGATAAGGCTATAACGTGGGGCATAAGGGATTTGATTCGTTATGCAGATTTGTATATCCCTTGACAACATTTACAATTAAAGCTTTTGAGAACCAAACAATTTAACAACTAAGTATTTTCAAGACAAGATAGAAGTACCTAGGTGTCTTATGCTACTATGTCTTCGTGCTACATTATATCGTCTGCCACATTGTCACTTACCAACAGGTGAAATTGTGGTCAAACGAAGGTATATTATTTATAAAACTTAATTGAGGTTGTTTTAAAAACTATAAACCGACTTCATATTCTGCCAGACGCAATAAAATTGGAGTCTAATTTAGTCTGATGGTGACACATGGATGAAACGACGGCTGAAATGAAAGAACGCCAACTACTTTGAAACAGGAAATACGAAGTTTCGGTTGACGCTCGCACAAGATAAGAACCTTACTGCTGAACGTGCAAAGGTGCGTTGCTTCGGATGCGACAAATTTCTTTTCAGATCTCTAAAAAGTTAAAAGTCATAATCAATAGAGATTAGATGGCATAATTTCTAGTCCTGTCAGATTAGTTTATTCTAGTTTTGGCGACATCTGACCATACACTAATTGTCTAGAATCGTCATTGAAAGAACGGTCATCCTTCGTTTTAAACAATCCGCTATCCGTCAACTTTGTAATTTGTTTTTAGGTCCCTTGTTTACGCCTAAAAGGAAAATTATTTGCTTTTTAAGTTTAACGGGATAACTACTAATCCCTGGAGAATAATTTTTATGTGACCACCTCGAAATTATTCTATAATGTTATTAACTCAATAGTGAAAGAATCAGCAAAATCGGTTTACCATGGGCCGAGATATGAAGTAACATACATGGACATAAAAAAACATACGCGACGAATTGAGAATCTCCTCCTATTTTGAAGTCTGTTTAAAATGCAAACTTATGGGTAATTAGAAAATCAATACACAAATAAATTTTGACGCTGCTAGTCATAGCAGCATCAAAATCTTACGTCAGTAAGACAACCGTCAAACGGCGCTGGAGTCAATTAGTTCTTGTGACAAAGTAGAAACAAAGATACAATATATTTCTAAGCTCTTGATTTGCATTTCAATAGTGTATTAGGTAATTGCTTGACTAACTCTAAAGTTTGCCCTTGGCTAAAAATAACTATTCATGTTTTTGTGCGTATGTATATTTTTGTAACTTACATTTTATATTTATTAATCGTTATTATTATTTTGTGCATTTATACTCGAATGTATAAAAATTTAATGTACCCTACCCATAGTCCCGTGGCAAATAAATAATTTTCATTCGTGATGCTTGGTCAGAAGCAAAACCGCCAATAGAGCAAACAAAACCAACGGTAAGGGCTGCGTCGTCGCGGCGCCTCAGTGCTGAGTGGATACAACATTACAATATGATATACAAAAAATATCATATTAGTCGAGAAGTCGAGCTACACCTTCACAGTACGGATCAGAACCATTTCTTTCAGAAAAGCTCTTCCCCTCATAAACATACTCTGTTAACGGTATCCTTAAATGAACTGTAAAACGTAATTTCGCGACAATTTTCTGTGTAGCAACAGAAGTTCCTATAGCTTGACATATCTTCGGAACTTTAGTGGTAACGTCTCTAGGCTTCATGTATGCGTATTTCGGTCCTAGGTCTTGTAAGGAGATGTGGGATACAGGTCCAGATTTCAGTTTTCTTCCGAGGTTCAACGAATACTTGCATAAGAGGTAGCCAAGTTTCTTCCGTCGGTGTTCTCGAAGCGTTGCGAGGAACATTAGTTCTAAGCTGCAATCGACATTATAACTGAAAAGGAGACAAAAAATGTTCATGAGGCAAAGAAACAAATTTTTAGTTCAAGGTGAACTAACCTTGTTTAAGGAGTCATCGAACATGTCTCGTTATAGTGTAAGTAACTTTAAAAAACAGGCTTCTACTATATTCTGGGGTTTTTTAGATAGCAGATACGCACATTGTAAGCCATTTGCTATGAAATTTTCAAAAAAAACTTTGTCATAATAGTAGTTCACGATTCTATCAATATAATGTGGTTTTAAGTAAAAAAAAACGCAATCTCAATAGAATCTCTTACGTCTGATAATCGGCGTAGCATTTTTTTCTGCCATCTAAATAACCCTAGAAAATAGTAAATCCCGTTTTTATAACCTTATCGAGCCATGTTCGATCACGTCTCGTGCGGATCAACCTTCAAACCTTCATGGCCTAAGATGCACCTAGTCTAGCTCCAGCGCGCCTCGTTAGCCCCTGCGGATCACACCACCGAGACTAGGCAGTAAATGCGATGCACTAAGATGAGAATTGATAAAGTACATTGTTTAGGGACACAGAACATTGGCCATGGTCAGATCAATCTAACAAACTACTCTGATAACGGATATGTAACGAAAATGAACACGACAATAACGACGATCAATAAATTACTAAATCACTAACGAAGAAGAAGAAAGAAAGAAAGAAAGAAAATACATTTATTTGGACCAATTACATAACACACATAACACGACATACATAAGGAACGAACTAGGTTCTGCTTGTGCATGACAGTATATTTGGTATCCTATGTATTATGAATGAAATGAATCGGGCTAAAAGTTACAGGGGCACGTTTCTTCTATTATACTCGTAGAGTAAGCAGGATAGGTAAGCGAAGGGTAAGGTGAAAAATAGAATTATTAGATAATTACCTTTCAAAGAAATTACAACGACCATCGAAATCAGACATGAAGTTGATCAAGGCTTTTGAGGACGGTTGCTTGCAGCGCTTTTCAACGAATTCGTCAAAGAAACTTTTCTCATCTGTACTTGCCACCTAAAACAATGTTGAAAACAGGACACTATAAAATAGATCAAAAAGGCAAATTAATAAATTATTCCTTCCGAAGATATAAAGGAATGAGGAATTTGATGCGCTAACGGATTTTCCATTAAAATCAATTACTGTACTAGTCTACTACCTGGACCTGGACATAGGCTTCCTTTATAAGTCCCAGTTTCCTAGTTGTCTGTTTTAAATAGACATTGCTTATCCCAGTGAGCAGTTTATTTATCAAAAAAACAAGTATAATCAAAATCATCCTTATGATCAATAAACTAATACCTACTCTTTGTGGACGGCGACATCTTAAACGTCGTTAGGTAGGTACCTAGCTAGATTCGGTCTTCTGAAAAAAAAAAGATGTGTGGCACTCGGGGACTGCCGCGGTAAAGCTATTGCAATGCCATCTAGAGGCGAGTTGCTGAACTAAAGAGACAAACGTCATATTTCAAAAAGTCATTAAAAGTTCTACTATTCATCGATAGATGGCAAAACTAAAAAGTATCACCGCTGTTCCGGTCGGAGTGGGGAGCGTGAGGTTTTTTGTTACGGAATTTCTGGATTCGGTCCCCGAGCTCAAGGCCCGCGATAGAAGCTATGCAATAGCTTAAAAACAAAGACGATTCTCTGCTCTTTTTGGTTCTAAATGAATATGTCCGCCCCACTGCCACTTCAGCTTGCTAATTCTTTATTGTACTGTGTGAAATGGCAACTATTCTTTGCAATTATTTCCTACCTGAAGCTTATTAAGACAAGCAGATGCAACCACTCCTGTGCTGATCTCGACAGCGACCAATGATACACCATCTAGCGCTGCATCAGCACAGAGCTCCAGCAACTCTTCACCAGCTAGCGGGTTCTTGTTGACTTCGGTGCCGATGCATACAATTTCATCGGGGAAGAATGCGTCTTCAATCACCTGAAATCAAGTTTGCCCTGATTTTGGAACATACACATTTTCATTAACTGAATCCTGTGGCACGTCGACCCAAAGTGGATGCAACCGTTACAAAACTTAGCGAAATACCTGATTCGATTCAATATCTTACCTTCAATGCCCCTGGAATAGTAGCAGCTGACAGCGACTGGATACTGTACTTTCCTGGAATTTAGTACAAATCGCTAAGAATTCAAATAAAATTATATGGATGGATGTATGATTGTTACTTTTTCCCCCGAAAACTACTAGGTAGGTAGGTATATATATTAGTGATGAACAATATCATTTAGCCTCAAGCGAAGCAGAACTTGGCTTGCCCATCGGATCAAAAATATCGCATAGGTATAATGTAGGTACCTAGGTTACTTTTTATTCCATATATCCGTTCCCGTGGGAATATAACTTATTAACGTTTCTAGTTTATGATTACTGCCAGAATTAGCCAGTAATCATAAACTATCATTGATTTTGTAGACATAGTTGGTTTCTGAATTTTACCATTTTGTAAAGTTATGTGGCACGAAAATGTTATTAAATAATGTTTCTGCGACGAATGTTAGGCAACAATGCAATACAACACGAATTTTGCTAGTTGCAGGAATTGTTTAATTTTAAACAAATAAAAATATACTACTCACCACATTCTGATACTCCCCATTCCATTTTAGTAAGACACCAAACTCGGCGACAAGATAACACGAAAGTAAATAACCAAAACCAAACCAAAGTAGGTAATGTAATGACAAACGTCCGCTTGCGTCGCTGTCAGTTGGTTCAATCCGGTTTATCAACATCAAATGAAAACAAATTGGGCTCGTAACTAAACACTTGCTATTGCTACGCTCTTATCGACGCTATGTGTGAGAGTATAGAGTCGTTTTCTTAATGTTCATTTGGGACTGCTTAATAGATCAATTGGTACTTTGCTTACATATTTGCGAAACATAAGCGTAAAATGTTGACCGTTTCTTTAAGAAGGCCTTTATTCGGGTCCTGGTCAAGTAGCAAGTCTATCTTGGGACAGCTTGATCGGAACACGAATAAAGGTCCTCAAACTTAGTTTTTATTTCTAATTTTCATGTACCTACTGTGCGTTCCATGTATTATATATAAATTAACATAGAATTTAAGACAATTTACTAACAAAAACTGGACCTAAACTGTTGTCTGATCTTTAATGAATTATTATTAATTTATAATTGAACTAAGTACCTAATTGATTTTTATTTTATTATTATTTTATCCGAGTTTTAAAATTAGACTTAAATAAGTCTACTTAACTTTCAACAAAGGTTGATTTTGTAGACTTAGTAAGTACAATCTACTCGTACCTACTGCGAAATCATTGCAAGGTATAGCTAGGTACCTATCCTACATTACCTTCGTGTTTCTTTTCTTCATTAAAAGAATTAAGGAAATGGATTTGGAATGTGTACTGAGAAATAACTCCATTGCAAGCATCCTATATCTAGTAACTTCAACTTCAATAGCCTGTATTGGTCACTGCTGGATGTGTCCTGTCAATAAGGTAATTATAGTAATTATAGGTAATTATCTAATGGGGGTAATACCCATAATCCCCACGCTGGGCATGCGGGTAGGGGATCGCAGGTGCTCTAGTAAACTACGGGTTTCGTTGGGTACGGAACCCTAATATACATAGAGTTGCCATAACTTCTAGGAATCAATATGGGACGTTTTCCCTTCCGATGCCCGAAACTCATATACCTACCTAACACATTCAACGCCGACACGCAGCTTTTCAACTACACCATACATAGCATGCATGTGTAGATACATAGGTACATAGTGAAAGACAAACTAGGTGTTTTCTAACATCTTTGATCTCAATCATATCAAAAGTATAAAATAAATTAAAAAAAATGAACAAAATTATTAAATCAAACTTTTGAGAAATGTTGCACATTGACAATTTTTAACATAAATTATATATTTTTTTTCGCCGTCATATTTTGAAGTTGATTTTACTTTGGCAATAACTTCTATATTTTTTTATATACTCATAGAACTGAGCGCATGTCATTTTAAAATTGTAATGACAAATTAGTATAGATTGAATAGTCTCTACCATTGATTTAAAATGGGAAGATAGGTTACGTTCTCTCAGCGCTTACTCAAAAATTGGCATGTGTTACAACTACAGACGTATCTAGGACCGAAGTGAGACTGAGACAACAATATTTCACGCGAATCACGACCGCCCGTGCCGCCGGTCAGACGGTGACTGATGTGGGAGAACACAATTTTACACAATTTGAGGTTGCCACTTTCGATCAACCAGTACCTCATCTTCGTTTTTAATAAATCAATGGTCTCTACCGACATCATGTTCCGTCCGTCCGTCCACATTTGCGTTGTAGGCAGGAATTGTAAATATGTATTCATAGGCATGACGTTTGCTCCAAATGCTCTGTATCTCTAAAAAATTTCAGGCACTTTCCTTCCATGCTCAGAGTTTTTATTGTGAGATTTTGATGATTATTTTTATTAAAATAATCTTTTAAGGATACAAACTGGCTGCCAATATCTACAGCTTTAATATTCGCTCAACAGCTGGTAATAATGATAACCACTTGGTCCCAAGTCCCAACTTATGTAGGACAATACGTCGTTGTAGGCAACATCAGCATATTCACAGGTACTCCTTCAGTTTTCCGTCCTCACAGTGTAAATGTGGAAATACTTGAACACCTTGACCACTATCTCGCATCCACTCACCTCTATTTCCGTATTTTGTCAAAATACGGGACATGTAGTTATACGGGACGGGGAGGGCCAAATACGGTGACAGTTCCGTATATACGGGACGCATGGCAAGTGGCAACCCTACCTAATTATAATAATATTTATAACCGAACATAGGTACGGGTACGGTTAAGATTCCCACTAATACCACCACAAATCACACTACCTACTCATCAACACTCAGCGGTTGCGGTAGGGTGTCCATTCTACCGCTTAACCTCCGGACAGTTTGACACTTACTAAAACAGTGACAGCGGGCAAGATAGCGTCAGAATTGGCCAATACAGCTGATTCAGTTGAGAGCAATCAACAGTCCGGACACGGACAGAATTCAATTTCAAATGTGCTAACAGACACCAATCGATATTTTAAGCTGGTATTCTAGCACTCGTAGAACATTTCTAAGTAAAGCAATTTTTAAGCTCACTAGGTCCCTTGGCAATTTGGCATCTTTTCATATTGAGCTTTTTTATAGTTTCTCATACTAGAAGGTTATAAGATAATCCATAGACTCGCTGAATTTTGATGACCTACATAAAAACAAAAGAAAATGAAACCATCCGTAGTATGAGTAATACACTCTGGACTAGAATACATGTGAATGAATTGATCAGCTGACCGCTTCTACATGTATAGTGATTAACTTTTTCACGAAATGTTTCTAGTAGAATAAGAAGGATCAGGTTATGTCAGCTAAAGAAAACCACCACTCGTCATAGTTCTCCCTGCCTCGTAACTTCGGGACACTGGCAAAAAGTTCGCAGTCATGTTTCCGCGAAATACTACTCGATTTACTTTAATTTAAACTTATTGTTTTATAAAAGGCGACTGGGCTCATAACCTACATATAAATAAAAGAGCGGTAACGTTTCGCAACAGACTGACGTTTAATATAACAAAATAGCGTTTGGCAATTGCAAAATTTGTAATTTATCACTATGTTAAAGGCTGTGGACTGCTGGCTTAGAATTTGTACCACCCCAACTCTACCCGTGGGTGTCGTAAAAGGCGACTAAGGGATATCCACCGAGGGACGGGCAGCAGCGCCCCCTGCAGAATAATTCCACCATCAATCTGCGATCTCCAACCCAGAGTGGGGATTATGAGCATCACCCCTATTAGATCAATGCCAATAAGGCGCGTATCATTGGGAGGCCTGCGTCCAGCAGTGGACCAATATATTAGGCTGTTAAGGTTGAGGTTGAGGTAAATGCTGAACCAGATTGTTTTTAGAAGGTCGTACGTAGGTAGACGAGTACATACATTACACTGCAGGTTTTTGGACCTTTAGTTTTTATTACTGGAGCTTTGCAGTGATACGCGAAATAATTCTCTTTTTACTACTGAAAATGGTTGCTTTTAACGCTGTTCTGCAAATGGCTTTTATTCGAAAAAAACAGAGGCGTGAGAATTCAAAGTGTTTAGAAGTGAGTTGAGACTAATTTCGTTGAGTTGCCTTTGTGCTCCATTCCTTCCTTGTTTCCAGAATTTTCCACTCTATATGGGCGTGAATTGAAACTGGTTTGTATTATGGAAGAGAAAAAGGTTCAAATTTGTGATGAGTTTATCTCTAATCTTACTATGCCTTTTATTAACGTTCTCTCAACCTAAAGATTGTTATAAGGGCATGGGATAGTACCGAATACATAGGCTGCAATCAAATTAATGTAACAACTTCAGGAAACTAACATTGCTATATTTTTTGTATACCTAAGCTTCCAAGATAAGACCTACCCAACCTACCAACATTCACTGCGTGGTTACAACCTTTAAACTCCTTCCCACCGAGTTGCCCATATAACAGGTATAAAAATTATTTTGGGAGTGAAATCTATGTAACATTAACAACACGTTACTATTGTGTCTTCTGTGGACGTCGTCTCAAGTGTTCTGTCACTTGGCAAATTTCGTGCGAAACGTTGAATCGCGGAAAGTCTTTATAATGTTTTTCGCATAATTTTTCTCAAAAAGGTTTTTCAGTTGACTGAGCTTTGAAGTTCATAATCTTTCTGTTTTACAATTTGAGTTGTTTTACAATTCGAGTTAATATTTTCTATGATCAAAAGTTATTCGATATCTGCAGGAATCTTCCTGCGGCCTAAGATATAATATTTTTCCTCCAAGTCGTCGGAGGAACATGTTGGATGGTTTTTACTTTAGAAGGTTTATACCTATCATTGGTCAAAAAACTACTTTGGGTGATCATGAAACACTCAAATATATCGAAATATATCTGTGTGATGAAGTGTAATCCAAGTGTTTCATTGTACAATTAATGTACAATTAATCCTTGAACCTACATCACGTTGAGCACATCACACCACACGATCTATAAGCGCTCACACTATACAAACTAGACTCATTTAAGTACCTCCACTTCAAACAAATTATAATAATTTTCCAACACTATATTTTAATAGTACAGACACGAAATGCACCCCATTTGAACCCCGATAATAACCCATGAAATGGGGTGTCCATAATATTTCACCGAAGTTAATGGTCCAACGATTAGTGCTGTGACAGCCTTTTATGGACCGTATTTGGACAGGAATGCACATTAATTCATGGACACACGATCGTGACGTATGTGTCTAGCCAGTTCGATCTTTCGTGTGTAATGCAATACCGTTGTCACCCTAACAAGTTCTGAACTTGTAAGTGATAACATCCCCGAGGCACACTAGCGCCGCCACCTATTTTGTCTTATTATTACGTTGATGATGGAATTTAAAAAAAAATGATTGGCCAGTTTATGATACCTATTATTTTATTCTAATTAAAAATTAAATGATTTTTTTTGTGTCAATAAATTATTTTGTATTTTTTTGTAAAAAAAACTTGGAATATTTAAGCAATTGCTATAATTAAATGGTTAAAAGAATAATTGACAACCTCAACCGCATCATCAGCTTCTGGAAGACTCAAATGAAACTTGTGTGTAAGGTTTTGGTAGGTAGGCTGTTTTTTGTGACAATGTACCTAATTTAGGTAGATAAATTAGGTACATTGTCACAAAAAACATTATTGCAGTTTGTGTAACTTATCTCTATATAAAAGTAGGTACCTAGCATAATGTAACGTACCAACTTGATGCCAAATTCGAAATGATGAAAACACCGACTAATAACAATTTCCCTTCACTTCCTCAAATCCGCTCTAAATTTTCAAGTCCTAAAAGCAGACAATTAATCCGAAAATGCCACAACAAACACTCCTTTTAAACTCCGAGTTCTTTCAAATAGAGCTCATTCCAGTTTGTATATGTGGTTGCACTTACGACCTTTGTGTTTTCAATCATACTTGGAGACGTGTAGGCTAGGCTCTTGCTGCGGTCTAGGAAATAATGTAGCGTGTCTAAAGCTCAGCACGCACCTCTTCAAGCTGATGTTTTCCTTTGTTTCAGTTCGTAGGCACGTTCCCTGCCACGGTTTGGCAAAACTTTTTACTAACATCATTGATAAGTTAAAAAGGGAAGATGAGGTACTAGTTTCTCGAAAATGGCAACCTCATATTGTGTAAAATTGTGTGCGCCTCAGTCACCGTCGGACCGGCGCGGCGGCGGCGCCGCGGCACGGGCGGTCGTGATCCGCGTGAAATATTGTTGTCTCGGTCTCACTTCGGTCTTAGATACGTCTTTCCGTCTATGTTCTTCGTTGTATTGCATAGGACTGGAAATATAACTGTGAGCGTATGTGTTTGCGTGTAGTTGTGCATGCCATTTTTTGAGTAAGCATTGGGAGAACGTAACCTATCTTCTCTTTTTAATTAATCAATGACTAACATGGCAGTTTTCGTTGAAGTTGTAAATCCATTTGCGTTTGGTTTGGAACAAGTAAGTACTATCCTCATTTTATACCTACCTATTAAATTTATTTAAATAACCTTTTTATGTTGTTTATGCTTTATTTCCAAACGCTCTTTTTTCTCATCACATTTTCTGTTCTTACACATAGAACTACAACGGCTTGTCTATCTTTGACTTGAAGAAGAATGTTTTTTTCATTTTTGTTTTACAATAACTAATCATACTGAAGTATTTTTCTACCAAAAATCTTGAACTTTATTTTGTATTTAACAGTACTTTAATAGCAGAATCATTAAATTGTTTAATTATTTATATCCAACCTATCGATAGAATGTAGGTATGTTCTTTTATATTAAGTATAAACATTTTCCTAAAATAAATACTATAATACTATTCGTTAAAAAAATGTTGGAATTAAAGTGAAAATGAGGCGAAGCCATGAAAATGCGACAGATTTGTCTAGTTTCCTTAATTTGTTGTATGTACCTGCGTGCGTTTGTGTGCGTGAAAGCACTGAAGTTATAAGCTTTAAAACCCAGGATATTACAATTATTTTCTGCTACTATGGAACTAAGCTAACTACTAGGATCTTTGGATAATGGCTTCAAAGTTCAGGAAATTGTTGATTGTGACTATGGTTCTGGCTGTGGGAGCAGCTTGTTTTAACACAAAGTAAAAGACTTTGAACTTCGTAACTTACCCCCAAATACTCAAACGCAACTCAGATTTAAGCACGCCATAATTGCGATCAATAACGATTTATTGACAGATTTTCAGATTTTATTTACTGACCATTTTATAACTATGACTGTAACTAAGACTCATTGAAACGACTTGCCAGTTTTCATCACACTGTACCTTATGCTAATAAAATGGTTCACATGTAGTTACGTATCATTACTAGGTATACTAAATTGGTACCGATTGTACATAATCTAATTTAACTGCTAGAACAGTTCAGTTAGCGATGGTATCAGTTAAATGCCTATTACTGATCGTATCTAGCTAACAAGCCTAGGTACGATACCGTCATTATTTAGAATGCCTTGTAATATCAAATTAATTGTATTGGAATTCAACGACAAGTTTTCAGAAGAAAATAAACTAAATTGTCATCCGACCCAGGGTACACGTCGATAAATTACTCATGCAATAAATTATCCACCAATTTTATTCATCTGTCTATAACCTCTTTCAAATGTTTCAGAGCTTCGTCCAAGGCTACATACACCTCCTGAGTATTCATAGGTCTTTCCTCAAAAGAAGCTGTTTCGCTTCTGAACGCAGACTTATGAAGTATGCTCTGCGTTAATGGACAAAAGACATCTGGATTCATGGACTCAGACTTGGACTTTCCGGTGAGGTAACTCATGGGTACGCCGATGATGAGGACGGAAATGGCTCCGGCGAAGGGGCAATAGGTAAAGGCGATCTTGAAGAGGGATTTGAGCGGCTTGGTTGGGATTTGACTCCTGAAAACAAAGAGTAACGAATTCATTGAATAAGTGAAATAAGTGGATTAACTACGAACCTAGTTTATACCCGCTTTCATTCTGAATTCGTCAAAATACGATAGTTTCTATAGTAAAAAGTAACGAACTGTCATGACTCGCACGACAAAGACAAAAACTATACGAAACGAATGTATCTTTTACCCACAGATATCAGCTTTTACCCATCAAAACTATAATTACCAGGTATCTAACGTAGACCAATCAAGTAAAATTGAAAGGAACTGAATTCTTTTAATACTAGCAGCTTACCTCGGCTCACAATGAAAGAAGCATTTTATGTTAGTTATTCCAGGTCTATAAGTACGAGTAGGTTCAGATTTGTTTCTTATTAGCAGTCTGTACCACTGCTGGATAATCTAACTTCAGTATTATATGATATAATCAATAGTTTTGTTTTATTTTATATGGGAAATATACAGTTCATAATACCTTAAATTTAAAACATCAGATAAACATTATCTAAGGGAATTGCGGCCATTAAATAACATAGTTACAGCTGAATTAACAGAGTTTATAAACAACACCTACACCATAAAAGTATACAACCTTCATCAAAAACTATAGAATTACATATAATCACGAGTTTGAGTTTTACCCCAAAGAAGAAACTACAAATACAATAGATCGAATCGTATTAAAAAATATCAATGTGATTCTATTCTATCATAAAGCATATACTCTTAAAGAAATTTTCTCCAGAGAAAACCGAACTAAATTCCAGTCGTTCGCGTCGTAAATTTTATCACCGCGTTCATGTCATATTTGAAGCTCATGCCTTCTTTCGAGCCTCCAGTTTGTATTACCCTCATATTGTCCTATCTTAGCCGAAGATCTTCCCCCCAATCATTCGCTCGCTACATCTTGGCGACATCCATATCTCCGACTTTACGACGAAACGTTTTTATTACAACCGCAATGGGTTCACACTCGGTTAGAGATCCCCCGTCTAAGTTTTAATCTTCGTTCGCAACTTTGGTGATATCGACTTTAGGTCTTTTATTTCCCCCTTATTAAAACTTTTCCCATATTACTATTACTCGATTCTCGCAGTTTTATGACTTTTCTTGGTTTTTCTGCGACATGTTTGTTGGGTCATTAGATTGGAGTTTCGTAACTTGTACCTAAACTAAAGGTCACCAACTTATTCAGTTTCGTACCTTACTACACAATTAAGTACCTATTGCCAATTAACTAGCACCTACCAAGTTGCCCGATGAGTACAAAATTTATCGACCTATGTACTCCTTAGCTAGGTACCAGCCACCTATCCTATCGTTTCTATATACATCGTATCCATTTTGAATGGAGCATAAACGTAAACAAACCGCCCATACTTAACCTAAAATTCACTTTGTTGGCGCGTCCTTTTATACGTAATTTAAGTACATTACTTGTCGATTTTAGATCCTCCCTTCAATAAAAATTGCTTACAATTATATCTGAAACTCGACGCCAAGCAAGTGAGATTTTGTTATTTGTGTCGTACTTTGTTTGCTATCATGCTTCCTCAGCATGCTTCATTCAAAATGGATAAACTATAGATATCTTCCCTCCAACTCCAACAGTGGTAGCACTGGTAAATGATCTGTTACCAGTGCTAAATGCAAAATTTTGATATTATTACAAAAATTTTATGATCATGGAGCATGTTATCACAAAGTAGGTATTATTTATTTAAATGTACAAAAATAATACGTTCTGTTACCAGTGCTACCACTGCGCTACAAAAGCAAAACCGTTTAATTTATGTCATACTCACACAACATTGTGAACCGCAGTAATATTCGCAAATGGATGCGTGAGGTTGCCTTTGCCGCATCCAGATGTAACCAAAGGCTTTCCCTGAAAGGTCAATGCCCCCGAAGCCACAGCATTTTCCGCGCCAATCAGAAGCCATCCGCAGAATATCAAACTAAGAAGACACCCGCTCAGTGCACCCTTAAATAAAGAAAAAAAGATACTTATTATAATGTAGTTGTATTGGATTAGATTGGTCTTTCTCATCGTGTTTGTGAAAGTAACATCGCCATCTGTTGACAGGTTCATAAAAATAAACTACCGCCATCTATATTACCTCAATGTAAACTTGTAGTGAACATAGCCAGCCACGCACTGTGTACAAAGATTCTCCCCACAAATCATGCCCTGGTAGTGAAACGTACTAGTTAGTTCTATACTTTTTCGTAAGATGGCGTTATCTTAATTTTGCTTCGGTAGTCTATGCATGTGATTTAAAAAAGCTAATATTAATATATTTTTTACGTAAGCTCTATTAATATAGAAAGATACCTGTATGTTTTTTTTATTGTGAAATTTATTAATTGAAAAGTAGATATTTTAAATCTCTACCTACCGCAAAATTTTTAAACGCAACGTTGTTGGCAGCTGAACCGTTTCGTTACACTTGTACTTTTTTGTATGGCCATGAAGCTTTGATTTTGAGTTGACATAATTAGGTGATTCGATGGCATAAAATGCAAGGGCTTACATGGCGGCGTTTTTATCACCCGAAACTGAGTGCAGTTTTACTTTTGGGTTTTTACATGAATAATTTAAAAGTTTGTGGATTTTAATATTAAATATACATTATATTATATAATTATAATTTTTATATACTTATTAACCTAATAAGTCGATAAAAAAAAACATCCAAATCCAATATAATAGGGTCCTATTATACCCTATTATACATAAATTTTATGAACGTATTTAAGATTTATTGTAGGTACTTACAGAGCAGTTGGACCTGGAAAAGACAATTCCGAGAGTAAAGACACCAAGCAAAGTTCCAGCTGTGACCCCAGTGACCCCAGAGGCTATGTGTTGCAGCTTGTCCAAGTCCTTTGAGAACCAAACCACGCTTCCGCTGTAGAGCCCAACCAAAATGCAAAGAAACTAAAAAAAGGAAACGTTATGTTTTTTTTAATAAAATTGTTTTACTTTCGCGATTTGTTTACATAATTAATGATTATTTAATATACCTTCATATTATATACGGAGTGGGTCAAAGTTTTGGCCCCTTATGGGTAGCTACCGTTTCTTTTGTAGTTCTTTTGTGGTTTTATTCTAAGGAACTTTCTGTTTTATTTTGAAGAAAAAAATATTGCCATGTTTAGTTTTTTGAAAAAAATTACGGTAATAATAAAAAAAAACATCCCATACATTTTCTATGAAAAAACGAGTAAGTGAAAACAACAATGTCACTCTTTCAATGATCTTAATTTTAACTCGTATGTAACTACTTTTTTAAGTTGGTAGGCTTATTTTGAAGGCATCTCAGGAATTAAATTTTTACATACTTTTAAATTTTTATTAAAAGTAGGCTAATTTTGAAGGCCACGATGGTCTCCAGACCAAAATATGAAACATACCTACCCAACTACTAATTGACAAATGTCATTTATAATTGAGTTCAAATAAAAAAAATGTTTAGTAGGTAAGTAAATAGCTTGAATGGCTTTTAATAAAAATTAAAAATATGTAAAAATTTAATTCCTGAGATGCCTTCAAAATTAGCCTACTAAACTGACTTAAAAAAGTAGTAACATACGAGTTCAAATTAAGAACCATTGAATGAGTGACATTGTTGTTATCACTTACTCGTTTTTTCATAGAAAATGTATGGGAATTGTTTTTTTTATTATTGCCAAAACTTAAGATTTGATTTGGTATGTTACTTTGGGAAAAGTGTTTCTGGTTGGAAAATGAGTCGATTAAGACAAACTTGTTTTTTTTGACAAATGTAATTTTTTGGGCGAACCGTACTTTTTTTCAAAAAACTAAAAATGGAAATATTTATTTCTTCAAAATAAAACAGAAAATTCCTCAGAACAAAACCTTCTAACTACAAAAGAAACGGTTGCTACCCTTAGGGGCCCAAAAATTTGCCCCACTTCGTATAATATAATAAAACAAAAAGGTAAGTACGTGATAAATAATTTATTTAAGTTGTAACCTACATTCTTAGTAGGCAGTATAATAGCAGGTAAGTCAATGCATATTCGAATTAGAATTGCCATTATTATTCAAGAAAAGTCATCGACCAAAGTTTTGGCATTAACTGATCAAAGAGAAAAGTGTATAAAATTATATTATAGTCTTCATACCTTCATTATTCTGCAGCATGCTAGTTCATTTGTGCTTTGAGGCATCCAAGGTCTAATAAACTCTTCGAACAAGACACCAGATATTGAGTTAATCAGAGAGGCCATACACCTGAAATTCATAATTAACAAGGTTATTAAATTATAAATTAGAGAAATAACTATAGAAAAATATATTGCTGAGAAAACTCACCCACAAGTAGCACTGAATGTTGACATTATGAAAATGCCGCAAATACCAGGAAACAAGGCCGATAAACTGTTAAGAAAATGTGGGACCAACTGAAATAAAATAGGTTGATTTTGATTTATGAACAAAACACAATATACTACATTGCTGATCCACAACTAGGTGTGTAAGCAAGTGTCGTCTCGGATGGGAGAAAATTCAATGACTACAAGCAAATCTAGTGTACAGTAAAGATACATACTTGTTCAGGTTTTTGTATCATCCCAGAAGACAACGGATCGCATCCAGCGAACCACGAATACACTGCAATTCCTAAGAAACATGACAGCAGCTTCATCAGTATAACACCAACACATGACAGCATCAAACATTGCCTTGCTTTTTTTATGCTAGGTACTGCTAGAAGCTTCTGCAGCGAGGATGGACTTAGAGCTATTTTCCAGAGCCAGTTTGTGCTTAGGGCTAAAGTGACGGCAAAGAATGAGGTGTGGTGTGCCATTTCCGGATCGGGGCTGCGAACAAAAATATATAAAGATTATTTGAAAACTTTAATTTTGATATTGGGAACGCTTCCAGAGGTTTTTACTCAATGTTTCAAAAACATTTTAAACGTAATAATTATTGATCCACCTCTTGAAACAAATTCACGCTGTAGAATTATTGTTTTTTTATGTCTATACTCACTCATACAAAACCAGCCTTCCACCATCACTAGCAATCTCCCACATCCTCCTTAACCCCATTGGTAGCAATGCCAAACCACTTGGTAGAGCAGTACCAGCTATAGCCAGAAACGTTGTTCCAATGCTTATAGCAACTATAGCGCGCAGACCGCCCACCGCGCTGAATGTTGCACAAGCAACACAGATCACTGATGCTATTCGACCAGCCAGTGAGTTGGTAACTGAAAAAAAAAATGTGTAAACGCAAATTAATTTAAGTATGGATTATAGGACTTACGGCATAAGAATAAGTAAAGCTGGCGGCCAAAATGAATCATCGATTTCATACAACAAGTCCGCACGGACCGTACTCGATTGAAGTTATAGGCTTAGGGCAGTAACATTACCTAATCTATGGCTCAGGTTTTAGAAAAGTGTAGAAGAACAAGGCTCTTTGTACATTTACTAATTTTGAGTTTATAGGTTTTTGGGATCTAGTTATTATTTTGTGTATTAGATCTTTGGTAACAATTTTCAGACCATTTAATCAAAAATCAGTATTACAGAGTTAAAAATAAAGCAATAGATTAAGAAAATGTGGTTCAATGACGATCTTTAGATTCAGTACATTTAGTTGCAATTAATTAAAAAGAGAAATAAAATATGGTCGATTGTCTGTATGAACCCTAACTTATTACTCTGATTCTGCGTGGAAACAAAATCAATTAATCGTAAAGCTGGTACTTGTCATTTATGAGCGGGTTTTCAGACGGCAACTGGAACTATTGTAACACAAAAACAATAAACTTACCTAATCTAAAGGCCATTAATGGCACATAAGGCACAATAGGCAGAATCATCATCTTACTGACGATAAATAGAACTGCTGATAAAGTCCGCGTGTGAGTGGAGAACCTTATTTCTAAATATTCGAAACATGATGAAAGCTGCAACTTGTGAAACACTGAAATGAGAAAATAATACAGATTAAATATAATTATTCAAATATAAAAATGAAAATATTTAGTTACAATTCCGCGAAAAAACCTTCTGTGATAAAATCGAACAAATAAAAGAAAATTTATCAAAGTAATTCGTCAATTAGTTTGTTATTCAATTTTTTTTGGATTTGATTAATTCAAATAATTATTCAAATTCAAATTCTGAATTGAAATTTGTTTTGAAATTTGAAATTTGATATAGAAGGTAAATCCTCCTGAAACTACATAGTATCGTAAGTTTGAAATAATATACAGCTGGATCATACACAATACAATACACTTTATTGCACACCAAAAATAAAGGGATTTCTTTAATTTAATTGAAATAGAAATATGCATTATTAATAGATGAACCAAACCAACAAAGTATGTCTCATTTGCGTCATAGCTTTGCAGTTTCTTCCTCAGACAATCAGCTGAATACTGTTTTATTTGCATAACAATACAATGACCTACTGTATACCATAAAACGTTATCAATGAAAATATTTACCAGGCAAATAAATGACAGCCGTTAGAAATGTGACGATGATAAGAGAGAGAGCTGAAGCCCAATATTGTGTGCCCCTGAGGTATATCTCTACAGGAACTCCTAGGAGGGTAATGCTTGTCAAGTGGCTGTAAAATATAAAACCAAATCAATAAATATTATATTATGTTTTTGATAATATTACCGTACCTACCAAGTTTTTACAATAACATACTATCACAAAAACAAAAGGTATGACCATTGATTTATTAAAAACGAAGATGAGGCACTGGTTGCTCGAAAGTGGCAGCCTCAAATTGTGTAAAATTGTGTTCTCCCACATCAGTCACCGTCTGATCGGCGGCACGGGCGGTCGTGATTCGCATGAAATATTGTTGTCTCAGTCTCACTTCGGTCCTAGATACGTCTTTCCGTCTTTGTTCTTCTTTG
This sequence comes from Eupithecia tripunctaria, assembly GCA_955876795.1. Taxonomy (NCBI): domain Eukaryota; kingdom Metazoa; phylum Arthropoda; class Insecta; order Lepidoptera; family Geometridae; genus Eupithecia; species Eupithecia tripunctaria. The sequence continues at coordinate 9,370,777 of OY041614.1, forward strand.
TATTCCACAGAACTGGAAATATAACTGTGAGCGTATGTGTTTGCGTGTAGTTGTAACACACGCCAATTTTTGAGTAGGTAGGTACATAAAGACTATCGATGAATTCAATTTGAGTTAGTAGTTCTTTCAGTCGGTACATTGGGAAATTACTAAGAAATATTAAAATCTCGAAGATGCAGCGACGTGTAATTCATTAGTTAGCAATGTCTACAGCCGTTAGCTGTGGAAATTAGTTACTAATGAATTACACTGCCCCGCTTGAATAAGGGTGGTTTTGCCAGAATCACCAGGTTTGGCAGGGCGGGTTAGTGGGTGTAATGACGGTGTTTAAAATTCAAAAGGAAGCTGCTGCCCGTCTTTGTCTTGGTCCCGTGCGACATTCACGGAATGAGTTGGAATCCTTAGTTTCTTATCGACTACGTTGAAATTGCAACGAATAGTAGAGATATAAGAGTTAGTTACTTACCTTGCAATCAATGAAAGCGTTATTGAAATAACCGACATATTTTTACCGGCAAATAAGAAATCCGCCACTGTACTATTATATCTCCAGTTCACAACATTATAGTAAAGAATAATCCCTATAATAACACATAGCACTATACCAAACAAACAATATTCTGCAATATTGAAGTATATTGGAGACACAGTCATTGTTATATTTCTCATTTTAGTATAATTGTTGAGCGTTCACCGCAGATATCAAGTTGCGAATAGTTGGTTCTCGGTATCAGTGATGTAAACACTGAAGATATAACAGATAAAAATGGATTTCAATTCAATCTTCAGCAAATACTCGTAAATGAGCTACAACTGTTTGATTATCATTATGTTTGCATAGTAGGTAGGTAAGTGGAAGTTTTTTGAGACGGTGCTTCAGACAAGAATATCAATAAGAACATAGAATCTGTCATATGGCACATTAGTTATAGATAAACAGTTCGATACCTATCATAATTCATAGTACGCTGGTTAAATGCTAAAGTACCACAAATCAAAAACCGTGAAAATCGTTTTTATTGCAAAAATGAGATTTAAAGTAGTCATTTTATAGTATGAGAAAAAGACACTTTTCATTTTCGCATTAAAAACGACCAAAAAACAGTTGTGGCAGTTTAGCATTAATACACTTTGGCGCCAAATTTCATAGCCAAGCAGCCATTTTGTGATTTGTGTTTGAGTGGTCTGCGAGAACACACGTAAGTTAACTTAAATTTATATTCAAAAGAACCATATGTCGGAATGTGGTCCTTTTGCATATAAATCAAAGTCAATATACAATTATAATTTTTTGTGCAAAGGTAACACATTCCGAAATGTGGTACCTTAGCACGAGAAATTTTACTGTTATTACATTGTGTGTATGTTTTAAAGTGTTATTTTTTGGAAATGCGTTTGTTTTGCACATAATTTTTACGGGAACTTAATCATTTGCCTAGCGCCTAAACGTCACCTATGATAAATTTATAGAACCAAACAGGAAGAAATTTAAAGCTAGACGGAATTATAATAGCGCACAGCAACATTCATGAGCTGCCAAGAAGCTCTAGCGTTGATATGCAATCAACAGTGTTGATGCGGTTTATCCATCCAGCGTTGATACGCAGCCACCCAGCGTCAATATCTTACGAACACGAAGATACCAGAGCAGTGTCTACGTTGAAGAAGAGGCAACCAAAGTCTGGGTCTGAGAAGCAGTAATAGTAAAGAAATTGTATGCCCAAAAACTCGAAAGTTCCTCGAGCAAAGACAGAGGGTATCATCAAGCTGATCCGAAAGAATGTAATACCAAAATACTACGAAGCATTTTATGATATCCTTTATGGATTACTTTAATGTAGGTATCCAAGATACAGACTGAATTTTCAACATTTAGAATGTCTTAAATAATGCATTCTTAATTCTTAATTCTTTATTGCACAAACAAAACATTATGGTAAAACATTTAAAAGAAAAATAATGGCAAAGGCGAGCTTAACCCTAATAAGAGTTCTCTTCCAGCAAACCTTATTGGGAGAGAGAGACAAAGATATAAAAGATATAAAAGTGGGTACATGTGCTTAAACAGATAAGATTTAATTTTAATATACATATTAATAATACTACTATATATAAATATATATAATGAAATATACAATACATAAAATACTATAACCTAACTTTGTTATATATACATACATACATATATATTGAATAAATAAATATAAAGATACAGAAACAAAATCATAAAGATAGGTAATGCATCTGTGTTAATTTTAGGTAATTAGTAGTCAAAATGTTGGTCTCGTCTTATATTAAGTTCGAGTCAGGTTAAAAGTGTGTTGATGGTATTTTGAAGTATTTATTTTGGTAGAAATATCTATTTTTTTTATTTGTTCTTGTTTTTTATTGATCGAAAAATGTTTTTGTGAGAATTTTTAACTTTTGAGACTGTTTAACATTTCTATTTGATATTTTATGTAGTGTTTTCATAGACTTAATAATAAATAGTGCGAATTAGATTTAAACTACTAAGTAAAAAACTAAAAACTGCATTTTTTATGAAATGTGGTCTTTTATTGATATTTTTTATTAACATAAACATAAATTTTTATATGCTAAAGTCACTTATTTAGTTTTATAAGACTGTGGGTTAATGTTATGGAAAAACTAAAAATGCATTAAAATTCTAATTAAAATTACGCGTCGATTGATAGGTAACACATAGATATTAAAAGAAAGACTTGCACGGAAATAAAAAAAACCAATTTGAAAACTTTGAATGACTCTCCTGAAAAAAAGTGTTATTTTGGAATGTGGTACTTTAGCATTTAACCAGCGAGTAGTTGCAGTCCCACTATAAATGTGCTAAGATGCCGCCTAAGATATTGTATTGATCAAGATCAAAGTAAAATCTATACCTACGGTCGAACGTCTTCTCTTTCTGTGTCCATTCTGGTCGCCGAATTGCATTTCCGATAGGTTAGGTTAGGTCTCTTTCCGGGGCACAATGTTTATAAATGTTGTGTAGCAACGTACATACCTACCCACTTGCAACATCACAGTTAAAGTTGAAGGAGGCGCCATCTACAATTCTGGTACCCAACTTTTTAGACAGTAAACGTGACTCAACTCAGCACTCGACCCGACGCGATGCCCCGTGGTGTGAGTGGAGGTTGGGTTGGATTCTCCCTCGTTCGAGCAAACTTACCAACTTGTAAGGTAACCACTAGTAAGTTCAGTCGGAAATCAAAAGATGGCGCTTATATACAAAAAACATTAATAGTGTTTCCCAGAAATGAAGATGAGTAGGTAATGTAGGTAAGATAAATAATAAAAAAAGATAGTTTAACGTCTTTTGAGAATATGTATGTTTGACTACTTTACAATAAAAACTTACTAAGTATACCTTCCTAGAATTGACCTGAAAATAATAAAGGAAATAAGACCTCTTGTCATGAAAATACGTACAGGGTGGTGTAAATTATTATGGATGGTGGGTCGCTTACATTAGAATATTACTCACACCTGCCCCAACGGGTCGGTAAATACAGTTTTGCCTAGTTTTATGGATCAGGTTACTTTGTATGTTGATTTGGAGATGGTTAGGGAAAAGAACCATTAATCCTTATCACTTTTAGATGGGTTGTGTACTTATTTACGTATCTACTTATTTTGTAGCTATTTCTCCTTAATAATTTCATTTACTTACGGCCCGCGCGGGCATTTGATGAGTCATCCTTTCTGCAAATCAGCAACGGCACTTGATCAGATCAAAATTTGTTTACTTATAAGATTATAAATTTTTGATAGGTCTACCTATAGGTACCTATAGTTTAAGTGATATCTACTAAGGGTGGAAATTTGTACAGAAGAAGACGACGACAATGGTTATCATATGCGGTCTGGTCAGAAGCTGGTCAGAAGAGTTAACATGAAATAAATGGATTTAGAAATGGAGTGACCAAGAGTTAGAATAAACAACAAACTTTGAAATAAGCAAGTGTCAAGACAGTGACTACCTATAATAATCGTATCATCAAAAATACCTTCAAGAAACCTATAAACACCAACATTCCTGGACTACTTCGAATGGTACCGGAATGTAATAGCCCGATAAATTCTCACATACCTACATGCGAATACACAAATCATCTAATACACAATATCGCAAATATTTTTTGTCCAGAACATTGGGGGACACAGTGCCCGCAAAAATTTAACGGATGAAAGGCTAGTTCACTTTAAACAAACCTCTTGCCAGTTTATAAATCGAACTCTACGTTTAATATCAACATCACTCATCACATCAATCACTATTCATCAGAGATCATTAGCATCGGTAACTATAATTTCAATTATTTCGATGTTGCATGATGCAAACTCAATGGTAGTCTAGTTATAGTTTTTTTTTTATCAAAGTGAGCTAGCTTTAAAGTATGTCTTAACTTGCCGTGAGTCTCAACCGGGAAATTGCAAGACAAGGATGCAAACCCAATTTTCCAAGTAGACCGAACAAGATGGCGATATAGAAAAATTAAATTATGTTTCCCAATGGTGTCAGCCAGTTATTAAGTGGCCAGACGCCATTTTGAATTATTACCTTGAGTTTTTTATCACTACGCCGTAGGTTTTCCCTGTGTGAAAATTCGTTTTTATTTGTAATAGTTGAATGAGTTGGGGCAATGAATGGATTTATTGTTGATAGAACACAACAAAAGAAATAACTTCAGAAATCCATCTAATATTTTTACCTCCGCAATCTCTGAAAATGATGACGCTAACAGGACTTCAAAAAAGATTAACTCAAATTAAAACTAAACATTTTTGTAAACTCGTTTTCAGATATTTTTCTTAACGCCTCCCAGGCAAAATGATGTTGAAAATGTTATGGCCGGTTTGCAATTTCAAATTCCTCCACCAAAGAGTGCAATCATGCGACCACGGCTTTGTTCTCGCCCCTTCCGCACATCCTTGCTCTTTATAATTTCCCACTGTGCCTGCTTTAGGTTCTTTGGTCTTGAAAAAATACGCAAGCGACAAAGTTTCCTTACACCTTACCGACCATGACCATTACCTGCATTTGGTTTTACACATAGCTAAAATATAAAATTGGTGTTTTGAGTTTGTTTAATTATAGTTATAGACATGATGTCTATGACAATCGTAATCATAATTATCGAAGACATATGACTTTGTTTAGATGATGATTATTTATTTTCCATATTATAATTCAGTATTATTTATATTCTTGAATGTCCTGCATAATTTTATTGTATGGTACAGTAAAGCAGTTTATAGATAAACAAGAGCAAAACGTTAGTATGTCGAGATTATAGCCTTCGAAAATACCAAGCCAAAATAAAACGCAAATTCTCATAATATTACTTACGAAAGATAAAACAAAGATCATCCAATGTGAAGATATCATCAGAATAGTCAGAAAGCGTGTTTGTATGCCACGCCAGCAATGGCAGTTTAATCAAACGTTTAGGGTTGAAGCTTAAAATAATCTCGGTGGAGTAACAGTGAGCCCCGGGCGTATGATAAACCGGCGATAACCGGATATGGGGACGAATGAATTGCTCGCTTCCAGCCACGTTTTTTGCGTGCTTTTGTAGTTCTTGGGAGAGTATTCTCAAGGCATACTTTAGTACCTATGCCACATAAAGGGGCTGAGATTGAGAAGGACACATTATAGACACTGGAAGATTCACGACATAATAGGTCCGAAAAGAAGAACATTGTATTTTTTAGGTATTCATTGCTTCATTCAAATAAGCAAGGATCAACCAAGAATCTTCATTAATGTCAGATTCCAATGTGGTTCACAATATGACAATATCAAAAATACTAGGGAATCTTGTTCTTAGCTGAAGTTATCCGATATCAAAGTTATTGCAGATTTGTATCATCATCGTCCTATGTTATGGCGCTCATTAGGGGATGCCTGCCTATACCTAACCATTGCTGGACAGCCTCCCCTAATGAGCGTCATAGCGTCATCTTCAGCTTGCCCCATACAGATTTGTATGTTGTTGATGATTTTCAATAATCAGACTAGCAGCTGTAGTTTCAGAACCTTAGAATTCGCTTGTATCGCAATCGCAAGGTCACTAAAATCTCAGGCGGTCCAAGAATAAGCCCCGTCTTCGCTCATTTAACGGGGACACGTTATAGGGGGATGCTTTCTCCTTTGGTTTAACGCTATGCTATTTTCCTTTGTGAGGATCATTAACATAAATTTTACGCTCTCCCAAATAATCTTGGACAGCTGCCCGGCCCTCTTATTAGGTCCTTTCTAGAATTTACTGGATATTATTACAAATCCCGCTAGGAAGTCGTGAAATATCTTCAAAGTGGCCATCTACGTGAAGATTATGATTTGTTTTGATAGGCTTATCTCCTGATTATGACAATGTGAGAAATCTTACTAATGACAGATCTCAGTGCGGTAGTAAGGTTGCGATGTTGATAAAAATATTCCTACGTATCCTAGTAGGTAACTTCAAAGAAACATTTCTCCTTATATCATCTCAAGACCAGAGAACATTCGCAAACAAATTCGATCACCTACAAACCTACATAATTCAGCTATTCCGCATATCCGTTGAATTAGGCGCACGACGTCTACCACACGCCTTACGGGTGCGAATAGAAAAATGGTCTTACCACACGACACTGGAATATATTATGTAATCGCACTCCAGTTTCACTAGTTCGTAGAGGTGCCGAATCAGGGATTGAAACTACACAAAAGTTTCATAAAATGAGATCTCTTGTTACGAATTTTGTGAGATCGACAACAACGTATTACACATTTACACTGTGGTGACACAGTTTAGCTAGCAGTACGCGGCGCAAACGCGTTTCGCTTATTCAGCTTTTTCTGTAGCTAAGCCGCGTCTCGCCAGTCATTCCACCCAGCTCTAATAGAGAACACCTACCCTAGTTAAAGATTGCAGTTTATATTAAAGTCACTTCGTAGAGCCCCCTTTGAGTAGTCATATCCTAATTAAAGATTAAAGATACGCATTCTATTGTAATTTCATGTACGAGCAGTGTTGCCATAATATGGCACGAAAATACGGAATGTATGTCTTATCCATATTATGGATAAGACATACATTCCGTATTTTCGTTCAAAAAGTCCGTACAAAATCCGTATCACAATTCTGAGTGAAATTCCGTATGAATTCCGTATAAAAAATTAAACAACTAATAATTACTTATAAGAATCTTATTTAAACATATCTTTATTTATCATCTTTAACATATTAACCCTTTACGGCGCAAGAAAGTGTTTTTAAATTTTGTTATTAAAAATAGGTTAAGAAGAGCTATTTATTAATAGGAAAAATAATGAAAAAAATCGTATATAACAAAAAGTATATATTTTTGAAGAAAAACCAGGCGATGCAGATCTGCATCATGGTGTTAAAACATACAAAATTATAAATTATGGAAGGACCGGAAACAGTTGTTATTTCTATTGAGTCATAAGGCTACGGCACACTTTTCACATTCTGTTTGGGCTGTTCCAGTACATTTTGGATATTTCCACCGAAGCCCTTTGTCAGTCCAAACAGGCCAGTGCCCCAACTGATCCAATCTTTTTATCCTGGATGAGTGCTTCCACCTCACGCTAGTGCGCTTCAGCCGGTTCTTCTTTTTATATTTGACTAAAATTTCAGCAATTTCTAGTAGAAAATCAGCAGAATTTAGCAGCTTGCCTGTGCACTCGGTGTTAGCAATTATTCCCCAATATAATAGCCAAGAATTAGACATGGCCATGTCCAGAAAATGATAAAAGAACCAACGTTTGCTGCGAAGTCTAATTTTATAATGTATCTGATATCTACATCTCCCATGATATCTACATCTCCCATGTGACGATTATATTCTGTCACACACAATAAAAGGCCGTTCCTCATTGATGTGTTTCTTCTGTGACTTGTTGAATCTACTTACGATAGATGTGGGAGTTTCACCAGCAAAGTTGGACAGCAGGTTCACAATTTTACTATCTCCAGGCCACCACTGATACGTCGATACCGTTATATCTTGCAACCTGCTCGACTGACGTGCCTCTAGGTGCGTCTGCAATTCTAGTGTTTCATTTGGTAACTTGGACCCTACAACCTCACCTGGTCTTCATTCATTCAGCTCTAAGTTTTTAGTTTTTCATATGGTACTTATTTGGTTTAGGAGCATGTGTGCTTAGTGATGTGATTTCGGAGCTGGCTGTTCCAGTACCCAGTAGGGTACTGGAACATAACAAGATATTACTGTCCTGATCTTCTGGGTCGGGTACTTCAGGCTCTTCACCAGAGTCTTGACATAAAGTCTGATTATTCAGTTCTAATACGTACAATGGATCAGCTACATCATCGTCGTCTGAAAAGTCTCAACCATCCTACCTATCATGCCATTGGTCTAGAATGTTTTCCAATTCGTCGGCCGACAAATTTTGAAGCCTGAAAACCTGAAAAGTAGAAACCTCGAACTCATGTTGAGCCTGAAATGAGAGAAAATTCGTAAAAGAAAAAAACAAAAAAATAATACTCGTTTAGCGCAATGATGCATTACTGCATCAAAACAAAATTCAAAACTATCTCTGTAAAAACAAGATAAAACATTTGAATTACATGTTATTAGCGAAAATCAATACCTTACCGTTACTTCATAGCAATTTCACGTCGATATTTGAAGTATAACTATTTAAAAACAGCAACGAAAGTCGCGCGCTAACAACACACACCGGTTCTGGCCTATTCGAAACTTTGAGTAGTCAGAAATTACAAAACGCGCCATCTATCAAAAATTTGGGAACATAATTCGATAGAATGGTTTGCTGCAGATATGCGTTGCTGCGTTAAAAGGTATAATAATCGTTTCTTTGAAGGATTTTGCTAGTTCGAATGGTATGATGCAGATCTGCTATTCAGCGCCGTAAAGGGTTAACATCGATATTTAAATCAAAACAGGGTGATTTACCTAAAAGTTGCTTGGTATGTAACAAACCTGTTATTGTATCTGTGTTACAAACCTATGGTTTATCCATTTTGAAAGAAGCATGTTAGTAAACAAAATACGAAACAAATAACAAAATCTCACTTGCTTGGCGTCGAGTTTCAGATATAATTGTAAGCAATTTTTATTGAAGGGAGGATCTAAAATCTACAAGTAATGTAAATAACGTACAAAAAGACGCGCCAACAAAGTGAATTTAGGTTAAGTATGGGCGATTTGTTTACGTTGATGCTCCATTCAAAATGGATACGATATAGTTTTTAAAAGTTTTACGGCGGAGAAAATTCGCTCTACCGCCGCACTCGAGGTAGGCAAACTAATCAACGCTGGCTGAGTTGAATACATAGGTAACCTCTCCGAGCGCAGCGGCGCGGCGATGGGGCAGTGGCTTTATGTTGCTATGATATTGTGCTGCTTTACACTTTTTACAGGGGCAACTAATTATTATAACATGTAAAATACTTCTTATTTACGTTACGTTAGTTTTGATTAGGCACAATGCACACTTTTGCAAAGGTTTTGCTAACCAAGTTTTAGGTTGAAAGCTATCCGCTTTCAACCCAAAACTTGGTCAAACAAATTATCAAATTATCGCTAGCAGCTCTATTTTTGTGTCATATCGCATTTCAATACCTTTCTTACTAAAGCTTTAGAACGGATATCGGTGGCGTAGTTCCTTTACAAAAGCAATAGATGTCGTGGTTGAAAATACATACATTTGACGGTGTGGCGCCAACGGCAATATTTCTTAGTAGAGTACTTGCGAGACTTTAAATAAATATGATAGTTATGGTTTAAATAATGAAAACATCATCTAAATGTGCTCTTCTTCGACTGCATCTGCCTTAGAAGAGTCTGTGTAAAGTTGAATCTGCCTGTAGCATAAATCCGTTTATAAATCCGTACATCTAAATCATCCGTATTGGGCTTCCAAAATCCGTACAAATACGGACAAATCCGTATATATGGCAACGCTGTGTACGAGTGTTGTATGTTATCAATAGACCAGTTAAAAATAATAACTCCTTTCAGATCCCTTTCCTGCCATCGAGAGAAGCCCTATGGAGGAGCCGGTCAGCAGCGTATGAAGAAATGGCAGCGCATGGCCGGGTAGTGGTTAACCCGCGGTCCAGCCATTTACGCAACGAGGTCTAGCGGCAGATGTCAAAGAAGATTTTCGGAGCCAGCTATATCTGAGGTATACTCAATCCCGTAGAAAATGGTGTTTATACCTGCAGATTCACTCAAGCAGTGTTGGTTTTGGAGATATGGCTCATTCCCACTGCGAGTGACTGGCATGTGATTTTCCTGCGCTATATGGAGACCAAGACGGAAAATGACGGCGATTTTGAGAAGGTGCTGGATGTGCAGGACTGGTCGAAGCTTAGTATTGGTGTGCGTGCTTAAAGTTTTTCAAAAATTAAATTCAGTGATCAATTTTTTTTAGAGTCAGTGCTAGTTCTTAGAATTTATCGCACAAGTAGAGTACCTAACGGAAACACGGTAAGGTAACGTGAGACCTCACTCCCACATTGTAATGTAGCGAGCTATTTGCAGCGTTAGTGAATTTGCAATTGTGTTGTTTGAGATTATAATTATGTACTCTACCTGCGCAGTTTGAATATTAAATTTGATGTTATTTTATAATGATGATTGATTATATTTTTTTTATTGTTGAAAAATTAATGAATAGTAATTTTTGGTAGATTTTTGTATAATTTGTTAAAGTTAAAGTTTAAATTTAAAGCAAATATTTTTTGTTTGATGAAGTTACGACTACAGTATTTTTTTTGATAAAGTATCTATGTTTAAAAATATAAGGATGAAATATGTTTTGTGGACAGTAAATTTATATGATGTTGAAAATGCGTGTAAAAAAATTTTGTTTATGCCAACAGTATTGTATTATGTAAAGAAATGTATTGATAAATTTTTCATTTGTTTAAAGTGATAATGATATTATTTTTAAAGTAATAAAAAAAGCAGTTTATTGTTTATCACAAAATTATTGACAGTTTAATTTTCATTGTTTACTCTTAATAATTTTATTAGAAGATTAATGTTTGCATGTATTTTAAAGATGTAAAAAACTAAAATGTAATTTTATAGCCTGACTGTACTTTTCATGTTCATTCGAATAAACTTTGATTGTATTGCTTGAATCTACTTAGGAATGCGACTTCGTAACATGATCGCATTGTTGATGTCAGCTAATTTGTTTATGAAGACATGAACTTGTGTAACTTTTAAGACATTTTAGATTGTAAAGTTTTAAATTGGATTATAGGGATTAAAATTTTGTTTTGTAAAAAATTAAAAAAAAGGGGAGGATTGATGTGGTGACACAGTTTAGCTAGCAGTACGCGGCGCAAACGCGTTTTGCTTATTCAGCTTTTTCTGTAGCTAAGCCGCGTCTCGCCAGTCATTCCACCCAGCTCTAATAGAGAACACCTACCCTAGTTAAAGATTGCAGTTTATATTAAAGTCACTTCGTAGAGCCCCCTTTGAGTAGTCATATCCTAATTAAGGATTAAAGATACGCATTCTATTGTAATTTCATGTACGAGTGTTGTATGTTATCAATAGACTCAGTTTAAATTAATAACTCTTTTATTCCAACCAACCCACAATAGGTAAAGTAAAGACTAAAGTAAATATAACACAAAAACACTAATAAGTTTGTTGCTGCCCCGATGGCGGCGTTAATACACAAACATACATTCTAACGGCCATACATAGAATCACCTCCTATATTCGAACCGACGCGCCAAGCTACTCAGTGTAGCTGAGGCTGTAAAAGCTGGTATAGGGCTAATTACAAATACTCGCAAGAACTGGAATTCTGAAACGCAACAACGTATCAAGTGCGACTTTAATACTACCAATACTACTTCTAGCACAGCTATTCTACGATAAAACCTATACCTAAATGCTAAAATTATACACCAATAATTAAGGTCAGTCTGCAAGAGAATTATTTAGATTCATTTATGGATTTGTAAATGTGATTTTGTTAGTGGTACTAAAGTCTTAGGTGCTATGAGTTTCAAACATGTACTCCGTTGGGGCTTTACAAATTTTCTTAATACTGGTTACATCTACCTTTATCAATAAGTTTCCTTAGTAATAGCTTACTTTATTAAGTTGTTTCAAAAAGACATTTAAATCGCGTATATTTTTCAGCAGATTCAAAATAGCTCAGGTTTACGTTAAATGTCGTTCTAAAGTCCAGCCCTGCATGAAAATAAATGTGTTGGTTTTATACCGCCTTATGTCGAACACTGATAAATAGAACTCCCTAATATTTTGTTCTGAAAATCGCTAAATAAATTCAATTTGGGATGGGTCGGGTAGTGTTAAGTTTCAATAGGCTTATGAGAGGTGTACGTGGGTAAATTCTGGAATAGGTTTTTTGAGGTGAAATGGCGAGGTCATTCCTAAATTGGCCATTGATTTCCGATATCTTAACAATGAAGGTTAGGATATCGTCCCAAGTTGCCGCCTGCTTGTCCATCGTCAGGATTTAGAAAACCCCCTAACTTTTAACAATAGACAGACTTGACAGACAATAGACTTTTAATAATAGAGTCATAGGTGACTTTTTCCATTCCCATTACAGAACCTAACAAAAACACCACCCACTAGCCGCGCCGCTTCACCTTTTAACGTCAAAAGCGTGAGAAGAAATGGGTAAACAAATCCTCCTATTTCCATCACATTTATTCGCGCCTGTGACGTCACCTTCCCCCTAGAGGCGTGTGTAATTTTGTCGATAGTCACACCTACGGCATAGACAAAATACGAAGTGGCAGTGTTGGTAAAGCATGCATTGTCATCGTGTTGGTTGAATATGATTTATAATAATACCCTGGTGATAGTGGCGCTCTAATAAATACTTTGATAAAGACAGATAGATAATAGTACTACATGATGTCTAGATGGTGCAAGAAAAATAAATTATTATTAGCACTAATGATTTAGTTAGAAAATTTAGAAGTCTATATATTTTTTAATGTTAAACTGTTTTGCAATTTTATTTAATGTTCACCATAGTACAAGTTTTTCATTACTCATACTCTGAAAGTAGGTCGGAAGTTGCCTGCGCAGCGGGATGAAAGTTATACTTAACAAGTATAATTTTCATCCCGCTGCGCAAAAGTAATGACAAGTACAAAACAAAAGACAGTTGTCACCTCACTTTTCTTTTGAGCCATGCATTCTACCTTTCTATACAGCCACTCAACTTCAACTTCTTGTGAGATGGCTTTTGCGTCTGGTTGGACGCAGTTCATACAGCCATTCAATAATAAAAGTAAATTATTATATGGTAAAATACCATATCATAATTTACTTTCAACTATTTCTTTAAAATAACATAGATTTCGGCAAAATACCATTTTTTAAATGATAAAAATTCATGGTAGAATAGTTCTCGGTATTCTACCATGTCTATTCAACCATGGTAGAATAGCGAAAGTTACCATGGCTATATTCTGCCATCGCTCGCTGAGAAAATAGTGAAATCGTTAGAGGAAAACGTTCTGTTAATATATTTTAACGAATTCCTAAAGTTCAAGGTTTGTAAGTACCTTTAACATTATGGAGCGAGATATGTATTCTATGTTAAAGACAACACACAATGTACATTTAAAGGATTTCGAGAAACTAACATCGTTTCTCAAAAGGCGAAATGATGGATTTAACCAAAAAAATACAAGGTTTTCACTTCTCAACAGGTACCTGGAAAAACCTTTCACTATCTATAACTATTAATTGCTCTAATTTTACCATAGACTTTAAATAAATATCTCACCTAAGTTGTTGATTTATGTGTACTACTTTTCTTTAGCTCATTCATATTTTTATTTTTACTTTCCTTGTATTCGTAATGAAAAGCACAGTGTTTACCTCGGGTAAAAGTAACATTTAGTCCCTCGAACTATTAGCGCCCTCGCTACGCTCGGGTGCCAAACCCCGTCTCGGGACTAAATAAGTTACTTTCATCCCTTGGGTAAAATGTACTATTCCCAGTTTTCTCCGGAAGGTTGAGTCTATTTTGCGTTAGTAGCGAGACTTTCATTTTACTATGGAATTTGTGCAGTTCCATGTCCACACGATACTGTACCAAATTGTATAGAAAAAGGAGACGTCACGATCGTCTCTACTTACGTCAATTGACTCAACCTTAAGGTTGATTGACTTTATTTTCAGAATTTTGACAGAAAAATGCCATAAGAATTACCTTTCAATTGCGTAGAAGAGACACCACACCATCGAAACCTACATGAGCCAATTTCTCCATAATATCATTAGCATCTACTCTACTTGGGACCAAATAAAATAGAAAAGGTAAAGTGATACGTCACAGGTATTACTATCTCGTGAGTAAATTGAAGTTCGTATTCCCGCATGTAGATATCCTCTTAGGTTGAAAGACTATTGAATTTACTATAGAGTGTTTCTAGGATAGTTTCTGACATGTGCTTATTGAAAAGGACTCTTTATTCAGTGCTACCCATGTGGCATTGTCTAGCTATAAATATGAAGAACGATGATTAATTTGGGTTACTAGCATGTTTAACGTGGGTAGATGAGAGAAAATAATCACCACAATCTCCCCTCTCTAACCCTTAATGTTGCCAATTAGGGTTTTCTAGAAAGAATCTTACAGAGATGTATAAAGGTTGGTTCTACTTTGTTATCGAAATAGGTTGCCTACCCATTTTGATAATACTTATAATTATGATTACGATGTTTATAATTATGATGGAAGACAGTATTCTGAATCTTGCACAAATATAGCTCTAGCATATCTAAATCCCGCCTTAAACCATTGAAATACCAAAGCTCTGAAGCAAGCCGTACTTATCCCTTGCTTCAGCGATGTGATCCTACGCGTTGGTGTGGGCAGGATGGTCCATGATTTATGTATCGGAATGTAAAGAGGCGTCTGTGGAAATAAAATTTCACTACTACTTCGATACAATCAAGGTTTGGTTTAAATAATAGAAAAGTGTGACTAAATACTGAAGTCATTTACAACGAGATATATAATCATGAATTGAATTTTGAGCTTTCTAATATTTCGGCACAGATGATTTTAGAGTTATTAACCATGATCCATAAAAACTGACTTTAATATGAATATAAGCGGGAAGAAGTTCTATGGTGTACTCAATGTCCTAACTACTGTTAAAGCACCTCTCTAGTACTAGTCTAGTTAGGTAGGACCTAGACCTACTTTAGTACATAACCTGAAGAGGAAATATAGATACTTTTTAATATTTTTAATTGTCAACACCTTCGTTTGACCGCAATCTCATGTGATGGAAAGTGACGATGTGGTCGACAATGTGACAAGAACGTCTAGAAGACCTCGTCTTGAAGAGACCCAGGTTATAATTGATCGAAAAAACAGCAGCTGGGAGCGTGTTGCAAACACTACCTACCATCTTTAGGTCAGGCCCCCATATTAAATTTGAAAGTGGAGGTTGGAAAAGGAAAATCTCAAAAAGAATGTTTTGAATAACAAAAAATCGACAGCATCTTATTATAAATCCGCTTTTTGGGTTGTTACCATTTACAACCTTGAAACATGTACTTACATACCTACCTAGTAAACAACCTTCCCATATACATGCATAAACAGAGCAGTCGTTCATGTTTACGTATGCAAATATCTTAGCCCAACCACTGAAGCAATATTTCATACGAAGGAATCCTCGAAATTTTCATCCAATTCCAACATGGAAACTATCATCGCGCTGTAGGCCACACATACGAGTATCTCGCGACGAATTTTCTAATCGCGTCCGCTTGGGATGGGAAAACATCATATTTCACCGGAGGCTAGGGGTGGGGTGGCACAGGGTTGTATTTATGGATAAATCGGGGGCATTATGTGCCCTAAAACTTATAAATAATTGTTGGATACATCTTTTCAGATTTGTTACTCAGCTTCGACGAGTACATAAAACGAGGTAAATACCTCTTGACTTAAATAATTGCTTAGCGACCCAAGGTTGGTTTCAATTTTTGAAATAAGAATTCATAATTTCCTTTTGTCCCTTTTCGTTTCCCGCCAGTTGCAAAGTTCATTAAATATATTTTTACCTTAAAAGTAGGTACTTCAAATGGGATACGGTGCTATTACAATCTGTCATTGTTTTAGCGCATGTTTTGATTGGTGACCATAACCCAATGCTGCTGATATATTGAATCTAAAAATAGTTCCAATGTATCTGGAGTATACCATTTTTATTACAAACTAGCAGAGCCTCACGGTTTCGCCCGCGTAGTTCCCGTTCGCGTGGGAATTCCGGGATCAAATATTGCCTATGTCACTCACTGAAACGTAAGCTTTTTAATGATGAAATCATTTTATAAATCGGTAACAAACAAACAATAAAATCTTTCCTCGTTTTAATATTGGCATAGATAGTCTACAGCTAACTACAAGATTCTTCTCACGGTAGAGTCCCTTACTGCTTTGACCCTGTAATACCTCATCCTGAAGTCGACCCTGTAACCGGGGGGTCCAAGGGGTCGTGGGGTCGGAGATGAGTTTTTTACGCATTATTGCTACACACGGCACAAAATTGAACCCCCAGTCTTGTAGGTACTAATAAATTCTAATTTCGATTATTTGTGACCGTATCTCGCACCGTTTGATTTAGTTCTAAGAAAACAATTTTGTTATTGTCCGAAAATGTGATATTCTTTGTTAAATTCATTTTTGTTGGTAGAAATGTAGGGTTAACAGTTTGTATCATGTATTAACAGACAGTTAATAAATTGTTATTATAATAATATGGGTAGCTAACACACTTTGAGAAAGATATAGAGCCAAACGAAATAGGTAGTAGATATTTAGATTTTATAAAGTTCTTACTTGCCTATCGTGTTTAATAAAAATGCACCGTTCTCGGAAGGAACGCTTACTAGAGAAAATATTAACAAACAAATTGAAAATAGTCTAGGGCTGAAAGATAGCTGCGTTTCTAATACCCAACTTCATTTCACAGGCACGACCCGCTGATCGAACGAAAACATTGTCGTGGGTCTTATAACAAGGAGGTAGATTCATGGAACTACTGGAAACCCTGTTCTTAGGTTAAAATTGAGCTCAGCTTTAGACGGACTGCAAGCTGCCAATGGCTCAACAGTTGAGCCTACTGCCTTGATTACCAAAATGCGGGGCGTGCAGTGGCGCGGCCCGCACAGAATTCAAACATATGGCGTTGGTAGAGTGTGTTTACGGAGAAGCGATTTTACACGCGTTTGTTTAATTTGACACGTCGTACCCGGCACGCACCACCACTCTTCACCTATCTATATATATGACAACCTCTGTGGCGCGGTGGGCGAAGGTCTGCCTGCGACGCAGGAGGTTGCGGGTTCGATTCCCGCCTCGGGACAAATGTGTGTACGATCTGCAGACATTTTTTTCAGGGCATTCTGGATGTTTTTCTATGTATAATAAAAAAATACTATTTATGTAGCGTATTGTATTATGTATATCAGTTATCTAGTACCCATAACACAAGCTCTGCTTAGCTTGGGGCTAGATAATGCTGTGTGAATTGTCAAGGTTTTTTTTTTTTAAACATCACCGTACGCGTGCGATGAAAAAGCCACTGCACAGCGCGCCGCTGACTGCCGCCGACTCGACGACGCCTTGCGCGCCGCTATACGCGCCGCATCTCCATAAACAAGGCCGTAGTGCAGGCAACTCGCTGTCCGTGTATTTGAAACGAGAGTCGGTGTATATGAGCGGTAACAGAGGTGAACTCTTTTGCAGAGAAGACTTTCTATACCTACGACGAATTCTTAAATTCTGATTGCTAATTAATTAATTATTGACGTATTATGTGAAAAATTATAAATAAAATGTTTATCTGTTTCTCTATATTGAAAATAATTTATATAAAATAAGTTTTTATAAAATACAAGGTAGAAAGTTTGAAGCTCATAATTTCAAAATGAATTTCCAGAATATGAAATAGGAATATTGATCCTGAAAACTACGTAAAAATATTTAAGTTTTTTTTATGATTTATCCTGAAACGCTGAGAAATACAATGGTACCATCGTTCTGTTAAACATTATTGAAAGTAATGGTAATTTTTTCAAAGCGTGCGTCATGTTTTTTTGTTTTTACATAAAATTAATTGCGCTGACGTCATAAATCCATTAAGTCAGTTTAGTTTAGGAAAAACAAAAAGGGATCGCACACTTCTAGAGATTTTATAACTTCCTTTATATCATCCAGACATGAGGTGTATTTTTATTAATAAAGCGTTTATACCGAACGCTCATATCAAAACTTCTAAGCTACTTTGCTGAAAGGTTACGTTCATAGGAAAATGGCTGCAGATATTTTGTTATTGCAATATTTGAGCAGGCACACTCTGTAGACTTAGCGTCGTTTTACACAACGATATTTACAAGTTATTTAGTTTCAAATAAGTAGGATAGAAAGTTTTTTATGTTTTACCGATTTTAAATAAGTGACAGGTAGTTTTTTGACCTAATCCACTATCATGATCCTAATCCACTATCATGATCCATGATCATAATCCACTATGATGAGGGTTAATCCATTGTCTGACATTTTATAAGGAAGTGTGTTAATTTTTACAGCTCCGTCAATTACAGACATATTTAGAAAATTATTTCACTGCTGTATAAAAAAAGATTCTGGGGTAGTTCTTAGGAATAATATAAATGTTCTTAGGCAAAAACTTAAAAACAGATCCAAGACAAGATCCAATTAAAAAAAATCTATACAAAATTAGTTTTTAAATTTTTCAAAACGATCATATTGTTTGGTTTTCCTCATAACTTAACTTCTGTCTTTCTTGCTCTTAACTTCTGCTTCATATCTATAAATATCTACTTCAATAAAATCACGTTAATTTTTCGCTCAACAAACGGTGCCGTATGCAAAGCTGATGTCCAAACATCCACTGTGCTATTAGTTTGTGCCATAGAGAGACGAAGATGTGGAGCTGACATCTAAAATGTCAAGTTGGATTTTAAAATTAGCGTGCTTCCTTTGCCGGGTATTTTTTTATTCATTTAATTAAAACGGTTGTAAGAAACCACATTGGTATAGACCGAGCGAAAGCTAACCAGCGAACGCAAAAGAACCAAAAGCTCAGTTGGCTCTCAATATATAAAATAATTAATGTTGTTTTAAAAAACTATAAACCGACTTCAATTTTTATAATTTTTTCATGAATTTTCATGGACCCAAACCCTAAATTTTTAAGATCTGAACAAAATTAAAATGGGACGCACCTGCTTTCATATAAAAAAGAATCATGAAAATCGGACCACCCAGTCAAAAGTTCTGAGGTAACAAAAAAAGAATAATACAGACAAATTGCTCCTCCTTTTTTGAAGTCGGTTAAAAATGGAACGAACGTTCAGATCATCGAATCCCACTAATTTGCATTTGCTTGCTTTCCTCGCTTGGTATGTACCCACCACTATAAAGAAATCACAGAACCTTCTAAATACAAAAATACAAAATATTTATTTCTTTAAAGGACATAATATAACAGTGTTTGAGATTCCCTTTTAAGAGTCAGAGTGTTAGAGTCAAATCGTTTATTTCTTTAGACTTACAAAATAAGTATTCATTTCATTTCATTTTCAGTACTTAGACAAGTCAATTTTTTTTCTATATAAACAGCTTGATAAATAGTTATAACTATCAAACAAGAAATAAGATGCAATTGACTCTAATTCACTTCAATTTTTTATCCACTAGCGGAAGAGATATACATACCTACCCGTGTTAGGAAATCCTGCTCTTCCAAGAAAATAATAAATAATAATAATAAAAAAAATAATAACATTGAGTAGTAGAAGATTATGTAAAGTAGTTCGTTAAATTAAGCTTACATAATTTAAAATTAAGCTAAGATAATGAAGGAAAGGAGGTCAAGCGCGGCAGCACTAGAAGGTTTTATTATTAAAATTTACAAAAAAAACCTTCTAGTGCCAAAACAAATGGATGGCCTAGTTCTTAAAGTCACTAAGTCCATTTTGACGTTTTTTGGGTAGGAGCGTTTTAGTGATAAAATGTATTTATTAAAGCTTAAATTATTGTATAAAAATTTGGATTAAAATGAAAAACGTAGCTCTAAGGACACTGTTTAATATACTGAACTTAAAAATAGAATAACTTTTATAGGTTTTACACACATAATTTTTATATCAATGGACTTATCACAAAATCAATGGAGTTGGTTACTTTTTATCAAAATTCTTTGGATTTAGTGACATTTTTCAATAATCATCACTTTAGATACATTGATAATCAAATCTGTTTTATCTTTAAAATTGCTTATAATTAAGGAAATGCTTATAAAACTTATAGTCATAATGTGTTTCTTAGTATTTTCTTTTATTTTCAAATTTTTCTTCCATGTCTCTGGCTTGGAAGCCCTTTTTTTCCTTTTCTATTAAGTGCTTCTGGATCTTCTATATTTTCATTAACAACTATTTCTTCTTCCAAATAAAATTCTCCAGTACTTTCATTAAGCAATACATCTCTTGTTGTTGTTCCTTCTATCATTTCAAAAGTTGTGTTGTCCATATTGTTTTCACCCTCAAAATCGCAATTTGTAGCATCACTATCAACTTCTTTATCCAATATCATTTCCCCCGTTTGTTCATCTAATCTTAATGACTTTTTACTATTTTGTCTAATGGAATTGTTGCCTTTTTTTGGTTATGTGCCAGCCTGCAAACTAATCAAAACTTTAAATGCATAAAACTTCTTGTGTATTTGCACAAAAATTCAAGAAAGTGTATTTGAGGGTAGATAATAACCGGTAACCGGTAACGGGCTTAATTTAATGCTAATTGGCATTTAATTAAGCCCGTTACCGGTTTAGTGTCTGTTATGTTGAAGGAACTAGAACTAGTTCTACATTAACTTCTCTTGAAAACATTTTTAATATGAGCAACGTGTAAAATACTTAGGTACTTACCTCGTCTCTGCGTGAACATCGACCTGGATGCGTATGCCGCAATGTTTCCGGGGTGTATTTTCTCCATCAGGTGTCCATTCACTGCCAGATGAATTATATGGGTCATCTTCATCGGAATTAAATAACCCACAATCATTAATAAGCCTATAAAAAAACATTTTTGATAGCAAAGTGCAAATGATAGAAATAGAACAATTTTTTTAAGGAAAACTGCTTACTGTTGAAGTTTATCCTCGTTCATGGTAAATATACTCGAATTAAGCACATTTAAAACCACTTTTCACCTTTTTTTTGATCAATTGATTAAAAACACTTGTCGCACAAAGTTTTTGCCGTAACGAATTTAAACTGTGAAAAAAAAACGGTCCCTTGTGTAGCCAGGACATGGACTAAAAATTGAAGGACTTAGTTACTTTTAAATGAAAAATAAGTAACTTAGTTACTTTTTGCTCGAATGTACGCTCTGATTTGTACTTCGTTACTTTAAGAACTGAACTGAATGGAGTTAGGGACTTTAGGCATTGGGAAAAACACACTTAGAGGTATTTTAGAGAAAAAAGAGTCAGACCCGAAGATAGAGGAAAAAAAGTAGAATATTTTGAACTGGTAATGTAAAAATGGCAAAATTTGGACTTAGTGACTTTAAGAACTAGGCCATCCAAATGAGGGTTGGTGTGAGTAAGAGTAGTATGTACATACCTTACAAGCTTGAGTGGCTTCGCATTCGTGTTTTCGCTATAATGAAAAATCTATGATCTGAGTTAGGTTATGTTCTGAATGTGTGCCAAATTAAGTCATGATCTAGATCATGATTTTATTGAGATATTTGAGTACCTATATAGGTAAATTATGTCAGGAAAACACTACCACAACTTCTCACTTGTATTAACAGTGCTTGCTATGAATTTGAATAAAAACCATAAATTTTCTTTATTTTTGGTATTATTACATTGGCAACTTCAAATCATCGACAGTTGACCAGAATGAAAGCCAATCTAAGATCATTTGTGATAGAAATAACGGTTTTTTCGAGTATGGAAGTGATATCGCTCTATGGAGTCGGTGGCGGTTATAAAAGTTTTTTTTCTATGGCTCTACAAGGAGCCAGCGGGTGTCGAAAGGTTTACAGAATGAAAATTAGATTTCACCAACTTTTGGCTATAACGCACAGATTTTGTACTTTGGTCTATTTGTATTTTATTGATTTAATTAACAAACCGACTCAAATTATATAGTTTATTCATGGATCCTATTGTTAGAACTGGCCAAATTAAAATGGGACCACAGGAGAAGCAAGCACCAACTTTCAAATAAAAAAAGAATCATCAAATCGGACCCACCCAGTCAAAAGTTCTGAGGCCACTAACATAAAAAAATAAAGTCGAATTGAGAACCTGCTCCTTTCTTTGAAGTCGGTTGAATACAATATTAATTATACTTTATATATATTTTGTCTTGTGTACTTTTGTCTTAAAATTTAATCGAACTCCTAATAATAATACTTAATATTTGTATGTGACCGTTACGATAGTAATGAATGGTAATAGCATACAGACCTATAAAAATTGTTATGAATATTTATACCAACCCGTTCTAAGCTATAAATAAATAAATAAATAATGCTGGACAATGCACGCTATGAACTCAAATTTATGAAAATACCAAAAATGAAAATGAAAACCTCTTTTTGACATATCTGAACTTGAACATTGGTTTGCTTTAACTGTAAAAAGCAAAGCAAAACCCAATCTGTCCAATTTAAGTTATAAGGCTAGCCAAGCCAAGACGTATTAAAATTTCATAAAATAAACCTAGGATGGCCACTTGGCCACAGCGATCAAAGTTACCTTTTATTTCCCGCTGAACGCCAGAAGAAGAAATTTAATTCTATTGAGTTTTCCGTCCCGCATTTTAGTACGCCTGCAATGACGTACTTTCTACTATATATTTGGAAAAGGAATAAGCAACACGACATTCCGAGCAGGTGTAGTGTAAAACCGGCCCGACTCATCCCGTGGGTGTCGTAAGAGGCGACTAATGGATATCCACAAGGGGGCGGGCAGCAGCGCCCCCTGCAGAACAATTCTACCATTGAACTGCGATCCCCAACCCGCGTGCCCAGCGTGATTATGAGAGATTATGGGCATTACCCTCCATGAGATAAACGCCAGCAAGGCGTTAATTAGGGGGAGGCCTGCATCCAGCAGTGAACCAACACAGGCTGTTAAGGTTGAGGTAGTATAAAATGCCTTCTCCTCGCTATCGTACTTTACACCATTGTAAAGGGGAGTGTCCACTGTCTGGTCGACGTTGATGTATCATGTCGGATCAACGTGCGGGCGCGTCTGTCCGCTTCCTAATCTCCATACATTACCGTGGATATTGCTCAAATAAATGGTACTTGAGCCTTAAGTTTTGACAGTGGGTCGGTTTAGTAGAGCTGTTTGGTTTCAGGTAGGGGATGGTATGAGTTTGTTGATCGATGAAATTTTAAGACTATTATTATTATCTAGCTCAGTTACGTACATGAAATTAAAATTCCGTTCAGCAGGGGTATTTTGATTCATTCGATTCGTTTCCAAAGCGAAAACGTCAGATTACAATTTGAATTCTTTTCCAACGGAACTTTAGAAATCTATTTTGATTTGTCAAAAGTTTCCGATATCGAATCCGAAGGCCTTTCCGACGAATTAAAATACCCCTGCAGGTCAGTACATGAAGTTGAAATTTCGTCAGGTTCAGGTAACATCAACCTTACCTGGGTTGATTTATTTGTAGGTCTCAGGGTGTACCTACTTACAACGACCGTGAGGCCGTACCTACAAGTTATTTGGTATGTCTTCACTAACGTATGCACTCTCACTCCAAGCTCACACGTACCTACTATCGCAAAACGTAACGCCTATCCAGTTTGAAGCTATTTTGCTTTGCGTTAAAAACAAAAGATATCGAGCAAACCGGGGTTGGCAATTATTCACTTCACAGAAAAATCACCCTAGTGGTGGCATTGATTAATTAAAAAGGGAAGATAGGTTACGTTCTCCCTACGCTTACTCAAAAACTGGCATGTGTTACAACTACACGCAAACACATACGCTCACAGTTATATTTCCAGTCCTGTGCAATACAAAGAAGAACAAAGACGGAACGACGTATCTAAGACAGAAATGAGACCGAGACAACAATATTTCACGCGAATCACGACCGCCCGTGCCGCCAGTCAGACGGTGACTGAGGGGGGAGCACACAATTTTACACAATATGAGGTTGCCATTTTCGAGAAACTAGTACCTCATCTTCCCTTTTTAATTAATCAATGAGTGGTGGTAAGGCGCAAGTTTTGCTGACTAAGATGGAACCTCACGCGCATATTTGCCACAGAAGTAGTCCAGGCGCTGCTGTCCGCCCCTCAGTGGATATCCCCTTTAGTCACCTTAAGAGACTACCCGCAGGAAGAATTGGGGTGGTGCATTTTTAAGGCACCACAAGACAACTGTATCATGGGCATATTAGATATTCTCAAGACCGCAGCCCATGATCCTCGAATTAGGTATATATATCAACATTTAAAATTAATCATTCAGTAAATGCCTATTGTTTTTTTTTTCCATAATGAAATGCGCCATCACCTATGAAAAGCATACTCTAGCACAATTTTATCTAATCTACCACAAATTGTTAAATGAGAAAGCATCAGAAATTCGACCAAAGTAGCAGCAAAATCTATAACATCAACGAAATATCCAGGTCAGTCCATTTCCATAGCGAACAGTAACAAAGTGTCTCGGGTAACAAGTGCTGAGGGGGCAGCGAGGAGATTAATTTGCACAACTCTCCCCGCTGACCAATAACCCCCTTTTGTAGAGGAATCTATGGATATACCCAGCTCTAGAATATTAAATACCTGGTAAGCAACAAAACCGTTTTCACCAAAAAATAAGAACTTTCTAAGAATAATCAAAAAGAAGAAAAAAATCTAAGAATTTTCTCGTAGATCGCTAAAATGATCGGTCATGCCCTGTCCTAATTACTCGGTACGTATATTTTTAGAGTATGACTCGTCTTTTCTACAGTAAATGTATAGTATGTCTTCACTTATGTCTTTTGGGATTGCTTTTGAGCCCCAGAAATGGATCCTAACCTTGTATATGTACATACTCGTATATGAGGCAAATTAAACAAAAAAAAAACTGAGATGCCTTCAAAATTAGCCTGCCAACTTAAAAAAGTAGTTAGATACGAATTTAAATTAAGAACCATTGAATGAGTGACATTGTTGATTTCACTTACTCGTTTTTTCATAGAAAATGTATGGGAATTGTTTTTTTTAATTATTGCCAAAACTTACGATTTGACTTGGTATGTTACTTTGGGAAAAGTGTTCCTGGTTGGAAATAGAGTCGATTAAGACAAACTTGTTTTTTTTATGACAAATGTAATTTTTATGGCGAACCGTACTTTAAAAAAAAACTAAAAATGTCAATAATTTTTTCTTCAAAATAAATCAGAAGGTTTCTTAGAACAAAAACTTCTAACTACAAAAGAAACGGTAGCTACCCTGAAGGGGCCAAAAATTTGCCCCACCCTGTATATTATTGACGAGCTCTGTGGCGTGGTGAGCGATGGTCCACCTGCGATGCAGTAGGCGGGTTCGATTCCCGCCTCGGGACAAATGTATGTACGATCTGCAGATATTTGTTCAGTGGATGCTTTGGATGCTTGGTATGTATCAAAAAAATAATTATTTATGTAGTGTATTGTATTAAGGTGGTATTATGTACTTACCGAACACCAGTCGTATCCACCACCAATGTTAATGTTTCATTTCATTTCATATATCTATTCATTACCGTAGGTACATTTATACGTACACTTGATGTTGTTTTTATCTAATTTTACATTGCTTAATCTAACTATGATTAATAGAATATTACTATACAAAAGAAACACGAAAGTTTTTAGGAAACACCGGGGTTGTACGCAAGAGAATAGTAAATAAAGTAAAAAAGACGTGTGGCACTAGGGGACTGCCGCGGTAAAGCTATTGCAATTCCATCTAGAGGCGAGTTGCTGAACTAAAGAGACAAACGTCAAGGTTTTTTCGTTACGGAATTTCTGGATTAGGTCCCCGCGCTCAAGGCCCGCGATAGAAGCTATGCAATAGCTTAAAAATAAAAACAGACAGGTGGTTTTTAAATTAACACATAATGTACCTATCTAATGATAAATTAACCAGCCCAGAAACTGTAGCGATCGTTTTGTATATATACCCATATATACCATACCTGAAACAAAGATTTGACGATCTTGTTGGGTCAGCGGTAAGAGCTTGGGATTCGATTCCGGCCTCGGTAAAAACGTTTGTAAGACCTGGAGATATTTTTTCCGGAGTTTTGAGTGTTTTCTATGTAAAGAAAAATTATACATCAGGTAACTGGTACCCATAAGACAAGCTTTGATTACATTGGGACTGCTGGATGATGCTATGTGGATTGTACTGCATTATTTATTTTATTTTATTTTATTAGTCAAGGCTACAATAATATAAATTGTAACCTTATTTGTTTAACATGATAATCCACTTTTATCTAAAAGAAAATATTAACCTAAATAGCAAAGGAATGAAATTAAGAAAATATATTAAACCTAATGTAAATTCCTAATAAAACTTCCATCTACGCCTCAGCCTTCAAAGCTTAACCTATTTCAGCCGAATTACGCTTAATCCAATATTTGTAAAAGAAAGCGGCATAAGAAAAAAAAATCACCCCAATTAGCGTACAACGGTTCTAAGAGAAAAACGAAATTGCTACGTAAAAAGTTGTAACTCAATTACTTAGATGAACCGCTGTCGCTATAAGGCGTTCGTTAGAGAAGACCAAAGTCGGAGCATGCGCCGTGACCCGAGGTCGATAATGAGAACCTCTCGCTCTGAAGTCTGCATCACACATCCTCACAATTTAACGTTCACGTATTTACATACGCTCCCACATATGCATATCACCCTGTCTCACAAACACACACACATGCACCCAGCAGATTTTCTGTAGGAATTTGTTTAACGCAAGTAATGGCGTTCTTACATTGACATTAGTATGTCGAATCAAATTTATGCGAGTTGAATGTTTAGTTGAATAAGGGGTTAAGTTTATGGGGCGGTATTGTTGTAACTTTATCGGTAGTTTTGGTTTATCCTTGCTAGTTTATGCGACAAATCGCGTGATGTATGGAGATCTGGATTATTTACGAGTCCGATCTCGATGTAAATAGATTGTTCAAAGTATAATCTCGTAGTCCACAACAGTGATAGTTTTTCAGTTATTCCCATAACGTTTCTAATAAACCTATATTTTCTCTCTACTCCTTTATAGGGACACCTGTCGTCTTCGCTATAGACTCATTTTATCCTAAAAAACGAAGTTGTGGATACAAGCTTCCTTCGACTTTCCAAGACGAAATATTGTTGTTAAGTTTCCCAAATACAGTTGCAAATTAAATTAGCTGAAAAAACATAAAAATCCTCTAGAAACTTCCAGACTTAATAAATAACAGTCCCGAGAAATATAATATCAAACAACATTCAAAACTTTCCTTGGGACCATAACTCTCGGGCGTCTCACGTCGCAATATAATTAAAATCAGGACTGGCCCGCGGTCCACTCGCCCTGAAAGAAAGTGCCCCCTCCCCACCCCCTTCCACCCCCTCCAAGAAAGGAGAGGGGGGCAAAAGGGGACAGCGATTCACATTAATATTCCCCACTTTTATCTCTATATGCAAACTGGCAGCTAGAAGTTCGCCCGCTCATTGTAGCCGCTTGATTTTTATTCTCCCCTCTTTGAATGATTGTGCTGTTTCAATGGGAGAAAGTTTTTGTTCGGCTGAAAAGTCCGCTCTAGATTTCTTATGAAAATACGGCTTTAGTTTTCTTGTTTCGATGAGACTGAAGTTTCAGCGCATTGTTCGTGTAATCATTTCTTGAGGTGGTTTTATAGCTGACAGTAAGATACTGCCACTGTTAAGCCTTTTGCCTTTTTTTTTCAGACGACTTCTGTGTCTCGGTGGGTAAAGGTATGCCTGTGACGCAGAAGGTTGCGGGTTCGATTCCCGATTCGGGACAGGTATGTGTACGATCTGCAGATATTTGTTCAGGGCGTTCTGGCTGTTTTCTATGTATAAGCGATTGTTTTGTGACAAATTCTTTTCGATAACCTCAACTTTAACTTAGTTTTAATGTAACTTTACTTTACTTTTATGTATCTAGTGCAATGTGTCTCTCAATTTAACTTTCTGTTGTATCCCATTTTTTAGTCGTCCATTACCACTGAAATAATAAAACTAGAATTGTACTTACCAGTGGAAACTTCGTAAATAGCCTTCAGGTACATGTTACTTTCATGTGTTCAGATTAATATTTCATGTTTTCGTTCTAGCTGTAAGTTTTCCGAAGATTTGAAAATGAATATAAAATAAATAATAAAAAATATCTATCTATGCAGTGTATTGTATTAAGTATATCAGTTATCTAGTACTCATAACACAAGCTTTGCTTAGCTTGGGGCTAGACAATGTCATGTGAACTGTCCAACATTATTTATTTCTTTTAAAAGTGCACGACTTTGTTACCTTTTGTAACTCTTACTAGATATCGAGTTTTGTAACTGTTTTCCTCAGGTACCTACTTGTTATATGCAAACGAAATTCATTACATGTATGTGATTTAATACATAAAGGTCAACTTTTATTGAATGTTCTAGCTATGGCAGTCCCTAATTCAATGTGTAATGTGACCTACCTCATAATCATCATCATCATCAGCCTTGGTCCACTGCTGGACATAAAGACTCCCCGAATAAGCGCCATAGCGACCTGTTTTTAGCTTGACGCTTTCAGCTACGTGCAGTCTTTCGCAGATTGTCATCCCACCTAACCGGAGGGCGTCCTACACTACGTTTACCGAGTCGCTGTATCCACTCAAGAATACCTTTACCTACATTATCTACTCAAACAAAATGTTCGAACCTACATATTCAACTAACTTCCTCAGAGTTCTTTTAAAAAGAACCTATTTTAATCTATGATGATAAATCTTTCAAAAATTCTGAGCAGGAAATTAAAGTTTAAAACAGAAATAAATTGGAACGATTAAAAACTTGGACCAAACGAACCATAAAAATAATTCCACCGTAATACATAAAGTAAAACTGTACGCCCATTTCGTCACACTGATTGCTCTCAGCAAATGAGCTACGCAGTAGCAAGAAATTTTAATTAAATTTCTCAGAGAATTTCCTTTACGACAGAATAATACCGCTAAACACAAAATCCCATTGGTCATCTCCACTGGAGGAAGAGCTCGGCGTTCTAATTACAAATAATCAAGCGACCTGATTGGACAGCGGTTTCCCCCCTTCTGTTTGTTCTCAGCAGTGGGCGTGGCATCTCACTCGCTCTTTTAATTAGTGCAAGGAGTAAATTGTTCGAGAGAGAGCAGTAGTTTTGTTCAAACGCCACCTCTTATTGGATGCTGGCACTAACAGGGTGGCTGGGGAGGTAGGGGGAATAGTGTTACGTAGTTAATATAAGGAAAACACGTACGGTGAGCTTTGTAAGGAAATGGCTCGGTTGACGTTTCAGGGTTGGTAGTCGTTTGTTTATGTGCGTTACATATTGTGAGACAAAGAAAATCTAAGGGTAATCAACTCAGATTCAAATGAAACCATAAAAGTGAGATTATACTTTAATTAGGTAAGGAGTCAGTTATTCTTAATTAGGTAACGGAAGCTTACATTTAGTTAGATATAGGTACTTAATTATAAAAAAATATAAAGGTTTCCTTTTCAATGAGATTTAGCATTTTCTCAAATATTCGAAGAAGAATTTCGAATCGACAACATTCAGCGTCATTTAATTTGCAAAATAAAATCAATTATTTTTAATGATTTTTCCACCTCATTAAAATCACCAATACAAAACAAATAAAGAAAATAAAACTTAAACCAGTATCATCGACGCTTTTTAATGTGCCTCCCTACCCCACCCTCTACAACGCAGCATTTCCAAGCCATTTAATATTAATGTGCATTTTCGTGGAGAGGACAGATTCGTATAAAGCCCCAGTCTGCGATACAGCCGAGAGGAAGTCGGGCTAGAATGGACAATGCGCTTAAATTTTAATTATGCAACCACCTAAGACTTTGGTGGTTTACTGCTCTTATATTTAATCAGTTTAAATGGATAACAGCAACAGAGTAGGTTTGCTAAGTTTCAACATGCAAATGCAAGTAAATGATGATGATGACGTCATATCATGTCATGTCATGATCATGATGATGATGATGATGAAGATGTCATGTTTATGACATGTTGCTACGATAGGACGGCAGACCGACACGATCGGGAAGAGGTCAGGAGCAAGACCAACGGCTTATCGTGCAAGAGGCACGTGCTGGTAAACCAATCGATATCTAAGTGAAATGTTCTATGATAAAAAAAATGATATATGTTTAACCCAATATCAGCCGTCCTAGCAGCATGAGGATTGTTTTCTAGGGTAGAACATAGAAAAATGACAGCGCATCGTCATACATTGCGTAAATTATTGAAGTTGAAGGAATTAATTTCAAACATTTTACGCATTCGATGACAAAGTGACGTATATTTTTTTCAATTCTAACCTAGACAATAATCCCTGTGTTAGGCCTGGATATGCCCAATACTGATTATGGAGCGTTCATTAGAGGAGCCTGCCTACACCCAGCATGGGTAGAGGGCTAATTCTAATTCTAGTTCTGAGTAGGGGAACCAAGATCTGCACAGACAGAGATGTCTGTGCAGGGATAATGCACAATACACTCCTATGCGAGAGCATAGGAGTGTATTGTGCATTATCCCCAGGCCTAAGTCAGCCCTAACCAGCCTAGCTCCTTGAAGTATCTGAGCAGGACTTTTGGTGACTAACAGCTTAGTTTCAGCTTTTCTATGGGTGTGGATGGGGTAGATGCCTCAATGAGACATTTCAGCTCCGTTTTATGTCTGGCCTGGTAGACGGCTAGCAATGATAATGATGGTGAAGTATCATTACTAAGCCATAACAGCCATGGTTGCTAGTAAACTCATACGAGTTAACTAGTATTTATCCATGGGTTTTTGTTTATATTTTTTTTTTCTGTAGAGTATCGTTTGAGCGCAATCTCACCGGATTGAAAGTGAACATGTGACCAACGGTGTATCATGAAGACACCTATTCTTTTTTTCTGTGACTACTAGCAGCGCCTCGCGGTTTCACTCACGTAGTTCCCGTTCCCGTGGGCATTCCGGGACAAAATATAGCCTATGTTACTTCCTGAAAAGAAAGCTTTCTAATGGTGAAATAATTTTTAAAATCGGTTGAGTAGTTTCGGAGCATATTCAATACAAACAAAAAATCAACTCTCTCCTCTTTATAACATTATATGGATAATGCTGCTGCAGATGGTCATTACAGCATTACTGGAATTTACAATACAATACAATATAAAAATACTTTATTGTACACCATAAAAATAACATTAGGTACATGGATACATTACATAAAACGAGTACAATGGGCGGCCTTATCGCTTAGAAGCGATCTCTTCCAGGCAACCTTTGGATGGAGAGAATTATACTAATTTAAGAAAGGCAGGGGGGTGTACCAAAAACTACATACCATTTTATATACAAATAATATATAAATATAAATAACCTTATATAACATAATATTTCTATATACATAAGTATTAGACTATTTTTATACAAAAACAAAATAGTAAGTACCAATTCTTCACTTCTCTGACAGGAAAGGAAGACAAGGAATTTAGTTAGGTATTGTTATTATTATAACTGGAATTTAAAAAACACCTATTCAATAATTGATGGAAACGTTTATAGATTAGCGTCGCTCATGATCGATAAGCTTGTAGGCATTATGCAGAGTTTATGCCTATTGCCCTAATTTTAGCTTACATAAACCTAATTCTTGAATTAGTTACTAAGTTCTTTTAATCTATTGTTACCTATGAATGCAGGTCTTTATTATAGTATTATTATTACTATACAATGGGAATTGATTTATGTGAAAAATATATGTGCTATTTTACAAGTCTAGTCAAGTCAAAATTACTGAACAGAACCGGCTGAAATTTTGCATAGATGTAGGTCTAGACCAGTGGCGGATTAAGCCAGTGCGGGGCCCGCAGCAAATGTGAGCTGGGTGCCCTTAAATTGTGTTACTGTTTCGAATTTAGAGTGAAGATAA
Organism: Eupithecia tripunctaria; assembly: GCA_955876795.1. NCBI lineage: Eukaryota > Metazoa > Arthropoda > Insecta > Lepidoptera > Geometridae > Eupithecia > Eupithecia tripunctaria. Next base: position 9,403,070 of record OY041614.1, read on the forward strand.
ATTCACCGACTTTTTTCAAAATATTTCAAAAAGTATGAAAACACCAAAAAAGGAAGGCGACTAGATTGATCACCAAATTTATACGTTTTTTGGGTGAACCAACCAGCAAATAAAATAGGTCTTAGGTTGGATACAAGCGCAGGGCCCTCTAGGCGTGGGGCCCGTAGCAGTTGCTACTCCTTCTATATGGCTAATCCGGCACTGGTCTAGACCTACATCTATGCTAAATTCAGCCGGTTCCGTTCAGTAGTTTTAACGTACAGAAGTAACAAACATTCATCCATTCATCCATAGTAACTTTTGCATTTATGATATTACTAGCTGCGCTCCGTGGCTTCGCACGTGTTGATCCAATGGAAACGCTTAAAGGGGATTTCTATCCCACGGGATAGAAATCCCCTAGATTTTTGGGATTAAAAGTAGCCTATGTTTGATTTCAGGTTAAGGATTATCTGTATGCAAAATTTCGGCTCGATCCGTTCAGTAGTCTTGACGTGAAGATGTAACAAACATCCATCCATCCATCTATACATCCATACAAACTTTCGCATTTGTAATATTAGTGTGATGATGTGAAATATCTAAGTCAAAGTATTGCAATGGAAACAAAATAGTTTTGACTCTGACTTCAGAAAAATACATCCTTCCTTACAGCCAAATTTATATCCGATTTCCCCTCGTGCAGGCAAAGACGGTAACCGGCCTTACGCGGGATTTATTACTCGTAGTTAAAAGTACTTCGAACGCCAACAGTTCCAAACAACCATTTCCAATAGATGAAACTCCAAGACAGATTCCAAATACATTAGCTGGCGGGAAGGGGTGAAACTATTAAAAATTCCAGAGTATTCGTCTTGGGACAGAGATGACACGTATGTTAGAATACTGGTTTTGTGAGGGAGTGTTGGGAATCTTTGTGTTTTGGCGTATTGTTTTAGGGTTGTTAGTTTAAAATATTTATACTTAAGTAGGTACTTATTTATCTACTTTTGAACAAAAAAATAAACCTCCAGAATTTATAAGGGACCAATTTCAGGGTATTCATATTATATGTAAACTATGGGATTTTATCCAATAAAAAATGAATTATCATAATCGGACTAATCTGTAAAAAGTAATGCGTTTTAATATGTAGGTAGGTATGTACTTACATAAAAAAACGTCGACGTCATCACCTTCTCCGTTTTTAAGTCGGTTGAAAAGAAAATCTAAGTTCAATCTTTCACATTAAGCTTGTCGCACCGCTGCAGCTTATCCAAAAAATTCTATTTAAACATATAATGACATCAATTGACAGAACGCTTGCGTTTGAAGGTGTCGGAAGCCATTTGGTCATCTGTAAAATGTATGATAACAGGTTCAAGTCCCATTGTGACGTTTTTGTGCTAGTTGTATTAAATTGGAGCTGTTAAAGCTCTACGCGAAGACGAAATAATTGCAATGTTGAAATTGGACCTTAGAAGGTATTTAAATAGCCCAGAGGCCTAGCTAACCAGCATTTGCTATGAAACGAATTGAAAACAATTGAAAGATTCGTAGGGAAAATATCGAAACAGATCACGTGAAGGCATATGTCAAACCCATACATTTTTGGACTTTTCTACTATCGCTTTCAACATCAATAGTTACGTTGTCTAGGCCCTCAGGCCTTAGCCCTCAAGCCAACCGGCATTCGCTTTGAAGGGAATCAAAAACAATTGAAAGATTCGTAGGGAAAAAATTCAAAACAGATCACGTGACATATCTAAGGCATAATATATCAAACTCATTCATTTTTGGACTTTTCTAGTATCGCTTTCGACATTGATTGTTACTTTGTCTAGGCCCAAGTATATTAAGGCCCATACACCAGCGAAAGTGGCGCCCCCAACTATTATATCTTATTATTACGTTAAACGCAGGAATTTTAAAGAATCCTACGTTCAGTTTGTGGTATCTATTATAAGCTATTAATTAATCCCTCTGTAATAGTTTCATTTTGTAAAGCTTAGGAAGAGATACGAAGTTGCGCTTTTTGGCCACCAAACTCTATTTTTGCATCTCCTCCTAAACTATATGAGATAAAATTATAAAAGAGGTATTAAAAAATAGCTTATAATAGATACCACAAACTGAACGTAGGATTTTTAAAAATTCCTATGATAAACGTAAAAATATGATAAAATAGTAATTGCTGTCAGATTGGCTCGGGTATGCGCCTTAAGTGTACTTTTGTTTTTCTTATTACGTACGCCCCCAACGACACAGAAAACCTACCATCACGTAGAATTACAGAACTTACTGAAACAATTCCACCGTGGCCAAATTTTGGCTAAGTAGAATTTATTTCGTCTTCGCCTCATTTCAAGATATCTTCACATATAAATCTTGATAAAAGGTACGTAAGTTCCTAGCATTGTTCCTTGCAGAAGATATAAAATATTAAAAATTGTTTGAATAAAATACAATATATTACGCACGAATCTGTGTCAGATGCCGTTTCGATGACTTGGTAGCTACTTAGACACTCCGCGTGTAGTAAGTAGTTGGACTGAAACCAGGTCTATACCTGGTTTCAGTCAAACCAGGTTTATACCTGGTTTCAGTCCAAGCGCAGCCAGTATCAGCATCTTATTGGCTGTCGACAATACCCGGGAAGTATTCGTAATTCCCATTTTACAAATGGTCCACAATTTATACGACACCTCTGTGATTATTCCGAGCGCAACGATAAATTACCTGAGTTTAGCCGTAACAGGATTTTATTTCTGAATTTATTGCAGTAATTTCTGTAATTCTACGTGACGGGAGGTTTTCTATGTCATTGGGGGGCGTACGTAATTAGAAGAACAAAAGTATACTTACTTTAATATACTAAGCGTTATCGGGTGGGCTAATTACATTACGTTGAACGCATTCACTTTACTATATAAATATACTTAACGTAGTGCTTCGAAGAAGTAAAGTGAATTCGGTTCAAGTGCTAAACCGAGTTCAAGAGATTTTGAATTAGATATGGGAACAAACGGTGAAATTGGACCTTAATCTTACTATACCGTATTATGCACTGATATCTTTTGCATTTTCTCACAGTTTAATTATATCATTTTATCATTTTATTTATTTATCAGGTTCTAACTAGTAATTTCGTTTTCGTTACGTTTACATCTCAGCATCTTAGGAGATGCACATGGAGTTGTTGCCTCGATATCGATTTTATTATTTCTAATAAAATCTGGATTATATAAAATAAGATTTGGTTATTTCTACAATATTATGAATTTTGACGATTTACAGAAATAAAAAATACATATTCTGAATGATATAATTCAGACTCGTCGGTACCCTTACAAACATAGGTATATAAATAATTGCCGAACAAAAGATTCAACTGTTTCGGGTCTTAAAACCTTATTATAATATAAAATTAACCCTAACTCCCTAATTCACAGTGTTCAAATTTACAAGCACTTTGATGTTATCGAGTAAAAATAAACCGGACACACTAATAACCCGGAACGAATTAAACATACCTTCTGTCAAAACAATTACTAATCAATACGAAGATGGTAGATGATAGCATCAGAATGTTGGTATAAAAGATGGGCCTGTCAGCAGGTCATATATTTTGTAGCTACACCAATCCTGACTCGACTCTATCAAAGGTGAGGCAATGAGGCACCTAACACCTATAATACATCACAGTGGGGGTGTTCAGTAAAGCCTCTCCTAGGCAGACGCGGCATGTAGTGGCGGCCAATACAATCTTCAAGTGAATACAATCCTCACAGTGGAAGAAGTAGCCCTATAATCTGGCCTTGGTAAAGCGACCACCACAACACCCAACAGCCTATATTGGTCCACTGCTAGTCGCGGGCCTCCGATGATAAGCGCTTTATAGGTATTGCCAGAAGTCCCCAAGCTCGGCATTCGGGTTGGGAATCGCAGTTCGGTGGTAGAAATGTTCTAAATACCGAAAAATAAAGAATTTGAATCCAAATTAAATGATCACTTACGTTACACTTTACGTTAGTGTATAATCCAACCAAATATGTACGCAATTTATTTTTTTGAAGGCCAATCGCGTAAAGCGCGCAAAAACGCAGTATAAGGCGCAACGCAAACAAAACTTACCCGGATAAAGTCTTTCATTAAGGGATGAAACGTGGTGTACGTCCAATACAAATAAGGTTCGTAGTTAACCTGCTTACATCCGTAATGAATTTATCCTTAGTGTAGTTTGATCACAATATTCAATATTGTACCAGCTGCTTCTCTTTAAGCTATCTTCACAGTCAACTGCCCTCATAATTTATAGCACAAAGTGTTAATTGCAGCAATGATAGCTATGTCCTATCTTATCTTAGCATCTCTTTATGTAAATAGTGCTTTTGTTAATTAAAGGAAGTCGGCTCCAATGGGCTTGAATTACGATACAAAATGTGTGGAAAAAATTATTAATGTTCAATACATCGTGGATGGAAAATTACTTGTGGAAGATATTACAGTTTACGTGGTAGGTAAAAAGAAAAGCAGTCGTAACTCAAACTCAAAATCGCCTTTTTTCCATAAATACAATAAATGTACACTTAGAAAAGGTCAAATCATATTAAAAATACACTAACACGGAAATAAAGTGGTATTTTTGATTTCGATCGCTTCGGTATGTAGACTAATGTAAAGAAACGACGAAGAAACCTTTAGCCTGTTAGTTTTTATTTTTCGAGTTGAAGCAAAAACCGACCCAAGCTTTTTTATCCTCTACTAGATAATCTGATATTTTATAGTAAGCCTTTTTGTATAGTAAAGTTTTGACAGTTTGTTCAAATTTATTTACTGATAATTTTTGCAGCTCAGTAGGGGTTTTGTTGTAGAAGCGTATACATTGTCCTTTAAAAGATACATTAGTTCTATGAAGCCTAGTTGGTACAGCGAGTTTATGCTTATTTCTAGTATTTAAATTATGTATATCGCTATTTTTTGGGAAACTATTGATATTTTTATGAGTATACAACCAGTTTTCATAAATATATTGACATGGTACTGTCAGCATAATTTATTTCTTTGAATTTATCAAGTGGGGATTCTCTGGGACCCATTTTATAGATGGTACTAACAGCCCTCTTCTGCGTACAAATATGATAGTAGACGTAGTACGTCTCGCTCCGTCTTTTGTTTCTTAGTGCTTTGGTTCTCGAGTTTCTGTTAACAACGTACTAGTCAACTTTACCTATACCTACAAAATATGTAGTAAATGAGTAATTCATATGGATACAACATAAGTTTTGTTTTAGATTTTTTAATTTAGTATTTTTGCGATGCTTATAGGTTAGTCGTCAGTGATGATCATAGTACGCCAAAATGAATGCCTGCTGAAGTAGATTTTACAAAAACAAGACAATGCTCTGTCTTCAGTTCTAAGATAAAAACCAGCAAAGGGGCTGACATACACACCAAATAATGCATTATAATCACAAACTGGTGAGAAAGATAAATTTAAAAAAGATTTGTTGGACACTGCAGCACATGATAAATAGGTTACAATAACCATGGCACATCTTAACATAACATAGATAACATAAATAAGTTTTGATGGAACAAAGCTTGAGAACAATAAGTAATAGAAAACAATTTTAACCGTTCAGGGAGGTTATGCTCTATGACCAATTCAACGTCTTACACAGATACGACAAGATATCACAGACAAAACCAATACAGTTTTGTCCCATTCCCCGCCGATATCTTGTCGTATCTGTGGTAAGACGTTGAATTGGTCATAGAGCATAACCCCCCAGATCTGTAATTTTTGTGTGTTTTGCAGCCTGTCAAAAAGCAACATCTCAGCGAAAAGCTTTGCTCGAAGAGCAAATCACTGATTTTCAGTATTTCCCTTTGTGGCAACACAAGAAAGAAACACTAACAAAACAAATGACATGAGTGATAATTTTTTATTTTGTCACTATGTTTCTTTAGTAAAGAAAGTACTAACCAATTGAAAACGGCCGACAAGAATAATAATTGCATTTAATGAAAGCTCTACAAATAGCGATGTTAATCTAATAGATAAACTAAACGTCAATTATACGGCAATTAACCGCTCGCGTCTGTTAATGTGATGCACCCTAGCTAATTACTATGCACTGGATAAACATCAGTTGTAATCTATTAGAACTTTCAAGTTTTATTGCTACCGTATGTTGAAGACGGTGAAAGAAGGAAAGGTGACAATTCTTGGAATTCTATTGGCTATATTGTATCATAGCGTATTCAATAGACAGACAGCTGATCAGGATTCAGAGTGATAAAAAAGGGTAAGACAAGCAATAGGTAAACATCATCATCATCATCAGCCTATATTAGTCGAGTGCTGGTCGTAGGCCTGCCCGAATGAGCGTCATAGCACCCTGTCTTCAGCTTGACGCCTCCAACTGCCTGCAGTCTTAATAGGTCATATTACATACCCCTCTTTTATGAGAAGAAGAACAAGCTGCTCTTTAGGAAAAGAGAAAAAAATAAATAGATTATGACTACCGGTGAAGAAATATAAACGCACCAGATGCTTTAGACCCATGTCATGGTAGCACCTTATTCTATTCAGAGGGAAATGGAATTGGTTGCATAAGTAAAATTATCTATAACTACACTAAACTCTATTTTCGCATCTCCTCCTAAACTATCCTAATGACAAAAGATATTTTTAAATCGGTACAATAGGATTTCGAAACCTATTCAACAAACAAACAATAAAATCTTTCCTCTTTACAATATTAGTATAGATTGACAACGAGTCGAATCTAAAAGGACATAGGTCGAATTTATATGGCAGGAATTTAGAAAACGTTTAAATAAAACCCTACCTTTATAGGTTTTTCTATAAGAAAAAGATTTAAGTCAAACGAAAAAAAAGAAAGAAATTAAGAACTCATACTAACAAAAATTTACTGATTGATTAAATAAACCCGCTTTGTAAATAAGTCTTCGTGATCACTTTCATTCAGGTGTCATTAACAAAATGATATATTATAGTAAATAAAAAACGCAAATTAACCCACCCCGTCCCAAATAGACAATCGCATGTTAATAAGTAATTATCAAAATCGTTTTCTTTCCCAACTTTTTTTACAGTTTCGTGACTATTTTAAGTAATAAATCAGGGCTTAATGAGATATTTATGCGAAAAGGCTTCCTGACAGCCATTAATCCTTTTTTAGTAATAAAATTTGTGCATGCTGTCGATATTGAAAACACAGATTAAACAATAGGTACTAAGGTATAGAGTGCGTGATAAGAATTGTCAAAACAGTAAAAGATGAATGGTTTTTAATTTATCAGCGATTTGCTAAACACAATAAGTCAGCGATAGCAAAACTGAAATTTATGATGCAAAAACAATGAGGTTACATAAATTGGATTATCTTTCATGTTAATACAAAGTTAATATAAATAGTTATATACAGTTATACAACGGCTTATCGACTTTTAGTTTATTAAATTATACTATTATGTAAGCACTTGTGTTCAAGAAAGTCCTTGAAATATTTTGGGTATATAGGGGATTTTTAAGGTATCGAATATACTTTTATTAAAGTTAAACTAAAAGTCGATAATGTATAAATAATGTCAAATAACCAACCCGATAACAGCTGTTGGCTAATAATAAAATAATTATCAAATAAAAAGGAAGAGCTGATGAAACCGATAAGTAAAGACTCGATACAGGAAAGGTGACATTCGGTGAGCATAAAAGTCTCAAGGAATTGCTAAATGCACCAATAATTTATCGAATTTGACCTGTTTCATTTATATTGAACAAATTGTAAATTTTTTGATAGTTATCATCCGGAACAGATGGCAACACTGAAGATATCAGCCCAAAAACTTTAAGTCTTATAGAGTTGCAACAAGGACGGTTCTTCTTTGGAGTTCATGGTATTTAGAAGGTATTTTTTTAGGTTTAGTGGGTAATAATTGAGGAGAGGTAAGCAAGCATGGCATGTGCCACACTTATGGGACAGGTTGACCACATGGTGCAATCTGCCAGCTACAAATTTATCGATAATTTGGAGGTTTTACTTTAATGGGTTAGTGTTTAATAGATATCGTTTTGGTGTAGCCTTTTACACTCAAATTATTATATTTAATCTATAGCGTACAATTTTAATCGTTGAAGCCATAAAAAATCTAAAGGTCAAACAAACATTGTTTATTATTCAGAATTGTTGTTGTCATTTGTTAGAAAAAGTGCCAAAAATTTAAGGACCAAACGTAACTTTCAAGGTGTTACACAAAATTGTAGCGATAAAATTATTTTCGTTAAATTACTTGCCCATAAAATAATTTCAGATGCCGTAAAGTGCCCAGTTACCTACGTCGCATGTGTTTTCGACTAAAATGCGACAGTTATTCGCATAAGCCATTACAACCTCTCAACCAAAACTGCCATTAACATAAAACGAAAAGAGAAACTACTTTCAAACTCAATATCAGGAATCTTTTGTGTGGCAAATCTACTCGGCCCCGACTCGCGGCCATCCGTTAACACATTGATTATACATCAAGGAAAATAAAAAAGAAATAGTGCGGGGAAAAAAGCCGAAGTAACGATTTCAATCAAACAAAACGTTTTGCGTTTTTATGGCGCACGGAATCGGCGACTATCTCGTTCCGAAACAGATTATTCCTCATTTGATTTATGGCGACTGGATCTCCCAAAGATATTATGTTTTGGTCATCCATTCGATTCCTATTTGAATGCTGAACGCCGAATGGGGTGGCATGAGACGGGGTGGTTCGGTACTATATTCATCTCAAATCCATTTGTTGTAATCCTCGTTTGAATTTGGATATTTTTCAGTGAAGATAAGGTCTATTTTAGTTTTATTGTGGTGGAAGAGTTAGGACAGTTCAGAGATTACGGGGCGATAGAGGTGAGAGATGAAACAGTAGCGTCGGTCGTATTCATTTCGCCGATCTGTATTTCTGTCCCATTCGCACTGGTGGCGGGTGTCTGTGACCCTAGTATGTATCAGATTTGGGTTTTATCGTTTTATTGCTTATTCTTTTTAGATTTTCAGCGGCGAAGGCATATCATTTTGTTTTTAATGCGGCACATAAATAACGCGGGGCAGTCAGTGACTCTGTAATGGCGCGCTTAGGGAACAATGCGGAAGTAGAATACTATTTGATTGTGGTTCCAACGACATTTACCTGTATCTAGAGGAGTTTACCTAACGAGGTTATGCTCTACATTGACAACACTCTTAAGTTCCATGATTAAGTAATTGCTAGATTTCAAAACAACAGCGAATCGCTCTAATGGCTATTCACTGACTCGTATTGGATAGAATATAAAGAACCATAATTTTCTCATAATAGACATAGATAAGTTTGATACGGCCCACCGCTTCAACCCACGTGTGCCCCAAAAATCTAGAGGGTAAATTTGAATAAGTCAAGAAATCCCAAAACTCCAAAACTTTACTCCTAAATTAACATTTCGAAAGAAATTGCCGCTCAATTTCTGAAAAGAGATTTTAAAGAGGGGTGATTTGGTTGAGTAAGTATTTTGCAGCGAAATATTTTGTCGTCGGTTGCCCGCATCTGGCGTTCGTCCAGTGCCCTGATGACAGCTTATGAATATTTTTGGCAAAATTCACCGCTTTTCTATTCGGAGGATGTTTCATATTCGATTCTCTGAAATTACTGGTCGTATCGGCGCAACCTTTCTATTCAATTCGTGAATCTGTTACGAGATGCTGTTTTGTTTCTTGATAAAATTATTTGAAGCCTCAGATAATCTTCTGCCAGTGTTTATTTTACTGTTTGTAACCTTCGCAGGGTTAGCTAACCTCTCTATAATGGACAGTTCACGCTACTCATCGATAGATGTCACCACTGCTTTGTCACTAACGTCGTTAGTACCGCGCCTCGCCGCATGGGGCGCCACGACTGCCCATTGTTCTCCCGAACATCACTCCTACTTCGATATCGCATAAATTCAGAGGAATTCGAATCTTCGTTTTATCTCCGTAACGTATGGACACTGCAAAGTGAGTTCGTATGATGTTTGTTTTGTATTTATTAATGAAATATGTCGCTTGCTGGCACTGAGGTTTATTTTATTATTTTAGTTACCATTTGTTATCACGACTTTATCTGTAGTAGAGGGACGCATCGAAAAGTAAATTATGAAGGTATTGTTCGGGTCATTTCTTTAGTTGAACAATAGGAGCACATAATTTTTGCTTGAGGCAATAAATTTCGGATTAACAAACATCGTAGTCAAACGTTCCGACGATGTCATAAGAAAATGCGCATCGTTTTTAATTTAAAAGGGTGTTGTTAATCCATCGATATTAGAGGAAAGTAAACGTAGTCTCCTCAAAAGCCCCTTGAAGGGGAGGAACTAATGAACCGGTGAGAACTTCCGCTATTTATTAAAGAAAACGTCCCTTAGAGTTTTATGAGTCGAAGTATTTAGCACCGATTCAAAGGGGCTAACTGAAATTGGTGTTTCAGTGAGGCCATCTTGAAATGAAGTGGGGTGCCTGCCACACCTTTGACGCTCAAGCGATTTAATCAAAATAGACGATAGACTTAATTCTTGGTGACATTGTGAAAGATTTAGTTTCAAGTCGACCCAGACAAAACCTAGAATTAACAAAGACAATGCAGTGCTCCTTAAAACAGTTAGTAATAAATAATAAAAAAAATACAATTAATAAATTATCACACTATCACATCACACTATCACACTAATATTATAAAGGCGAAAGTTTGTATGGATGTATGGATGTATGGATGGATGGATGTTTTTTACTTCTTCACGCCAAAACTACTAGACGGATCTGGCTGAAATGTTGTATACAGATAACTCTAATCCTGTTATTAAACATAGGCTACTTTTTATCCCATAAATCAGTTCCCGTGGGATGAAAATCAACTTTTAATGTTTCCATAGGAACAACGCGTGCGAAGCCGCGGGGCGCAGCTAGTACAAAACAAGCAGTAGAAATCTGCCCAATAAACGTGCCAATAAACGTGGATAAGGAGCCATAATCCATTAAATAGCATTCTATCAAGAAGACTGTAATCAAATAAACTATTTTTTGAAAAGGTTTCCAAGTGCGACGATATGTATCAATTATTTAAAAAAAAACCCTTAAAATTTATGTTAGCAATACCGTCAACAGAGCTATAAAATCTTAACTCAACAATGCAAATTCATTATTTTCATTATACTACCTTAATAGCATCGCACACAATCATTCGCAATGTATGAAGTATCTAGCAACGATTCAAAGAGGCTAACTGAATTTGGTGTTTTAGTGAGGCCATCTTCAATTAAGGTGGGGTGCCACCTTTGACACTCAAAGAATCACGTCAAATGTAATTACTGGTGATATTGTGAAAAGTGAAGTTTCTAATCAATATAGACCAGATAAAACTTAAAAGTTTAGTCTCTTTTTTACAGTGAAAAGATTATTTGAAACTTTGAACAACAGGATGCATTGTTAGCCCCAACTGTCCATATTTATTGTTACCAGTTGTCCAAACTGTGTTGTCATCAAGTAAAATAGCTGAATGTCTTGAGCCACAAGCTACATTTTTCATAATTTCCACACCAACCTCAAAGAAGCAACATAGACAGTGCACATTATTCCAAAATTTATAATAATGGTATTTTTTATAGAATTTACCTACTATATAACAGTAATCAAGCACCAGAATGAGATAATAAGGCGCTTTTCAGAGTGAGGCTTGCGTCCAGCTGTGGACCGATACAGGCTGTAGAGGTTGAGGTTGAGGTAAGCACCAAAATCAAGCACTGCTTGCTCATTAAACGAAATAAAATATAAACCCTAAAAAAAGTGTTAACAACACCATCAAAACTTAACCCTACAATGCCCATTATTATCACTCGCATTATCCTAACTAATAGCATCGCACACAATCATTCGTCACGTACGTCCCTCTGTCATGTCAACCCTTCGGGTCAAAAGGTCCGGTGTGCCAAATACAAATGAACGTAATAATTGTCGCTGCCCAACCGGTGACTGAACAAAATGGCATGGAGATTAGTTTCAAATAAATTAAAACTTTCAAAAAGACGACGCCTACGTTGTATTTTTATTTTAAGCGTTGCGTATAAAGTTTTTAGGGTTCAGTATCTCAATAGGAAAAGTTGAAGTAAGTCCGTCTGTCTGTCCGTCTGTCAATCTTTTTTTCTCAGGAACGTGTATCGAGTTGAAATTATCAGATACTCAAATCCGTAACCTCTTGAAGCCGTGATATAAATGAAACTTCTAAGACAAAGAAAACAATGAAAAGTTACAGCCCTTTATATCCGAATATTTAGAAATATACAAGGGAATCTTGACACTAAATTTGTTGTTTATTCACAAAAAAACTGTTGGACTCTCGTCATGATTAGTTAATCTTAATATTTATTGTTGTTCCATAAAAATGCTTCAATATTGCCATTAAAAGATCTTTATAACATGACAGATCTGCTTGAAGATCTCAACAATATAGCCTGAAATAGATAAAGCAAATTTAATAAGCTTTTTGTTTGAAAAGAATCAATATTGTCAAATGCGTTATTGTGATAGACCTTGTATCATTGTTTTGACTCGATAAGGTTTTGTTAATTTTTGCAAAAATATTTTAAAGTAATTTACTTGGTTGGAACGGAATTGTCTTCGAAATACCTACAGTATTATTGGGACCTTTAGATTAAACGACAAAATTATTTATGTTCTACGCATTGAGATTACAGAACATGACAATAAAATATAATTAACATCAAAATATTAAAACAAGTCATCCAAAATCTGTTCCGCACCGCCCCCTCACTAACGAAGAGGGTCGCATAATCGCAGAAACAAATCTGGCTACTGCTGCTGCATGTAAATGATGATGATTAATTTGTTCGCAAATGACAAGAAGGGTTAAAAGGCAGGGGCTTGGCACTTGCTCGAAGAATCTCGAACATTCGAGAATCGTACTTGAAAGTTCGAATTTGTACAGTAATTTTGTTTGATTGCCTTTGTGATCTGATGGGTGTTTGATGGAGTGAGTTTCCGGGTTAAGAGTTGTATTAATTACATTTGTTAGGATATCAGGGACCGATGTTGAGGAATTTGTGTTGTCTTTGATCCCTGAAGGGTTTCTGTTTACTGGATTGAGGTTTGATTACGTAATTTATGCTTGGTATCAAGTTCTTACTAGGTGCGCCCCGTGGCTTCGCACGCGTTGTTCCTATGGAAACGTTTAAAGGTGATTTCTATCCTACGGGAACTTATTTATAAGATAAAAAGCCCTTGTTTGATTCCAGGATTACAATTACCTGTATGCAAAATTTCAGCCCGATCCGTTCAGTAGTTTTGGCGTAAAGAGGTAACAAACATCCATCCATCCATCCACCCATACATCCATACCTTATTATTATTATTATTATAATATAATAATAATGTATAATATAATATTAGTGTGAAGTGTGATGTGATGTAGGTATTTTTCCATAGGCCATATTTATAACCCAGCCATATGTAAACAACAGCTACCTTACTTTGTGGGTAAATAAAAATTAATAGTGTTGGACAATATACACAGCATTATCTAACCCCCAAGCTAAGCAGAGCTAACACAAGCTTTGGGTACTAGATAACTGATTTACTTAATACATACAATACATTACATGGATAAGTATTATTTAAACACGTCATGGAAAACATCCAGAACACCCTGAACAAATATTTGCAGATCGTAAAAACATTTGTCCTAAAGCGGAAATCAGGCGGACCTTCGCCCGCCGTGCCACAGAGGTTGGCGTTAATCTAATGAGGGGTAGTGCCCATAATCCCCACGCTGGGCATGCGGGTTGGGAATCGCAGTATGGCGGTAGAATTGTTCTGCAGCCTGCCCGTGGTGGATATCCCTTAATCGCCTCTTACGACACCCGCACGAAGAGATGGTGTGTTGGAAATTCTAAGCAAGTACCACACTGCTCGCTCAATCACTAATTTAGGTAGAACAAATTTGAAAATTATTATAAATATTCACGGGTATTTATCGCGTTTATTTACCTATTTTTCCCGACGTTTCAACAGGTTTACACTCTGTCGTGGTCACGGGATGACTGGAGTACTGGAGCTACCGCCTTTGCGAAGCGGGGGCTGCATTTTTTGCAACTACCCTCACTTGATCTTCTAAACTAGGAATGTCCATCTGTACACTCGGACGACACACTACACTAACCGTGTCCGCGATGCACTGAGAAATCGGTCTACGAGTGCACTTAGCTACCACTGGATTCCACGAGGCAGAGAGTCTGAAACCGTCTTCACGATTGAAATTAGGATATTTCTTAATTTCAATTGCTTCCCGAACCATTCTCTTGTAGTAATGCCTTTGTAGGTGGTAGTATTGCCATTGCAGATGACTTGCGGTTTATGTAGTTCAATCCAATGATTGGGTCCTGAGTCTACTATGCGCTCGGCTATTGCAGACTTGTTTACTTGTCGATTTTTGACTGCTGCTATATATGTTCTTTAACACGTTCCGCGACCGTGCGTTTAGTCTGGCCTATGTAGGAACGCCCGCAGCTGTAATCGATTTTGTAAACTCCAGGAACTTGCAAAGGTACAACGTCTTTAGGTGTTCGTAGACAATTTGCCATCTTGGTGAGTGGAGTGTAGATCGACTTGATTGAAAATTTACTGATAATATTTCCAATTTTGTCCGTTACTCCTTTCACATAAGGCAAGAACACCGGCCTGTCTTTTTACATCGATGTGTCCCCGTTTGCGCCTCCACTTAGGCGGACATCCGATTCGAGTTTTGTAGCCATTCCGTTCCAGAACTCCTTGAACATGATCTAGCTCACCTTGCAGATGTTCAGGGTCGCAGACAGGGTCCACGACAGAGTGTAAACCTGTTGAAACGTCGGGAAAAATAGGTAAATAAACGCGATAAATACCTGTGAATATTTATAATAATGTGATCTGATCGCGTAAGTTTAAAAAACTTTATTGCTTAACTTGAAAATGTAAATACAGTTAAGAAATTAACTTAATTCTAACTGAATTTTAATATAAAAAAGCCTTATTGCTTAAAGTATTTTTTTCCAGGCAACCTTATTAAACAAAAGATAAGATAAGTAAGTAAGGAATACCGCATTAGAAATTTTGAAGTTTTTTATTTCGAGCAAGCTTTCATAACACGGGCCAGAACTAGCTAACTATTTATGCAGAACGAAAGTCTCTTTAAATTACTTCTAATAGAAGCTTTTGAAATAAAGAACCTTTATCTTATAGATAGAACAATTTATATTCAACGCAAATTGCTTTCTCAGATTAATCCGGAATATTCAATCGCCTTCCTAAACTAAAAGCTAAGCAATCCTTTCGACCCGTCAGCGGTTCGAGACGCTTTCAATATTCTTAAAAACATTCGGGCGGGACGAGTCAACCCGATCTATGCGATAGTTTAGTATTGCTGTAAAACATAATGCGTATTTTAATGGAAATATTTTGATACCCAAAATAAAATGAAAAAATCACATAGACCGAGTATTATGATTGGCTCTATTAAACGATTGTAATATTGATAAGTTGGTAGGTAGTTTAACACACTTAATTTAAAAATAGAAAGTTTGGATGTTTTGGTGGTATTTGTATGGGGCTGAAATTTTGCACTTAGTGAAGGTTTGAATTAGCACTAGGTGCAATTTTTTTATCTGGAAAAAAAGTATGGGTAGAAATAATAGGTTCGTTAAAAAATAACTTACATAATATAATGATAGACCAACAACCGATTTAGATAATTGTTTGGTGACTAAGACAGATATCAGATTTTTGGTCTCAATGATAGGTATATGTATACAGGATAGGTATAGTATACAGATTTTTCCTGCTTTTTTATGTAAATTACCTACGTACATTTATTTTTGAAATATCAAGAAACAAAGGGTAAGATACCTAGTTGAGTAGTGTAAGAAGACTTAAAGCTATAAATAACAAAGTCCAATTTGCAACACAATAGCATTGCCACCGACAAATTCTGCCCTCTCAGTTTCAAAAGCAATATTCTACGTCAAACAAGACAAAATCAATTTCCAATACGTATCGGCCGTATGCAAAGCACATTATATTAAAGGGTGCGACACACGATAGTGTTGACTCGCGATAGTGGGATCCCTTCTTTGTGACTAGAAATCTCATTTTGGACGTTTATTGGTATTAGTTTGTACTGAGTTTTAGGTTAAATTTGGGCATAGTGAGAGATCATAATTTATGAGATCAAGTAGGATATATCATCACAATATCATATCACAGTATGAGATGTAAATTTTGTCGACTTGCGAAAGACGCTGCTTGCGGCTATCTGAAGACTATCGAGGTTTTTTCTTCGATACAGGTCTAAGTTGCTTGATAAATCGCATGCTGTTTTGAGAAAATGCAGAATTGGCCTCTAGCTGTAGATATACCTTGCTTGACATTGTGTTGAAATAAAGCAATTAGTATAGAGTTAAAAAGGCTCTTTTGTTGTATTATCTTGCTACCACCATCGCGTTTTATAGTGCGCAGTAAAGACGGGTTTTATTCATAAAAATGTGACAAGTAGAGTTCACCTATGTGGGTGTACACGTCCAAAAGATGTAAGATTATTATTATGTTACTTAGAATTGTCTAAGATGAGCACATATGTGGCAATTAAGATAAAACATGTACCTATAAAGGTAGGTAGAGGAATAATTCCATCGTAAACTACATTGAGTACAAAATAACA
The DNA here is from genome assembly GCA_955876795.1 of Eupithecia tripunctaria. NCBI lineage: Eukaryota > Metazoa > Arthropoda > Insecta > Lepidoptera > Geometridae > Eupithecia > Eupithecia tripunctaria. Next base: position 9,419,840 of record OY041614.1, read on the forward strand.
TATTAGCCAAAACTTTTCTTTTTGTCATATCGATGTATTTGTACTCATCGTCATCCCACCAGGCTGGAGGGCGTTCCAAACTGCGTTTGCCCAATCGCGGTCTCCACTCAAGAACAAGGTTACCCCAGCGCTGGTGGTTTTTTGAGCTACAAGTATGTCGATAACTTTGGTCCTTTGTCGTATTTGTATATTCGTTAGGAATCCTAATCGACTTCTTTACCAACTTCAAAAAGGAGGAGATTACATACTGCTGTATTTAGGTTTTATTTATGTTCGCCGATTTCTCCATGAATTGTGGATATATTTTTATGATTCTTATATAATTGTATAGAAAATGATTCCAAGACGGTCACATAAAAATGATATTCCCGAAAGAATACTATTGTTATGTAAAACTTAAAATACTGTGAAAAGAATTTAATTTGAGTGGGTTTTAAGTGTTATCAAACAATTAATCTTAATTTTTAGGGCGATAAAATGAATGAGATGACAAATACATAAATAAAGTGTAAAAATCTTCCATTTCAATTATTTAAAAACTGTAATCACCTCCTTGCATAGATCATCCATCACATTAAGAAAAGATGGATTAACTGTGAAAGAAGACATGAGTAAGAAAGGAGTGAATTCGGAGATAACGACTGATGGGAGGTAATGGAAGAAGAAAACTTGATGTGCTGACTCCACCTAAAGAGAAAATGAACAAGATAATGATGGTGAATCACTTTCAACAATAGCAAGGTCTAATTTAAAAACGGATAAGTACTTAAATGTAAATTTTCTTATAACGGGACTAACTAGAGTAAGTACTAAGGTATTCACTCAAACCTACTTTAACTGCCATTCCCACAAAAAGTACAGTTCTTATCTTAACAATAAACGTCATTAAGAACATTCGTGTTAACGTTAACAATGGTGATAAAAACAATAATGACACGGAACTTTAAACAAGAGAAGTGCGTGATATACAATCATCACAGATTAACCATAGAGATTTCTTTGAGAAAGATCTTACTACTCCAAAAGACAAAGTAAAAAGTAAGTAGGTTTTGATGTTCATTAAGAGAATAGTTTCGTTGAAGAATCAAATATTGTCGACAAGTTCACCTACTTACATTATATGATTTGTCTTGTGTATAGTAAGTATACTTATTCCTTCCACTGGTTTAGTTTACCTTCAGAGAGACACACCTATGAAGTTAACGCAGAGAGAATGAAATGTTTCATCGATAAAGATACATTTTCTTTTATAAACGATTTCAAAAAAAAGAGGATCAATTCTACTGTTTTTTTTTTTTGTACCTCTGTACTTTTGACTTGGTGGTCCGATCTTCATGATTCTTTATTTATATGAAAGCTGGTGCTTCCCGTGTGGTTCCATTTTAATTTTGTTCAGTTCTGACTATGGGTCCATGAAAATTTATGAAAAAACTATAAAAATTTAAGTCGGTTTATAAACAAAATTAATTATTTTCAATTTTGATTCTGTCTACTTGACAAATAATTGATTTGATATTTTGATTTCTATGAATATGTGTTTATTTTATAAAAATATCAGCAACTCTGTTTGTCTCAAAAAATAAAATATTTTTAGGATTCCAAAAATTAAAATATTGAGCAAAAACAACAAAGTTTTCTTCAGTCTCCATTATCTAACCAGCTCGATGAAACCATAATATTGCATTGTCGCCGATCTTTCGTGAGTATCCCAAATTTCAGCTTAATTAGTTGAGAATAACGAGCCTAAAATAATTTATTTATTAACACATAACAGGGCAGTTAAACAAAAGCTTAAAAGACGCTCTACACCACAACTGTTTTCATTCATTACTAGGAAATCAAGATGTCTGCCATCAAAAGATCAAAATGGCGGATGACACGTTCCCACGAAATAGATAACTACAATGATAGCAACATAACAATTAACTTTGAAAATAACCGGTAGCAGTCGTGCCTTTAATATTAAAGAGGTGGTTATGGGCCCACGTTTTAGACAAAGGTTCCTTGAAAATTAAGTGATGTTTATCTATGGGTAATAAGGTTCGTAGCACGTGCAGGCAAAGGCTAACAAGGACATGTTTTGTCTTTCATTTAATGTTAACCACATGTGGAGAAACTGTCATCAGTGCTGCTAAGTTGACTTTCTGAATAAATACAATATTATATTGATGTAAATCCTGTATTGAATCTTGTTATTTGATGAATAGATGGATGGATGTTTGTTATTTTTTATTTGTCTGGTAGATATCTCTGCAAGGGATAAGACCGCCAATTGCAGGATACAGTAGTTAGTTTTTATTTTTATTTTAAGACTTTTCTTAACACCTATTGTAATCTATCTACATTTTTCCTGCAAATCAGTTCCCATGGGATAGAAAAAATCTTTGAACTTCTCCATGAATACAATGCATGCAAAACCACGGGAATAAACTAGTTTTAATTTATGAGAACATTCCAAAAAAATACCTAATTTTAATTCAAATAGTAGAAAGTGTCTCTACGCATTTAAATAAAATATAACTAGTAAGTAGACGAATTGAAACGACAATGGTACAAAACTTGTTACGACGTTGCGTTTGGCGAGTAACTAAAGTGGCAGTAGTCGTATCCTATAGTACCTACCTAGTATCTTCAAAGCCAATTCCATACATGCAAATTTTGTAATGAATTTGTCCAACTAGCCACTGAAATGAACAACCAATACAGATGTTAGATTTCCATATTCATAACTGCAAGATATCCATAATTTACACCGATATGTAATGTTAGTCGAGACAAAGTAAGGCTTTCTTGCGAGAAGTCAAGTAATTTATCAACGGCCTTGAGCGAGCTTTCATCAATTAAATACCTATGGATATTATAAAAACTTACATATAAAATAAGTACCTAATGTACAAGATCATCAAAATAACAGTTAACCCTGAACTGGTACTACATGTCTACATTGCAGGCTTTTTCGTGTTTGTTTGTCCGTCCGATCCAATAATGACAGTGAGGAAATAATGCTCTAGGGTTTACGCACGTCTGTTTTTCGTTAACATCTCAAGAATACTCATGGCTAGTCTCGCTTGACGCTGGTCGTCATCGTGGCCGAAAACTGGCGGAGAAAACCGCTACCAATAGTCCACAAACTTCGTACTTGGTTTTATACCTCAAAATTTTTATATTATCAAAGTCACTTATGAATGGAAACTTCACAAACACTGCAAACAACAAGTTAAAACCACAATACTTTATCATTAAAAACAATCATTTCTAGAACGCTTAATTGCAAAGAGAAACAAAATTATTCATTTTCAAATTCGACTTCGAGAACGGATGACCGACGATGAATTAATGAATAAATACTTTCGTAACCGAGGATAGTTTCAAACTTTTGCTTCCGGTAAAATTTATTATAAGGTATCAAAAAATAAATTTTACCAATATTAATCAAATTGATTTTGTTATCTGGTTGTTAAAAAAGTATTTTAAGATTGTGAAACCGAGAGTTACATACAATATTACAGTACGGTGTAACATCCAGCCAGTGTAATGAGTTGCGAACGGGTGCTCGCTCCGAACGCATCCACCCGTATTCATATTCATTAGGCGCGAAGGGGCCGCTTGATTGCACAAAGAGCCGGCTAATTCGCTACCGCACAGTCCGAACGGATTAATTTATTTATGCACGTTTCTGTGTAACGAGGTGCCAAGTTTCGGATGCTAATGTGAGTATGGATTTGAGTTTTGACGGTTGGTAGTTTCAAAGGAGGAGAGCCTATTTTATGCAGTTTCGAAAGTTCCTATTTTATTAAATTACAAAAATCGAGTAAAATAATAGTCTATCATTTTACAATGGTAAATGGCCTGTACTCTAAATATTAAATTTTTAGAATTTTTTAAATGATCTTTAATAACTATGTACCAACCTCGGTACATAGTAAAGTTCAGTTGAACTCCATATTTTAATCAACCGAATAATGTAGCGACATAAACTTTTCCGATTTATCGAACCTTAGATTCTGTAGAACCTTCAAGCCTCAATCAATAGGACTAATATTCAATGTCAAAAAGAACAAACTCAACGCACTTGAACCTACTAAAACAGTAACAGCCCATCGATTGAATGCGAACAAGCACGGTCGGTTACGGGCGGGCCCGCTTAATTATTGAATTAGCATTTAAATTATTTCGGTAACCGTTCATTTGTAACTAATACAAATAGCGAGGCGCATGAATAATGTTGTGGGGAGAGATGTGAGAAGATGTGGATGTGGCATTTCAAAGCTTTTATAGGAACTGGGACGGCTCTATGGCATTCGAGGTTAGAAAAAAAAATGACGTAAGTTTACTTGATGTAAAAACAATATTGACATTTAAAACTTGCAGAAAAGTTGCGGACCAGACATAAGATAGCTAATTACAACAAAGTTAAGTCAAATCAAGATTTACCGAAATCTTGAAAATGCTTTTTTCTTTTAACATGTGTAATACTTATTAAATGAATGCCTTATCAAACGGACGATCTCGCAATTTTACACTCATGTCAATCATGTTGAAAAGGTATACTTAGGATTTGATTTAGAAGGATTTAGTTGAGTTTAGGATTAGAGTCTACACACCAAAGTCGGCAAGCCGCCGACAAAACACTATTCATACACCATCAGCTGTCTACAATATTCTCAATATCTCGCGCCAACTGGTCAGGTTGTGTGGCTGACTTTGGTGTGTAGATACTATTATGGATAAAACGGAATTAAGTTTTAGGATACATAAATGTTGCCATATCATTTTGTTTTCTAACGCCCAGTCAAAAACCCACGATGACGCACGAATAAGAGCCAGCTCAACGCGAATATAAAGTAATTTTGGTATCTATCCACTTTACATAGTTATAGTACGGCTAACCTTACGTTTTTGTTTTTTTTAATTATATTAATTTAGTAAAACCTCATGCAATAAGCTATTAATATCAAATTTACATCGATAAATATATCTATAAACTCATATTCATTACACAACACAATAAGTTTATTACTACGGGTATTTGACATTCCGAATTTCTCTATTTTAAACTTTTTGGTACTAATATTATTTTATATGTAAAAGAAACTTGAAGTCGGTGCTTAACTTTCTTATAATTAAAGGTTTAGTTGGAATTAAACTCGTGTTCATGAGAGTACACTGCGACTAGGTACATTTATGTTGATAAAAGTCTAGTTTAAGTCCTTCAGGCAAGGGTATTCAAGTTCAAACCTACCTTTTCAATCGTCTTCATAGCAAGTACAATCGCGCACAACCTACTTTAAATAAATAGGCATGTCACAGCTCGTCACGAAGCATTAAAATCAGTGTTTCGTCGGCACGAATCATTAATTCCTTTGTTTATTGGCCGGTTGATGCACGAACCTTACACTTATTTATACTTTGGTATCCGGAGCCGTTTTTAAGGTTCCGTACGCAAAGTGAGACAACAGGAACCTATTAGTAACTAAGCCTCCACTGTATGTCTGTATGTATGCCCGTCCGTCTGTCAGCGGACTGTAACTCACAAACCTGTAAATAGATATACAGCTAAAATTTTCGCAGTGTCCAATTCTGTCGCCTCTATTCCGGAAATATGAAGTTAATCCCTATAAAAAGTATTTTTACTAGATCTTTACAATCACGTTGTGTCTACATAGTCGTTATAACAACAAATAATAAAAAAATATAAAGTTAAAAGCTAAAAAAACGTGTTTTTGGTGTGTTTGCTCAATTTCATAAAAGTACCTACCCATACCTCTATATGTGTAATGCACTAATGTCGGTGTTAAATCTTGTACGATGGCACAGAACCCTTCATGTGTTCTACTCCGGCTCGCACTTGGCTGGTTTATTATATTGCCTGTTCGGTTATCTAAGGGAATTTTACTTTCATGGAGCTTGGCGTTTTGCTTCAGGCTAGGTCCTAAATTATTCAGAGGAATATTACTATTTTTAGGTTTCAGACATTCTAATACTAAACCAACAAAACGACAGTCTTGGTTTGTGACGTGACTAAGCTCGAAAATCACATCACATCACACTAATATTATAAATGCGAAAGTTTGTATGGATGGATGGATGGATGGATGGATGTTTGTAACCTCATCACGCCAAAACTACTGAACGGATCTGGCTGATATGTTTCACATAGATAATTCTAATCCCGGAATCAAACACAGGCTACTTTTTATCCCACAAATCAGTTCCCGTGGGATAAAAATCACCATTAAACGTTTCCATAGGAATAACGCGTGCGAAGAAGCGGGGCGCAGCTAGTATATCATAATTTTGTTATAATCCCCAGTATTGTATATTACCTACAGCTGGGGGTAGTATTTTTACCGAAAATGTTATATATTGTATGGGTCATGTGATTTTTTCACCATAAAATTTATTTTAACATTTTTTAAAATACTTACAAACCAAACGGAACAAATCAAACTATAATATAATATATACTTATTGCCTTGTCTATAAATATAATATATATTTATAGACAAGGCCAAGTTTTAGATATTATTTGAATAATACTTACTGAATAATAATTTATCAGAAAAAATATGCATACACAAAAGAATAGATAGTAACTTAGAGTTTTTCCTAAGTGTGTGAAAGTACTATAAAAATAAAAACTAATTTAAAAAGTTCGTTGGTACACCCAAACGTACTTTAAATTTCAAATTCCGTTAGTTACTTTTGCTACTAACTTAAACCACATATGTGCAAAGCCTTGAACCAAACCACTTTGCCCTAATCCCTAATTGAAACGCGTAGAATCCTTTGTTCTTTAGATTAAAACCAAGCCAAAGGATAAACTTATAATGAGATAACTTATGATTAAAGCTCTGTACCTCATTTAAATAAGTTGAAAGAGCGAGTTCATCGAGGATAGATAGCTTTTAAAAATGGATACTGGAAGAAAGAAAACAAATTTTAGGGTGAAAAAAAAATTATTCAACTTACATAATAAATATTCGTTCAGGTTGCGAATAAATAAAGAAATTATTTAATATCTAATGAGTGAAAAATTGGGCTGATTAATTTTCGGGCTTCAGAAATATTTACAAATGACTCTACCAGAACAAGTTGGCAACTACTCACCAACAGATGGCGCTGCAAGGCACATTCCCAAAATATCTGAATGTTATCACAATCCACAATGTTGCTGCCTCATTATTTAAGTATATGGTAATATTTTTCGAGCAGAAAAGGTTTGTAGCTATATTTTAATGCATTCTTGAAGGTAAGGCGCGCTTGCGTGGGCCGAATTACAATTAGGTGTGTAAAATACACCTTAATCTTGCATTCTCGGCTGAGATTAATCGGTAGGTAGGTACCTACTTTTTGTGTCACGCACCTTTACAGAGTTGTTATTGTTATTTAGAGTAGTGTTATATGATTTAGATTTTTTTAAATTAGGTTAGATCCTTATGAATAAAACTTAAATTAACGTATAAATCATAGGCATCCAACAAAAGTACAAAAGTAAATATTGTCCTATTAATTTTTACAGAATCAACCCTTAAAAAATCATATTGTTATTGTAAATTCATCAATTATTATAATATTATTATTATTGAAATGGCTAAAGCCATGCACGTAGATGACAAAAATAAAACATGTGCCAGGGTTACTGGTACCCAATAACCAATTTAGAAGTAAATAATCGAGAAAATATGGAACCTTCAAAATTATTTGAACCAGACAAAAGAATGCAGGTAGAAAGGTATATTCTACCTATAGGTAGGTACCGAAGAGCAATAATCTTTGAAATCACAAATCAAGTTGTAAGCTTTAACGAAGACTGTGGGCGTCTAGTTGCTTCCAGACATTCGAGACACGCAGACAATAAGTTCGGCGAACAAAACTATGCTTCGGCGAACATTAAATGTTGAATAGTAAATGATTACTTAATATTTAATATTCTTGTCATTATAAGACAACTATATCTATCTTGCTGTACATTTCTTACAGTCCGACCCAGTCGAGAGAAGTAAAAGTTAAGTTCCGTCAAGAAAAAAAAGAGGTAATAAAAAAATATCAAAAGAAACGTGTTTGACAGGACTTGAACCCGCAACTTTCCCTTATTCCAGGATTGTGGTACCAATTTGCTCTACGAAGTCTATATATTTCGAATTTTCTACGGAGTCTAGCGTCTGAGTTTAAGTATGCATTATAAGAACAGAAATAAAAGATGCAAAAAATATATTATATATAATACATTTTATGGCGTTGCAACTCTACGTCACTAAGCTGATAATTAATTATTATGATTATTTTAAGGTTTTCCGTTGATCCATACAATCACTCAAATAACAGTCACGGTACCATAACAGACGAATAACAGCCCCTTCACAATCATTGACTAATAAAATAAGTTTAGATGGTAATTTAGCTCTCTTAAAATTAAAAGATAACCTAACCAACTGTGTGTCCACCTTGTTATGAACAGAACAGCTTAGAACTGTCAAAATATCTAATATAATATACTCCGTTTTATTAGTGCCGAACAAGAACGCTGGTCAAGAGTGGGATTCCTTGCTTCCCTACCCTACACATTTAACTATACTATCATTAATATCATCATTTCATTGTTATTATATTAGGTACTACTTGGATATTTACTTCTACATTGGTATTTTCCGTGTGGTGCCGGCATAGAATTTGTGTCAACCCAACTCTTCCCAATAGTGCCGTATGAGGCGACTAAGGGATATCTACCGGGGGCGGGCAGCAGCGCCTCCTGCGTGGGGATTATCGTCATTACCCCCGTTGATTTATTAAAAAGGGAAGATAGGTTACGTTCTCCCAGCTATTACTAAAAAATTGGCATGTGTTACAACTACACGCAGACACATACGCTCACAGTTATATTTCCAGTACTGTGCAATACAAAGAACAACAAAGACGGACCTATCTAAGACCGAAATGAGACCGAGACAACAAAATTTCACGCGAATCACGACCGCCCGTGCCGCCGGTCCGACGGTGACTGAGGTGGGAGCACACAATTTTACACAATATGAGGTTGCCCCTTTTGAGAAACCAGTACCTCATCTTCCCTTTTTAATAAATCAATGATTACCCCCCATGTGTTATCAGCCAATAAGGCGCTTATCAGGCGTTCTTGCGTCCAGTAGTGGACATAATATATACATATATATACTGTGTATAGGTTGTTGAGGTTGAGTTTGAGGTTAGGTTACTACTCACTGTGATAATGGGAGGGTATCTATCTGGTTTTTTCGATGTCCTGATTGTAACAGACTTCTTTTCAACTGATCTTCATAGTAATGTCAATACATGTAAATGATTTGATATATTGACTCTCATTACATTCATTTACTAGATTCTAGATGGATTTACTATATAGATTTGTATTACTCAATATATCCAGTTTTTAAATTTCATTACCGACGTTAAAGTTATTCTGTACCTACTTACAAATAATTGATTGTCTATCCCGATTTTTGTCAATAAACTTAAAAACTTACTAAAGTAGAATTAAAAGCTCCAGTTTCTTGACTTAACTTAACCCTAGGCATCTTAACAGACAGACCATTATAAACAAAAGGTAAGTCCTGCCAAAAAGTTGTCATCTAAAGTGAAAAGTGAAAACCTTGTCCCATCTTTCTTAGCGTTTCTATTCTAGGAACTAGTACAAACTTGTTAAAGTCTTCATCAAAATTGATACAATTCAATCAACAATTCTCTTTACAGCAAATCTATGAGGCATCGTCCCCAATCAAAATCTCTATAATTATTCCATCAGTTATTGAGAGCATTCAATTACTAACGTTGTGCACCGATTATTGTCGGTAGCGACCGCCTGACATCCTTGGCTAGTTATTAAGCATGCCAATAGATTATTGATTGGTGCTGATTGTCTGTCTATTTGGTCTTGATAGCTATGGACAATTGTTATACAATTAACGAGCCCGTAGCTTATTCCTTACAACGTGGCTCTCGTTTGTCGTGACATATGTCTTACTACTTTGTAAGCCATATGGCTTCTCTTGTTTTTTCGGTTTTTTGATGAAGTTAGGATATAATTTCAATTGCATTTATGTTTAACAACTTTATTACCAACAACTGCACACTTTATGACAACTTTTTGAAACCATTTTGAAAGAAATATTAGAGATATACCGGGTGAAAGTTCAGCGCGCGAAAGTGACGCCATTTTTTTTTGCGAAAGTCTGAGTGAAAAGTGTGTTTTGTGTACTTTATCCCAAAGAATCGGTAAAAGTTTCTTATTTATTATACGTTTTAGAGGGTTACCAAGGTTTTTACATAGTTTCAATAGTATATGTTGATAAACATAAGAGTAGTAGTAGTAAAAGTAGTAGTACGATTTTACGACCATTTTTTCAAATGAAGGGTCTGTGTAAAATTAATCAAAAACACAATAAAAAACATTTATAGCCAGTTTTATAGCTTTATTGCATAGCTTTCAGATAAAGTAAGCTGAATCACCCTACTATAAAGCATTCTAGACCTAGACTTAAAATAACACGTGAGCGTGCGAATCCGCATTCGCGTGCAAAAATCTGTCGATGTTAGCGGTTTTTTAATGCAAACGTTAAACGTTAGCTGTGGACTAGTTAGTCCATGGCTAACAAAGATCTATCCATGTATCATCATTAGTGATTATGGTAAAGGCCCACTTGTTTAGGGAAGGCACGTTCAGCAATAGATGTATTTGTACTGAGCAAACTTTTCTTTTACTACAACTTCTCCTTATGTAAAATGCCACGTTTATGTAGATCGAAAACCTAAACACTTTGTCTCGACTCAGATTATTATCTGATGAAAGAAAGATTATCAAACTCCTATGTAAGATAAAAGAAAAGGAGTTATTTGAACAAACGAGTAAAAGCGTTATAAGAATAAGGTTCCTTACCTTGAATGGATTCACGGGAAGTCAAATAATCCTAGACGTTTAGTTATAAAAACAAAGTGCAAAAGCTAGTACGTACTTGATTATTACAAAAATAGGTCATCTAATATCAAATCTATAATACTTAATCAATGAGACAGTCGATGTATTTATAATTGGTAGTATTGTCTTCGCGCTATCGAGTGCTCCATGTAGTTAATTAAAAATGTATTGCCAAGGAGACTCTCTTGATTGTAGCAATTAATACTTCAGTGTAAGGTACTACTTGGTTAATAAAAAGGACAATGCTGTATCTCGGTGTTCAGTAAATTTGAATTGTCGACGCAGGAGGTTGCGGGTTCGATTCCCGCCTCGGGACAAATGTGTGTACGATCTGCAGACATTTGTTCAGGGCGTTCTGGATGTTTACTATGTATAATGAAAATATCTAGCTATGTAGTGTATTATATTATGTATGTATATCAGTTATCTAGTAGCCATAACACAAGCTCTGCTTATCTTGGGGCTAGATAATTCTGTGTGAATTGTCCAGCATTATTTATTATTATTATAATTATTCTATTGTATTTATTTATTGAACTTGGTATTGAAGCATAGTGAATAGAAGGTAAAGGTATTTTAAAGGCTGATGTTCTTGCAACACTAACAATGGTTTAACCTATTTAATTTAAAACTGAATACTGTCACATTCTTGTGAAGATTACTAAAGAAGTAAGTAAGATCATGCTAGTTACCGATATAGGTAGTCACTAAAATATAATAGCAGGAGATACTCAATCAAATAATAGAGCAACTGACTACCAAAAAATCTCTTGCCGAAAATACCACCGAAAAGGTATTGTACCTCAATAAAACAAAATTGGTTCAAATTTCGCAACAGCTTATAGCCTATAAAGGCATGTAATTGCTATAAACGACCGATGGTAATACACCTAAGTAATGAAACCTCTGGCTTATGTTTATTATATTATTTTACGCCGAAGAAATTACTAATGTTATGAAAACATGCCCGGTTTTCGGACGCCCCATCAATTTAGATTAGTCTGTAATAGCCCTATAATACTCATACCTACCTGCCTTAGTTAATGTAAGCAGCCACCCCTAAAGAAAATCTATGTAAAAGTTATGCTATAAGAAATTTCAAGCTTATTATGAATTACCGTGACGGTACTATTATTGTAACGGGAAAAAGAAGAATTGATCCTTGTTCCGGAGGTTTGATAAAAAAACATATTATTACGTTAGATAGGCGTATACGCACTACGTATTTATCTAAGTACCTTAAAAGAACTTACCTCTGGACACCGAACGATCACTTTTATCTGCCCATTTTACGCATACTGCTAAACACTTTCCTTTCAGTTTACCTTTCACTGTTTTTTGTAATATTTCGGGACAAATATTAATCTCTGGGCAATAAAGTTAATATACCTCTATAGGATCAAAAAGATCGATGCGATCACAAATCCAAAATAATCATCGAAATCTTTAAATACACATTCAGCCGAACTTAGAACTACCTCGTTGTCGCTAAGTCGGGTAAATAATTCTCACAACCATCAAAACCATTCAGTCCCAGCACATACTATGCATGATGAAGGCAGTATGGGTGAAGTTAATTTCTGTATGGTGGGCCATCGATAGCTGCGGTTAATAAATTAGTGAACCACCCCCTACTTACTTAAACGAACGATTTTTCATTATTGCAATACAATTTTCTAATAATTAAGCTATTGACCTCTGGAGACATATATGATCATCATCAATTGAAAAGTGGTCGTTGGTAAAAAATCAAAGGGACCACTTAATTTACAAGTTTCGACCCAGCAGCGTGTGTTATATGGAAACTTGGGGTATGTGGGACAAAGGACACTATTATATTTATAATTAATCTTAAAATGCCTTGCGAATTGAATTGATAAGGTCATGGTCGTTTTTAATAATTTTTAGTTGTTTCTAGTTTTTTTTTTTTCAATTTAATCTAGAGTTGAATTCTAAGTTTAGAATTTTCAACAAATTGCATGCACGTATCTGCTGTTTACCTACGAGCAGATTTCATTTGAATATGGTTTTTATTAGTAAGAGCAATCACGCCAGATGTAATTTAAAAATTTTTAAGCCTTGTTATTTCGTACAAATAAAGTTAACTAAATTGTTCAAATGTCATAAAAAATCTAAAATACTTGAGTTAATTCCTTAACATAGCCGTTTCTGCTTAGTTCCAACTACTCACACATTTCATTTGACAAAGGATCATAGAAATAGAAACGATATACCTACTAGGTCACTATAGTCTATATATGAATATAACAATCTGGCTCTTAGGCTAAGGGGATTTGATTCAAAGTCAAAGTCAAAGTCAAATCGTTTATTTCTTTAGACTTACAAAATAAGTACTTAGACAAGTCAAATTTTTACTAATAAACAGCTTGATAAATAGTTATTACTATCAAACAAGAAATAAGGTGCAATTGACTCTGATTCACTTCAATTTTTTGTCCACTAGCGGAAGAAGTGAAAAAGAAACCACTAGCAAGTTTATCGCTTATCAACTAATACAATCTTAGGATAACTTAGTCTAACTGGTCTTACATACTATTGTCTGTGTGGAACTGGGCGACATCCGGCCAAGCATTAACATCATTGACGTAGTCATTACGGAGTAATAGGCTTTCTTGATAAGATTTCGTTTTATGTACAGTTTAAATTTACGAATAGGGAGTTCAGTTGCTTCAGATGGAAGCTTACTATAGAATCTTACGCAATTGCCCACAAATGATTTGCCTACCTTTCGTAATCTATATGATGGGATGTGTAATTTGTTCTTGTTTCTTGTATTTTTATTGTGAACATCACACCTTTTCATAAAGTTATCTCTGTTTTTGTGTGTATACATTAGATTTTCATAGATATATTGCGATATTACTGTTAAAATATTTATTTCTTTAAATAATTCCCTTAACGAGTTTCGTGGATTTAATTTATAAATAGCGCGTACCGCCCTTTTCTGAATAACAAAGATAGTCTGGATGTCAGCTGCCTGTCCCCAAAGCAAAATACCATAAGACATAACACTATGGAAGTAACTGAAGTAAACTAACCTAGCTGTATCTTCATCGGTAATATATCTAATTGTTCGAACCGCCGATTATCGCAAGCTGCTCAGATTCTGGAAGGAGTGATATAATTAGAAGGCTTTGATCATAAATTATAGACGTCTAACTGAAACAAACCCCAGACTTCAGATGAGATAATCAGTATAGTAGCAGATCTAGAAACTATTAGGTATGTATGTACTCCAATATTATAGATACGTCAATATTATATATTGAAATTCAGACGTATGGCGCATTACTCCATCCTTACCTTGTGGATATTCGAAAGACTTGTACTAAGAAGTTCTCCAACATCTTTATCATTCGTACTGCCAAGGATTAAAACGCTGCTGGCCTCTATTTTCCTGGCCAACTACAACTTGAATCTCTTCAAGACGAGAGTGAATGGGTGTCTTCTAGACCTTAGTGACACATCTTCGGCCACATCGTAAAAAATGAAGTTGGTTTTAGTTCCTTCCAGGGTAATTCGTTATGACGTAAGTACCTAGACGCCCTTCCATATTCCAACTGACAGCAGCGCACCAAACTTAAATCTAAAGTAAATTTAATTTAAAAGAAATAATGAGAACTACGAGTCTGTTTTCCCATTAGAGTCCAATCTTGGAGTCTTTAAATCCAGGGTAAATAAGTTCCTTCTGGAAAAACGTGCTCAATAATAGGTCTCGTCTTTGCTTTCTTAAAGCGAGTTGGTGCCCAAGCGCTTGACCATCTATATACAAAAAAAGGATTTGAAAAATACGTTAATTATATATTTTGTCGGTAAGCAATACTTGCTTTGCTCGTATCTTGTACCTTCCAAATATCGCATGTCAAATTGATCGTCATGTTAAGCGATTGTCAAGTGCTCTCTATACTTAAAGTGTTCTTTATAACCCTTAATATCCCCATAAAATGTTAATAGGTTAAAAAACTTTTGGGCGTTGTAAAAACTAATATTTTGTCTTACAACGCAACACCGATAAGAAAAAACAGGCTCGCGTGCGCGGAATCATTACCTTATTGTCATAAGGGCTAATAGTTCCCCAAGAATCATACAATATGATAATAAAATCGACCTTTAAGTCTTTAAATTGTCATTATGCGAAAAGAAGGATTTACACAGAACAAGGAATAAAAATATTTAGATTTCATTCTAAAAATCTCGAGTTGGCAAGCTCTGGTACAGCCACTGTATTGTATGCGAAAAAATTGGCTGCGTGGATACAGAACTAGCTAAAATTAAAGATTATATAAATGATCGTTACAAAAACTAGAGATTTGAAACTATGCGAAAAGCAAAATCGACTTAATTCCTGGCAGATAAAAGAAACTTAAATTATTTACTCAATTCAACCAGCGGCTTCACACTCGTTGATTCTAAGTATGGAGTCTTCAAATCTAGGGTAAATAAGTTCCTTCTGGAAAAGCCTGCTCCATCTTAGGCTACATCTTCGCTTTCTTAAAGTGAGTTGGTAGCCAAAAGCTAATCCATCAGCAATAAAAATAAATTAAAAAAAAGTATAAACTTAGCAATAATGCTAATTCATGGAAACTGATTTCTGGCTAATAAGTAGCCTATGTCTCCTTTTCTTGTCTGATCTTCTACGTCTACGCAAAATTTCAGTACAATCGTTTAGAAGTTTTGGCGTAAAGAAGTTGCAATCCATCTATCTAAACCTATGATCTAAACGTTCGCCTTTTTTATATTAGTGTGCTGTGATACCGAGAAAAGACACCTGCTTTCATCATAAACTCGGCAAATGCAACTCGATTAGACCAGCCTAATCATGTCATATTAAGAATTTTCCTACGTTGTTTGTGAATGCCTAACTAGGGTCATTATGGCCATTTTGTAATTGCTACCTACTTATGGATTTTTCTTTTACTAAGTGGTTGTTTGTTGAGTTAATGCACGGTAGGCTCTTAAGCTGATGTTCTTTGAAATAATCACAAATAATGTCAAAGCAATTGCGTCGTGCGTAGGTAATGAGTATTAACATCCTCTTTGTCTCAATAGTTATCGATCGATACACTAATAATTGAAAATAACATTTTATTTAATTTTATTTTAATCTTATAATGAGAAACACAATTCATCGGATTATAAATTTCACCAGAATTTTCAATTTGGTGATTTTTTATCCTATTACAAAGTAAGTCGCTAACTTTATATTGCTATTAGCTCCATAAAAACACAGAAACCTTGTATCCTACCCTATTTATCCAAGTTGTGATTACTGAAACTCCTATCCAAATAGCTTGTTTGGCATTTTTTATTGTTTATTACCGGCAACTTTTAATTCGGCCAAGTTTCCGAATGCGTGACACTGAGTCGTTAGTTTTTTAACTTTTTTAGTGAGGACTTAGTTTCGTGTCTCTGATTTAATGTTTCATATTAACGATAGAATGCAGTGTGACATAATTTGTATAAATGCACTGTGATCTATTTGATGAAACAGAGAAAGATTTAATCTTTTTGGATCTGGATTTTAATGAACCTTTATCAAAATAACCATTTTGAACGTACTTAATAAATTAAATGAATTGGTGGAGGAGAAGTTCGGCTGACGACGCAGGACGCGTTCAATTCCCGCTTTGTGACAAATGTTTGTACGATCTACAATATTTGATACGGGTGTTTTGGGTATTTTTATGTAAGTGTAAAAAAATATCTTTCTATTATATAATATTATATTAGTCAATAATTATTAATTTGTTTAATTGATATATTGCAAGAGCAGAAGGTCTATTTTAATGAGTATTTGTAGAAAAAATATATTCATGCTATTTATTTATTTGTTGAGAGATATTCTAAATGGGAGCAACTCATTTTCTAGATTCTAGTAATTTCTTTACAATAGCATTCAGGAAAATTACTGTCATTACATAGCCTACACAGGGCCTGTCTTCGAAGCGAACAAACATACGGAAATTGGTACTAAGTAGTGAGTTGCAATTTTATTGTATGCTCAAGAATTATGACGTATGCGAAATCGGAAAATCGACATTTGCAAACCGTTTAAACGGATAGTAAGGAAATTGCGAACAATTTCACGTAATAGGAATTCTGGTTTTCCGTGGCATTTGTAGATGGGCCTTTTAAAGCTTACAATAAGGTTTTGGCTTTTTGACTTGTAAACTTACATTATTTTTGGCATTATTTAAAGCTTTGTAATTTTGTTACAGATGATAACTGACAGAAGCAAGGCCCTTGGTACCTAATACCAAATTACACATAAGACGTTTAGGATTACAATCAAATAATAGAAATAAATTAAAACGACTTAAAATTTTGTATTCTGAACTGTTGCAAATAATCAACAGGTAGCTCACCTGATTGATATCAATACTATTCGTCTATTATTAGACAGTTATCTTAGATCATAATGGATCAAAGATGGCTGTCTTTTCCGATCACAATTTTTATGTCTTACACATACCTACTAGTTAGTGTCTTAACTGATGTCAATGACTTATTGACAATTACATTAGAATTTTAATTTTATTTACATTTTTAAAGCAGACAACTACGATCCACTTCATATTTGCCGGCTTACCCCTTTTACTTCAATAGTTTATAGTCAATAAGTAGTTTCGAACAAAATGGCCGTGTAAATGCAAATTGGTTTAGCATTCAAATGATAATTCGACACAGGCGAATGTTGATTTCTACTCAAAGTGAGAAGCAATCTGTTAAATTCTTGATTCTATGCAGAGAAGTATAACTAAATTCCATTACATACATATGTATATCTGCAATGAACGTTGTCTTTCCCTGGCCCTTGAAGGTATGTGGTCTACTCCAATACTATCAGCTGATTGTTCGTACGATTTTCAGTCTCTTGTCAACGTCAATTAGGTAATCCAAAGAAATATGATGTGAAATGATGTGTTTCTGATCGTTGATTAACTTATCTGAAAACTGATGGTTTTTCGTATGCTGGCTGCATACGAAAAACCGTCTGTTTTCAAATCCTCAGTGAATCAACAGAATATATGAATATTATATTGTGTTGATTCAATGAGGACGTCCAGCATTTTGCCCATTATTTACTGAATTTCAATTATAATTATTTATCAAAGACCAGAGATAATACGAGTAGTCGTACATAGTTTTGCATCTAAAAGCTATAGAATCTATCTTCACTTCAAATTACGTACCTAGCTGCGGTCATCTGTATTAGATAAGCAAAAGCGACTACAGATGTGTTAGTTATTATAATTGATGACATTAAACTGGTATTTCTCGCGAACATTTATATGATTTTAATATAGAAAAGGTTTTAGCAGAAGTGCAAATTATAATTGAAGATACTTCAAAGTAACTGTAAGTGTTTGTTTTATCAGAATTGCGCTATTTAGTAGATATGTGTGTTATTGACGAGGAATATTGCAATACCTGTCTAAATTCCGATGTCAAAGTATGATTATTGCGACTAAAGAAAGTTAAATAATCGAGAAGTCAAAGTGCAATGAATTGAACACAGAAGTTAACAGGATCTGAGAGAGAAAATGTTATGACACAGCAAAAAATGTTTTCTCAGGTAAGATGGTGTTTAATAGATTAGTATTTTGTTTTATTATTGTGTTAATTCTTAAAACGCTAAAATTGCAAATCTTTTAAATATTTTTAACTGTTGAAACTTGATAATATTTTTAAAAAATGATACTTTCTATAATATTAAAAAGATTATTTGATTGATTTTAAAATAGTTAAGCTATTTAAAGATTATCAGGGTCAACAGAAACCGAAAGGTAAAATAAAATCTACGATCTACTTTAGAAAGAGATCAACATAATAAAATAGATTCGAAATGGAAATAACTTGATGATTGCTACTCAAAAATGAAATGGCATACGAAATCAAATTGAAGCAAGGTTCACGTTATTTGCTGAAATGTCAACCAACACAGATAAGTACATGTCAACAAATCCAATTTGTAACGAGTAGAGAAAAACTTTTAATCATTTATGACGATACTACATAGTTGTTTATATAATGTTGTATACTTACTTTATTGAGTACAACTTCGGCCATGATGTCCTCGCAGCTGAGTTTCGAATACAGTGGTTTGCCTTTACGTAGACTATACTAAAATAGCACTATAATATGTGCAACGTATATATTACCTATAACTTTTATAATTTTCATTCTTAAACTTTTTAGTTTTAAGTTCTTTAACTATATTTTTCGATTCAACGATTAACTTATTTTAACTTTATTTTTCGGTTCGACGATCCTACAACACAATTAAACAAAATTAGGTTATGTAAGCGACTCAAAAAAATTATGAACCACTACTAGTCGTGGAACGATAAACCCGTGCGCAATTTAGGTCCGGACCAATTCCACCTGAATGCTTTATCCCTTTAAAATTACTAGTCAATTGCTTAGAATATGAATAGAACACCCAAGTGCCGCATTATGCCCTTACCTCTTAGGTCCGTATTATAAAAGCTTGCTCAGTCATCGATGACAAAATATTATGTTCTCTTGGCTTCTTTATTTGTTTATTTATTTAACACACAAAACACCAATGTTAGCTAAAATGAACATACCAAAACCAACCAACTTCTGTCTATATCAGAAAATCTATCCATAATTTTTTTATATATGCTTGAGCAACACTTTTCTTTGTCATAATCGTCACTCAAGCATAGCTCTATGACTGAGCAAGCTTTCATAATACGGGCCTTAGTATAGAACATCGAGTCTATTTTCGTACATAGTGTCTAAAGTCTGAAACTAATTTCTTATTCAATGTCATTATCAACCTATATTAGTCCACAGATGGACATAGGCCTCCCCCTAATGAGCGCCATGCAGTCTTTCGTAGATCGTCAACCCACCTTCCGGATGGCGCTACACTACGTTGCCTTACTTTTTTTAATTTCTTATTTATTAATATATACATTATGAATTTACTGATGTAGGTTCAATGTACGAATTTTGACAAAATATTATGTTCTCTTGGCTTCTTTATTTATTTATTTATTTAACACACAAAACACCAATGTTAGCTAAAATGAACATACCAAAACCAACCAACTTCTGTCTATATCAGAAAATCTATCCATAATTTTTTTTATTATAACAACTGCCTATGTTATCAAAGATTAACTAACGCCAGTGAATCGCATTGCAACTGAAACGTTATGGCGGTATTAAGAATGCCATGAATGCAAAATAAGCCACTATATCATGGATTGTCTTTGTTCATGTGAAGTTTGATCGAAATTCACCTTTTGTGTGAACTTTCATATTTTATACGGTTTCATAAAAACAGTGATTACCCAACACTTCGGTTTACTCACGATTAGACTCACAAGTCACGAGTTTACGTCACGCCCACCATTCCAAAACTACACGAGAAGTAAAAAACAGTAATTCAAACAATAATAAAAATACGGCAGTTATCAAAGAACAATAATAATTACAGGGAAAACACAAAAGTGACACCACAGTACGCAACAACAAAGCGCGACCTCGTGGCAAAACTGGCTAACTTTTAAAACGTTATATGGGCGGCAATAAAACGTTCCGTACGAGCACAATACTTGCAGAAATATTTTTGAATACGGAATTAGGTTTGCCAAAAGTGCGGGGAGCAGATAAGGCAGAAAAAAAAACAAATTTGTAACGGGTAAAGTTTTTGGAGGCGGAATGTGTCCCTCGGGTGCTGAATCTTCGTCGGCTCGGCTCGTAAAACGTGGGACGTGGGCAAGCGGGCAAATTTGTCCTGAGAGCGACCTATGACGTTTTGATGGAACGCTCCCCGACTGATTTGACGCACCCTAGATTCATATTCATAACGATACCTTCACAAAACGGTGACATATTTCACCCGAAACCCCGAACCAATCTACGGATCGAAACGTGACAAATCGTTCTAGAAAAATTCATTAACTCGAGTTTCATTTCGATCACAAGTTTTCTAGAGATACGATCTTCACCAGTTCTCTAACGCGCTAAAATAGTAGCCCCTTTTTGACCGCGGGCGCCGCTTCAAAGAATGGCGCCCGTGTCTAAGCTATCTTGTAGGAATTTTAAATTGGACGAATCGCTCAAATGTAAATGGTTTTCCTTTATACCCCATCCTCTCGACTGCCCACCCCCGTCTATTGCGCGCCTAGAGGCGACTGGCATACCAACACACGCACACACATCTACGAGCCTACGTCGTATATCACCATTGAGCCGAGATCTCCTAGTTTGCATACGTCACCGGCAATGTAGTTCCATTTACATGGGGACGCGGGAGGTAAGAGAGCTCTCGGTACATTGGTATCGTTAGGCTGACTATACACACACAAATCTCACACACGCCCACATCTCATCTCGACTAGGAGTAATGCGAGTGTGAATATGTAAATACGCGTCGAAACCGCGAGTTCAAAAACGCGAAACGCAATATGTCTTCATAGTGAAGAGGTGTAGGGATTTTTAAGGAACTCCCCAACAAAAAGATCCTATCTCGGAAGGAAATCGCGCGCTTTGTTGTATATTCTAACACCATCAATGTCGAGTAAATCTCTTTGCATAGTGTTTTCATCAATGGTTCATTTCCATCAGATTTACCATCTATGTACATCTGGTAAGACTATCATCAGCATCGTCTTTAATAACCGGTGACTTATTAAGTTCATTTACCCTCCTACTGCACTACGAGTATTTGGCTCACACTTAACTACTTTCCTCCTTACATGCTATGTACCTGCTCACTATTCACTGACCTACCTATCCCCTAACAAAGAAAGATCGTAAAAAGGTTTAATGTGGTGGGCTCGGCTGATTAATTAGGAGCTTATCAGAACCCAGCCCGTTTGTAAGCTAAAGCCAGATTAGAAAGCTTTCACTGCGAAATAACTTGTCTTGCCTTTTGGTTATTTTGATACGACCAAGAATCTATGTCGTAAAGCAATTAACCAATGAATAAAAATAATTATTGAAATATGTATTTTAATATTAAAAACAAAGTGAGGGGACAAAATGTTTGACAAAGTAGAGCATAGCTGGTTGAGTTCTAGTGTTGTGTTTGCCACTCGTCGGTAGATGGCGCTAGGCGGTCATCGTAATGTGAAACTTTTGTATAACATTGTCAATCTAACAGATTCAGATTTCGATTTTTTCGTAACATGAAAAGAATAAAGTGAATAAACGTATGTAGACTGGGATTTTTCATTGGCAGACCAAACTTGTTTTAAATCGTGAATAAATGCAAAGGTTTGGTCGTTTTGATCACCAACTCACCTGATAGGAAGTGACGGTGTGTATCACGAAGGTCTAGAAGACACTTATCCACTCTTGACTGACTGACTCATTTAAAACACATACTAGATTTTAAAACTAAATATCTAATTCGAAGGGTTAACCAACGAAAATAATTATATATGATATGATAATAGTAAACGAATAGGTACATAAAGGTTATGGCGTTAATATACTTTTCTCGTTATTGTAAATGTAAAACGATATTTTCTTTTCCCGATGAAAGCGGAAACTCGTCAGTTTTAATGAACAAAGTTCATTCTGCGCATCTTTCCATTTAAACTTTCCGTATTGATTCTGAACTTTTCATAAAGTGCCTGTCAAAAGAATAACAATAATAATTGATAAATCTTTACGTGCTTTTGCTGTTGTTCATTCAATGTTTTTTTGCTTAATTACATGACACTAACTAATATTATAAATGCGAAAGTTTGTATGAATGGATGGATGGATGTTTGTTACCTTCACGCCAAAACTACTGAACGGATCAGATCAATCCTAATCCTGGAATCAAACATAGGCTACTTTTTATCCTCTAAAGTGAGTTTTTTTCTTAATTATTCAGAGGACTTTGAGTTAGGTTTTGGTGACTATTTAAGTCGCGTATTTAAATGAACTATCTACTACTTAAAACTAAATTTTATCTAAAATTTACCTTTAATTAATTTCCGCATCACACTAGAGCCGTAGGAAATTTATATATATAATATATACCTGCCTAAAGAAAAACTAGAACTGTAATTCGTTTTAAAAAATTTAACCGACTTCAAAAATAGGAGGAGGTCTCAATTCGTCTGTTTTTTTTTATGTTTGTTACCTTAGAACTTTTGACTGGGTGGTCCGATTTGCACGATTCTTTTTTTATATGAAAGCTGGTGCTTCCCATGTGGTCCAATTTTAATTTTGTTCAGTTCTGACTATAAAAATTCATGAAAAAAACCGTAAAAATTGAAGTCGGTTTATAGTTTTTTAAAACAAAATTAATTATATTATCTAAGAAAACTAGCATCATATGACAAACCAGGTAGTAAGTTTTTCCAAGTTATATAGTATCGGTGTGAAGAGGTAGGTAGGTAACAGAACATCTAACCAAACTTTTGCGTTTATTATTATTAGTATGATGAAGTATCTCCATCATTTTCTGACGAGGCCTTTATATAGCTGATTCTGTTTTTTAATTGTATTTATCTATTTATTCTGTAAGTTTATAAATAGCCTGTGTTTCAATATTACAAAAATAAATGTAAATTTGACCATACCATGTATTCTTATGGTTTAAAAATTAATGAAGACTGACTTCTAGCTACTAACTAATTCAGAGAGTATTAATGAAAAGTATAACTTAAAACAATTCCCAAAATCCCCAGAGGCACTTATTAATGCCGCTCCCTCGTTAGAGGACCCACAAATCTCTTAAGCTCCGAGTGTGACAAACACAAAAACCATAAAATTAAATTAATGTCTTCCAACCACTTCCTTCAGATAGTTGAGGCCGTTAAGGAAAACTTAGCGATTTCTTGGAGTTGGATTTTATTATTTCTAGGGGTAGATTATTATTGAGAGAAAAGTCACGTGACATAAGATTGTAGGCCTAATTTTAAAAGTGTGGCGACGTTTTTTAGCGCAATGATATGTTTTGGAGGAAGAATTTCACAGAATCGCCTAGTCCAAGAAATGCAAACAAGTTCCCACATATAACTTGCTTACATACTTATTTTGAATTATTTATGTATGAGATAAATTTGGTGGGTAGGCTATGACTAGCAGTGGACTAGTATAGGTTGATGATGATGAGTTAAAATTACATCAAGGTTATGGCAATTGTTTTAAATCTACATGATTAATATGAAACTGTAAGTTACTCTGTCTGTCTATTACCTTTATACACCTAAGTGCCCAACAAATATTTTTGAAATTTGACAGGGAGGTAACATAACGACATAGACTTCATGAAAAACGCGTGCAAAAGCTAGTAAATACTAGCTTGTTCAAAACTGTACACTATTCAATAATAGTGTACAGTTTTGAACTAACTTACTGCTACGGCAAAGAATCCTTCGTAAATCAAGAAAATAAATAAAATTTGCATGCGAGGTCTTATACCGCTAGATGGCGTTAGTAGTAATGAAAACTGAGCGCATTATTACGACTCTCCCAAAACCTTTTTTTGGTTACTAATTTGCGAAATATAATTATTATCATTAGAAAAATGTTCAATAATCTTATTGAATTGACATTAAGTAATGAGAAACTGATCCTTGTAACTGACATTGCTTATATTTTCCGACTTCTGTTTGAAACCATAAATAGAACAATACCCAACCTATTTTAATAAGTTTTTAGACTTATTACTTGCTGCGTTCTTACAGGGTACATGTATATACCTATAAACTAACAACCACTGACGCTAAACTATGTGATAATGTATACAGAATGCAATAAATAAATCTGAATCGTAATCTAACAGACCATTCTGGCGTCTAAATTGAATTAAAATAATTGAACATGAAACTCATTTTATTTAAGTGCATAAAATTTATTTCATTGTTTAAATTGGCTTGTTCTTATGTAAGTATTTAAAATTCTATTTGACATTTTTGTAAATAAAGTCAAACTCAGTTTTGCAATGCCCTTCTAAGGTGCATGTAACACCAACCTATATAATATATAGTATGTATGTAGTCTATTGGTTATGTAGTAATTAATTAAAGATTAAGCCATCTTTTTCTCAAAAATATGCACACGTACCCACTTAATATTGTATCTCTCTCCCAATAAGGTTTGCTGGAAAAGAACTCTTTTTAGGGTTAAGCTTGCCTTTGCCATTACTTCTCTACTGTATGTTTTCTATGTATGTTTTTTTTTAGTGCAATAAAGAATTAAGAATTAAGAATTATAATGACCGCTAACCGTTCACTTCGACCTCAGAATAAAATATACCTACATGCAAACAAAAATAAATGATATATGAAATATATATTTTATATTATTGTAATAATAATATCCCTATGGTGGGCAAAGTTCTCCCCCGATCTCTTAAAAACCGTGTGAGTTGACAACGTAAAGGAAAAAAAAACTCCATAAAGCAAATCCGTGTTCAAAATTAATTGAACAACACAATCAAATTAATTAGGATCAGATCTCGGATAATTATTCTTGAATCGGACACAACAATGATGTTTATCGCAGCACTGAATCACTCTTTCGACATTCAACCAGGCGTTTAGACAATCCCTTTAGACTAGTGGGGGTCGTCTTAAAAGCGGTGAACGTTTTATGACGGACACTTTTCTGTGGTGATAGAGTAAACGTAGAACATTATGCAGTAGGCTTCAAATTATGAATTAGATTTGTCTATGCTATTATTTAAAACAATTTAATAATCTAGATAGAGGTAAAAATTCTAATAATCTAGACATAGTAATTTAGTACATAGTCAATTTATGACATAGTCACCGATGATTCAAAGCTCCTTAGACAAATATTAATAAAAAATGTAAGTACTAGAAAAGCGTTGGTTAAACAAGTCTCATCGTAAAAATAATTGGTACACTATGAAAAAATTTGAGGAAAAATAAATGAACTATCTTTCATGACAAAAGAAGTTACAATCGAATGACTTTACTACGAGACGAAGTTTTGACATATACTCGTATACCGTAACATAATCATAGCTTGATTTTTTTCACTTAAAATAGAACACGGGCGACGACTGTTATACAAAACACCAAGTAGGTTTTTACCTCGTTTGCTAGCTATAACAATTGAAGGACTAAAATTCCACTGCCTTACTGTTTACTACAAAGATAGCGTTACTCTATTTTTAACCGACTTGAAAAAAGGAGGAGGTCCTCAATTCGACTGTTTTTTTATGTTTGTTACCTCAGAACTCCGGACTGGGTGGTCCGATCTTTTTTTATATGAATGCTGGTGCTTTCCGCATGGCCGTATTTTAATTTGGTCCAGTTCTGACAATAGGATCCATGAAAATAAATGAAAAACCTGTATAATTGATGTCGGTTTACTGTTTGTTTAAACAAAATCAATTATTATCTATGTGAAAGTTATTTAAGCTTCTCGTTTGGAGCGCTCTCAGTTCCATAGAAGATAGAGTAACTCATAGAAGATAGAGTAACTCATAGAAAATAGAGTAACTCATAGAAAATAGAGTAACTCATAGAAAATAGAGTAGCTTTGTAGTAAACAGTAGGCAGTACACACTCAGCACACACTGGAGTCAAAATGGGCTTGTGTCATTAACACAAAAAAACGCAGTATTAGTATCATCGGAGCGGCGATTCTCTTATTTGCTTTATTTTTTATTTTAAATCACATAACAAAAGGCTTTGTCGCAGAGCGACCACATCGCCTAATTGGTACATATTTACAATATTTATAACTTATATAAATGAAAACTAAAAACTAATTTCTACAAAAAAAACTTAAAGTAAGGTTGTAAAGTTTTCGGGCTTTACAACCTTACTTAATAAACCCTTCTCGATCACAACGATTTGTTACCTAAATGGAAATCTGGAAAAAAGTAATGCTAAATCTTTCTACCTACAAAAAGTTATGGTACTTACATTGATTTAAAAAGGGAAGATAGGTTACGTTCTCCCAGCGCTTACTCAAAAATTGGCATGTGTTACATGCAAACACATACGCTCACAGTTATATTTCCAGTCCTGTGCAATACAAAGAAGAACAAAGACGGAAAGACGTATCTAGGACCGAAGAGAGACTGAGACAACAATATTTCACGCGAATCACGACCGCCCGTGCCGCCGGTCAGATGGTGACTGATGTGGGAGAACACAATTTTACACAATTTGAGGTTGCCACTTTCGAGCAACCAGTACCTCGTCTTCGTGTTTAATAAATCAATGGGTAATGTGG
Source organism: Eupithecia tripunctaria (assembly GCA_955876795.1). Classification (NCBI taxonomy): domain Eukaryota; kingdom Metazoa; phylum Arthropoda; class Insecta; order Lepidoptera; family Geometridae; genus Eupithecia; species Eupithecia tripunctaria. The sequence goes on from OY041614.1 coordinate 9,447,009, forward strand.
TAACCTATAGATTTTAAACACCATAGAATGAGTTCTGCTTTTTATGAAATGTTCTGTGAAAGTTATTGAAGTGATTTGAAAGGAATAAAGCATTCTTAATCCCGTAGACATTATTATCATTTCTTTCACACTTCCAGCTATTTATCACCATTTGAATAAATTCAATATGTACATTGAATTGTGTAATTAATCGTTTTATTCGTTTAGCACTTAAAATGTTTAAGGGCGTTGTGCTCAAATATCTTACTATCCCTTTCTAGCAACAAAGAATAAGTGAAACGGAAGATCCAGATAGAACTCCCGCTGCTTTAGATCATTAATATTGATTTGTGGTCAATCAGAGATGGAGGATTTCACTTTTAATGTTATTATTTTTTTGTGTCCTTCGTTCGTTAGGGTTAAGGACTTGTCTTTATAAGGGAAAACGGGAAGTTTTTGTTTAGTTTGTATTTGAAACCTGTAAATCTTAAAAAGTACCAGTTTCTCAGGACCTCATTCCAACAATATAAAGTATATTATTTTTAAATCGATAAATTAGAATTGATTCCTTAGCATTCGGATTAGCTTTTTTTATAAATGAACTATCGTGTCGCGTTAAAATGAAAATAGCAAACATTGGAGAAAGCATTGGGCCTTCTCGAATTTATGGCACTTCTATCAAAATTTAACCACTCTGCTGGTTACCCAGAAGTAGTTAGATTCAGGCAGAAGGCGATGCCGATGATGATGATTATGATGAACTGAGTCACCATGTAAGTTGCCATCTAATTCACAAGCAAACAAGTTATAGCCACATTGCAAACATTTCTACCATCAATAATCCATCAACCAGAGAATGCACTAAGGTCAAAGGAATCTGCAGACTCATAATTCCAATGACTTCTCTTCATTATTCATCTTCGGGTAATAGTTTGCACCCTATAGTTTCAATTCTTATAGGGCTTAAATGAAATGTGGTTTGATGTGATTGCGCGACTGGATTTATCAGGGCTGCCTCTTTATTATTATTTAAATCTGTATACTTACATTACCCACCTACTATAATAATAAGAGAAGCGCAGAAGCAAAAATAGGCACTCCTTGACTTTCTTCAATTTCTGTGTAGATACGTAGTTGATCTGTAAGCTAGGCATCTTTTAGTTTTTAAACACTCAGCTGCTTCTTTTCAAATTGAGAGACTTTCTAATACTTTACTAAGAAACTACCTACACCATGCTCACTATGAATAAAAATGTGCATAATCAGCAGAGGCTGATTATGCACATCTTTATTCATAGTCTTTATTATTTTATCAACTGTTTCGATGAGACAAAGCCCTTTAAATTTAATAAAAGCACTTCCATACCTATAAGACTGGTCCAGTACCCGTTTCACAGCAAGAGGCATCACTTCCATTAATTATTCAAGTTAGATAAGACACTGCGTCGGTAATGACTCTCAAGCCTGGTCCATTGCTCATCGATGTGTGATTCTCAGTACCCACTTGCTTTTATTTGTCGAGTGGAATCATTAAGCTTTGTTGTTTGAGAGCACTTTTTATGAGTGGCCTATCATTAGTTTGTGTTGTTTTGTACTATTTGCATTGGGGTTTTAATTTTAATTAGTTATGTAGGAACCTAGAATTTATTGCGACATTATGTGTCATACAAGGGTCTTTGAATATCCTTCGAACCAGCAATAATTTGTAGTAATTTATTGCTAGTTCTTTATTTTTAAATAGTTATGTTGTCAACATCATAAATTAGAGCAAAGCTTTTATTATCATCATCATCACCAAATCCATAGTTCAATTTTTGATTATTATTTCTATTTATAATCATTGTAGCAACATTCGTAAAAGACTTATTAACCACAAGGTTAACCTAAGCTAGCAGCATAAAAAAGCAAAGCTGGGTAAAACAAAATACCTAATCGATGATAGAGCAGTCTTTTCAAAGGTTCAAACTTGTAAATCTCATTAGCACTTTACTTTCTGATGTGTTAACAGATTTAACACCAACCAACTCTTTTGAAATAGTCTCGAGACATAACCTATTTAAACCGAGTTTACCCATAATGCAAGGCTTAAATCAATTAATGTGACAGTTTGAGGGCTGCGTGGAACAATAGAGAATGAATCCAGTTCGTTATCTAGAGATATAATTAATGGTCTTCTAGTTTTGAAATACTTGGGACAGTCTGATTTGTAACGGTCTAACCCCACACAGAACAGATAATCAAGAAGGAAATGGGACAAAATTATGCAGGAAGATTATGATTGTTTTGAAAGACCAGTAAACCAACTTTTATTTAAACAGTGCAAGCTTTTCACAGGCATATTATTATTGCTAAATGTTATAGATCACAGTGGATAAGGTAACTGTTTATGAGGATGTCCTCTTAGCCAATTTTTGACCACGGCGGCGACGGCGACTAGTCTCAACCAACGGAAACCAGCCACGTGCTCTAGTCATGTAGTCCACAAGTGTGTGCGCAAACACAGATGCACTCAGTATTCCCTCACAGAGTATCATAATCAGTTTGGGACGTTTTCACTTCACTGCAAGGTTTATGTCTTTTTATCACTCTTACCACTTATTTCTGTTATCAGCTTTATATTGTCCAGCGTTAAATACAAACAAAGTAAAAATAGTCACAAATAAAATACGGTGAAACTTTTCACACATAGATTCAGCTTTCATATGGCTTAATATTATAGAACCAAACAACAAACATTTACTTCTAGAAATACCGTATACTGATGAGGCTAATTTACTATTATTGGCTTCGCTACTCGCAGTTTGTCTCAATAAGCATTATTAAAACGAAATTGATTGCAATACGAAACCGAAATTACTCTTCATTCAAGGATTGATTCGCAATGTATTTTAATTTGAGATTTAATTGAATACGGAATATTGATTTATATGGGTCGTAAGACTATTTTTGTCTCCATTATTACTGAGCAATTATTTTTAATTTTGCAGATGTCCTTTTGAAATTATAGCTTCTTATCTTTTATCGTCTTGTTTCACAGCTTCTATTTCAAAGACTATTTACTGCTCGTACTTAACTATCCACCAGTCGTCACGGAAGTCTTTGGTTGATGGGAAGGCGAGTGTGATGACGATGCATGTAATGTCCCATACACTGTTATGGGAGCCTTCCCAACCCCCATGTGTCACCTTACTAGATGGTTAACATTCTGTCCGGTGTTTTTAATTCTTTACGAAACAAAGGATTTGGCTCTACTTTTTCTCAAGTGGCTTATTTTCCTGCTGATCTGATAAAGATGGAATAATATTAGGACGCAATTAATCACTTTACCATTTTGTTAGGGTTGAATCGACAGCAAAAATTAATTAACATTCCAAGTCAAAAATACAAAAAGAATCAAGGTGTCCCCACGGGTGTCGCCTACGTTCATTCAATTTATTTTGTGCACTCTCAAAGATAAATAATACAGAATGACATGTTAATGTTAGACAAATTACCGGCCGCGGCTTTGCACGCGTTGTTTCAATAGAAACGCATAAACGTTAATTCTATTCATAAGAATTGTTATAAGGGATATAAAGTAGCCTGAGAAAGTAGATGTTTGATTCCACGCCTGTATGGAGACTTTCGATGCAGTCCGTTCGGTAGTTTCGGCGCGCAGAGTAGATAATAATCATTTTACCCGACTACCATTAGAGCAGGGTTATGAGGTTGACACTCTATGTTTGTATGTATGTAGCTGATTTTATGTTCCCACATAACTCTGAAACAACTAGTCAGATTACCACAAACGTATCCTTTGATTTCTCTCAGTATGCCGGTGGTTATAGGTTCCGTGACATCTGACAAAATACAGACAAGACTATTGAGATACAGGGATCTAAGTAAGGGTTGAATATTCCAACGTTAATAAATATGCCCGTGAATCATCTTGGTAAAGAGCGCAGTTGGCATCTAGTTATTATAACATAGTAATCTAGTTATTATCAGGTTCTGATAATAACTAGATTACAAAAAAAGAGGCAAGAAAAATAAAGTTAAAAACTATAACCAAGCTAGTTTGGGGCTTCCGACTACCTGAAAAAAAACAACTTTCTTCTTTATAATTTATGTTTTCGAATTAGGAACTAAGTAGATAAAAAACTATGCCTATCAATAGATCCATGTCTAAAGTCCGATTTTTCTAGAATTTTACCAAAATACAAAGATGATATTGAGGCTAGTTTAGGTTTTTCTCTACTTATTTCCCAAATTCCTTACTAGGGAATCCTAAATGCATTAAAACAGGTTTTTTTTTAAATTCTCAGTTCTCCTGAGCCTCACTGAGGCAAAATGCACGTTCCAAAACAAAGACACTCATCTCTCTCAAATCTCATATCATGTCCCAATGCATCTGTTATCTATAACAAGTTCAGTAGCCGATCGCTCGTCCGCCCGTTAGTAATTTGACAGGCCGGATGACAGATTACGACGAGCCTCGGAGACCACCAAGGAAATTGTCACTACACTCCATCAACCGATACATTTTGTTATGAGACATCGTTCGTTCCTTAATTGGTGGGCTTCTGTTTTTTATTCTTTGGTAGATTAAATGTTTTTTATTGATTGATTGGCATTAACTAATTAGATACTCTAGGGCCGATGGATTGAAAATTTTATACCTGTCTATCACGCAGACATGAAAAAAGGAAAATCATTAGAACTACTGCATTGTTAGGGACAAAAAAATCTTCCTGTAAGCAAGATCGCTTTATTGCATCGATCAAATGTATTACAAATAAATTAAACCGGCCAAGTGCGAGTCGGACTCGCGCACGAAGAGCTCATTATTCATAAAAAAGGCAAAAAAACATGACTGTTGTGTGGGAGCTCCCTTAAATATATATTTATTCTGTTTTTTAGTATTTATTGTTATAGCGGTAACAGAAATACAACATCTGTGAAAATTTCAACTGTCTAACTATCACGGTTTATAATACAGCCCGGTGACAGACGGACAGACAGACAGACAGACAGACATACAGACAGACGTACAGACGGACGGTCAGCGGAGAATTAGTAATACTAATTGGGTAAAACGGCACCCGTTTTTCTTTAGGTATGAAACTCTAAAAATAAAAAATAAACACTATCTATTGATATTTCACAAAACATAAAGAAACTTAAAGAGCAAAGCGGGCGGTCCTGTCGAAAAAAATAGTAACTGTCGGTTTGTACAATTTCACAACACATTTCTCATAAACGGATGGTATTTAAATATAAATCGATAAAGCGGAACACAATGGTGTAATCGATAATTGAATTCAGCATTGATGAACTTTACACCAACCGACCTCATAGACGTGACAGATTAGAATGGAATCTATGATGCTATATACAGAGCAGCTACAACATTAAAACTTAGCTAGTTGGAGCTTTCTCATCTCCGATCGCTGGGTAGCCCGTGCCGGAATTGTATACAGATTATGTCGCTACGAGTGAAAGATATCGTATATTATATGCCCAAACACTTCGCCACCGGGTACCCGAAAACCGGGTTGTATATGAAATTACATTAATAGTACGTGCTAGTTGCGTTACTACACTAAACAGCAGAAGCGGTGTTGTTGAGATTTTTGCTGAGGGATGTCGCCATCGCGCAGCCGGCTTAGACAAGCTAGTACAGCATGTTCTGTTTGTCTTCTAATGAGCAAATACATTAATTTTCTCTCTATCTTTATAGGTTCTCATCAAATAGATCAACAAACAATCGACGTTTGTGATACCTGATGGCTGACTCGGTCAGTTTCAGTGTAAAATATATACCTCAACCTCAACAGCCTGCAGCTTGTTCTACTGCTGGATGCAGGCCATTCTCTGATAGTTATCTTATTGGCGTTTATATTATGGAGGGTAATGCTCATAATCCCCACACTGGGCATGCGGGTTGGGAATCGCAGTATGGTGGTATAATTGTTCTGCAGGGGGGATTGCTGCTCTCCGCCCGATGGATATCCCTTAGTCGCCTCTTACGACACTTGCGGTAAGAGTTGGGATATTATGACAGGAAGAAATAAGTTCAAGCCTCAACATTGGGATTCATAGCCAGAGGTAGTAAGTTCAAATTAACTTTTTGGATCTTAAGTAATTCTCACGAGCGATTAAGTTCTATACAAGCAAATGATGAATTCCAATTCATCATCTCTATAGCGATATCATTAACCAATGGATAAGGCAAGTCACTGTCTGTAGTCATACTTAATGCCAATTAAAAGACTTCGAATTGTGAATCTTTGTTTGCCTCCAATGTGGGCTGTGATTTGACAGGTCTTTAACGTGTACTATTAGATTTCAATGTTTTTTTTATTGACGAACCCTCAACACTTCAGCGGTTGTTTATAAGTGTTTAAAACCTAAGTCGTCCGAATATAAGTTTGGAAATATGGATTGTACCTAAGACTTTCTTCAATTTTTTGTGGCTTTAATTGTATACATTCCTTCTTTATTGCTTCGTCTTCTGACAGTGGTCTTCTTATGAGGCGGATGCGAATATTATTACCTATAATGTTTTTTTTCTATTTTATTTTATAATTTTAACTGAAGAAGAATCTAAGAATGCAGCAATCTAAAATCCCACTATTTGCGTTTTACTAAGAATCATTCGAAATAGAATTTGCTAATCCTTATCTAATCCTTGGCAAGGTTTACCTGAAATCTCGGTTTTACTACTGAACCTGATCACGTTTTCTGTCTTACGTACATCAAATAAATTCTAGTTAATAATCTTTGCCCACATAATACCGGCAGTTAGCCAAAAAAATAAATTTAAACTAATTATTATAAATGTTTGAGTAGATGAATGTTTGACTGTTTCAAAACTTTCTCATTCACATTCAGAATCTAGAAGTCCTCCTCTTTCTTTTCCATAATCTGCTAGAGTCAGAGTTAGAGTCAGAGTCAGTGTCAGAGTCAGAGCCAGAGTTAGAGTCAGAGTCAGAGTCAGAGAACAATCGTTTATTTTCCAAAAATGCTTAGCTTAGAAATTGTGAGCTTGTGACCTTATTAGGCAATTATGAATACACGTAATCAATCGAAGGCCCACTAGTGGGAACTAGATGGCTAACCATAATGAAGATTTATTAAAAACAGTACCTATTTTGTATAGCCAACACAGAGTATGCACGAGAGCAGCCGCGGTACGGAAATACCAATAAATAAATTAATGAGTAAGCTTTGCTGAGTACTTGCGTCACCGGAATTTGTTTGACGTCAGCATTAAAGAGTAAATGAATTTGTATTTATAAATTGCAATTAGACTGGTTATAATAATTAAAATTAAGACTAGACTTTTGAAGAAGTATTTTGTATTCATAAATTGCTATAACATTGGATATAAATTTAAAATGAAGACCACATCTTTGTAACAGTAGTTTAGTGGATAATGAATTGGAATCCACAAACAAGGTAATATAGATTTCTTTTAGAAAAGTTTTTATCACATACATGTAAAGGAGATTTTAATGAATTTTTTAAACATTTGCCATTGGTTTGAAATAATAATTGATTATTTTTCAGGTATTTATCGCGTACCTTAGGGGAAATAAAAACAAAGATTTTAATGAACCAAATCCATTTAGGTTAGACATCTCTTTTAATGGCAATACACAGCAAGTCACAGACGTTAGCTAGTTAATAAAACAGGAGGTACCTAACTATTGATTGCGATATTGACTGTGCCTCCAACTAATTTGGTACTGTCATAAATTGATTCTGAATTCCATGAGTGTTATTAGTCATTACGACGCAACATCACCGATTGTATCGTTTATAAATTAGTCAACTTGATTAAGGTGTGAGCACATGATACTGATGTATAGAGCGAAAAGAAAGAAAACACTTCTACTATTACCTATTATAAAAGCGTAAGTTTGTGCCGTTGTGAAGATGTTTACCTCAACCTTAACCTCAACAGCCTGTATTGGTCCACTGCTGGACGCAGGCCTTCCCCTGATAAGCGCCTTATTTGCTGTTATCTCATGGGGCTAATTTTAAAAATTCCCACGCTGGGCATGCGCTGGGAGGCGCTGCGGCCTCCCTTAGTCGCCTCTTACGACGCCCGCGGGAAGAGTTGGGGTGGCGCAAATTCTATGCCGGCACCACACGGTCTTCAAATGAAGATTTTTGGCTGAAGAAAATGCCAAAAGCAAAAGTAAGGATCAGGCTGATATATAATATACTTACGTAAATAACTGGAGATGGAATAACATAATAATGTAAGTTAGGTACATTTTATTCCAGAAAACGCATGGGAAACCGCGGCTATCTAGTTTTCTTTAAGACTAAGGGTTCTCAGTAATACCTTTATTAATAAAACACTGAATTACACACAAATTCTTGATGATGAGTATGGACCGGTGTTACGGGACGTAACGTAAAGTGTTACATAGCGAGCGTTCGTGTAGTCAGTACGGGAAAAGAAAAGAAATCGCTCACTCACTACTAGCTACGAGACGGATTTTAGCTCACGGTGGCGTAACATATCATGCTCGCTGCGAATGTTACATTACGCCCTGTAACACGATCACAGTGAGTGCTTCAAACTTCTTGTGACCACAAATCTTTCATGATGGAATATCTGTAGTGTCAGATGGATTTATGTCATTTGATGTCTGGTTCTTTTCTTTTTTCCTACGTCAATTCGGTACCTTTATTGTGTACGTGTACACGCCTTAATTTGTCGTAATTCATTAGAATACTGATTGGCATCGTCTCGATAAAATGCTTAATTAGTAATTTAAAGACAGTAACTATTTTACGGCAATTGTCATAAAACGACTAATTGACATGATTTACCTGTTTTCATTGAATTTGACATGGTTCTGTATATTTATTGCAGTATTTGACTTTTAAATTAGATCGATTAATTACATGGCGATAAATTATTGATGGTGAACAGTTTTTATTGTTCATGGAAAATATTGCATAAAATTATGAGTGCTGTGTCGAAATATTATGATTATGACAAGTTTTTTCCTCTAGACATGGATAGTAAAGCATTAAGTTCTGCCCGCAACTTTACACGAATTTTACTAAAATAAAAAGTAATCGTAAAAAGTAGTTGTTTTCTCGAATACTTTAATACATAATATACTTTAACAGATTTCATAAAGTTCCGTTCAACCGTTTATTTGTTAAAAGTTCATCGACAGAGGTTATGAAGTTATCTTCACATTTTTATTATAAACTAGCTGCGCCCCGCGGCTTCGCACGCGTTGTTCCTATGGAAACGTTAAAAGGTGATTTTCATCCCACGGAAACTGATTTATGGGATAAAAAGTAGCCTATGTTTGATTCCAGGTTTAGAATTACCTGTATGCAAGCAAAACTTCAGCCAGATCCGTCCAGTAGTTTTGGCGTGAAGAAGTAACAAACATTCATCCATCCATCCATCCATACATCCATACAAACTTTCGCCTTTATAATATTAGTGTGATAGTGTGATATGAAAGTTCGAATTATAAAGTTTTGACTGAAAGGTCCTTGCTAAAACTGAAATAACGCTAATTGGAAAAGATTTATGACTTTAAACGATAACATCTTGATTCCGAAACTAGGATAAACCTGTATCTTGAGGACCAACTTTCTTGGTTTTTATACATAAAACATCATTAACGTTAAATTATATGTAGGTAAAAGTAAAAGTGTTAAAAAATAATAACGAAGAATAATATATCTATATTTTATAGACAGAACTAAGGTACTATACAGGTGAAGGTTTCTTGAGGACACCAGTCTCCTACAAGTCTGGAAAACAGGAGTCATGAGTTTGGGTGTGTGTGCTTTAGCATTATGTGTATTGTATGCGTGTTGCTTTGAGGCTTGAATGTTCTTTCACCCAGAAAACCTCCAAGCCAAATTTCGGCTACGGCAGTCAGTCTCAATAGAAAACTAATAAGCTAATAACCAGAGTATGCTTTACCCATTTAGCGTGCAATTGTTCGATTCATAAATTATTATTAACCTGTGAAGTTCCCACGGTTACTGTCATTAGCTAAATTATTTAGCTGTATTTAGCATTCGTTCGCTGGTATGGTAGTAAAGATCAACGGGTGAGAACATTTTGAAGACGGACTTTTCGAGTTATAGAAAAGGCCGGAAGAAGATTAACAATAATAATACAATTGTTTGATACGTGTAACTTTTAATACATTAATAAAATATTGTAATGACGGAACACATATTGACTTTTATATACTCGTCACGAGTCACTAACAAAATTGAGCTTTATGATTATTATTATAAGGATTTGACAAACGCTTGTGAAAATTAAAAAAAAAAATGCCGAAAATGTTGGTGCCTATTACGAAAGCTAAAACAAACTATGTAACATAGTCGGACAATATCGTTAACTTGACAACAATATCCTCAAGATACCAATTATATTGATGGTCGAAACTCTGAAACACTCATGAGATTCGCACTGGGCCAATTAAAGTGACCGATGTACTGTTGCCGTGTGGTGCCGGATCAAAATTTGCACGACCCCCAACTCAACTTGCGGAAACGCAAGTATCGTACGGGATATCGAACGAGGGCGGATTTCCAATACGACACTTGCTGAACAATTGTACCAAGCTGTGATGCTCAAACCGCAGGCCCAGCGTAGGGATTAGGGGCATTATCCCCCATGAGATAAAAGCCAATAAGTAGCTTATCAGGGGCCTCCCCCTGATAAGTCATCCGTCCAATAGTAAACCAATATAGTCTGTTGAGGTGAGGTGAGGTTGAAACAGTAAGTCTATTCACAGCGGTTTGTTTCAACGAGCTGACATGATGATGATTATGAAATAAAAGCCGGAAGTGTTACATCTCTACCTGTACGAGCACGTACATTGTGCATTGCCCTAATTAATGCGATCCGCGCATTTACGCCAGTCATCAATTTTAGCAATACTTTTTATTATATTCAGTTCGCGATCACCTGTCAATCGACACACGCGTCTCACTATCATTCCATTAGTAACTACAGTTTATCGTTAAATATATCAGTTAAAATTTATCTCTTGGTTTTACTGATGTATCCAGCTTAGTTACTATATAACCTGGTGTACGACCGTACATCATTTTTTTTAAATTTTAATACTGGTATATCAACCTCGCGAGTGCGTAAGTACCGTAAATCAGTGAGGACTTCCGCTAACAAGTGGAAATATCAGTGTGAGCAAGCAGCTCACTGGAGCGGGTATCATCCGATACCTAAGGACGTAAGCCAGGCCGGCTCGCGACCGCCTCCGCAGCATCTGCAGGAGTCAACAGACACCGCAGGAAGGACACAGCATCAGCAGGGCGTCAACAGACACCACACGGACGGACGTAGGAGTAGCAGCACCGCGTCACCGTTCATCCAGTCCAGAAGATATCAAGTAAGATCTATCCATTTTTATCTTATTTTACTCTCATAACTTAAGAGTACTAAGATGTCGACTATGGAAGAATTACTATCGGCTCAAGAGCGAATCGTTTCCGCGATTGAGCAACTTTATTCGAACTTCAAGAAAGACGGTTCGGATAGGAAGACCCTAGACTATATCAAGCGAAGGCTAGACACTCTAGGTAGCTACTGGAACGAATATCAATCGAATCATAATAAGCTGTGCGGATTAGGTACTACGTCTGATCCATATTTCACAACGAATCAATTTGAAAGCAGTGGAGAAAGATACACCTACATCAGGACAGCTATTCAAAACACAGGAACGAGGGAAGGGACTCCCTCCTCTTTTATCAAGCCAGCAACCTTTAGGCCAGGGACTCCATCGCAGGAATCCTCGTATCAGGCTCGGGGTAGCAACAGCAAGACCGATGAGATGCTGCGCAAACAAAGCAGTAATTTAAAGGCATTCGAGCATACTATTTCAAACATCGACTTAGATTCTATATTGGAGAAATGGGAATTTGATCACTTGTTACGTACCGTTCAATCACGTTGGTCTACCATCGACACCCTTCATTGGGAGCTAGATAGCGAATCGGCTAGTCAGAGAAGCCCGGAATACGAATCACACTTTTTCCAAGCTGAGAGAAAATTTAATGAGATCATAAAAGCTATCAATAGAAAATTTTCCTCTGTCTCTCACCGTGAAAACACTACTCCAAAAATGGAAATTCCGACCTTTTCTGGCAACTATCATCAATGGTCTAGTTTTAAAGATCTTTTCACTGAAACCATTCATGCCAATCCAACTCTATCCCCCGCTCAGAAAATGCAATTTCTAAAAACGAAAGTAAAGGGTGAAGCGGAAAGGCTTATCCAGCATCTTTCCATCTCAGCTGATAATTATCAAATCAGCTGGGAGCTTCTGAATAATCGCTACAATAATAAGCGTCTCATATTAAATTCTCTCTTCGATTTAATGCTCAATATCCCAGCGGCGCAGCAATCGTCGCTAAATCATATCAAAAAAATCCATGACGTAACTCGCGAAAGTCTCAATGCTACCAGAAACTTGGGAATTAACGTAAAGTCATGGGATCCTCTTATCATTCATCTCATGTGTCAAAAGCTCGACACAGAGACCTTCAGCGATTATCTCTCTTCTGTGAAAGAACCTAAAGAGGTGCCTAATCTCGAAGAATTTCTATCATTTTTGGAGAAGACATTCACAACAATGGAATCCTCACGAAGGAAGTCTGATCCAAAACCTGCTCAACAAAATCATAGAAATCAAAATTCCATTCATAACTCTAATACGAAGCCGTCATCGACCGGACGTATTGAGCAATCCTCGAACAGCAAAAATGTTTATGCCGCGAAATATTATAGGTGTGCAATTTGCAAAAATAATAATCATTCCATTTTTATTTGTAATAAATTCCGTGAAATGTCACCTTCGACAAAATTTCGAACAGCCGAGAATCTAAAATTATGCAAAAATTGTCTTTATTGCCACAATGGAAACGAATGTATTTCCGAAAAACGCTGTCGCGAGTGCAATCTTGCACATAACACGCTTCTACACGACGCGTTTTCGCTAAACTCTAATGAGGCCGGGGCATCGACTTCTAGTAGTGCGAATGTCAGCGAACATAAACAGGGTCAAAAGCCAACTACTAGGAGCTCACACGTGTCTCAAACTGAAATACCTGAAATCCTTTTAGCAACAGCTGTGGTAAAAGTTGAGACATCCAACGGTTCCTTTATCGAAATGCGCGCTCTTTTAGATCAGGGTTCTCAGACTTCTCTCATATCTGAGAATGCTGCCCAACAGCTAGGGCTGCCTCGTCAAAAATGTCAAGGCGTGATCACAGGAATAGGCGCGAAGCAGTCGAACTGCAAAGGAGCTATAAATATCAAATGCGTTTCGGCCAATAACAACTTTGAGTTTCACACGGATGCACTTATCATGAAAAATCTTATAAAAAATTTGCCAAGCTTTTCTTTTGCCAAACCTACTTGGTCTTACTTAGACCATATCACTCTAGCCGATCCTGAATTCAATCAAAGCCGTCCTGTAGACATCTTGTTGGGAGCAGATATTTATTCCTTGATCTTATTAGAAGGTATCTGTCGAGGCGAGCAAAATCATTCCCCTATTGCGCAAAACACGCGTTTAGGGTGGATCTTGAGTGGTAGCGCAAGAACTCTTCAATGCAATGTGATCATTAACGATTTAGAGGAAATCCAGAGATTTTGGGAAATCGAAGACATTGCGGAAAAGTCGAATCTATCATTAGAAGATCAGGAGTGCGTGGAGTACTACGAAAACACCACCACTCGACGAGAAGACGGCCGGTATGAAGTACGGTTACCTATGAAAACTGATTTTGAGAATAAGTTAGGATTTTCAAAAAATAAAGCGGTTGCTCAGTTCAAATCATTAGAAAGAAAGTTTATTAAAAATCATGAAATGGAAAATCATTACAAATCATTTATGAAAGAGTACCTATCAATGGGCCATATGGCACCCGCTGTCAGTAGCACCAAACCCGATTTTTATTTCACTCATCATGGAGTAGAACGAGCCGAATCTACAACTACTAAGTTTAGAGTAGTGTTTAACGGCTCAGCCAAAACGTCGTCAGGCTACAGCCTTAATGACGTCATGAAGCGCGGACCTAACCTTCAGCAAGACCTTCAGTCGCTAATTATCAAATGGCGGCAATTCAAATTCGCATTTACTGCAGACATTGAGATGATGTTTAGGCAAATTTGGATAAACAAAGAAGATCAAAAGCTGCAAAAGCTCATCTATCGAACTTCCGAGCAGGAAAATATTAAAGAATGGGAGCTTTTGACTGTTACTTACGGTACCAAGGCCGCGCCCTTCTTAGCAATGATGACCCTTCGTCAGTTGGCATCAGATGTTAAATCTCAACAACAATACAGCGCAGCAGCTGCAGTCCTCGAAAGCTCCTTCTACATGGACGATCTCGTTCATGGGGCTCATCAGTTAGAACACGCAAAACAATTGTGCGAGGACCTTATCAATCTACTTAAAACCGCCGGATTCAATTTAAGAAAATGGAAATCGAATGTTGCCGAACTGTCAGATGCAAACATGCACAATACTCAAGACAGTTTCGACTTCAAGCAACCTGAATCTTCCAAAACTTTGGGTCTTAGCTGGAATCACCAGCAAGACATGTTCATGTTTAAGTCTAAAATTGAACCGACGGCCGAAAACGAAACTAAAAGATCATTCCTCTCGGATATATCGAAGCTATTTGATCCCCTAGGCTGGCTAGCGCCAATATCAACTAAGTTTAAGATAATTTTTCAGAAAGTATGGTTGTCCGCAATCAAATGGGATGACCCCCTGCCGGAAGAAATTTTATCTGAATGGATCATAATAAAAAACGATATCATAAACATTAATAAAATACAAGTACCTAGGTGGCTATCAACTAACGAAAATGACGTAATCGAATTGCACGGCTTTTGCGACGCATCGACTAAAGCCTATGCATGCGTTATTTACTGCAAAATAAAACGGGGCAATCAGCCTATTATCACCATACTGGTTGCTAAGACAAGGATAGTACCATGTGGGAAAAATATCTCTCTCCCCAGGTTGGAGTTGATGGCGGCTCATCTTCTCTCAAAGTTAGTACTTAAAGTGCAACAGTGCCTAAGTACCTACCAGCTTGAGATCTATGGATGGTCTGATTCCATGATTGTCCTAGGATGGCTTAGCGGAGACCCAACTAGATGGAAGACCTTTGTGGCCAACAGGGTCACTGATATCAAAATGACAATGCCATCAACATGTTGGCGTTACGTCAAATCGGAAGAAAACCCGGCGGACTGTGCCAGCCGAGGATTAACAGCATCACAGCTGATCAAACATGACTTGTGGTGGCAGGGACCATCATGGCTATCAGACTTCGATGGACAAGGCAAGCAGCCGGCATTTACCACTGACCTGGAGATGAAAAAAGTCCGACAAGTGAACGCTGTCACCGAACAAGATTTAGAAAACAATATCATTTCTCAGTTACTTTCTAAACATAGCTCTATAACCAAAGTTACCAACATTTTATCATGGGTGTTCAGATTTAGAGATAACAGCAAAGAAAAATACCTTTCCCTATCTGAACTTCATAGAGCTGAAATATGCATCATCAAACATGTACAGCAAATTGAGTTTTCCAGTGAAATTAAAAACATCACTGAAAACAATCAAGTACATTCCAAAAGCAAACTGTTACAGTTTAATCCATTTTTGGACGAAAACGGAATCCTACGAGTTGGAGGACGGCTAAGAAATTCCAATCTTTCGACGGACATGAAGCATCCTATAATAATATCTGGCAACAGCCGCTTAGCCGAGCTTCTGATTGATCAAGCTCATAAAGCTTCTTTTCATGGTGGAGCCCGCCTGACATCAGCTTTCTTAAGAAAGAAGTATTGGCTCGTAGGAGGAAATAAAATAGTTAAAAAACAGTTACGTGGATGCGTTAAATGCCGCCGCCACGATCCTATCAAACACGAACAAATAATGGGAGAATATCCAGCAGCCCGTACCAGGAAATCCCGCCCATTTCAGCATACAGGGGTTGACTTAACTGGATTTGTCGATGTCAAGTCTAGCAAGGGTCGCGGCATAAAATCAACCAAAGGCTATATCGCAGTTTTCGTGTGTATGGTCACCAAGGCCGTACACTTGGAACTAGTCTCCGACTTAAGCTCATCGGCTTTCCTAGCAGCCTTACGAAGAATGGCAGCGCGTAGGGGCGCACCTAGTCACATATACAGTGACAATGGCACCAACTTCGTAGGCGCTAACAAAGTTCTCAACAGAGAATATTTAGATCTACAAGCCACTTTAGATCCAAGCTTCTATTCGGCTATCACCGATATGAAGATCCAATGGCACTTTAATGCTCCAGGCTGGCCTAGTGCGGGAGGTCTATGGGAAGCAGCGGTGAAAAGCCTCAAATATCACCTAAAAAGAGTCATCGGCGAACAGAAGTTGACTTATGAGGAATATTCAACGTTGCTTTCTCAATTAGAAGCTTGCTTAAATGCGAGGCCTCTCTGCCCTCTAACTGAGGACCCTGAAGACATGGAATATTTAACACCAGCACACTTCTTAGCTAGCGGTCCCACACTTACTATCATTGAGACCGAGAGGGACTTGCGTACTAGATGGCAACTCACTCAAACAATCTTCGAAGATGTCTGGAAGAAGTGGCAATTGGAATATCTAAGCCAACTATCGACGCGAAGCAAGTGGCGTCAACCACAAGAAAACCTTAAAATCAATGACGTCGTCATCATTCACGACGCCAACCTGCCATCTGGGAAGTGGCCCCTAGGCAGAATAACAGCTCTACATCCGGGGAAAGATGATTACGTACGCGTGGTCACCCTAAAAACTAAAAATGGTGAGCTAAAGCGGCCTATCTCTAAAATTTCTAGGTTACCTATACATGGTACCGATACAGTGCAACAGGACTGTAAGTTTCAACAGAAACAAGATAGAGTTTGCTCAGCTACAGTCACCAATCGAACAAAGAAATCGTACCTATCACACTATATATTTATGTTGTTTACGCTACTTTTTACAATGATGGCAATTCCCGTCCACGGCAAATATCAAGTTACCAACTTAAATTCGAGCCAAGGATTTTACTTCGATCATATTAGTAATATTCGACTTCAACGAGATCAATGGAATCTAGTCATATATTACGACATGGAGCCCTATTGGCAAAGCCATGACCTACTTATTAAATACATTAATCATTTAGACGGAGTTTGCAACGATCAAACAAATAAAAAGATAGCACAATGCGACATAGTACTTCTTCAGTTACATCATGGGCTCAATGAACTCGCACACTACAACCATATTTTGCTCGGTAAGCAGCTCCCACGGAGTGCGCGCTCGCGACGACGACCGCGCGGCCTCATCAACGGGGTCGGGTTTCTAGCTAACAAACTGTTCGGCGTACTTGATCAGGATTTTGCAGAGCAATATGAGCGTGACATTGAAACTATTAAAGATAATGAAAAACATTTAGCAGTACTTTGGAAAAATCAGACTTCTATCGTCGAGGGGGAATTTAATCTTTTAAAGAGAGTAGAATCTTCTATTGATAAGCAAAGTAAAATATTTAACCAGCATTTAAATAATCTTGAAATTACGTTTAATAAGCAAAGAGACGATTTACAAGTAGTATCAAGTTCCTGTGACTTCACTTTATCATCAGCTATCGCACAAGGTATCCTAGCCAGTCTACAGAATATACAAGAAACCGTCATCGATGCTTTAACGAATATTTACGCCGGAAGATTCAACTTTCACCTTGTTACCCCTGAGCAGCTACGAGACGAGATGAACACCATCACTGGAATGTTAACCAGGGACGTATCATTGCCCTGGAATCTTCAATCAGATATAGCAAAATGTATCATCTACTCTCCGTCAGAGCTAGAGCTTCGAATAAGTTTATAATATTTGAAATCAAAATTCCCTTAGTCGCCAGAGACAACTTCGAACTTTATAAGCTTATACCAATCCCACAGCAATTTGGAAGAAAAATGACGAGCCTAGTTCCGATATCAGAATATGTAGCAATAAATATGCAGAAGGACTCGTTTGTACCACTCGCTGAAAGAGACGTACATAGTTGTGTAGAGTTGGATAAGGACTCGCATCTATGTCCTCTACACCAACCTATTTATCAAATGAAATTAGACGAGAATCTTTGTGTCAAAAGCCTATCCGACCAGTGTCAATCATCATCATCACCATGCAAGAGTACCTGGACTGGATTGAACAACATAAACACCTACTTATATTCCTGCTGCGGTCAATGCTCTGTACGTATCATATGCGAGCATCAGATTACCGCTGACCAACTACATAGGTCAGGAATAATAAGCATCGATGAAGGGTGTATAATCAAGAGTGAAGCTATCACGATCTTCGCTCACAAAACTCTAGCAAATACTCTTCGAGAAGAAGCAGACGTGCTGAAGATTGAGATCCCTCCAATCAACAGCATATTCAACATATCAACTCCTCTGTCTCCCATCCTAAATCAATCTGATTACTCTAATCACCAAGAGTATTTTGAGGAGATAGACAGGCAGCTTAAACAGCTTAAAGCTAGCGCAGCAGAAGGAGTACTGACTGACAGAGTCAGCTATCATGACGTCCATCACTACGTCGCTATCTATCTGGTGTTGTTCGCGGTCGTCGTCGGAGTCGCAGTCCTGCTGTGGCGCCGCTGGCGGGCGCGAGCGCAGCCCGGAGCGCCTGCCGCGGCGCCGCCCGCCCTGGCATCGCCGCCCGCGCCTCAGCCTCGCGCAGAGGGAGCGCCGATTGAACTACGAGCTACAAGTTTCGAGCTTCCTACGAAATGCGTCAGTGAAAGTGCAGTGCATGAGTGCTGTGTTCGTAGTGAGCCTGAGTTAGAAAAGTCGTTTAGTGCGCGTGTGATCTCAGATAAATCTAGTTCGCCCGTATTTTTCGATCAAAAGTTCAATCGTACCGCATGAACTATCAATCAATGAATCAATTCAAGACAACAAGACTGGACAATTAGTTATTCTAAGCAACTATAATTTCATCATTTTGTAAACTAAATTGTACCATCAGCATCACCTTGTATCACGTCATTCACCTATCATTTTCTCTAGCATCTTATCCTCAATTTCTGGCCCGGGAATATGTACGAGCACGTACATTGTGCATTGCCCTAATTAATGCGATCCGCGCATTTACGCCAGTCATCAATTTTAGCAATACTTTTTATTATATTCAGTTCGCGATCACCTGTCAATCGACACACGCGTCTCACTATCATTCCATTAGTAACTACAGTTTATCGTTAAATATATCAGTTAAAATTTATCTCTTGGTTTTACTGATGTATCCAGCTTAGTTACTATATAACCTGGTGTACGACCGTACACTACCTGTGCATAATAAATCATTTTGTCAGCGAGTGTGGTCAGTGGGTAATTACAATTAAGGCTAACTAACGCTTCCTTTGTTCTGAGGCTGGGAATTGAATCATTTAAGTTCTTAATTTGATGAAGTAAACGTGTAATTATGCTTAAGTTTGATGTGCCGACATGAAGACAACCGTTGCGAACGTTTTTCTTCTAGGAACACTTAGTTATAAGAACAAACCACTTCGTATTCGGTAGAATGAAGCACAAGGGTAGGTACGCCGTAGGTAGTGGTTATTCTGTGACTATTTTCCGAACACAAAAGTCTTAAGAAGAAGCTTTTACAAAAAAATGTTAAAATACGGGGCTGATATAGTCGAAGCAATGACTCAAAGACCACATTAAAATACCCAGAACATCCGGAAAAAATATTGGCAGATCAGACATTTTTCCCTATACCGTGTCCATTTTGAATGAAGCATGTTAGTAAACAAACCGCCCATACTTAATCTAAAATTCACTTTGTTAGCGCGTCCTTTTATACGTAATTTTTATTACTTGCCGATTTTAGATCCTTCCTTCAATAAAAATTGCTTACAATTATATCTGAAACTCGACGCCAAGTAAGTGAGATTTTGTTATTTGTGTCGTAGTTTGTTTACTAACATCCTTCATTCAAAATGGATAATCGAACCTGCGTGCGAAGATGATGCTAACGATGACGGTAAAGATGATGATAATACTGAAGACGATGCAAGAGTCTATAGTTCACCATCATCAGAAGGCGTTGAAGATGACTGACGATGGGCAGCTGCTACTAGTCCTTGTGTTATAAAATTGGTTAGATCAACTTTAGCCAACATATGCTAATAAATAGGTTACGATTACAGCTCTTTCAGTTCTTGTGATATCTTAATTTTATATATATGAACGGTGGGATGACGTCATGAATGTTAAATGTGTAATTTTCTTTGCAATTAGTATCTAATGGGTATAACACGATATTGGCTTTATAAATTTGAGTTATTTTGATAAACGGTCTCATGACTATGACGATGGTTTAGTTGTATGTTTTCTCTTCAGATTAGGCATAGATTAATGTTTGATGATCTACGATTACATATTTTCTAAATGAAAAAGTAAAACGCTCAGATAATTTAGAAATAACATCTACAGCCATTGCTTGTCCACCGCTGGACATATGGTTGAAAAATCACTGCCTTAAATGTACTAAAAAGTTTAAAATGTTAGCACATTCATTCAGACACTACAACCAAAATCGGTGGGAATGGGACATAAGTCATCACTAGAATTAACCAGTATTTAGTTATTAAAATTTTGATTCTAATTTATTAAGTTAAAAATACCCAACTCATATTTCAAAATGTTAATAATGAGCTTCGTACCCTGACGTTTCGAGATCGCGCTAAGACTCCGATCTAAAGAGGCTGCATTTGCATAAAATCATTAGTAAGCACAATGGTGTGCGGGCAGGGACACCTCAGAAATGCTCTTTAAATAATCTACCTGGAACCACTGTTCCTTTTTGTACTCTGCACATCGCTGCCAGCGAATCAGACTCTAAACTTAACGTGGAAGTGAAACCAGCAATGTCTTGTGAGGTGATATAAAATGTCGCATCGATGGAATAGCATGAACAGGGCCGAGAGCCGCCTCTCGAATATGATTTATCATCGTTCATTAGGTGAGTTTGTCCGCAACGACAACAGATGGAGCTGATATCACTTGGCAGGGTGGCCGCCTTGTTATTATTTTTATTACCAGCTTCAGAATAATACTTGAGGAATGCATCTCTTAATGAACTTCAACCCTTTTTGGGTTCGACATGATGGATAGAATTAGTGTCGTGCTATTGTTGATTGGGGACACTTATAATGGTAGGTCTACCTTGATTGTGCATTGATTCTGATGGATAATGAAATGGATTTCGAAGAAGGATCTTAATGGATGTTTGTGCAAGTTCTATAAATTGATACCCATATTCGTTTGCATTGTGTGTACTATGTTTGCATAATCCTACATAAATTTAACTATTTATTAGGTTTTGTAACAATTAATGAATGAGTGAATGAACACTTTATTGTTCTTATTAATAACTAGCTGCGCCCCGCGGCTTCGCACGCGTTGTTCCTATGAAAACATTAAAAGGTGATTTTCATCCCACGGGAACAGATATATGGGATAAAAAGTAGCCTATGTTTTATTCCAGTATTAGAATTACCTGTATGAAAAATTTCAGCCAGATCCGTTAAGTAGTTTTGGCGTGAAGAGGTAACAAACATCCTTCCATACATCCGTACAAACATTCGCCTTTATAATATTAGTGTGATGATAAATTAATATACATTAAAGTCTTATGTCTAAATAATTAAGAAATTTAGTTCAAAAGGTGGCCTTATCGCTGAGAGCGATTTCTTCCTTGCAACCTTGGGATGGAATGAAAATATGTAGCGTTCCCAAAACGAGTCCCAAAAGAAGAGCTTGAGATGTTAGTCAAAGAAGAAAGAAGAAAGAAGTCAAACACTTTGCAGTTGACAACCCTATTAAAGACCATCCAATAAACCTTTTCATAGCAAAAGCGCCTTAAATCTACTTAGGGACTTTAAGGCCCTCAAACTGATTATTAATCTGTACCATTCTCAAAACTATGTGTCGTGTCTGCGCTGTAATTAGAGGCACGAGAATTTGCATTTCTGAGAGGTGAAAAAGGAGATAATTAGCATATTGTATTTCAAAATGTGACGGCTAGCGTGTGTTTCATGGCCCTCAGCGGTGGGTCGAGTGAAGATTTTTACGTCAGTTACAAAGTATGGACATGTCGCTTGGGGTGCGAATATGAATTAAAACACTTCATCGAGATTATTACAATTTATTCTTGGTATTATCAGCTTGTATATATAACCATAAAACGATGGAATAAAAGTTGGAACACATCATTATGAAGTACTTAGGTAGGTACTAGTAAAGTTCAAAAAATCTTGTTTGTGCCATAAGATTTGAAAGAAATGACATCATTATTTTATAATTCTTGTAACAAAGAAACAATACAGTATTATTTTATCCTTATTAATCTAATCTAATTGGTAAAACCCGGCGGTTTGTATTATACTTAATCAAATGCAATTATTATTAAGAATGACCATAAATGCAATAATTATAACTAAATTTAGTTCCGAATATCCTCTTAGTTCTTGATTTCATCGAAAAACATCGAGGTTGAGCCATGTTCGAGCATAATATTTTTTAGTGGATGCTGATAGTGAAGTACGCTGTTTACCTATATATAATATCCTTGAAACATTGGCTAATAAGGTGATCTTCGCAATATTTCTCAGACGATCCTGGCCTCATTAGCTAATTAAGTCTCATCCATACTAAAGTAGCTTAAATCTTGATAGCTATTTTATTTAATTAATTTGGATCACGACGTCGCCACTCGACGTCACGACATCCTACTGACTGACATACTTCAAAATGCCATCAGTAGGATTGGAATTATCGGGTATCGCTACTGCTGGCCCTTTGACCAGCATTGTTCCTTGATTGGATTTGTTCACATTGGAGTTAAGTAGTTCAGCTAGTAGTCTAGCAATTAGGAAAAAGAAGCTCGTAAGAGGTTAATTGAAAATGTGAACCTTTTGATTTGTGGGATGGGAACTGCTGCAAACGAGATAATGATTACGCGATAATTTGAGTCAAATTATAAGAGTAGATACGGCTGTAGAAGTGCAGTACCTACTCTCACGGATACATTAGGTTAAAAAAAGACGTGTGGCACTCGGGGACTGCCGTGGTTAAGCTATTGCATAGCATTTTTATCCCAATGCCACCTAGAGGTAAAAAGTCTCACCGCTGTGCCGCCAGTCGGAGTGGGGGGTGTTAGGTTATTTTCGTTACGGAATTTCAGGATTCGGTCTCCACGCTCAAGGCCCGCGATAGAAGCTATGCAATAGCTTAAAAATGACTGTCGTATCTATCCGTGACAGTAGGTACGGTACTGTTACAGCCGTGTGTATTCTTATAACTTGACTCAAATTATCGTATAATCATTGTCTCGTTTGCAGCAGTTCCCATCCCACAAATCAAAGGGTTCACCTATTTATTAATCTCTTACGAGCTTAATTATCACGGGGTATCATTGGGGAAACTATAGCATAGATAGCCAGATACTTCCACCTGATGCCAGGTGATGATCTGACCTAAATAAATTTAAATTTAGGTAGGAATCTAGCGAGGAAACTAGTCCACAGCTAAACATAAATACCTCAACCTCAGCAACCTACATATATTGGTCCACTGCTGGACGCAGGTCTCCCCCTGATAAGCACCTTATTGGCTGTTATCTCATGGGTAATACTCATAATCCCCGCGCTGGTCATGCCAGTTGGGGATCGCAGTTTGGTGGTAGAATTGTTATTAGAATTGTAGTCGCCTCTTACGACACCCACGGCAAGGGTGGTGCAAATTCTATGCCGGTAAACATAAATAGCAATATTACTATCGCAGAATCTAGTAAAATTATGATTGCTGCAGATTCTTTAGCTTCTGACTGCAGTCTTTCGTTGGTAATCACCCCACTTGCGGATGGAGGACGTCATCCTATAGTAATCAATATCTTCGTTTTCTAGGATCGTCTGCGCACGAAATTCAACAATCTACTTCGTTTTCTAGGATCGTCTGCGCACGAAATTCATTATATTTCATTCAATTGGTATATTTTTAATGAGAATGACTGTGCTTATTATTTATTACACAAGGGATGCCATTCCAAAACCCAACAATTGCAAATTAAGTCCTCGTTACGTGTGTGAATCCCACTATCGCACGATCGAATCACGGCTTAGGCAAGTGATGTTGCAATGTTCCAATTAGTTGCTTATTTGTGTCGTGCATTGTCTAGTCGAATGTGAACTATGGTTTCTATTCAAAATTTATATTGCTAAAGGAATTGAATGATTGAATTCAATTGGTTTATGTGATATGTATATTGAGTATTTATATTTTCCATTTAAATAAAAAGTCAGTAAGCAAAAATAAGACACTTTGCACTCAAAGAAATGCAGGCAAGCTTACAAGGTTTAGATTTTTAGATTTTACAGATATTTAGCTTACAGCAAACTATTTCTAACGGGAAATTAGAAACCTAAGCCCTTCATCATGCCAAATTCTATAAAGACTTAATGCAAAAACATTATCGACCTACTCATTAATACGTTATAGAAGATTCAGTTCAAGGTCAACCAATCATGACGTATTGGTCACGTGTGGATCTATACCAGCGCATTCAATAGATTCAATCAGTGATAAAACGATTAACATAGTCCACTCCCATCACACTAAGCCAGGCGGGAAAATGCAACAATAGTCCCGTGCCACAACAATATCAAACATCGTCAATATTTTAACATGAAGAATGGCATCCACCAAAGTTTCAGCTGAGTAGAAATCGAAGATACTTTTTGCTTTAGTAACTATAATACCTCATTGCCTCTGAAATGATGCGTCCACTACGTCGGGACCGGAGCGTATGCAGCGTAATTGGCGTTATCGGTATTTACAATATGACGATAGGGTTCGTCTACTGCTATTGGATTTTGCATCAATTTCAAAAATCGTGACTATTCTAATATGAAGAGTGGCATCCACCAAAGTTGCAGTTAAGAAGAAAACTACAAATAGTGTAGACTTCGAAGATAACTTATTGCTTTAGTTACTATAATACTTCATTACCGATTAAGTAACCCGTTCACTGCGTCAGAATCGGAGCGTACGCAGCGTCAGCGTCATCGGAATTTACAATACTGCTTTATAATTTTGCATCGGCAAAATATTTTCAACGCTCTTGACCTGTAAAGATTTTTGGTTATTATAATTTAACACTATAGGTAATTTCTATGAAATCAAATAAAATCCCAATAAAAATCGGCATTGACGGGAATCGAACCCGCGTCGTGTACCATAGAAATCAATACAAAGCAAAAATTCCTTTCGCTCCGTACGTTCCGATACTGATCTAGTGAATGTTTATTTGTGGCCTTAGAGTCGGAACAAGCAAATTGGTAAATACACAAAGTTGAGAGAACAGGGGGAAAATCTGCAGCTAAGTATGTGAAATGATGAAGATCATGTAAGATATCTTATGAGATGTCGCTAGATCAACCACGAATGTACGAGTAAATCTAATCACTTTGATAGATCCCACACTTCAAGCAGATAAATAGAATGAATTAACCGATCGAATGCGGGTCACCCATAGCATGACTCGACAAATATCGACTAGTAATGATAATTGAACTGGCAAACACCCAGACTAGATATCGCTACGATCTACGAGAGTCGACTGAACTGACTAAACTGGGTTACTGGTGACGGCAAATTACCCCTATTGAACTTAGCTTTTATTTATTTATTTATTAAAAATTGAACCAACGCAGTGTACACCAACACATGGATCGTGGACTATTTCTTACAAAAAAATACACATTCATAATTCCAAATTTATTCAAATTATTATACAATTGGTCCTATATTATGAAGATTTTAGTCAGTATAAGAAACAGGATCAATTGGCATCGATTTTATTTTGTAAAATGCCCTTGTTCCTATTTACTACTGTATTTTTTATCTGTGAATAATTAAGTCTAAAATAAATGGATAGTCTCTTATTACCATTTCTCTGTAATTAGTCTCAATAATCTAAAAAAAATCCCCTGTATAAAACATCAGTGATCTGATCACCAATCTGACTGCCAAGCTTCGTGATTGTGGAAAACTATCCCCCTACTCTTATGTTTGGGGAGACTTTTTAACAGTGAATGTAAACGGTTCATTATGATGACGATGAATATATTATTCCTATCTAATATTCGTGTAATATAACAAAACAATATTTAGATTATTAGAAGTGCCTACATTATTATTATTTTGTTAAGCTCAATCAGGGATGCGTTTCAACTCAAGAGCTTACATTAAAACTATGAAAGCCCTCTTAGAAAATATATGACTTGCGTTATTTGATGATTGTTTTTTTTTCTGTTGTCTTCCGACACAATCTTTAGCGTTCTGATTAACTCGGAGCTTTACCGCTGTGATTGTTTCAAACCTCACAAACCTGTTGTATTGAATTAGGAATTTTTTCTAAGCTTTGTTTACGCTTTTAAAATAATACAATAAGCCTTATTTTAATATAGATTAACGACCAATGACTTGACACCCTTATCTTGATTTAAATTTAGGATCTACAAGTGATTTTAATGAAGCTCTTTAGGAATCCACTCTACAGGCGAGAGAATCGTAACGATAGTCGAATATGAAACCATCAAACCAAATAATATTGTGTAAAACAATTAATCAAACAAAAGAAACTAATAAGAACTAGTAATTATTATTGAAACAATTTTGCTGACTTCAGACTGTTGCAAACAATTTAAGACAGCTTAGCTGGTCCTAAATATTAATAGTACCAGTCGTAAGCGGCCCCAAGATGCTAGCTAAAATGCCTTGCTGTATACTGCGCCAGATTGTCACCAGCTGCCTCCTGTTTTTTTTTTATCTCAATAATGCGACGGTCATTATTATAGAATTTTCTTATCGTAATATACATGGTTTCCTCAAACTCCCTCAACCTTAACAGCCTGTATCGGCCCATAAGAACATACTTTGAGGTTAAACAATGCTGTGCTAATTAACGAACATTATTTTCATGCTGGTAGCATTTAAGAAATGCCTGACGACTTATTATAAAAGCTTCCCCAAGCCTTACTTATGCATTCATTACATTCGTCAGTTTTACTCAAGCTTTGAATATCTGCTCAAGTAAATCTTTAATAAAAACGTAACACTGACGCTACTTAGCTAGCTGCACTATCAAAATCTCTTCTTGCGTGAGTAGGCTTTTGTCTATGGTCTACACATTTATCTAGGCGAATGACTTCAAAAAACACTGGGCAGAGATTTTAACGTTAAAAATCGTTCTAAAACAGGCAATTACTTAAGTTATCCCTGGTAACCGTTCTATAATACGTAATAACGTGGTAAGAAGGCATCGTTACTTGAAGGTTACATGAGTGAGTGTAGATTTTAACATCAGTTCCCAAGCATTGGTTTAAAATTAGTATTTACTCAAAATACATGAGCCACTCAAGCATAGGTTGATAACTGAGCAAGCTTTCATAACACGGGCCAAAGAGTCACAATTAAAGAGAATGCGGATTCGATCAGAGCGTTCGATGGTTCTAATTGTCTCGAAATGAGTTCCTGGAACGGTGTCAATGAAAGGTCAACTCGAGACGTGATTGCTGATTACTCTTATTAGTATTTGATATTGATGAAGAGGATAATCAAACTGTTTTGAATAGTTGTTTATGTCGAAGGATATTTATAAACTACATAGTTAAATTACCATCTTTAAAAATTGCTGGATATTTTACTGAAAAACTGAAGATGGATGCTTGTACTTGTAAATGAAAAACAAACACAAATAAACAATTAATAACTGGACTCGAAATCTTAAAAATTTAATCGAAATCTGATTTATTTTCGTGCAAAAGTCAATCTTATGCGAGTAACATAAGAGTTTGGTTTTGCAAGATAGCAAAAACATAGATTTTCCTCTTCCAAGGAGTTAAAATAAATAAAACATAACCAAACTAAATACTATATAAAAACAACCTACCTTCAAGTAGAGGAAGGCACACGAGTCATACCCGAACATTATTAAAACAAGAAATAATTAAAGAACTTCACTTGACATCGTAAACAAACATTATTACCAAAATATTTACGCAATAAAGGGTATTTCATTCAAGTTAAAGGTCCGCCCACATTTTAAAAGTGGTCACTAAGTGTCTTTAATAAAAGAATCGTCCTCGAACCCACATGAAAGGGTATAAATAAAAGGTAAGTGTGAATTAAACGTATGCAAGAAGAGTTCCGTATAATTGAAAAAGAAACGACTTTAGTCAACTGACCTTTATTGTTATGAAGATATCGATAAAGTTTCAAATGAACAAGTTGATCTTTGTTGAAATGAATATTGTTTAAAGTAATAGTTTTAAGTCGAGAAAAAACAATTAGGCGTCACAATCACAAGTCATCTACGTAAGTACCGAAAAATGATAAGCAATCATTAAACATCAAATGATGATGACAATGTGGAATATTTGAGTGAATCAGAGAAAAATTATGTTTTATTTGTTTAAAAAAAAAAATCATTTATCTTGCAAAAGCCGATGCTGACTAAGTGCAAAAAGCGTTAAATCAGAATGCACCGTGAATTACTAATGACGATTATTCAAAAGCTCATTTAATCCCACGGAACTCTAAATTCGACAAAGTAAAGGTGTCGGCTACAGCATGCTTAGGCGCGACGTTACCTTTTGGAAAATCGTTAGCAACGCCTACGGCTCCTTTTACCATAGAGTTTGGAACATATAGAGTGGTACAACAAAAGTTATTTGAAGTAGTCAGTTTATGACAATTAATGCTTGTGATTCGATTGTGGAACTGATTGGTAAATTGTAATTTTTTTCCAAGACAATAGCTAGGTTCCTTCTTTTTTGGTATTATTTAGAAGAAATATAACTAGACCTTTGCACCTGTGAATAATTATTTACACAGCAGCATACAATGGCATTTGGCAAGACAGTTACGTTAATTCAGAAGTGTAAAATGTATTCTGGTAGTACAAACAAAGATAAGAAGAAAGGTAAATTTACAAAAACTTCGTATTAACTTTTGTAAAAACTATCTTCCTCCATTCTCTACATCTTCAAGCAAAGCCTTACTTATCTTAACACTACACCCTGAACGCACTTAATGTACAATTTATTCTAATGTTATTATTATTCCACATGATAACCTGATGTTCTTCCTTATTAAGATCAGACACCAAGATTTAGGGTTGTTCAACAAAATTAACCACGATGATCAGTTTGACTTAGAGCATTCATATAGGTATATAATATATGATAGAATTTCATGTTGACTGAATCATAGGCGTAGAGTCTATCTATGGTTTATCAATTTTGAATGAAGCATGTTAGTAAACAAAGAACGACACAAATAACAAAATCTCACTTGCTTGGGGTCGAGTTTCAGTAAGCAATTTTTATTGAAGGGAGGATCTAAAATCGACAAGTAATGTAAATTACGTATATAAATATAATAATATAAATCGAATTAGAAACATCGTTTGCTTATTCACGGCCAACATGTACTGGTGAAAAAGTGGTTTAAAAAACTCGATAGGTACCAATTAAGGTGGGAGCTAATACAAGTAAACTAGCCCCTACTTTTAGCAGTCCATCAAAGCTCAATCTTTATTGTTGGCAACCCTCGACCCTGTTAAGTCAAAACGCTGCAACCTGAACGACGTCGATTTGAGAAAAACAGGTCCAAAGGTTTTGACCTTACGGAATAGGTTTGGTCGTTCTATAATTTTAACTAAAATAGATACAGGGTTAATTCTTTTTTAATTTGATTTATCATAATATTAGCTTACTTTCATACAAACATCATATCAATATATTATTGATAGAAAGTTCACAATGTAATGAAACATGTTTTTTTACGATAGCATGTAGCTAGGAAATATTTGTCTCGTTGTGACATAACGATGCAATCCTTGATTACAGCATTTTGCAGTGATAGACTTTCTTCTTCTATACTGGTTTTGTTTTGTACTTGGCGTATGGAAGCATCTAAAAATTTATTTTAATTATTTAACTATGCTTCTTTTTTATGTTTTATATACCTACCTTACCTATCTACACAATATTACCACCTGCCTACTTACTATAGTTAAGTTAGTTAGGTACATAATAGTTTATCTTATTACGATAAACGAATGTTAATTTTTTTATTCCCATACCTACTATTTCTGAATAGGTAGTTGTAGGGCAAAAAATTATAATAAAATAAAGAGCAAGTAGTATGTACCTACTTAATTGTAAATTTTATTACTGAAATGCATAACACTTTATCTATGGATTTCAGGAGCAGATTCTCATCCAAATCTTCAGTAATGTTTCCATTCAAATAAAATTTTCATAGAACCGATGATAGGAGTTCGGCATAGGTACATTTCAGAAATTTCATCCATTCATCTTTCTTCTTCTGGGAAATACCCTCTGGTTCAGTTTTTCTTGCTATATTTCTAAACATATCAACTTCTATTTGTGTACTATTCATAACTTCTTTCTTGAGTTTAGATGTCTTCAACGTGAAATTCAACAACTTTTAATTTTGAAATATTGTAGGTATTCTTGGGGAAAACACATTTCAATTCATTTTTGAACAGAATAAAGTCTTGCTGGTATGTTTTTTAATTTTTTTTCAAGAATGCTTACGTGTGAACGTAGTCCGTCTAGTCTAAGTCTTAGACATTTTCAGATTGTCTGTGACTGTTAATTTTATTGGTTATAGCACCATGTACACTGTCGGTAGACATGTGTAGGTGTGGCTGTGTGGCTCCAGGTATTCAATTTTGATTGTCTTGATCTCATTGCAGCAATCGTTAATAAGTCTAAGTTACAATCTAGGCCTAGATATTTTATTTGATATTTTTATTTTGCTTAATTATTAATACTATTAATACGTTCATATTTCGGCATTGATAATTACTTCTGACTAAAGTACCTAATTATAAGATAATCACGAACAACACTTGTGCTACCTAGACCGCAAGACTACTATTGAAATGAATCAGCTATAGATGATAATAAGTAGGTACCAGTAAGTACCTATTTTGTTCAAACGCTTACTGTCTCGTTATTTTGACAAAACGCAGCAACCTAAGCTTGCAATGTTTTACCAAAATACAGGGTCACTCAATCGGCCGGGCACACGCGCGCGCGCTCCTCTGTCACGATAAAACGCTGCAACCTAGAGTCTTGCATCGTTTTGCCAAAATATTGGATCGTAATTTTAGGTTACTTTAAAATGTCACATTAGAATATCTTGGTGTTGAAACTATGTATTGAACTATGGATCGATTTAGTACCTTGCTTACATTGAGTAGAATATTTTAAGCTCTATTGTCACAAAACGCTGTAACCCGGGTTGCAGCTTTTTGTCATAACAGGGTCGCCCTAGTATGCAAAATAATTTCGTTGAGTGTGACTCAAGTAGGTAACATTTTGATACAGAGTGCAGCTTTAGCTTATTCAACTAAAATTATATTATTAATTAGACAGTGATGTCTTTAAGATGTAGGTAGGTGAAATTGCATTTAAATGGATTAGGTACAAACGCAGGTGGCTGATTTTCTCGTGTTAGGATTAAATTCTTAGAAAATCTGACCAGTATCTTATTTACCCGACTGCGCAAGGAAGAGACTTACGTAATTAATTTTATTTTTCGTAATGTTTAATGATTAAAATCATTAAGAACGTTATCCTTATAAAAACATGATTCGCAACACTTAAATGTGAGTATCATTCGGATAAATTCAGATCCATTTGATCAAATCATTCGTGTCGATCAACTTAATTGATCATTCAATGTGTAAGCTTAAGGAAATATTAAAAACCCAAGCGCAATCAATTCAGTGATCAAAACCAGCACTCAATCACTTGGTCATACCTAGTGCAATCTGGGGAATGATCTCGGCTACCTCTGCGGCGCAGTGGGCGAAGGTCCACCTGAAACGCAGGAGGTTGCGAGTTCGATTACCGCCTCGGGACAAATGTGTGTATGATCTGCAGATATTTATGTTTTGGATCTATTCTATGTATGCTGTGTGAATTGTCCAGCATTATTTCTTTATCGTATGTGGTAAAAGGCAATTCGCAAATAACTGCGTGCATGTAGGTATACAACAACAAACAAAAATTATGAGGATGAAACATTATTAAATTTAAGATGTTCTCACTACCGTATGTACATTTAAAATACGCAAAAAATTATTCTACATTATTTATTTATTTAGATTCTTCAACTTAACTTTTTACTGTTTAACTTTTTTAACTGTTTTAGTTTTTACAGGAATACGCAGACTGGCTCAATACTCTACAGCGGCTGCAAATCAACCACCATTTAAAGGGATGACATTTGCCTATTCTGCAGACGTATCTATCGTTCTCTTAATGTGCTTACGAGTCATACAGTCATGCGTACGAAAGACATACATACCGAAGTGCTGCCAGAGGAATAGGTACTACGTAAACCAATAGAATAAATAATTACCTTAACCTTCCTTCGTCCGTAAATGAATGCGGTGTAAATGATATTGATGATAATACTGCTTTTAGCGAACGGTTCATAAAATACCACAACGTGCAAATAACTAATCGCTCAGACAATTCGTCAGCATCACCAAAGGGCAATCTTCTGTCGATTGGGTGAGACCTTATCTGCTTTTATGGCAGGATCTTAAGAAGATTTATGATAACGCACGGTCGAGCCCACAGACATTTTAAAAATGATTTTAAACGAGCAACTTTAAGGCAATAGTTGCTGAAAAAACGCAAGCAACAAACAAATTGATTGAAAGTCTTACAACAGCTCACATCTAGGCCGAATTATTACAAATATATATTTATGTTTTGTTTCATTTGACTTTTCAAGCCTCAATGACCAAGACTAGCCAGACTCTTCTAATCTCTGCTAACAAACTACTGAATCTTAACTGCTCGCTTGGAAAAATTGCTTGTCCAAACTATTTCCATGACAAGAAGTCGCGTTGAATTGTGATGGAAATGCTCTCTGCAGTAAAATTAAACGATAACCCAGTCGTTTAGTGAGATTTAAATGGCTATGCGATTTTATTGTATATTCGGGGTTGCGATCTTACAGCTTTATAACCCAGGTGGTTATCTGGTTCTGAATGGGTTTTAGATTTTCAATTTGAAAAGTTATGGAAGGTTCTCGAAATGCGGCTGCTAACCGGAAGTTTTATTTATAAGGGTAATTCCACTTGCCTTTCCCCTTCCAGGCGAAGGAAAAAGTAAAATCTCATTAGGGACCACGCTATTGTATAAATAATCAGCAAAGAACAATGTTTTTTCAACAGCGTAAAATATTTATGTCGGAATTAAACTGATCTTTTATCAATCTCATTGCCACACTGAATACGTTAAGGGGTCCTCTACAGCTCCACTGCAGGATGAGGATTGTGACAATGTGCCTCTTATCTATACAGAAAGTCATCTTCTATAGTTTGAGGTTACGATAATTAAGGATGACAGAATCATCAATTACAGAAGAGCTGGGAATACCGCCAAGTGTCATGGTCATGATTCAATTACCGTAACTGAAAGTACCGTAGAAGTCGTAGAAACTATGTAGAAACGAACTCACAATTCGTATAGCCTGAAACCCTTGCGTGGCCTCTGCGTATGTGTATTATATCACTATTTCTTACTCTCTACTTTATATACAAGACAGAATAAAGTACCTCTGTTATATATGACTAAACTGAAGCCATAAGCTAAGTCAGAGAATGTTTCATAATGCTTAGTAACATGATAGCCGAGTCATCACAAACATCCCGTCAAAAGCTTCACAAAGACCCACGACAATGACGATTGATTTAAATACCTATAACGCTCAATTTAACTTTAAGAATCACAAAAGATTTAATTGAAGCGAAACATTCAAATGTAACGTTTGTTTGTTTGATTGATGTATCGACGTTACGTTTCTAACCGGCTATTTAACAAGTGGATAGACGAAATGTTGCACGGCATAAGTTGCATGGGATTTTCTTGTAGATAGATTGTATGTATGGATACTGTTAGGTATCTTTTAAATTATTTAATTTGAGTTTGGTCTATGTCTATGGGCGCGTGCGTTCTATTCTTATATCTAGTAATGTAGCTAGGTGAATAACAAGTTTTGAAAGTGCAGTTTTTTGCGTGTGCTTTAGTAAATGATTTTGATGCAACTTCCAAAACTTGATAAACTTTCATAAATTGTACATACATATATTCTGAGTCATCTTTTGTTCTTTACACAGAAAATAACCCTTGCATATTTTTCAATTCTTACGAATAAAATCCCATGATTTTTTTATGTATCTTAAGACTGGATCGCTCCCTTTCTTCATAGAAACATTGAGTACCCGTGCTCAACAAACACAAAAGCGTGCGTGTGTGCGTGTCGTGATCACAATCAGGTTATTTCACTGGTAATTATGATTCGACGGGTGAGAGCCTGACCCCGGGTCACTCCGAATTGGGCACATGACTCAAACATGGATTCTTGACTCTTGATTACATCTCATTATTCGAATGTTTGTTTTTAATGTTGGATTGAGATCGTTTTACGTGTGAACGATCGATGATAGATATCATTTGCTTGGTTTGCACAAGAGCTATCATGATTGATTATTTAGTTTCTCTTTCCAAATTGTTTCATATTTATTTATTGGATATTATAAAAATTCGGCCACTATTTTCGGTTTTGGTAAAAACAAATTGTGTATTTTGCCTAAGAAACATAACGTAAGGAAACCTTTAAACGTTATTTTGATGTTAGAGCAAACGCAAGCTTAAACTAAAAAGCTCTTTTTGCAGATAGACAAAATAATAATAATAATAATAATAAATAATGCTGAACAAAATGACTTCTACTTTTTGATGGTCTGAATAAAAACCTTGAAGAAGTACATGATCTTAAGCTTAAACATGCTTAAACTGCAAGAATCTTAAGTAATGGTTAAAATGTTTCGTCGTGTGTGGCGAGCCCGGGTCAAACGAATCCATAGATAAAAACCAGCTTGACTGACGTCATTCAAAGCCCGACTGCATGATTGGACATTGATTTACCACGCTTGTTAATTTATATCGTAGATAGTCACACCTGTTTAATGATTTATGGGTGTAAATGGTTGAGTGGTGCATATTTGTTAATTTCTTTACATTTATTGAATTTGATATTTTAACTGGTTCATGACTAAAAACTTGATGTTTTATGTAAATCAAACTTTTTTAAGCCTAGACTGAAAAGTTCCAAATTTTTATTAAAAGTACTTTATCGATAAAATTATACATAAATCGTATTTTGTTTCCAAATACAAAGGGTAAGAACAAAACTGGTTCAAGAGAAGCACCTTTAGGCAAGCACCTAGTGCATAAATAATTTTAATGATCAAATTTAATGTAGGTAAAAAATTTAACTTTATAAGTTCTTAAACATCAAACCTTCACAAGTTGATTAAACTTGCTAGAGTATAATTATTCAATTATGAATGATCTCCCAAGTTTGAATGATGAGTGAAGAAGAGTGAATCTCTGAAATTTGATAAAATCTAGGTTCAAAAGTGTGAAACGACAGATTCACGATGGAATGGTTGATGCGGCCCACGTGGAGGTGTTGGTTTGCCCCCGCGCAGTATATCACCGCTGCCCTGCGCCGACAGTGTTTCGCACTTCACATTCAGGAGGGATGGACTCAGTTAATTTAAAAAAAATATAATGCTGCCAGCATTCTGGGCTCTCTGCCTTCTGGTGACCTATGACGAAGTTTGGGTCCAGTTGGATGAAGATCTATATACGTGGAGGGAACAGGGAAAGGCCTTTACCCAGTAGTGGGACGCACCAAGCTGATTGTAATTGATTGTAAGCCTAATAATTTATCTTTGAAATACTTTGTTTTGACAGTTTCAACAACGTCAACAATTGATTGTGACAATGTCAACGCATTCTTTGTTGGTTTTGGTTTCAATTCTAGCATCATGTCACGAGTCACTGCCAGCACGCATTTTAAGACTAAATATTGGTCATAATTTGTCTCTGCTATACTTTACTTTAGAAAAATAAATAGTAAGAGTAACTTTGATAGCAGCAAAATTTTACTTTTTTATCCAGTAAGACGCGATTACGCTACGGAAGTTGAACATTTTCTGAGAAGAATCAGGCAGCCTTTTCAAGTCCAGTGCGACCGCCACCAGGAAACCTTTGAGCTATCGTTAACTGAGACAGTATTTGACAGTTCTTAGAAATTAATAGAAATTACGAGTA
The DNA here is from genome assembly GCA_955876795.1 of Eupithecia tripunctaria. Classification (NCBI taxonomy): domain Eukaryota; kingdom Metazoa; phylum Arthropoda; class Insecta; order Lepidoptera; family Geometridae; genus Eupithecia; species Eupithecia tripunctaria. The sequence goes on from OY041614.1 coordinate 9,483,351, forward strand.
CAGAAACCTCGTTGGGCAGTGGGTAAATTATCACAAGTGACGTTATGTCCTTAGACGATTCAAAGAAGTGGTTATGTTAGTAATAAATAAATCATAACTGTTGACAGTGCATTTTTTACATTGAAATATAATTTGAGTTGATTAAATCCACTGAAAGGCAAAACTACTAAGAATACAGTCTCAGGCGGTGAGGATTTAGATGGCAATCACATCATTAAACAATAAACATTTCAACCTATAATCTCGTACACCCTTCTCTGATTCACAACCAAACCTGACTCATAACACTAGAATCAATATCTCATCCATTGTCATTGTCGCTTCTGAATTATATCTTCGATAATAGTACAAGTCCGGCCCTGTTCGGATGTTGCCAAGAGTTACAATCCGCGGCTGCGCCGTGTTCAGCGGCGGCCCACACTCTGATACCGCTTGATCTGTTTATTCTGGAGTACATTGAGCTATGGTTCTGCTGGAAGGGTTTAAACTTTATCATCATCTTTATAATAATCTACTGCGCACCTGCTGCACCTGGTAGTACCTGGTAACTGGTAGTGGACATAGGTATGAGGAAACCTCAATCATCATCATTGGCCTATATTAGTCCACTGCCTAATGAACGCCATAGCGCCCTGTCTTCAGCTTGACGCATCCAGTATCTGCCTGCAGTCTTTCACAGATCGTCATACCACCTGGCCGGAGGGTGCCCTACACTACGTTTGCCGAGTCGCGGCATCCTACAAAAAAAGAGATTTGTGTTAGAAACGTCACTAACTTCAAATCTTCACAGACATACCGTATACCTTCCATAGATTGTTATCAATATGCATATGGATAAAGATTTACACCTCTCAGTACCGCCTCTTCTAGATTTTGTATGTAAAATCTTCGCATTGTTTTATTTTACGAGGTGTCCACACTATTGTTCACTTTACAATAGATTTCGTCTACGTTCTCGTACCGGTTTGTCACTATGTACGAATGTTGTAGAAAAGGCTAATGATAGCAGTTTTAATAACGCTTATTCTTATATTTCTAGCCTCTGCGGTGTGACCAGCAGGCCTTGACAATGTAACAATCGATGTCGCAAGGTTTGACATATACCTTAGATAGGTACGTGATCTGTGGGGGTATTTTAATTCATTCGATTCGTTTCCGAAGCGAAAACGTCAGATTCGACTTTGAATTGATTTGTGAAAAGTGTCCGATATCGAATCCGACGCACGGCCCTTTCGACAAATTAAAATACCCCTGCTGTTTCGAGTTTTCCCTACGAATCTTTCAATTGTTTTCGATTCGCTTCATAGTGAATGCCGGTTGGCTACGCGCCCTCTGGACCTCCAGGTACATCGGTGGACCTCCGGTCTGAGCTGCAGACCTAAATTTGCGTTTTCCTCACTGAAAGTGCTGTTGCTACAAGGACTCTGGGGCGAAGACATAGCGGTCACGGGGAATCGATGGATGTAGACGGCTTAAAACCGCTATCAGTGACGTATTCTGAGGGAGGCAGGAGAGAGACCTGTGTCCAGCTTGCGTTTGTAGGCCGATGTTAATTATGATTAAAGACTAAAATAATCAATCCAGAAACAACGATTAAGGTACTTTCTCTTCTTGTACGACAACATTGATTAGATCATCTTGTTATTAAATATTCACGGGTATTTATCGCGTTTATTTACCTATTAATTACATATGTGATAAATACCCGTAAATATTTATAATAATGTGTTCTGATCGCGTAAGTTTATATTGGATTTATTATCTTGGATATTACAATCAATAAATATACTAATATCCAAGATGTTATTTTGCATGTGTTTAATAAATGTTTTAAAAATTTATTGTATGTAATGTAAAATAGAGCTATTAATTTTAACGACTATTTTAGGAATTCAGAACATTATCTGTACGAGCGAAGAGGTAATGCGCATTCCGACGAGTCAACGACATTTTGTAAGTAGCCTACTTGTAAACAATGTGGACGCAGCTCTGTGTATTGCAAATTAAGTGGCAAATTTATTGGGGCATAAAACCTATGCGAAATAAAAGGACAATCATAAAATAATGTAGGTGTGATTATTGTGGGAAACTTTATCAGTTCCTTGTCTTACTGTAAGACCTGTTTAAAAAAACAAAGGTGCATTTACGCAAATGACTGTACCAAAGCCCAATAATAGCTACTAAAGATATTAATCTCGTTGCCAAATCCAAAACAAATTAAAATTCTAAGTATTTCTGTTATGTAAACAAATGAACGACATTTTTGACGGAATTAAACTTTTAAATATATAGGTAGGTACCTAAAATAATCACACCGTATCATAACAATAAAATTTTTACATATCATGGCATATGCTCTTAAAAACCAGTATTATTTAATCCTAAGTGAAGAGTCGTCTTCATTTTATCAAGTTTCAAGTGTCGATATATTGTTATAACGGCCATGCCTGGGTACTAAAGAGTGCAGTTCAGATAACCATGTGGATGTTCTGGCCTTGTTAACGATCCTACAACCAAATAAATTTGTAACCAAATTAGTCCCAAGCGATAAAATTTATTCGAAATCCACTGAGGAGAGTAAAAATAACACATTCTCTGTCGGATTAAAGAAGAGATACGAGCGAGATACCGGCCCAGGGCCCATCTTCCGCCCGTTTTTAACACTTCCAATTAATAAAATTGATTTTGTTTTTTAATTAAGCCCGTAACGAAGGCTCGGGGCTTGTTTAGAGCCTCAGATCAGGTATACCTCTTAAAACAAGATTTATTTTATTGCTCAAAGCACAGCTTTTCAATCTTTGATACGATCGCCGATACCTACACGAAAACCAATCGCCTACATTTATAGCGCCAACGTTGTTTAAAAATAGCTTTTTATTTATATTACAATGTATAACGCAAAAAAATTGCTCTACGTACCATAAGAATAAATGAGCGTTTGTCTGACCACTATTTACAAAAAGAAAAAAAACGATCTGAGCGTGATCTTTATCCAACAATTTTTTTTGTTAATAATTTTATACCGTATTTAAAACACCCTTTCATTATTGTGCTAATTACAGTCACACACAATACAGAGGCACGCCACGATTGCATATTTTAACCCGCAAATGCACGAATGAACGAATCTTTGACGCATTCAAACACTCATTTGCATATGAATGTGTAATTAAAGTACGTTATGAATGCTAAAACGCATAAGTCTGTGGTACCGTACTTATCAGGAACGTATTGATTTTGAAGTTTAACTCGGGCAATGTACTGAATGAATTCGAGTATTTTCGTGAATGAGGTAAGAAAGTGGACAATTTTAAGCGTGTTCTTTATGATAATGCTCTGCTGGTTGTTTATACTGAGTCTCTTTCTTTTTGCTTTGCAGAAAATTAAAAGTGAGAACAAGTTGAATTGAAATCCATACCTACTAAAATTATATACCCGAAAGTGTACCTATTTCGCGCTCTGTAATTTCTCACGCCTAAACGGCTGAACAGATTTTTATAAAATTTGGCACAGAGATAGGAGGTATACCACGACGACTTTCTATCCTGGAAAACACGTATGAAGCCGCAGCGAGGAGCTAGTTAAGAAATAAGGTATGATTCTCAACAATGACGAAATTAGGCACGCTGATGATGATACTTTTATAAGTACATTTTTTTTCACAATTTAAATGTAGAAAACACCTAGTCAGTAATTGACAACTGAAACCTATCCAGTTAATGGCACGATTTTTGCAACCACTCAAAAGCCTAAAATAAATTGAAAAAAATATTCATTAGCAGAGTACGCAGATTCCGCCTCGCTTAACAGCATACAAACTGAAATATTCCAGCAAAAAACTGGCGCATGAAAACTTTGATACGTAAATGGTATTAAAGCCGAAAATCCACTGAATGGCTTTTTATATCGCAATAAAACTGTCTGCTACAAAACAGAACACTTCAATTTCAATATGGCATGCGAATACAGTCAAAGAGAAATGTTGAAATGTTCTCCCTTTGCAACAATTAGCGGGATCATAGTAATTACGCCATTGAAAATGATACTATCAGGGTTCTTTATTTCGTTTTGTTTCGGATGTGAAACAAAAGGACCCTTTTGGTGGCACGTGGCGGGCCATATGCTAAAGGGTTAAATCTGTATGGTGAAAGTTGTTGAGATGTTTGAATATCGCTGCGAATTGTAAAATGTTTGATAACTGTTGATTTTATTTATAATATCAACACTTTGTTTTATTCCTATAGCGCGCATACACGAGCCAATATGACAGCGTTGGCTATTTTATCATATTATTTTTAAAAATCCATCGTACAGTTAGTGGTATCTATTATAAGCTATTTTTTTATTACCTCTGTAGGTAATAGTTTTATCTAGAAAGAGATGCGAAAATAGATTTTGGTGGCCAAAAAGCGCGACTTCGTATCTCTGTCTAAGCTTTACAAAATGAAACTATTACAGAGGCATAAATACATAACTTAAAATAAATACCACAGACTGTACGATGGATTTTTAAAACTTCCTGTGTTTAACTTAAAAAATAGGATAAAATAGGTGGGGACGCCACTTTCACTCGTGTAACAGGTTTAAATATCAGCACCTCACTTTCGACAGCTGCTTAACTTCCTCCCAAGGTCTCCCTGGTAAAATCCTTCCTGGTTTTGCCATAATTTCCACGCTTAGCTAAAGGTGTTAGATAATACTCAGAAGGATACTGCTGTCCTTATTCAAGTTAAGTTCACTTTACTAAGTAAACTTGAAGAAGGAAAGCACTTATGAAATCCACGGGCTGAGTTGAAGGAGTCGATTCATACGCTGCGATCATGGCACGGCCTATGTTTAGATATCTTGTTTTTTCGAATGTTATGATCATGAATAAAAAACACAGCATTATCTAGCCCCAAGCTAAGCAGAGCTTGTCTTATGGGTACTAGATTACTGATATACATAATACAATACACTACATAGATATATATTTTTTATTATACATAGAAAACATCCAGAACGCCCTGAACAAATATCTGCAGATCGTACACACATTTGTCCTGAGGTGGGAATCAAACCCGCAACCACCTGCGTCGCAGGTGGACCTTCGCCCACCCCCCACAGAGGTCGTCAAGAGATATAATGATGACGATGTTTATACGAATTTTGACCGCGGTTGCGATTCTCATTACAGACTAGCCATTTGCATCGGAAATTTTAAAGCGCACATGTGTGTGTTAATTTCGATACAGTATTTCATCACGTAATTCCCTAGTGGATGAAAATTATAAATAAAGGATAATTTTCATCTTCGATTAATTCGATGTCATTAACCTTAACGTTATGTTTAAAAACCTAACTTTTATTCACTAAATCAATAATCTTGCAATAATTTGGGCTGTTACAATTCCGTTTTGTGTTGCTATCTGTACATAGTAAACGTTTGATTCCAAAAAGTGCAAGGAACTTAGATAATTTGCATTAAAAAAGTCAAACAAAACACTCTAGTGCTCTCAATCCTATCACCAACCGGTCCGCACAGTAATCGCTCAAAGGATCATTGTCGGCCCGTGTCCAATAAATACATGGTTGGAAATTCATTCCGGCTAGACAAGGTGTATCGGTGGATACTAGATATTATCTAGTATCCACCGCACCGTATAATGGATGGTTTTATTTTTAACTAAAATGAAAATATCTTAAGTACATTAATGACAAAGAATAATTCAATCAAATAATAGAATTAAATTAGAACTAGTAGTTACAACTTCGCACTCGTTATTCCTATGGAAACATTTAAAGGGATTTCTATCTCACAGGAACTGATTTAATTAATAATTTAATTATTGGGATAAAAAGTTGCCCTTGTTAGATTTCAGGATTAGACTTACCTATGTGCAAAATTCAGCCCGATCCGTTCAGTAGTTTTGCGTGAAGAAGTAACAAACATTCATTCAATACGGATGTAAGCAACTACGAACCTTATTTGTGTTGGATTTTTTATCCCTCGTTAAGGGATGAAACGTAGGTCACTAACGTTTTATCCCTCGTTAAGGGATGAAACGTTGGTCACGAACGTTTTATCCCTTAACGGGACCCTGAACGGGACTTCTTCAGAGTAAGTTCTAGACGCGCGCGTACCGCATCCCTCCCTAACTAGCACTAACATCCATCCATCCAAACTTTCGCATTTCTAATATTAGTGTGATGTGATTATTAACCTGTAAAAGCTCACGTCAAGTCGTCAAAAGAACCGTGTATTCAGTGCTTTGCAAAGTTGAATAGGGTTTTGCTTTGCAGTGAAAAGAATAAAAAAAAAACAATTATGTTCGAAACAGTGGCCGTCGAGAGGCCCGGTGCTAACGCATCTGTTCCCCCGGATTAGAGTGATAATTATTCGCCAGTAATTATTGGATTTAGTGAAATACGAGTGGAGTGTCACATGTCGATGTTTTGGTCAGATGTTGAGTTTGATATTTCTAAGGAATATTATTCGTAATCAATTCTGGTGAATTTGCTACGTCATATCACATTGGAACTTTTGTTTGTGGCATTTTTCACCTGGCTTTGATTATTTCTTAACTAATATATTTTTATTCAGGCTATTGGTCCAATAATGTTCAGTCTTAATGGTAGAAAGATATGTAGAAATTGAACAAGGTATTTGGTTTGATAATTGGGTCGATTCAGATGTCGCCAAAACTAAACTTAACCATAAGAGGACTAAACATATTGCATAACGCTCGAAATAAAAAGGATGGAATTATTTTTTAATTCTGTTAAATTAGTTAAGTCTAGTTTTAGCAACAGCTGAACCAACGTTAAGACTTGGTATTATCTGATACTCCAACATCAAGAAAAACATGACATCGTGGCAATGTGGTTCTATATCATTTTCAGTACCTTTGATCAGCTCTTAAATTCTTTATAATTATGGTTTCTCCAAACAATCCTCAATGAACGGCGATTCGGCTACCAGATTGGAGTAGGATCAGTTGATGCGGTTGATCTCCTAATTAATGAAATATTAATCAATCTAGATAGGAAAATGAAAGTAGCTGGCATTTTCCTGGACTTGTCATCTGCCTTTGACACGGTAGACCATGAAATCTTGACTACGAAGCTTGAATTCTATGGTATAAGAGGAAAAGCACTAAATCTAATGAAGTCATATCTTAGTAATAGAAAACAATTTATTGAAATAAAAAATGTTGTTAATGACCAAGAAATTATAACTAAATCTAAGGTAATGAACGTAATACGAGGAGTTCCACAAGGATCTATTCTAGGACCAATATTCTTTATTATATTTCTTAATGACCTTATTGACTTTATGAATAAAACAGTTCCTGGTATAAGTGTAGTAGTTTACGCAGATGATACAAATGCTATAATTTCAGCAACAAATTTAGAAGAATTGACTTTTAAAATAAATATTACTCTGGAGACTTTTAATAAATGGTTTTCTGCTAATAATTTAAAACTTAATATGACTAAAACTAATGGTATTTTATTTAGAACAACTGCAAATAAGAACGAAGCTATTGACATGACCTTGACGAACTATGGTGACAAGATTAACTTTGTAGGCTATGTCAAATTTCTAGGAGTGCATATTGACCACTTCCTAAATTGGAAAACCGAACTGGGGGCCATCGAAAGCACAATTAGCTCCGCGTGTTATGCGCTGCGAAGTCTGAGGGATGAAATAAGCCTAGAGCAATTAAAAACGGTCTTCTATGCATTGGTAGAGTCTAAACTTAGATACAGTATACGCTTTTGGGGTAATAGCTACCTATATAACATAAATCGGGCTTTCGTCATACAAAAGCGAGCCATTCGCACTATTGTGCAGGGTTAAAATTTCTAGCTTTTTAAAATATTCTTTACATGATTCCCATGGAGGGAATATTTTAAAAAGCTAGAAATTTTAACCCTGCCTAGCTTATACATACTAGTTGTCCTAATGGACGTTGTACGAAATCCTCACAAATACGAAACTGCAGAGAACAGAACAAAAAGGCTCATGACACGAAGAAAAGACCTAGAGCATGAGGTACATCCGAGGCTTAATGTTGCAAGGCATGGCAGTAGGTATCAGGCAGTCAAATTATTTAATGTTCTTCCTACTGAAATGAAAGCAATTGACAATCCAAACATTTTTAGGAATAATTTAAGAAAACTTTTGCTGAAGGGGTGTTTTTACACAGTTGACGAGTAATTATTATGTTAGCAACAAAGATGAATTAGATTATATTATATTATATTGTTGCATGCTATTAATTTAATTTAATTTAATTATGTACCTTATATTCATACACGATGTATAAATTGTTCTTGAATAAATAAACTGAAACTGAAACTGAAACAACACCATGTAGAGAATACATATTGAAAATAGTTTTGTTCAGATGAGTTCATGCTTAAAATAGACATTTTCATTTAAATGAAAAATTGGTTCTACCACGTAAAAGTAATTTACATTCAACGTTCAACTCAAAGTGACATTTCGTCTGAAAACCGCATCCAAGTTCGCAAAGTCGATCCCAACTGTCAATTAACCCTTAACAAATTGTTCTTACATATTCAAATGTTTTGACCCCTCAAAGGAGCATAATCCACGTTGTTCAACATTCATATTTATCACATCGCGCGTGTAAGCGGGACTATAATAGAATAAAGTAGAGGTGTGACGGGATTTTTTGATATTAGCTGACCGAAAATCTACCGATTACAGATTTCGGCTTCATCTTGAATATAAAACCAAAATCTGAAATCGGTAGATTTTCGGTCGGTCGGTTAATTCTGAAATTGGTTTTTGGGTTCAGGTTAAAGGTGTATATTTATATTCGAAATACGCCGATACGTAAATAATTTAACCAGCAAAATACTAAGTACTATGGTATGTTAGAAAATATACATACACACTTATTTTTTGTAAAGAAATCATACGATTTACCAGCAAAATTCACTACAATTTGATATCGATGAAACAGATATTTATTTTAATGTCCCGAAAAAAAATACTTGATTTTAAAGCCGAATGAAATATTACCAAATCTTTGGCCGAACAACGTCCCAACACTATGCAGCCCATTGCGCCAGAAGGGCCGATTTAACCCTTTCATTGCAGCTAAGAGAAAGGACTGCTAATGGTCTTATTTCGCCTAATGATGCCTTTGCGAGGGGTCGTTACAGTTACGAGATGAAGTGATAAGTCACTGTATGAATTTCTCTCGCTTATTAATAGGGGGATTGTTTCATTTTATGACAAAGATTTACGTTGCGTTCGCGACTGCGAATGTGTTTACGAATTAGATGTAAACATGAAATTGTGAATGCGATTCCAGTGCTCAAATAATAACTACGACTACTATGCGTTTGATAAATAGTTCAATTGTAGTTATTTTGTACTTACGTTCTTTTTACTAACAAATATTAGAAAATGAGTAGAAAAATATTTATTTTTACCAACAATTTATTTATTTTTAATTAATTTACATATTTATTTTTACAAACATTATAGACTCTAAAAGATCTTTAATAATCATTATCATTATATATAAAAAGTCAATAAAAATGTCTGTGGGTCTGTTATATATTTTATTGTCTGAAGGTATGAAATATATTTTATTCAGTTTATTAGTATTTGTTTTTATAGCGGCAACAGAAATAAAATTAATCTGTAAAAAAAAATACTTCCTAACTATCACGTTTCGCGAGATACAGCCTGGTGACAGACGGACAGCGGAGTCTAAGTAATAGGTTCGTGTTTTACACATTTGGGTACGGAACTCTAAAAAGGGTCACCTCCTCAGCATATGTAGCATTCGGCAAAGCCCAATGCTACGCTGGTATAAATAAAATACATAGAAAAGATTTGACTTAGTAGTACATCTGTAACTATGAGTATACCTAAAAAAACTATCAATTTAAGGTATGAGTATGGTAAGTATTTCGAAGTGCAGGCAGTGCTTCCTAGGGGTCGCATCGCAAAACTGGGCTGTGACACATGTAGAAAGAAGGTTTATAATCATCCAAAATAACTTCGGAAAAAGGGTAACAAAGAGTTTCATCTTAAATTCTCATGGTTTTATTGCGTGTGCCTGAACTTGGTAAAAAACAGGATTTCTGTCAAAAATAGTGCTTAATACAATTTAATAAGTCAAATAGAATAGACAATTTTTTGTAGGTGATAGAACTATTTCGTTGCTATTGTAGGTAGATTATGATACCAAAATTAAGAAATATTTTACTACTTATTTTTTTTTGCTCATCATTAGCATTACGCTTACAAAATAAAAAATCCGTTTGCTCAGCTGTCTGCTTAGAATACTAATTTCCCTGTTTTCTGCAAAAAAAATCTAATTGCATTCGATTATCGCCCCTAACCTAATAATAAACAGGCAACCCTTTAAAAAAATAGCCAAGGGCTGAAGCATAATGATCATTTTTTTCACGAAACGCCTGATTACACCAAAATGATTGGTAAGACAAAAAATATTATGGGGATTTATCTTGCATTCCAATCAGCTTGTATGCAAATACGGCAGATGCGGTGGTGCTCTACCGTAATGAGTTGAATGTTACTTATTGTTACTGTACTTTAGATATTTATTTAAAATACTGTTTTAAACACTGCATCACTGGTGTAAACACTGCATCACTGGTGCAAATTAGATTCTGAAAATCTCTTTCACCATAATAATATAAATTTCGCTTGTGTAAGGATTGTGTATTTAGGGACGTTATGACGGATTTGACTTAGAGCCTTTTTTATGACAAATTTAACTAAAGTAGACTTTATCTTACGTGAAAAGTGCGTAGATAAGGCAGTGCTATTGGTAGGTGAGTAATTACATAAGTACCCAACTCTTTCGTTGCCCATTTCGTATACGGCGCACCCCTTAGGGTGCACCACAAAGACTGGGCAGTAAAAGCGTTAATATGCTTGGGAAAAAATAAGGAAAAAACTTAATATATGGCGAAAATGTACTGATTTCCCCATGTACCAATTCCTAAGCATAAGCTAGCCAAAAAGGTTCACCTTGACTCGGCCAACGTATTGCATGTGCACTATAGAACGAATTAGAAAAAACACAGCTTTACAAGTGTGCCTACTTGTAAAATCACGTAAAATTGATTTCTTTTGCTAATGATAAACTCATATAAAACCAAAATAAACAAAAGTTAATGATAAATCAACAGAAAAATCATACATACACGACACCTTGTTTCCTGAAGTAGTAAACGTCAATCAATTATTAATTTATTTATCTAGAAGGTAGTCGAAAGTTCGAGAGTAGTGCGGTCGAAAACAATCGGCCGATAAGTGGACGCCATGGGCGACTCATTCATTTAGGTGTGTTGCGGTCTGCTCTCGATTATTAAGAACTGTTTATAATGTATGTTCAATTTACAACAAACGGTAATATAATAAGTATCATATGTAGTACCTAGTTCCTTGGGGCGAGGTGAATTTTTTAAAACATATTTTAAATCTTAAAACCTTACGTTTATAAAATGTCTTTTGTTTAAAGATACAACTATAGTGTGTTGTATTTATGAGAAAAGAGAGAGAGTTGTACAGAGAGTTGTTTTTTATCGTGCTTCCTCAACCTCAACAGCCTATATTGGTCCACCTGAAGAGCGCTTTATTGGCGTAGGTATATCATGGGGGGTAGTGTCCATAGTCCCCACGCTGGGCATGCGGGTTGGGGATCGTAGATCGGTGGTAGAATGGCGCTGCTGCCTGCCTCCCGGTGAATATCCCTGAGTCGCCTCTTACGACACCCACGGAAAGAGATGGGGTGATGCAAATTCTAAGCCAGCGCCACACAGCTGTTTCTATTGTTGTACGCACATTCGAAACTCTGTTGAAACTGTAGCTGAAACATTTATCCTGAATACAATCTAACGACATAAGTTTAATGCAAACAGCTGAACGGAGCTGAATGAAATTTGGTAAGATACCTTATATCCATATGGATGTGCTTTTTTTAGTTAAGCAGTAGTGATATGTAATCACTACTGCTTAACTAAAAAAAGCACATCCAGATTTTTTTATTAGTCAAATAATTATGTTGAGGAATCAAAGCAAGTTCAATCGAAACTTGTACACTATTTCCGGTGTTAATAGAAACGTGCCCACCACCTACGGTGGTCTAAGGTACTTATAGAGGCTCAGTACTATAAATAATGCTCGAAACAGAGGCGTCGGCTGGCCACCAAGTTGTCATATTGTAATACATTTGCTTTTTATTTATATGTGGCCGATTAAATTACTACTCTGTGGCTAGGTTTTGTATGTAAATAATTAGATTTAAATTTTGTAAATATCAAACAATTTTTACAAATTTAATTATGATGATTGAGATGATTGTCGAATTTTGTTTGATTTTGCTGATAGTGTTCTTTAGTGATTTGATCAAAATTATTGTATTAAACTATTAAGTATTATTAATTAAACTACATACTTTTGTACAGTTCAAAAATAGAAGAATACACATACCCACAACAAATATAAATTTATTTGAAAAAGAAACACTTCGAATAAAATTCATGACAAATGATACCAACACAACGGGTGAAGAACGAAATTAAATGAGTAAATGGATTATACTTAAATTTATAATTTTAGAAGCAAACGCCGAAGAGTAAAACGATCGGATATGAATACAATGGATCTCGGATCACGGTATCGGTGTCCCGCAGCGCCCGCGCACCTCAAAATAAAATAAAAACTTTAAAAAAATCCATATGTAAATTAAATTTGTATTCGTATGTGGGGATTATAAATATTTTTAAAATGACAATACAAGATCATTCCGATACTGATATGAAGCAGTGGATGTTTTACTTTTTGCCATGTTGAGTGATGATGCATTTGAATTTTACTGTGTAGGTTTAATGAGATCAAAATTTGTGCATTAATATTACAAAATTACTCAAGTGGGAGAGGACAGACCATATAGCCTGCCACGAGACATCATCGTGCAAGAAACTCTTGGAGAGACCTTGAGGGAAACAAAGACAGATGCAGCGGGCAACTGGACTTATCTGTACAAAGAAGACGAAAATGGAAGAGTTTGAAGAAGGCCTACACCAGAATACTGGTCGACAAAGGCTATAAAATAGAAGAAATACAAAATAACGCACACGATCTTTTGCTGTCGTTCTAATACGAATGTGAATGGAATGAGTGAGATGCTAATACAAAAATATAGAAGGAATAAGTGGAATCATGTTAGGTATACTCGTTTTTCCTCATGAAGTCATGTTTTTGTGTTATATATCACACTAATATTATAAATGCGAAAGTTTGTAAAGTTTGTATGGATGGATGTATGTTTGTTACCTCTTCACGCCAAAACTACCGAACGGATCTGGCTAAAATTTTTGTACACAGGTTCTATTTCTAATCCCGGAATCAAAAATAGGCTACTTTTATCCCATAAATCAGTTCCCGTGGGATGAAAATCACCTTTTACAAATATATTGTTAGTCCCGTGGTCGCGGCGTAAGAATGGAACTCCTCTGACTCGGATGGATGTATATTATCGTGTGACTAAGAGAAACTACCAGAAAAAAGGCAGTCTCTTCATTCTATGATTTTTAACGCTTCAACTGCGATCAAAAATCCGCATGACAAATGTGGTGATTAGGGTAAACCGTTCTTCCCCCCGTTTTAGGTAAAAATGTTTACAGATGATTTAGGCTGGGCTGATGTAGATTTAGAGAGAAGGAACTTAATGGGAGATGCTAAACATGCCATTTAGAAGTAAACTTTAAATCATGTTCAATTTTAATAGCTGACGACGACAGCACGATTTTAAATCATCATTATTTAACAAGAAAACTTTATAAGCATCTCTATTAAGTTAATTTGGAATTTAAATATGATTATTAAATTAACATTTACTCTCTGTTTAATTTAGTAATTTGAAGAGTCAGCTTCATCAAAACTAAGAAATTTGCATATAAAGACAATTTAAGAAATTTACTTGTATCTTGATACTATTGACAGGTATCCGATTACTTTTATGACTATTTTGTCAATCTTTATCGACTTTGACACTTCAAGAATTCTTTATCTTAATTGCTGCTGTCACATTTTATATTTTTCGATTACTTTATTGTTTCTATTAGTAGGAATATTTGCATACTTTAGTAGAGTTGTTTTATTTTATATTGACACTTTGTAATTCATAGGTGTTGTGAAATTTTTATGACTCTAGAGTTATATCTTATGTTATGCATAACATTTGGTTAACATGGCATTTTTAGATATTTTTCTTTTATTCTAAAGTATACCAACGTAGCTAAAACTAATATTTTCAAATCGAATTCCAAAAGCGTATTCTAAACGTGTCACTTTCATAAATATTCATTTTGCATCTATTATTTTACCAGCTGCAAATAAAAAAAGCACAGATCATTAAAACTTCATTATCAACTAATTAATAACTTTAACACGTGAAGATTTGTATCGGCACGCGTCAGCAATTTAAATACTTACCTCTTTCTCTAAAGCCTTGTTCGTTTTAATCAAATCACTCTGGAGATTTTATCTTGGACGCTCTTCAGAGTCATAACTTTCTATAGAGTGCCTATTAAAAAATGTTATGGTCATTCAAGGAGTAAGCAATATAATAACAACACAATATTCATCACGTTACATCAGTGGCGTTCTATAGGATAGTACATTGTACAACAAGTTGAGAAAGAGCTTAATTCTTAGCCAGTGTGTCATTTGAGGCACGAGGCGCAACCGAGGGTTGTAGATAGGAATCGCACTTTTCCCGGCGTGCTTTATAGGTACAAAGCCTTCGAGGAAAATTATCGTTTTAAATGTTCAAAATCACCCCAGTAAATTCAAATAGTTTACTCAAATGTAGCAATAAATACGCGCACGTACGATTTGCAGATGGTACTTTTTTATTATCTATCCGAATACCGAAGAGGCCGATATGATTATGGCACGAGTAAATATTTGGAGTAAAACCTTTTTGTCGTCGACCTATTATGAAAATAACCATATCTACCGGCTGACATTTTAGAAAAAAAAACACGTCCGAAATTAATTTTCAAACACTTTTCCCTCCCGCTAAAGGGCGTTTTTCCATTACCCGGCCCGGCACCGGCACGGCACCGGTATGGCCGTGCACCGGCACCGGCGCCGGGGTTTCGTTTTTCCACTGCGCCGGTGTCGATGCTGGTTTACGCCCGGTGCGCTCTCCTACCCGCCCCGCGCAGTTACACACTCACACGGCTACAATTCGTAATAAATATGCAATACACATGCAATTTTGCCGGGCCGGCACCGGTGGGAAGCTTGCTACCCCGGCGACGGCGACGGCGCCGGCAGGACTCAATGCCGGGCCGGCGCCGGCGCCGGTAAGTGAAAAAGCGAGCCATACATTTTCATACATTTTTGCTTCCCCGGCAACGGCACGGCGCCGGCGCCGTCGCCGGTGCCGGTGCCGGGCCGGGTAATGGAAAAACGCCCAAACGTGTGAGAAATGAAATTCCATAGAGTTTTCCCGCTCGCATTTTATTTTTATTTTTTTACGGTAAATAAACCTTCGTTTGACCGCAATCTCACCTGATGGAAAGCGAAGATGCGGCCGACAATGTATCACGAAGGTCTAGATTCTAGACCTTCGTGATACATTGTCGGCCGCATCAAGACAAGGGTGAATAAGTATCTTCTAGACTCTAGAAGACACCTATTTACCCTTGTCTTGAAGAGACCCAGGTTGTAATTGGCCGGAAAAACAGAGGCAGGGAGCGAGTTCCATTCCTTTGCGGTGCGAATTTCGGTAGGCCTGAAGACACGGTCTTTCTAACTTACTATATTTGGGAAAAACATTAGCAACTTTTTGAGCAGGTGTTGCATAATATTTTTGGTTTTATCGATGGTAGTCAAGTACTTACTAACTTTCTGTCTTATCTTATCTCCGAACCAAAAAGACGCCCCTCCTTTTTGGCTAGGTTTATAAGATAAGTATAGTTTTCCTATATGAATGTGGCAGTGGCATCGTAGCTCCCCAACAGATTCAGCCAGTATTCTTCGGAATGTTGCAGCAAATAAAGCAAAGACTTATTCTATATAATTTTCCAGTTTATTTTACTGACTTCCCCGTTATGCTGCTCCTGATTAATTATGTTCTGATCAGTCCAAAATTTAACAATACCGAGCAGTTCTTACCTGTTATACCACTCTTCGTGTCATACCTTTGAAATTAGAGCAAGAAGAAGCATTGTTTTCTTTCGCCCACGAGCGCATGCCGTAGTTATTTTTTTGTAAAGCATTATAGATAGATATAACGGATTGTAATCATCTTATTGTGTGAGCTAAGATGAATCCAAAGTACGGTACGGACGGACGAAAGTATTATTCTAACCAAGAAAAGAAGTATATAGACGACATCTGTGGTGCGGTGGGCAAAGGTCCGTCTGCGACACAAGAGGTTGCGGGTTCGATTCCCGACTTGGGATAAATGTGTGTACTATCTGGAGATATTTGATCAGGGCGTTCTGGAAGTTTTCTACGTATAATAAAAAATATCTATCTATGTAGAAATATTCATCATCATCATCATCAGCCTATATTAATCCACTGCTGGATATAGGCCTCTCCTAATGAGCGCCATAGCGCCCTGTCTTCAACTTGACGCATCCAGCATCTGCCTGCAGTCTTTCGTAGATCATCACCTGGCCGGAGGGCGCCTTACACTACGTTTGCCGAGTCGCGGTCTCCACTCAAGAACTCGCTTACCCCATCGGTTGTCAGTTCTTCGCGAAATATGGCTGGCCTACTGCCACTGCAGCTTGCTAATTCTCTGAGCTATGTCGATAACTTTGGTTCTCTGTCGGATGTATTCGTTACGAATCCTATCCTTCAGAGAGACTCCGAGCATAGCTCTTTCCATAGCTCGCTGAGCGACCTTGAACTGGTGGACCAATCCTATCGTGAGTGTCCACGTCTCAGCTCCGTAGGTCATGACGGGTAGGACGCAATGATTGAAAACTTTAGTTTTCACTACACTTTCATAAAACGTGACTTTATAAAAACTAACTGACGGTTTGGGCGCGCTAATTTGCTTTGGTAGTCTTACGCACCAAACGAAAATCCATGTAAAATCAAAGTATTATGAAACTTAAATTTATAACGCCCCAGAAAAATTAAAGGAGATCAATTTAATTTATCGAAGTAGATATACCCCAGAGAGGCAGGCAAAAGCTTTTAAAGCTTATTTTATTGTTTAGGTTCAATTTTTATTTATATTAGCTAGAATGGATATTTTAAAAGAGTTTATACTGATTCTAGATGGAAGTTGTCTTTTACGAGTATACCTAGAACGTAGGTACAATATCATACAATATGTTACTGTAGGTACAATTAAAATAATGATGATTATAGAACGTTACGTTTAGTTTAATTTTATTTACAAACTTTGATGGGAAAACAACAGAAAGCAGCAATTTCAAATAATGACATAATGCCATCAAAAGGTGCGATAATTCAATTCACCTTGTAAGCCATACAATCAAATACAAATGCTGTCTTACAATAATTATGGTAAATTGTTTTCAAGTCCAGTCAACGATAAAATCCATCGAACAGGAATAACTTTCTAATAAATAAATCTTATAATCTTATAAATCTTTATTGTGCACAAATTAAACAATACACAAAAGTTGGCAACATTAAAGACATACAAAGGCGAGCTTAACTCTACAAGAGTTTTCTCACGGCAAACCTTTTGGGAATGGAGAAAGGTAGTGCAATGAATATCGATAGTTAAGTGTACAGCCAAATCAGAAAAATATGATATTATGAATAATCTTGTTTTAAATAACCTAAATTTAATAAATTCAAACAAGAACGAACAGATAAACTAACATAAATACTAACGATATAACTTTTGTAAATTTATGGCGTTTGCTAAAATCGAACACCTATTATTTATCACAAGCTCCGCTTAGCTTGGGGCTAGGTAATGCTGTGTGAATTGTCCAGCATTATTTACTATAATTATTATTATTATTATTTATTTATTATTATAAAAAAAACAACCCTACTCACCGTGTTACCTATAAAAAACTGGCAAAATATCAGTAGGTACTTAATTATTTGCCAGCCCAATCATACACCTAATACTTGATTACCCATACCCATGCCAAACCATATCCCATTACTAAAAGTTGCTGACTAAAGCCATCTAAATCAACAAGAATTGAGTTACCAAAAAGTTTATTTTTGTCTTGAGTTTTTTAAAATTGGTAATGTTCATCCATTTTTGACGCTGGCTGTACCAACACGTCGACTTTGCGATAATTTGAAGACTTTACGTATGCATTCCTACTGGCTATCACACGGGATCCTAACGTGTCGTCGCTATGACACAATCAAACGAATCATTATTTCTTGGCCACCTTAAAAAGATATTTATATTATTACAATCTTGGTTGTGGCATAAAAACGGGGTTTTGAGCAAAGTCTATATGATCTTGGTCTTGATGACTCAATACGTTTACGTGATTTTGGAACTTATATACGTATGGCAAGTATGGGGGGACATAGTAGCAGTGTCAGAGGTATCGTTCTTGATTTTCTCTCAGACGTCTGTATGCATCAAAGCTACAGTTTTCATAGTGAATAATAAAGCTTTGGTTGGTCTGCTTAACACTATGAAGAGCGAAGTGTTCAAACCTCAAAATCAAAGGTAAGAAATGTAATCATTTATAAAAGTAGCTATCTATATTCGTTTTTGGGATGAATGCATTATGGGTACCTACCTACTAACATGATTTGAATTTGTTATGCTAGAATTCTGAAGGCTGCATCTCAGAACACAAGAAAGCTGTCCACTTTTCTTCTATCGAGTGCGTTTTTGACAGCCACGCTGTGGATTTTGATGCCACTTTTCGACAACCCTGGAGTCAGGGTATATCCATTCAAGATATGGTAAGTAGAAAAAGATTTTTTTCCCTACGTATGAGAGAGAGAGAGACTTTTAGAACTTTTTCTTCATTCTACGGGCTTCGATCTTTGGATCGTAGCTTACGTTCCATATCTAGTAGGTACTATCGTATCTAAAAATCGTATCCATTTTGAATGGAGCATAAACGTAAACAAACCACCCATACTTAACCTAAAATTCACTTTGTTGGCGCGTCCCTTTATACGTAATTTACATTACTTGTCGATTTTAGATCCACCCTTCAATAAAAATTGCAACAATACGAGATTTTGTTATTTATGTCGTACTTTGTTTACTAACATGCTTCATTCAAAATGGATAAAACATAGGTATAGTTACTATTCTCATCTCTCAATGTTATTTGACTGTTTTACTTTTACGCAGGATGCCCGTGTCCCCTGAATCATCCCCCGGATTTGAATTGGGGTACCTATACCAGGTGGTTACCGTATACATCGGTGCAACTTACTTCTCGATCATTGACCTTCTCATTATAAGTATGATCCTGTTCGGTTCTGCACAAATTGATGTTATTTCGGAAAGATTGGAGCAGGTAAAGTTAGAATTCTGTTCTTTATATTTCATTATAATAAATAGGTACCTTTATTTTAACCGAAAAAAAGGCAGAGGTTCTCATTTCGGCTGTAAGTTTTTTTCCCTTACTTATTAAGTACTCGAAATCAAATAGCATTGCGCATGCCAGTGTCATCTGAATTTTTCGCCTTTGTAAAAAGAATAGGTACCTACCTAATCAGGTAGTTGTTCTAAAAGCCTCAAATTATATAGGTACAAATTATATAGGTACTAATTATATAGGTACAAATTATATAGGTACTAAAAAGCCTCAAATTATATAGGTACAATCAATCCCGTTTAATATGAAGAATAGAAAAGAGTGCGAAGAAATCATGAAGAGGAATAACCAGTTGTTAATTGAATGTATTCGCCGCCATCAAGTTGTATCAGGGTAACTCAACCTCAACCACAGCCTCAACAGCCTGTTTTGGTCCACTGCTAGACGCAGGACCAATGCCTATAATCCCCACGCTGGGCATGCGGGTTGGGGATCGCAGTTCAATGGTAAAATAAAATTGTACTTCAGGGGGCGCTGCTGTTTCCATTAGATAAACGCCAATAAGGCGCTTCTCAGAAGGCCAACGTGCTGCAGTAGACCTCTACAGGCTGTAAATATGCTGTACATAAGACATAAGAATTTGCTCAAATATGGCAAAATGAGTAGTATTAAAAATGGCAAACTCTTATAAGCATTTTCCTTCCAGGTTTATACAGAATGTGGAAAATGCGTATCACTCCAGTATTTTCTTGCAGCTGTCGGGAACTGTGGCTGTTATCTGCTTTATTGGCTTTAAAATTACTCTGGTGAGATATTAAAAATGTACATGTATTTAACGAAATCACGAGATACGAGTAAGTAGGTAATGTGTTTGTGTGAAGTGTTGAGTAGAGCTAACGATTAGTTCCTACCTTATACATCTGCTTGTAGAGCAGCAATGAGGAGCCCTACAAATCTCACTGCTTAAGCTGACAGCATACATATTACATATTTTACTAATATTGATTATCATAATAAAAAAAGAAAAGGAAATAGGTAAAAAAAACAATAAATATTTTATTATAGCACATAATACAAAATGAAGACGGATAAACCTAACCCCACACACATGAAATAGGAAATTTTGTATATAATTTGCTGAGCGAATTTAAAAAGGATATTCGTGTGGACTTCCTCACTAGGCAGAGGAAGAAGTTGTACCTAATGTTGAATTGATTACAGATGGACACCAAAACCGTGCAATTTTTTACCATGTGCATGTTTATGGTGACGATGTTAGGGCAGCTCTACCTTTTCTGTTGGGCAGGGAACAAAATCACCGAAAAGGTTAATAATTATATTACTCATTGATATTACTCAAGATTACTCAGATTGAGCTGATTTAAGAAGTTTATAAATCAATAACCCATTACGACGGCTGTACAGCATAATTACCTATTATCCCAAATAAAAGACCCAACAAGGCGCTTAATAGGAGAAACTTATGTCCAGCAATGGATTGATACAGGATGTTGTATATTTATGGAAATGAGTGTTTTGAATTTTTGTATTTTGTGAAACATTATGCGACTTTTCAGAGTGAAGTCCTACGTGACCACCTGTACCTATGCCCGTGGTATGATCAGAATATCAAGTACCGTCGTATCATGCTGATTGCTATGGAGTGCTGGAAGAAGCCTATCCTCTTTCGCGCGGGACGTTATGTGCTTTTGTCTAAGCTAACCTTTGTGTCTGTAAGATTTCTTGATTTCTTAGATTCACCGTTTGACCGGGGATTTCCTTTTTTGTAACTTAAAAAGTTACAAAAGAGGAAATCCTCGATCAAACAATCGCAATCTTAGTTGCGCAAAAGCGTTAAAATCATGTTCACGTAGGTATAATCGTGTTTGATAGTGATAGTGTTATCGATTATTTGGTTCAGAAATGTCCTTATTAATCCATTTGTAATTATTTTTCAGATTATACGCGCTTCATACTCTTACTTTGCAATTTTAAACGAGTGGCAAAAACGATAAAGAAATGATGCCGTATTTTACTTGAAATAAATAAACTCTTTGTTTCATAATTATTATTGTTTTCGTAATCAGTTAAGTTAATGTTAGAAGGAACGCCCATTACCCAATCACTACACAATAACTTAAAATTCAAATAACTGAGGCCTTAGTACGAGTTGTGCACTAGATTTTCGATCTCGATGAACGTATTCATACTCTTTTTTCTGACGCCTTAAAGCTAGCGGCTAGCTTGCTGGCGGATCGCAAGGAACAATTTTTCCTAGTTTGGCAGCGGTGGAGTTGTGTGGTGCTGGCTTAGAATTTGGACCACCCCAACTCTTCCCTTGGGTGTCATAAGAGGCGACTAAGGGATATTTACGGGTGTACCTCAAGGCGCTGTCCTTTCCCGTCTCCTCTTCTCAATCTTCATAACTCGGTTACTAAAGTTATTTCTTCTAGCTATCACCTCTGCGCAGATGACCTGCAAATTTACCATCACTTTAA
Organism: Eupithecia tripunctaria; assembly: GCA_955876795.1. NCBI lineage: Eukaryota > Metazoa > Arthropoda > Insecta > Lepidoptera > Geometridae > Eupithecia > Eupithecia tripunctaria. The sequence goes on from OY041614.1 coordinate 9,505,394, forward strand.
AGTGGGTGAGGTCACTAATGGTATTGATAGCATTAACTTGGATCTATGTAATATAAACTCATGGGCGAAGGCCTATGGCCTTCTGATCAATCCCTCAAAATCGCAAGCTATGATCTGTGGTAGTCATTTTATGTTGAAATCCTTAGCTCTTTATCCCATTCTGTCTATTACTTTGGACGATACCAACATCACTCTCTTTTAAGGCTAAGAACTTGGGCGTAATCTTTGAAAGCTATTTATCTTCAACTATAAGAAAGTTAATTACACTTAACATTCTCTTTGACGTCTACAAAACTTCTTACCATTTGAGACTTAAATCATCCTGGCCCAAGGTATTCTACTTCCTCGATTACGCGGATGTTTGTTTCTTGGAAGCAACAGACGAGCTTTGGAATAAGCTCGAGCGGCTTCAGAGTTTGAGCATCCGTTTCATATACGGATTGCGTCCATGTGTCTGCTTATAGAGCCAAACTTAAGTGGCGTGGCTACCTATACGCCGGCAGCGCGATCTCCAGATTCTGTCCTACCTCTACTTCATTCTCTTAAGCCCCATTGCTCCGACATACCACCTACATTTCAATTCCTTATTCCCCGCCATGTGCTTTGTATTGCGGCAATGTCACTCTGTCTTTCCAGTAGGCCTGGAGGTTCTTTGTATTATGTATATCAGTTATCTAGTACCCATAACACAAGCTCTGCTTAGCTTGGGGCTAGATAATGCTGTGTGGATTGTCCAGCATTAATATTTATCTATAGTATGAGAAGCGAAATATACTTTTAACGGTAAATTTAAGCATTACCTATTCCACCCACCAATAATGCTTCAAAGCTGTGTTCTCATATATTCGGAACTTTCTTACTCCTGTACCAGCGAGAGAAACGATAAAACAACATGTGTTTCTTCACCTAACGAATCTTCCTCGGCATAATGAATACGACAATGTAAAGTGGGCTCGGTATTTACATAATGTCAACTAAGTAGGTGTAGGAGTGTCACAGGGATAGTGTTGTGCTTGGTTCCAGATTAACCGTATCCGTAAGGCTATATTTTACGGATCGGTCCCGTAATATGTGTGTGCTTAAAGAAAAAGTAACCGATTACGTTTTCTATACTAATACTATAATATTATAAAGAGAAAAAATTTTATTGTTTGTTTTTTTGTATTGAATAGGCTCCAAAAGTACAGGACCGATTAAAAAAAATTCATTAAAAATCATTTAGTGGTAAATCTTTATAGGCTATATTTTTTATGCCAATTCACACAGGAACGGAAACTACGCGAGTGAAACTGCGAGGCACTGCTAGTGTTATATTAAATAATTCAGATTACCATAGTGGTACTGTTATCTAAATTATTAGGTACTGCTTTACTTATTAAGGTTTTGTCTACTCTTTCTCGGGTAGCTATAGCTACATCGTAAGTGAATATTTTTGTATGGAGCACGCTTTTTAGTAGGTTTGGACGCAGTCACTTGATTACTTTACGCCTCGGATTTACTGAATTATAGTCATAGAATAAGAACCTAATCGATTCTAAAATGTAAAAAGTTTTAATGGTTTAATGCGAAGTGGGTTCAGTTTTGCGCGACAAGGACGACCGAACCCCGCGCGAGGAAGGCGAAAAATTTCACTTTTCTTTATTTATAAATTTGTTTTTAATCTCAAATAATGACATTTCGGAATAACACAAAACCATAATCGTCTAAAGTATTTATTACACGTACCTAACGTAATCATAAAATAATACCACTGAATTATGATTTATAACTAGCAAAATAAAACCGCTTTTTCTATAAATAGACGAAAATTTGCGTTTTTTTTTTATCATGTCTAGTTTTCCCAATCGTGTTTCGACTGCCATAATTTACTTACTAAATCCCAAATGTTGATGCTTATCATAAAATTATGAAAAAAAAACAATGGTTTTTTGCGTTAAAATTGATAACCTGTACAGTCAAAACGTGACTTTTGGGACTCACTTTACCTTACGATTTTGGCCTGTAGAACAGTACCACCACCGAACTGCGATCCTCGATCCGCATGCCCAGCGTGGGGGTTTTGGCACTACCCCTTAATGACAAAAGCCAATAAGTCACATTTCAGGGGAGGCCTGTGCCCAGCAGGGGTCTTGTAAAAACTGTTTATGCGTGATGTATGTAATGTGATCCGTATGAGCCTGTATCTACGATTGTGAATCATTAGCACATCACTAGTGTGAATACACTCGAACGTCATTAATCGAATCGAAGGTATGCTATTGTGTTTGATCGTGTGTGTTTTGAACATTGCTTCTCTAGTATCGAGGGTCCTTTTATCGAGATTTTTATCTTGGCTTTGAAAGAGCTTTGAATAATCAGTCGCTGTGGAGAAAGCCTATCTATTTTCTATTATACTCAGGTCAAAAATACAGCCTACAGATGTAGGTAGTAACCTGTAACCTACAGATGTAGGTAGTAACCTGTAACCTACAGATGTAGGTAGTAACCTAAACACCGTTTTTCATAGTTTAAATAGTCGTTCAATACATAAAAAAATGTGTATACTATAAAAAGTTAATCAAATGTTAATCAAATGTCTTTTTATCCTTTTTGCGGATAAAAATACCAATATCTAACTAAAGTGCCTTATTAAAGATAAGGTGGAGATGTATAGGTAGGCGATAGTCGTCAACTAATTATTTCCTTACACCCGACATTAAGTTAAATCGAATTTTCTCAAAATGTTACTTTTTATCATCCAATCTCAATTTAAGGCGATGTTCATTAAAACTCCTAGATCTCCCGTAAACCTCCCTCTAAAGGCGATCAGTTTTCTGCACCGTTTCACTGGAACCGTATCAATTATGGTAATTCCGGCTTTAATTTCCTGGACCAGATTAACTCCTCCAATAGCCTGTAGGCCTGTACCCTGGTAATAAACGAGATTTATTAAGCTTTGTTTATGATGATCATGATGTTTATTAATTTTAGTATGAATTGACTAGCAATTTACAAAAATCTGTCTCTAACTCAATCGATCCAGTAAAAATATTTTTCCGGTCAAAAACGAGTTCCTAGGAGTTCTCTAATCTCTATGTATAAGATATATACTGAAAAGAGGAATTTTGAAGAGGGTATTATTTGGTAATAATTATACGTCCAAAACAGCTGGTTTGGTTCTGAGAATTATTTCATAGTAGACAATTTTTGTATCCTTATTCTTTTACGTTTTAAAATAACCCATACGTGATATTCTTATTTATTTCGAGAGGTAAAAGTCATTCAAACGCAATGCTTTGAGCCAGAACCTTCTAGTTAAACCGATTATTCGCCCAACTCATTATACATTTCACTCACGACTCCTTGAGGATGCTACAAATGACTCACTATAATTTCTATGAGTCAAACTATAAATGGGTTTTTTGTTCGAAATCGCGATACCGTAAGCAGATAATGAAACAAATTGTTTAAAATTCACGCTACGTTCACACTTTAACAATTTACAAGATTACGAATAGTTTGGCGAAAGGCTAAGTGGGAGTCGGATACGTGTTGTTGGTTCCTATAAAATACAATGGTATTATTACTTGGTAGCTTACATAATTTAGGTTGACCACATAAAAATAGTATGCAGTAGGTATTATATGATTGCCCTTCGATCTTTGACCATCAACTTCAGCAGTTCGCGAAGCTTCTTGAAGTTTTTTGAAGCTTGTATCTGCTGTAAGTATAATAGGGAAAACTATACCGCCCCCTCACAACAACAGGGCTTTGCCAAAATCACCATATTTAGCAGGACAATAGATGGCAACACGAAGAGTTAGCCTACTTTTTCCTACTTAAGCGCCCTTTGCCAAAGAAATTATAAGGTACTTCTTTTTCATCCTGCCCTTGCCTTACTTCTTTTGCATCACTAATGGGGTCGTCAAAACACGCAATTTTCTTCCATTCTCCGCTCGTAGTAATCATCTTCACTTTCTTATCCATATCCTTTTAAAATAAAGTCTTTCTATCTATATTTTAATGAACTAACCTAACCCTAAACGAGTAGCATCTAAAGCGCTCTAGAAAGCGATTCGCCTGCATCAACTCGATTTAAACAGTCTTAAACACAATTGAATTACTCGAATTTCCTCGTCGACCGTCCGAGAACAAAAGCGTTATTAAATACGTAATTATTCACATTTACTTGGCGTGCAACGTTTTTAATTCGATAAGAGGGACTTTACATTTGTCGCCACAATTTCATCAAACTTCGAATTCGACTTCGTCCTAAGAGTGTACAGCCTAATTGGTTGACTTGTCGATGTGCTCATTTTGTAAGTCTACAGAAATAAACGAATTGACTCTGACTCTGGCTAGGATACACTTTCATTCACACTTGTGTTAAATCCTGTGCTCTATTAAGATGCATGTTCTAAGTATTAAGTACTGATGGTGCTGTGATTTGAACAGTAGGAACACTAAAAGGTAACCGGTGCGGAGTAACAATGCACCGGTGCGGAGTCTATGAGAGAAATCGTCGAATAATGCGCGAATCGGTGAATCGGTATAAGCATACATAAGCATACCTACACAGTAACAACGTGGTAGATGAAAAATTTGGAAGGCATTTTACCCAGCATTAAGTAGAATTTGACTAGATTAGCCGTGAGTACAATCAAAACAGCTTTGTGCACTAGCGTGCTCATCCTTGGCCATCAGTTCGCTTTGCTCTAGGTACCCGACATCAACTCGTCTTGTTATAACAGAAGGCATTCTACGATTTCTTTCCCAGTATGAAAACCCCTTAATAAAACGTCCGATTTAATTCTAGCTGATCTAATTGCTGCCGTGGGTCGATATAATTTTGTTTACTGCCTTTTAAACGGCCCCACCCACTGCATTTCATTACTTGTGTAATTACACTTCTTTGGAAAACCTAAGTGTGTAATGTTTGTGTTATTTGGTCACTTTTAAATTGAATTTTCCGTAAAAATGTTTTGAAGAAATAACTTGGTATAGATTTTTAGAAATTTCAGGAAATATGTTGATGTTGCTGAGCTAGTCTTGATTTTCTTAAGAAGATAAAATTTTCGGAACGGTACCTATGTATGTGTTCTTTGTTCTCTTTTCTCAGCCGAAGTTCTGCCACGGTGGCTAGCGTCAACGAAGAAATGTCGTGTATTCCTCAACTTCAAACTTCCGCCCTCGGTAGATATCCCTTAGTCACCTCTTACGACACCCGCGGGAAAAGTAGGGATAGTGCAAATTCTATGCCTGTACCACACGGCAAGCACAGTTCATTATTCTTTAAATAGGTAAATTGGCAAGTCATGAGAGATAATAACACGTTTAGCTTGCAAAGTGTGTACCGAAAGCTGTTTCTGAATGTTTATTGTCAAAATAACGGTTGTTAAAATGACTCATTTTGTAATACCCGTCCACAAAATTTCTTTATTTAGGTACCTACATGAGCCGCATACAAATACAAAGTAAATACGGGGAAAAACAAATTGTTTTATTTTTAACTAAGTGGTTAGTAGTCAGTGCATATTAAATTGTGTTCTCCTTTCCAAAACTGCCTAAATACCAACAGGTAGATAAATATATAACTTATAGCAACTTAATCTGTCGTGTAAGATCATCAAGCTTTTCAAGGATTTTTTTTATTGATCTGTGAATTGTCAAATCAAACCTTGGAGGGTGATGCCCATTATCCCCACGCTGGACACGCGGGTTGGAGATCGCAGTTTGGTGGTAGAATTATTCTGCAGGAGGCGCTGCTGCCCGCACCCCAGTAGATATCCCTTAGTCGCCTCTTACGACACCCGCGGGATGAGTTGGGGTGGTGCAAATTCTATGCCAACACCACCTAGCACCAAAGTAAGGAGAGCTTTTCTAATGGCTACTGAGACGGACCTTCGCTCACTACGACTATTTAAAAATTTAAACAAAAAACAGAATTATAAACTGATAAACTTATTCATTATTATAAAGTTTGGCAATGCATGTTCTGTGGTTCCTCCCCTGGTAGTTTTGAAATCCTTATCGTTTATGGATTGTAAAGAAAATGTGTTTTATATATAAAATTCAAAAAGCTGCTAGATGGTTTATAGACTACTAAAAACATAGCTTGAACCTGTAATTAACTCCACTGCAGTGCGGTTAGTCAACTTTGTTCATATTACTTCAAAGTATTTAAAAAGCTTAAAAATAAGTATCTAGCTTTGATGTAGAAAACTAAGAAATAAGTATAGACGTTACTAAAAATACTATTTCTCTAATGACTCCTCATTATTTCCCCAAACATCCCAAAAAGACAAATAAAAACTATGATCAGTCGATATGTATGCACAGTAACCAGCTACTGGTTATTTTATACAGAAGTCACATGGAAATTGGACATTTGGACAAATCCGTGATGTTTTTACATAGTAATAATCATCTTGAAGGATTATCTCACATACATTTACCGGCATTCTCCTTTGATGTTTGTATACACAGAAATTACCAAAAAAGCAGCGGAGGTCTAACATTAGAATATAACCTGCTTGGAAATTCAACTCACAAAATAAAATGTTTTATGAGAAAGAGTATAAAGTGAATTAAAGTGGGTGTAAGATAATGTTGTGCTTTTTAGCTTTCTACAAGAGGAAAAACGCAACTAGTACGCTTGATGGTCAGGTCAACGCAAGCTACATTAAGAGAGCGCATTCCACGCCATTTTGTGAAAAGGATAGTCATAGGATTTGCCGTTCATAGGAGCGGGACAGAGCATACGTTTGGAACAGCGTAGGCGCAAAAATGATGTTTTTGTATGTTTACAAGAAAACTACACCACTTATGAAAAAACCCAACCGAGGAACCAAAGAATTAGCAATGACCTACGAATCAAAACTAAAATCGTTTCTTTAGACCGCGAGGTTCCTGAGATCTAGGACAAATTAGGTGCAAAACAGTGCACTTTCATGATTTTTTTAATGAATCGTGGGTGGTTTGAACCAAGGAACAAGGAACCGAAGAAAAAAATGGAAAATTTTATGTAATAGTTTTGTTCTAGTTTTTTACCACTGGGATCCCGTGATTACTGAGATCTAGGCGTAGTTTTTTTTAACAAATTCACTATATTCGAGCCTTAAGGTACAAACGGCCAGTTTAAGAATGATAAGCTTCTATTAACTTTCACTACTTTGACTAACTAAAAGTTAAATTCGCCAACAGCAAAAACCACTCGACGCGCTCAGATACCCAAAAAGCTAAAAAACCTTACACAAAAAACAAAATTTCTCACTTGTGTCATACCTTTCACATTTGCAAAATATAATCAGAGGCTCCCGTTAATTCAAAATAATCCGACGCCTAATAATTAATACATTCGTTTGTTCTTCGCGGCCGAACACACTCAGTTTGCGTTCCGAATTCATAATAAGCAAGGCTTTCCAAGTATCGCGCTGGCATCAGGCGTGCCATCTGACTATTATATTACAAAAATACTACTTAAAATGCAGCCCGCACTAATCCTATAATTAAGTTAAATGTACCTTCGAAGGGTTACATGAACATTTTAGTGTGTGGAAAATTCATATTCGATGGCGAAAATCCTAATGTCGAACGTTTGAGGAACGCCCCGTGAATTGTGGGGTTGTGATTTATGTAGGAAAGCTGAAATTTTAAACAGATGTTCCGTTTGTTGCTACTTGAATAATTATTAGGTAAAACAGTAGCGAAGACGGTTTGAAATTAGAATTTGTAGACGTTTGTATTTTGTTTTGCACCGGACTGGATTTCTTGTCACCAACAAAAATTATTTGTGTTTGATTGTAGAATTTGCTTGCAGTGCAGGATCGGTCATTGTGGAGATCATTGAGTATGGCTATAACTAAGCAGTGGACATAATTTTGCTCAGATGATGACGATAAAGAATCTGAAAATAATATTTTTAAACTATCAGTAAAATAATATCTTTCACTGGTCTCGGTTTCCAGCAATCACATCACGTAGGGTAAACCCGCGAAAGTCTGGACAATGGCCAAAAACAGGACGCCATTAAAGCACCGATTAAACACAACTATAAACAAGTGTAAGACAAACACTTTATCAGATTCGTTAGCTTTTATATCAATAATTCATACCGTGTGTGTATGCATCGCCAACCGTTACTTGGAAGCCTTAGCTTGTTCATTAGTAATTTTATCGCGGTATGCTTTGGCAAAACCGCTGGGCTACATAGCGATTGACAATGATGTACGGTGTTCACAAGAATAGGCTCAAACGATGAAGATTCATAGAATTTCAAAACATCACTACCTACAAATCGCACTTGATTTTAAAGGAAGACGTGCTATGCTTTTGGGTAGGTTCTATTTGTAAACGTTCGAGCATAAATGGTTGCATATTGAAGTTAGTTATAACCTTCTTTTTATTTCTACTCAGAAATAGAAAACTATTCTCGTTATATTCTGAAGTTTTATCTATTTTACAGTTTTATCTTGTCCCTTCAATTCACTTTATACAAACAAGTACCTACTGCTAAGCAATTCATATTGAGTCCGTGTATTGGTAGTTTAATTACACATTGATCCGGCTTCTAAGTGTTAAGCGATGTGGGTGTCCGATATATGAATGCAAATAATATTGCATACCACTAGGTGTCACGTTGTCTGCTGCATTACCATAGTAATATTGCCTATCAAATCGTATGGGTAAGTGGAACATTTAAGTTGCTAGGTAATTCAAAAGCTGATTAGATTGGTGTTGAAGGCTCTAGCTAGAATTATAAGTAATCTTGCGTCATGAGAATGAATTCGATATATACTTGTACTTTAGTAATGCATGTCAATCGGCACCATTAAGTGTTACTTAACATTATTTGCATTGGAATTATTAATTTAACAGATAAACCTGTTTTCTATGATTAACCTATTTTGAATGGCAATAAATAAATCAGTTTGAATCCATGAACACCGAGTAGATATTTGTGTCAACCTTAAAAAAGATAACATAATCATCATCAGCCTATATTAGTTCACAGCTGGACATAGACCTCCTACCCTAATGAGTGCCATAGCGCCCTGTCTTTTAGCTTGACGCATCGAGCATCTGCCTGCATAAGATAACGTCCATACAATATTATGTATACTTACTTTGTCTGTCAAACTGCCTGTAACACTGTCATGCCTAAGCGGCTGAACGGATCTCGTGAATATAGTAAAGGTAAGGAGGGTGTGTGCAAAGCCGTAGGCTGAAGCTAGTATATCATATGCATGGGAACAATCTTGGCATATACCTAACCCAGGTAAATGAACTTTGATGTTTTCCGCCCAACTTTCTTCGAAGCTCGTACATTATTTCCAAAAAGTCGTACAAAACGGAAACAGCCATTAAAACAACAATAAGCGAACACGTGATACAAGAGTCATGACAGCGATTAGACAAAGGCTTTGCCGCACAAACACTCGTTTTTGGGACAATCATTATGAGAAAATCTTACAAATGACGAAGAATAATGTAATAAAGAGGTTCATAGATGTACCTTGTGTGCTTATGAAGACACTCACGTACAAGATTTGTATCTTAGACAGAATAAAAGTACCGCTTTGCTGTGATATGCCGCACCAACTTGATTTTAACTAGCTGAGTTGTAAAACCTGAGAATTTGCAACACCCTAGTCCCCCTACTCCTCACATTTGCAAGAAGTTTCTTATCACTCCTAGCGTTCGTCGTACACCTCTTGACTAAAAGGTCAGTTGCAATGGTTTACACGTTATTTTTACATCCTTTTTCGTGTTTACGATAAAGAACCAGTTCTTGTTGCCACCTTAGTCTCTTAGAAAGATCTGATAGGGAGTCAGAATACTAGTGCTCATAACATCGAACTAAGTAAACTTCTGGAGATCGGGTACTTGCTTAGACAAAAATGTCCGCACAAATTAGGTGCAATTAGGTTCACCCACGCCAGTTTTCGTTTAACTGGTGCTAATATATAATTAAATATATATTAGTTTATTAAATCAGTCTAGTAGTTTGATATCCTATTCAATACAAACAAACAATCAAATCTTTCCTAACGTAGTTTGATGAATCTGCATTTCAATGATCCATTTTATATGACTCAATGAAGGTTCCGAATCCCTCATACACTTTTATCAGTGCGTTTATTGCATCTTCTTCTTTCTCTTTCTTAAGTAGAATGCTAACTTCTCCATTAAACTTTCTTATGTGCACTATAAAGGTATTTACTGATACATAATCATCATATTTTTCTGTACACAGTTCAAAAATTGCATTTTCCATATCTATAAGTGTTTTGATGGTGTCAAGATTCAGGTTTATTCTATGGGTCATCTTTTTTTTTCAATTCATCAATTCATTACGGATGCAAGCGGGTTAACTTAGAACCTTATTTGTGTTGGAAGAACACCAACGTTTCGTTGTTAACCGTTATGAACAAATCTTTCCTCTTTATAATATAAGATAGGAATAATTCTGATTACGAGTACAAAACTTCGGCCAGCCTTATGTCCCATAAATAGACAACGAATTGTTTCTAGTGTACATATTTGGCACTGGACTAACTGTTAAGCGATTGTTAAACATGTATTTAGTTCCAATGTTTTCATGAGTTGAATTTTAAATCGAGCTCTTCCTCTGGGTTACACACTATTCTTTAAAGCTAGATATTGACCTCGAATCACTATTATTGAAACAGAGTTTGGTAAATGATGTTGTTGTGGGTAGATGCTGGATGCGTCAAGCTGAAGACAGGGCGCTATGGCGCTCATTAGGGGAGGCCAATGTCCAGCAGTGGACAAGTCTATACTAGTCAGCCTATGCTAATGATGATGATGATGATGATGTTGTTGTTGTTGTTGTTGTTTTGGGTTATAACACTATGTAGACAGAGCAACTTTAGTTGACGAAACTGTCAACTTTTTAAATATATTTCATTTAAACTTAGTTTGTATTATAAACAGCTAGTTGCAAATTCATTAAGATTGTAAGCGGGTTACTACGAACCTAGTTTGCGATGTGAGACAAACTACGGAAGTTTGTACAGAAAATTAATAAATAAATTATGCTGGACAATTCACACAGCATTATCTAGCCCCAAGCTAAGCAGAGCTTGTGTTATGGGCACTAGATAACGGAAATGACTGAGCATAATACAATACACTACATAGATAGATATTTTTTTATTATACATAGAAAACATCCAAAACGCCCTGAACAATCTGCAGATCGTACAAATACTTGTCCCGTGGGGGGTATCGAACCGGCAACCTTCTGCGTCGCAGGCAGACCTTCGCCCACTGCGTCACAGAGGTCATTAAATAATAGCGGATGCTGATGCTAATGCTGGACAGATCGGGCTGAAATTCTGCGTAGAGGACCTACAAGACCTGGAATAACTGATAGGGTGAATATGTTCCTTCTAGGAAAGCGGTTTCCATCTAAAGTTTTAGCTACTTAAGTGAGTTGGTGGCAAAGCGACACGCTTGACCATCACCAGTAACAAAAAGAAAGGAAAAAAGACGTGCGAACTGAAGCTAGTGTAAAATAAGTCTCAATTCAAATTGTTCTACACAAGAACCGCCTCGTGGTTTCACCCGCATAGTTGCCGTGGGAACACTGGAATAAAATATAGCCTATGTGACTCCCTGAAAAGTAAGCTTTTTAATGATAAAGGTTCTTATTAAATCGGTCCAGTAGTTTCGGGGCTTATTCAATACAAACAAACAAACAACCAAATTCTTCCTCTTTATAATATTAGTATAGAAGTATAGATAAAATCTGCAATACTAACGTCTATAGGAACTATGTACCGACTAAGAGTACATGCAAGTTTCTTTATAGTTACCCAATAATTCTTAATTTCTTTTTTACCCTAAAATGCACTCCGATACAAGTAACATGTCACAGGCACCTCGACACAGCCAAAGTCACCGACACTGCTGTCAATTTTAATTAAATTGCGAATAAAACAGCTATAAATAAATCAATTGGTGAAATAAATCACGCGTCGACACAGCGATGCAAGCACCTGTTTCTAGATCGTGGTCGAGAAATCTTGATCATTCCGGCGCACGCATTCGATATTCGAGCCGCATTTGGTACTGCTTCGAACCAGACATAGAAACTCATTAAGATAGAAATTACTGGGTGGATGAAACCGCGACGTCATAGTAAAATGAATACCTCACACCCCTGAAAAAAGGGTCCGAAAATACCCCAGTTCTCGTTCGCGATTTTTCGTAGTTTTTGGTTATGATTTTTTTATGTTTTGTTTGAGAATTTCCCGACGGAACGGTATAACTATTTTACATGTTTTTAATTTTGAATTATCTGTTAGAAAGGTCCACGATATCTCGCAGATACCTGTAATGTCAACTGTTCTACCTCCATTTGTTTCTTGTATATTAATTGCGACTCCAGTCGACTCTGATAAGGTGATTATAAATACACTCGAGAGCAATGAATCCGGGTCACTTAAAGAATCCTAAAAATCGTAAATTGGAGTATTGAAGATTGGTCAAAAGTTATGTTCTCCGACGAATCAAAATTTATGCTCTACAAACACGATGGAAGACACAGAGTGTATCGAAGACCCGGGGAAAGATTCAAGCAAGCATGCATCGAAGAAAAAGTAGCCTACGGTGGTGGGTCTGTACTTGTGTGGGCCGGAATTTCTTCTGAAAGTCGCACAGAGCTGGTGATCATAGAAAACGGCTCTTTAACTAGCGTAAGATATGTGGAAGAAATCCTCAATGATCACGTTGGTCCATTTATGGTCAATTTAGGTGAGGATGCTATATTTATGCATGACAATGCCCGACCTCATACAGGTAGGATTGTGAATGACTACCTTCAAGAGATGAACATTACTCGTATGGAGTGGCCAGCGCGCAGCCCGGATATCAACCCGATCGAGCATGCTTGGGACGAGCTAGGCAGATGCGTAAAACAACGAAACCCTCCCCCAATCACGCTTCGTGAGCTCAAAATTGCTCTCACAGAGGAATGGGAGAATATTCCCCAAAATCGTATAAGGAACTTGGTGTACAGCATGCCAAACCGCGTAAACGCAGTAATGGAAGCACGAGGAGGCAATACGAAGTATTAAAATTCAAGAAAATCGAAATAAAGTTCAAAAATTTCATGTTTCCTATTTTTGTTTTAAGGAGAGATCAGCAGTTTTTTTCTTTATGTAATTTTGTGTTAATAAAATGTATGGTGACTCATATTTTTTTTACTTTCATTTAAGGAGTATTACATTGTCTATTAAATACAATTTATTGCATTAACCTATCATTTTTAGTTTCCGAGATTTTTAACATTCTTTAAGTGACCCGGATTCATTGCTCTCGAGTGTATTATGCGAGCAGCGTCTTCTCCACTGTGATAGATGGAGAGGTTGTAATTTATATACCACAAAATCCATTGTTTTTCGACATTTTTACCCATCCCTGCACAATTGTGAATGCAAACCGTGATGTTCATTTATTTTATTGTTTTTAGATGTCAACTGTTTACTTGGAAAGGGATTTTTAGTGTATTAGTCATTTTGTTTGGCGTGTTCGATTGCGTTTGTACATGTTTGCTTTCTTAAAAGGGTTTTTATAATCTAAATACCTCCTGTAACAGCAGGTAAAATTATTAAAAACATTCTCAAAATACAACAGCATAATAACACCTTTCTTCTGTCACGTAAAAAAATAAAGACCAATGTACCTCTAAATTGAATATTGAATATTGATATTTCTATCATCATCGAAATCAAATATGTATACAAGATATTAAAGAAATGTAACAATCTTGAAATTGTAGGATTAGTCCTTACTTAAAATATCTACTCAGTTTTGGCGTAAAACCTTGAAAGCTTGTCGTGGAATAGAACTAGAGAGGATAATGAGAGTTGATATAATGTGATCTACATAAATGATTTTCATTAAAATAAAACCAGAAAAACCAATTACCTACCCACATAGTTAAGTTCAACACAAAATTACTCTCCCTATCGATAATTGGAGCGCAAGTAAATTGTTGGGATTAAACCCCACATAAGTTAAAATTGGTCTAGTCTAGTAGGTCTATGCTAGTAGATTCAAACCAGGTCTATTATTATAACAATAGGCTCCCACAATTCCTAATACAAAATTCTGCATCCGATGCTCACAGTTACAACAATAACCATTTCGCGCATCCGGCTGCGCGTTTGCGCATTCAACACACAAGCGCCATCTGTGACAAGAAAGCGCATAACCTCATTAGAAACCTAACACAAATTGAACCTAATAATTTTAGTATACATATTCAAAAGGGCTACAGCCGTAATGGTCGAAATGACCCGCATTCGGATTTTAATAGTCCAATTAACATTTGAAGTCACGTTTCGAAAAGACAATGGCCATCTTCGTGGGGCAGCGTTGGCCAGCACATTGGCGGAGCAAGCTTTCCATATTAATGTCATGTTTGTTAGCGGTAAAACACGTACAGGTGACGTAAGTCATATGGCATGCGCGGTTGGATCATGCTTTCTGAAGACGTGGGCTTTATTAGGTCACTCTTGAGGGATTAGAAGCGGAGATAGTTGACTGTGATGTCTTAAACTATTAGCCAAAGGTACCGAAGAGGGCCTTTTTCAGGACAGCTGAAGTTTCTGCGAGGAAAGAGTTAAAACAGCACCTAAATGGTTCTATAACGTACCTCTGTCTAAAAAACCGACCCGTCAATTCAAAGCAAATTTTTGTGGGACATTTTTCATTTGGTTTTTTTTCCTCGTGTGAGGGGTTTACGCACTATAATGAAAACACAATTTGCTTATCATCGCAGAAAAAGTAATTTAAGGTTTTCTGTTTTTTGTCATCATTCATATCAAAACAGTCTCAAAATGAAATCAATTTATGTTTCTGACCTTACCTTGCCTACATCTTGAACAGCATCTTCACAGATTTGATACTGCATAATGTATCGTGTCATGTCTTGTTATCATAAATGTCTATTTCTTTAAATATAACACTTACTCTTCTCTACATAGCATCACATCTCTCTAACCCATTTGGCCCCCTTTATGTCCCAGACTCATTAGTAGTTTCCAATTGTATTGTTCTGCGAATATCAGAATGGTTGTTTACCGCAAAAGCCTATTCAGTAAAGCCACATGGAAATCGTTAATGAGACGTCAATTCGGGTCATACTTGTGTTAGATTTTTACGAAAGCTTTTGTTTTTTTCCATAAATATGGTTGCTGTTTTGACTATTAAGACAATAATAAAGAATAACAAGAGATGTTGAGAATGCAAACAAATTAACAGAAAATCCACAGCAATTAATTTATAAATTGTGTTCTAATTGTCCAGCAGCATTTATTTTGAGCAATGATTTGTCAAATATTAAGCTCCTTTTTACACTACTGTTATAGGTCAGGCAAGATATTTTGATTTGCGGCATTATTAACAAAAATACGTTATGTATTCGGGTCCCGTTCCTAAATAACATAATTGAGAAACGTTTGTCAACGAACCAAAACCAATAAACATGTTCTAATTTTAATTGCTTAAAGCTTATTTTCATACAAATGGACACAATAAATTTAGATTATCTGTGACCGTTTTTATGCAAATTTAGATTTTAACTATTCCTATGACTTTCTAATCTGCACTATAAAATGTAAGCTTCAAATTTAAAGCCCAATCAATACTGACGTCTTTTGTCTGAAGATACGAATTTTTTATATTTTGAATAAACTTATGATTATAACTTTTTGCAAATGTTTGCTTAAGAATAATTTAATCTGAATTATTTTTAATTTAATCTGAGTTATCTTTTTATTACCTTTCTAAAATATAACCTTACCTAATTCGATATTTTATGTCAACAAAGGCATTGAAAATTTTACAAATAAAATATGTATAATTATTATCAAAAAAACAACAAGGCAACTGCAAGACTATCAATTTCAAGAAAAAGAAAAAATTCAGAACCGCTTAGTTGCAAATTCGACAATGACGGATGTCATGTAAGCTTTGTAAAACCAAGAATTGTTTTGAACTTCTGCGATTTTTCCGATGATGCGATCAAACTGAGTAAAGTAAACACTTATTATTTCCGACTAAGTTAACTTAGGTGGTCAATTTTATAAAGCAACTCATCAGAGCACCCGTAACAGCTGTGACTTTTCAGTTCCACCAATGAAACTGCGCCAGCTTTACTTTGTAACTAATCCTATGGATTAGATCCAAAGCTTGATCCAATCATTGTTGTAATTCATCTTGATTTATTATTGCGTGTTGTGAACGAGAATCGTAAATTAGCGGGTTAACTACTAAAACAAAACTACTAACTAAGCTTTGACATCGAAGCGTCGTCACAGTTTTTACTGCTTTTAAATATTTGCATAATGTTGCCGCTGTAATCTTGATTGCCTTTCTTTATTTTTTTCAAGCAGTGTTACGAGCATCAAACTTTCTTACTACCTAGTTAACATTTACATAAATATCTACCTGTCATAGCAATGGGCTTGTTTTCCTAGTCTCTAGTCTTCGTTCTATTGACGTAAAAAAAGACTAGTCCATACCAAGTGCCATGCTTCCCATCGAGCATGAAGGATATACGATAGGAACACATCCTACCCCGCAGCCGCACAACACAAAAAGACCTTTCAAATATGGGCTCGTACTCATAAAAAAAGCTCTATAAACTGACGAAGAAAATTAGACTTCCTATGTAGGTTTTATTCTAATGAAGCATCAATAATTTGTCTAATTAATTAAGTCCAAATTAAAAAAGCATCAATTCCCTTTTTACCCATAAACCAAGGTCCTCGATTTCACCTTCGCACTGACTTATAGTGCGTATCTTATGGCATTTAATTAATCCGCGACTTACATCCCTATTCATTGACTTTTATACGAAAATCTCTTTAATGTCACTATACATTGCGTTTTTGATTCCGTCATTGAGTTTTATAACCAATTCCAGCCAGCAATGGTGGTGATTGTTGGTCAAAATATAGTGTAAATTGTGGGCTGCACATTGATAATAAGGTTGCCAGCTGAGATTTCTCGTTTTCTTTAATTTATTTTACTTTGGGAGGTGTCTAATGACCTGCTGCGTGTGGCCCGACATTTTTATCGGCCAGTGAGGGTCTTTGACAATATTTTCCGATTACTAATATTAATAACAATATAATAAGTAGTAAGTAATTGCGTACAAGTAGGTAATTCTAATCCTGGAATCAAACATAGGCTACTTATATCCCATAAATTAGTTCCCGGAGGATAGAAATCACTTTTAAACGTTTCCGTAGGATCAAAGCATGCAAAGTCGCGAGGCGGAGCTAGTCTATATCTATATAATTATTATGATACTACTAGGTACAATATTGGTATGGTAGGTTCTATATTATTAATACTCCTAATTATTTTATTACTATCGACGAAATGGTCTTTTAGTGGTATCCATCAGCCTCGCCTATACTAATTGAGTTGTTTTCGATTAAACTTAGGAGTTTAAACGAAAATAGCTAGGCAAGTAGTACTAATAATTTTTTTACAGTGCAGTGTTGTATAATGTCGATCTCACGGCGCGGGCAAAGATCCGCATGCGACTCAGAAGTTTGGGGGTTGATTCCCGCGTCGGGACAAATGTTTGCACTGCAGATATTTATTTCGTTATTTGTTTTCTTTATCAGGGGCCAATAAAATATCGATTTATGCAAGGTATTCAGTACTTATATCAGTTATTTGGTGGGCTGGTGTCCATAACGCTACACTACTTAGTTTGGGGCTAGATAATGCAGTGTGAATTGGCCAGCATTATTTTTTTTTAGTACGGTTTAAATTTGGCTTTTTATTTTCTGTCAGCCATTTTACCATAAATATTTGGATAGGTACAGGATAAGTATCGAACCTTTTATGTTTCCACACTTCGTGAAGCGCAGAATATTAATTCACTATGTAACTTGTATGAATGGAGGTTGATAAATTAAATTGAATATTTAACACATGATAAGGTGCCAATTTGAATAATTCTCTAATAAATAATTACTGGCGAGTAACGTTGTCCCACTATTACTTAACATAATGATATTCAATGCTTAGGAATTGCCATTAGTCATATTAAAATCAATTAAAAGGGATTCCAGGACATAGAGGTAGGCTTATGCGGAAAATATGAAGAAGCGCGTCGACATGTTAATTTGCTATCGCTTTTGAAATTGCATAGTAGGTACCATTTATAATATTATTATGCGTTCCTTTAAGAATTAGTAATTATGAACACTTATGGCTATAATTCATTTAAATAGATATTTTATTTTCTTCTGTTTTTTTAATAACCTTAATTTTATAAATGTGAAAGTTTGGCTGGATGGATGTTTGTTACCTCTTTACGCCAAAACTACTGAACGGATCGCGCTCAAATTTTGCATACAGTCACTTCTAGTGCTCTAATAAAACATAGATATATTTTATCCCTATAAATCAGTTCCCATGGAATAGAAATTACCTTTTAAAGTTTCCACAGAAACAATATCATAGAAACAGCACGTGCGAATCCGCAGGCAGAAACTAGGAAACAAATGTTTTTTTTCTCTTATTATGATTTAGATTTAAAGTATATTTAAAAAGAAGTAGATCACTAAAACTGAATAAAACACTAGGAATTCAATCAAATAAAATTTTAATATGTTACTTTTCTTTACGAGAACGTTCTCAGATTTTCTGATGATCTAGTTTTATTATTCTACTTTTTAAGGGCGCTACGGTCCATGTTTAGTACGTGGACATAAAAAGATTTAAAACAAAATCTGTGTCCCATCCTCAGTTGTAAAATAAACAGTCAGGGCCGCCATTAAGGTCCGAGCCTTCGGTTGTATTAATTTGTATTTAAGTGTATTGAACAAGATAAAGTAAATATATGGGCACAGTTGACCGGGTCGAGGCCTTATTACGTGAGGTTGCTCACGAGAACAGCTTGAACTTGCTTATGAACTTGAAATTTTAAGGCAAGAAGTTCACTTAGGTCTAAGTTAACTTGAAGCGGGCACTTCCCCCACTTGACGTTAGACTATATTTTATCAACGTCTCGCTTGGAAAGATTTACCTAGGTCCATATAATGACGACTTAGGCCCTAGCCTACCTATAAAATATCGTAATCGAAAAAAACTCATTTTTATCAAGTCTCCGTTGAGACTGGCCACTGGTCGAAATTCGGCTCACCATATAATAAATTATAGATGGGAACTGTACAAAACTTGTCAAGTCAAACAAACTTGTTAAAATGTCAGTATAAGAACTAGAATTCCTCAAAAGTGGAAACCTATTTGGGAAATCATCAAAATGTTTTCAAGACTCGGCAAAATGTAAGTATCAGAACTTCATCATTATTATCATCAGCTTAAATTAGTCCACAGCTGGATATAGGGTTGAGAATAGAGTCTGTTCAGAAAGAAAAGAGTCGTGGCGTTACGGTGAGCTAACAATTTTTGTCGTACAGCAATGACAGAGCAGTGTTGTCAACGCAAAAAACGTTGTCAATTGGCACACGAACGCCCTCAGTTCCCACGACTCTTCTCTTTTTGAACAGACTAAATGCATCTAAATTTGTGTGATTAAAAATCAGCTTGTTCCTTCCTCACGTAATAAGCCCGTTGCCATCAAGCGAAGCAAGAGGGTTGACACCTCTGGTGCTCATTAAAGGTGAAAGTTTACACAATGAAACCAATATTTACTTGTCACACTTGTACCTAAAATATCATACAAATAATGTATGAGAAATAATTGTTTCTGATAAAAATTAGTGAGTGAGATTGCTTTTATGATTTTTAAAACCATTTTGTTGTCTCATTATTTTATTTAACGAATTTACGAGACATTTCTTTTTGTGTTTTATATTTTTTTTATCAAAGCTAGGTTCGTCAAAACTTTATTAAGGTTATAAGGTCTTTGACATCCCAAACCCACATAAAACGTGAAATCAATCGCATAAAATTTTAGTGCTTAAAAGTATTTAGTTTCAAGTAATTAATATGCAAATGATTCAGTATTTAAGACTTAAGGCCCAGATAGAGGTGAATCGGCGTAAATTGGGTAAAGTTAAATCCGTTTTTCTTCTTATTCTTTATAGAAAAAGGTTTGAAAAAAATATATGATAAGCTATGCTATACAAGGCATTTTACCTTTAAGCCGAAAATTTGAAATTCCAATTTTAAGTATCTAAAATAATGGTGCAAAGTACCATCCATTTTTTCCGTTAAAACTCTTTTTCTCCTAAACTATCAATCACAAGATTTATTTAAAGTTATCACCATGTAGAATAAAAAGTTACGGAGACTCTCTTCCGCCCACTTTTTCAAATAAATTATCTAATTATTTTTAACGAATTTTTTACGTAATCGATACAACGTTACACATGAGCCGCCCCTCTGCCGGCCCTACAATCAGTGCGGGACGAGACGTTGTGCTGAACGGACCTGTGCTACTTTTAACAGCAATATTATTTTTCGCTGCGGAACCAACTCGAAATTTATTTATTTGACTTTTTTAGTATACAGCGGGTTTATTTGTAAGTTTGTTGTAAGGTAAATGTTTAGTAAGGGGTGATTATAGTTTTGAATAGGTATTATATTTATTATTTCTCTGTGGTGCGGTGGGCGAAGGTCCGCCTGCGAGGCAGGAGGTTGCGGGTTCGATTCCCGCCTCGGGACAAATATGTATACGATCTGCAGATATTTGTTCAGGGCGTTCTCGGTGTTTTCTATGTAAAATAAAAAAATATCTATCTATGTCGTTTTCTGTATTATGTATATCAGTTATCTTGTACCCATAACACAAGCCCTGCTTAGCTTGGGGCTAGATAATGCTGTGTGGATTGTCCAACATTATTTATTTATTTATTATTTTAAATAATTATGTGTGCAAAAATAGGTATAATAAAATGAATCGTAAAAAACGTTATTGAAAATAAAATACACGATGAGAATACAAAGAAATGGTAAGTAGGTAGGTACTACCAATATTTTATTAATTGTCTCTGTACCTAAAGGACTCAACTCACTGGTCGTTGCACAATTGTATAGGTATCTATGTACTTATATTTTTATTTTTTCGGTGCAACTCATAATCATCATCATCATCAGCCTATATGAGTCCACCGCTGGACATCGGCCTATAGCGCCCTGTTTTCTTGCCGCATCCAGCATCTGCCTGCAGTATTTTGCAGATCGTCATCCCACCTGGCCAAATGGTGCCCTACACTACGTTTGCCGAGTCGCGGTCTCCACTCAAGCACTCGTTTACCGCATCGGTTGTTGGTTCTTTGCGAGATATATCTCGCCATATATGGCCGGCCCGCTGCCACTTCAGCTTGCTAATTCTTTGATCTATGGCGATTACTTTGGTTCTCTGTCTGATGTATTCGTTACGAAACCTATCCTTCAGAGAAACTCCAAGCATAGCTCTTTCCATACCTCGTTGAGTGACTTTGAGCTGGTGGACCATCCCTATCATGAGTGTTCACGTCTCAGCTCCGTAGGTCATGACGGGTAGGACCCAATGATTGAAAACTTTGGTTTTCAAGCATTGCGGATTATGGATGACGAGGAGACTAGACGTAGTTTTCCAAATGCTGCCCAGCCTAACTGGATCCTCCAAAACCTAGTCAACAGAATGTTCAAAGATAATAAAGCGAACTGGCAAAATATACAGGGGACAGGTATAATAAGTATTGTTTTTGTCATTATTACTCTGTAAAAAAACAATAAATAATATTTTGTTCATATAAAAACGGTTTTTTTAGAAATGAGTCGATAAGCATTGTCGTGTATTATTTTTATACTAAATAAATACTTATTTAAGTAATACGATACTTACGATTAGATTATATTGGTTTTTGTATTGAATTACTTGAAAATTGGGGTGGTCGGAAATCGGAAGTTGAAGATCACCAAAAATTTACATCTCGGCCGGGAGGAGAGTAAGTACGAATATACACAGAATACTTTTGTCTCATTTTGTTATTTATCTCGATGTTATTAGAGTATATTTGTATCGTAGCTAATGTCGACCGAAATAATCTAAGTTTTCGTTTTCGGCCCCCATTTTACCGTGTTATTCATAGGGAATTTGGTCATCTGTTTGGCCGTGGTCGAGAACGGCCACCATGTTTAGAATTATGGTTTCGTTTTCATTCAACTTTAATTTCTTCGAAGAAATGAGGTGGCCGGAATAGGAAAGGCCTTTAAACCCCATTTCGTTTTCGGCTAATTCGTATAAGTTAAGATATTCTCAGTAGAAATCAAACATTTTTGTAATGGACAAGAATAATTACCTTCGAAAAATATCAAATTAAGCCAAAAGACAAAGCGATGGCTTAGCGGTTTTGAGGAAAATGTTATCGTATCACATCCCGTATCCTAGAATAGACCCACCAAGCTCGCGTAACATGCCTGTGTAGTTTTCCCGCAATGAAGAACGGAATCACAGAGGATCTGTACCTCCCGTACAACGAGGGCTTCTCCTTAGAGATGCGCATTTTATACCACTATATAGATAAACTTTTTGATCTAAAGATATTATATATCACTCATTTAGCTCTTTAGCTCATTTAGCTCAGTAGATTAATGATGTTGTCTTGTTGAGTTGCTCATGCTCAAGCTCATGAGCACGAGATAAAAAACAAAATATAATGTCTCTGTTCAACTGAGCTAGGTGGCGCTAGAGTGACAGATAAAAATAACTTGCGTACACTATATTATGTTCTTTAAAAAAATAAACAAAAGAAATAAAAAATACTTATCCGTTAACAATAATACTGAACACGATTACTTCTAAAATAATTACATTCAAACAGTTTGCATAATTATTACAGGCCTGAACTTAGTCTTGCTATCTTTCTCTTTTTTTCATGTTGTATCTGACATCGTACATTTCGCTCCATCAAATCACTCGCCTTGCTCAGTCGTCTTCGCTCTCACTTATTCGCTCATTTCGCTCAGCACTGATAAGGTTCGAAAATTAATCAATGAGGTAAATGAGCGAAAGATATAGTTGAAACTAAGGTGAGCGAGAGATAGATTCACTCAGTTGATAATGTGGATCTTGGTTCTTCTGCAGAGGAGCCTGGGCACCAAGACTTTCTGTAGCGCTGAACTGCATCGGCGCGTGTTCTGTGCTCGTATGTTGGTTCCATTGCTTCTGGTGTTAGTGTCCCTTACAATGCATCCCTGGTACTTAAAATCTATTCACTCCCTTGAAAATTGAGTAGTGGACTACAATGTCCTCGCGTCGTTGTCGAAGGTTTATATCACGCCTTATTAGGATGTACTTACTCAGTTTTTTTTTTAATCTTGAGGTCCACAGTCGGCTCTTCCAAACATTGACATGATATGTAAAATCAAATAATGAATTTTATAAAAAAAAAACTACAATAATATATCTGTCACAACTTTTCTGAACAAAAGCATGAAAACTTTGTA
Organism: Eupithecia tripunctaria; assembly: GCA_955876795.1. Taxonomy (NCBI): domain Eukaryota; kingdom Metazoa; phylum Arthropoda; class Insecta; order Lepidoptera; family Geometridae; genus Eupithecia; species Eupithecia tripunctaria. Next base: position 9,528,830 of record OY041614.1, read on the forward strand.
AGTATTTTATTCCATGAAACCTTTTAAGTTAGCGGTCGAAATTGTGTTCAGGTCCGTAGGAATTTTGTGGTCGAAAACTGAAATTTTACTCATTTCCGATTGTTTATTGTTTTATGAAAATAACTTTACAGCATAACTATAAAACTCTTTATGTATTTAAAACTCAGATATCTATACTACCGACTAGTATCATTTCGAACAAGGCTGACCAGTTGGAAATATTCTTAAAGTCAGAACTTCGCTAAATGGTCGGAATCTAGTGCAACACTACAATTGACTCTAATCCACTTAAATTTTTCTTCCTATTCAACGATACGCCACTATGGAAGAAAGGATCTTAAAATCAGCAAGTACTTTCCATTATGTTCAAAAATAACAAGAAAGTTAATTTGAGGTTAAGTACTGTGTACTATTTTGTTTATCATATATGCAGGGTTTAAAACAAATTGAATATAGCTACAAAATAGGCAGTGGTAGGTGGTTATTCTCTTTATCCCCACTGAATAGGGAAAAGGAAATATCATCGGTATTATAATAATAAATTTATTATTATAATAAATTTAGTCGTCGTTGTTGAAGTTTTATATCACGCCGCATAAGGATGTATTTACTAATTTTTTTTTATCTTGAGGTCCATACTCGCCTCCTCCAAACATCGACATGATTTGTAAAATCAAATAATGAATATTTTAAAAAAAAATTGTCTACAATTAACTTTTCTGAAAAAAAAAGCATGAAAACTTAGCATTTTATTCCATGAAAACCTTTTAAGTAAGCGGTCGTAATCGTGTTTAGGTCCGTAGGAATTTTGTGGTCGAAAACTGAAGTTTTACTCATTTCTGTTTTTTTTTTTTTAAATATATAACTTTATAGCATAACTATAAAACTCTTTATGTATTTAAAACTCAGATATCTAGACTACCGATTAGTATCATTTCGAACAAGGCTGACCAGTTGGTTTTTTTTTGGAAAACTTTAAGCCTTCGCTAAATGGTCGGAATCTAGTGCAATGACCCTACAATTGACTCTAATCCACTTAAATTTTTCTTCCTATGGAACAATACGCCACTAGAGAGGGGTGCAATAAAAAAGGGGGGGCAGTTGATGTTTTTTAACAGTAGGTAGGTACCTATATATATATACTTTAATTATTAATTTACTTACTATTTACTATTTTGGGTAGGGTAGGTACTATTCGAGACAGAGCTATGATCTATTTGTCATAAAGCTGCAAATTATGTCAATACATTCCAAAAACATAAATTAAAATTCACATGCTTGGAGTCGAGGTAAAGAGATATAATTAGACAATATTTATTGAAGAAAGAATCTTAAAATCAGCAAGTACTTCCTTATGTTATGTTCAAAAATAACAAGAAAGTTAATTTGATAGTAAGTACTGCGGGTTTGTTTATCATTTGTGCAGGGTTTAAAAAAATCGAATATAGCTACAAAATAGGCAGTGGGAGGTGGTTATTCTCTTTATACTGAATAGTGAAAATAACTAATAACTAATACTCAATACTGAATCCAGTGGGGAAAAGGAATTATCATCGGTGTTTAATAATTAATTTTGTTTTAAAAAACTAAACCGACTGCAATTTTTATACACAAAATTGACATGAATTTTCATGGATCCTACTGTTCCAACTGAACAGAACAGAACTGAACCAAATCAAAATGGAACCACAAGGGAAGCACCAGCTTTCATATAAAAAAAGAATCATGATAATCGGACCACCCAGTCAAAAAATCTGAGGTGACAAACATATTGAGAACCTACTCCTTTTTTTGAGTCGGTTAATAAATGTAATAAACAACCTGTAGAGGCCATGCGGTGGCGGCGGCGCGGCGGCGGCAGCGCGCGGCTATAACTACTAGTACTTATTCTGTGGCGGTATCTGTTGTAATGTGTGCAACATACTTATACTTATGTTGGTGCGCGCTGCGTGATATAATTCAGATGTGGTGCGGGGAATTTTCATTGGTAACGTCCATTCGAGCAAGGTCATTGGCATAGATCGCCCTCTTAAGATTGAAATTAACCAGTTTAGTTTTATGTTTGTAAGGGTACGTAAACAAATCGTACCTAGATCTGTCTCACGGCGGATATTGAACCTAATAGCTATTAACTTAAAAGCTTATTTTACAAAAAAACATCAACAACCATTTACTTTATATCTAAATCAATGCCGTATATTTTCTTTCGGGGACCAATTTGTCACTAATAAGACTTTTAGTTTAATCTTTATTTGAGAATTTAGACCGTAAACATCTTGATAATGCTCTTGTACATGCCACGGATCAATAAATAAAACTAATCGATACCTAAACGTGTGAGACATCTTCGTTTAGTTTCTTCGGAGTAGACAAAATTGGTAGGTCTTTTGTGCAGGGGCTAGTCAGACGAAGCACTATCGCTGTCAATTTTGCAAACATGATAACCAAACACTGATTTGTTAGCATGAAGCTTATGGATGTCGTTAAATAACTGGCAAATTTAAGAAAAAAAAGAAAATAACATAGTCAGTTCGTCTTAGACGGCGGAGTCGTACTGAAGTAGCATTTCGATATAGGCAGCCGGGACCAAAACCATAGGTATAAAGTAAAACATTTCAAGAAACTAAAGGTATCCAAACATTTCTAAAGATTAGAATATTGTAAAACTACCACACGATCTAACAGTTCGAGACTAATAAAAAAAGTATTACTATAATCCTGTAGTCTTCATATAAATAAATTAGAATTTAATCTATATGAAACACATTAAGTTAAACCAACAAATATAACTGGACATTATTTACGGCCATCAGCTATGCGGTCAGGAGAAAATAAAATGGGTAGGAGCGTGTTGGGACTATTTGAAAATGGGATTCCGTATTCTATTTAGTTATAACTGTATTTTTTTTTGTTGCAATAGAAAAAGTTCAACTAAATTGTTAGGTTATAGGGTTTTAGGTAGGGATGCCACTGCACGCTCCAATTCAAACACCAGGGCAAGCAGTCTCGACATATGTAGATGGCGACCGAAGTCGGTCGCAAAGTTTTACGGGTCATATTTTAACGAATCATTTGAAACTTGATTCTTGTAAAGACAATCAAATTGTCTTTACAAGAATCAAGTTTCAAATTATTCAATAACTATTTATTTCCAAAAATACTGTAGATTAATTAGAAAAGGTTAAATTTCTAATATTCATACTGATTTTCGAATTACCATCGGAACTATTCATTTTTGTCGCAAACGACCGCCATCTTTACGATATCGGTGAAGGATCGCTACAAAATTAATATGAATATTAGAAATTTAACCTTTTCTTTAATCTACTGTATTTTTGGAAATAGATAGTTATTGAATCATTTGAAACTTGATTCCTGTAAAGACAATCAAAATTCGTTAAAATATGACCGGTAAACCTTTGCGACCGATGTCGGTCGCCATCTAAGTCGAGACTGCTTGCCCTGGTCGTCATTTGATTCGTTTTGGTACGAATAAATTAAGGTTATAACTAAACTGTAATTAATTTTCAACTTTTTTTGTATCATAGAATCTCTGTATAGTTAGAATCAAACCAAAGTGAGTTGGTTTGATTCTAACTCTATACAGAGATTCTGTAGGTGCCATGGCCAAGCAGGTACCCACGTTGTAGACTTGCAAATCGCCACAGGGAACATGCCGGAAGAACTGTCAACGGAACCCTAATAAAATTCCTTATAATGGCAAAGAATTAGTGTATACCATACATTCCCCGGCGAGTTAAAATTAACACCGCCTCATTTGAGGCGAGAGAAATTAAAACGCTTTATCCCTTTTTATGTGGCATTTATGTTGATCGTAAAAATGTGCCTGTTTTTAAGTTGTCGCAGGATCGCCCGCTTGGATAGGATTTAAAAGTTTAGTTTGAGAAATAGTGTTTTTTTTTGTATAAATTAAATAAAAATGGTAATAGTAGTCACCTATTAGTTAGCAATGCGGAGAATACATGCATTATGTGTAAGTTTTTTGTTTTTATTATCCCTTACAGGTTTTTGTGCTTGATATGTTTTATATTCTATTCTATGTTTATTACTTGTCTTATAGGTAAATTTAATTCATCATCATAAACTTATATAAGCCGACTGCTGGCCCTAGACCCTAATGAGCGCCATAGTACCCTGTCTTCAGCTTACTGCATCCAGCATCAACCTGCAATCTTTTGCAGGTCATCATCCCATCCGGCTGGAGGGTGTCCTACACTACGTTTGCCAAGTCACGATCTCCACTCAAAACATGTTAAGACATGCCCCAGCGCGCTTTGGAACAATTATACCACCAAACTGTGATTCCTCCGTGGGATAAACGTCAATAAGGTGCTTATTAGGGGGAAGCCTGCATCCAGCAGTGGACCAATTCAGGCTGTTGAGGTTGAGGTTTATGAATCTGACTTTTTTCAGTGTCATCTCAGTATAATGATCAATATAGGTACTATCATTAGCAGCTCAACTACGAACGTTATTTTAATTTGATTAGAGTACCTGGATCGATAAAACGAAAAGAAATTTCGTAATGACCTTCGGCCTCGAATATATTCTAGTTATAATTGCATTTTAAGCATTTTTATTCAAAGACTAATTAATATTTTTGGGCGTCCTGGGGAGTTGCAGTTAGCTCATTTTTATTTTAAGCCACTTCGAGCTTGGAGCTCGAAGTGGCAACATCTCTGGTGGGGCTCTGCCGTTGTTGTTTGGCGCTCTCAGTGTCAAGATCGAGTGGTGTGGTGTCCTGATGATGTCTCGTGGAGAGACGAAACTAGTTGACGACTTGCTTTGATAAATGTTCTTTCATTTTGTATAAATGTATAATTTTATATAATGTGTTAGATTTTATCGCAGAAGGTTTTTTCACGGAATTGTTACTAAATATTTTTCATTCTTATATTTACAATGGATTTCCGCAAAGTAACGCCTGAATCTATTATTTATCTTATGTTAGCTCATTTATAATGTTAATACTAGTAATACTATTTCTAATTTTGTTTATATTATTAGATTATTAGCTTTCTTTATTAATAAAGGAATTTTATGCTACTGTCTTGAACTTAAATTATACTGTACTAAAAATAAGTTTTGGTAGCGTATATCTATTGAAGTGAGAGTCAAAAAATCAGACCTTAGGAGCCATTTCTTAAACTATCCAATAATTTATAGCATCATAGGTTCGTAAATTATGATTTTATATTTATTTTAATGTCATTATTAAAATACCAACAAATCTAAAATGAGCTCATCCGCAACGGGAGGCCGCGATAAATAAGAAGTTGATTAAACTTAAAATCAATAAAACAGTAGGTGTCACCGTAAAACATCGGTGCTACCACTAAGAAAATTCGATTTTAATTCTTGCTAATTTTGTTATGGCTGAATTATGGCCAATCAACGGTACTTCGAGGAATGCTAGATGGGGCTTGCCCCAGAATAGATTATTGATTTAGTTATCATTTAAATCAAATATTTAAATCGTTATATACTCTCTTACGCCCAAAAACTGTGGCATTGTCTTCGAATAAATACAGACGCACGCACAGTATGTGTTGAAAAATTTAGTGATTTTTAAGAATAAACCTAACTGCTAATCATTAAACAGCCATTTATTGTGCAATCAACAAGCACACCACAAAAACAAACAATTCACCGACTCCAATTGAGTGAGTTCACCCATTTCGCTTGGCAACAAACACGGCGCGGTCTCACTACGGAATGGCATATCGAACGATTTCAATCTTTGATTTAAATTATATACATTAAAATTTAAATTATAAACACATCAATACAATATTTTTTTGTTAAATATAATGTTTAAAGATGAATTTACCTATGCGTTGCGTTACAGGTAGATAAAACTGAAATTGGACTCGTAGATAAATCTAGAAGCAAGCTTCCTTCTGTGTATTTTAAAACCTCTATTGTGATCAAGATTTTAAAATACACAGAAGGAAGCTGCTATTTTACTATAGAAACTTTCGTAGTTTGACGAATTCATTATGAATGTAAGCGGGTTAAGTTAAGGGATGAAACGTTGGTGTTCTTCCAACACAAACAAGGTTCGTAGTTAACCCGCTTACATTCATAATGAAGGAAGCTGCTATTCGTGCACCTAAGGAGTAATTACCATGCCCTCTCGTAGCATCTGGCTACAGCCCAAGCCGAGGCTCGCACCTGAGTAGAGCCCTTGTACGTGTTGACTGTCGCCCCAACCTAATTTTACCGGCGTGGCGCCTCCTGCACCCGCCAAAAGTACGGTAAAACTGTTAAAGCCATGTGCGGTTAAAGTCCATTAAAAAAAAAATGCTGTCCTTGCCAGTCCCAACTAAGAGAACTCCCCTTAGTTGACACTTACTTCTTTATTCACAGGCTGCGTTGGAGGATAAATAAATATAACATCGCGTTAGCCACGGCTACAAAAATAGTAATAATAAGGTACCTTACCAAATGAGGTGAGTTCTGTAGCCACGGCCATTGCTATATATCTATATACTAAAACACTAATAAAATGACCATCTCATAAAAACGTTACTTATGGCAAAACAGACCCATTTAATTTTCAAATGCAAAATTTGAATTTGACGTACTTATTTGTTTATTTGAAAACTCACTAATCATATTTTAGCCAGGGCTTAATGTCTATGAACGAACATTAAGAAAGAACATAGCTACCGAAACGCCAAAAGTCAAAGTAGGTAGTAGGTATTCAAAAGAACCCAGCATTTTCAAAACCTTCCAACAATAGTCTCATCTCTCCGTAATTAGAGATGCAGCATTCCAAGCAATCTTTAGATCGATTACGGTTGAATAAACAATGCCTTTTTATTTTGATATGTAAGTTATTAATCAAACACACGCCGTTAGCAGAGTTCATTTATCAGTGCAGGCGCACGACGCCATTGTGCGTCCATTGGTTTAATTGTTACTTTATCAGATTCCAATATGGCTGACACGCGTTGGTAATTAGTATGTTGTGTTGTGTTGCTTTTACCAATGATTTTAGAGGTTCTATAGCTTTCTTTGTTTTTTGTAGAACAAAAACACTTGGAGTTGAAAACAACGTGTCACGAGACAACTTTCTTTTTTTAGGAACTAATTAAAATAATCAATGGAATTCCGTAGGTAGAAACTAAGATAAGCTTAATGTGTAGGTCGACATCAACTCACACCTTCAGATACTCTCAAATTGATCTCCTACATTACCCAAAGAAAGATATTTGATCTTTCTTAACCATTTTGAAAGTTCCAATTCAATAATCGTTGGTAATCTGACAAGTCAAGGGCTGAATTTCTTCAAGATCGGATTACAAATCGTTTACTAATAAGTCTTATAACACCATATCATATTACATTTCGTGTGAGGTAAAGTGTTCATTTGCATGTGCTTTCCATATTTTGGTATTTGAGTGATGCGTTAAAATAACAGTCTTGGCGTAATGATGATGTTTAAAATTCTTGTTTTACAAACTTATCACTACGGGGTTTCAAATTCTTCAATAATAATGGCTTGGTTTGTTGTGTTATACCGTATACTAAAAGTCAACTCAAAATTAGAGTCAGTTCAACATCCTGAGTAAGGAATTAAAAATTGCCGAGTAACTAGATTGGTTTGGTTGTCAGCAATTTCTCTGTAACTCCTTTATCCTGGTGCTTAATTTAGTTCCAGATGCAAAACACCTCAAAGCAGTTCTCAGCCAACATGAAACACCTTTGATCAAATCAAACCTTTCACAACAACGCAATCAAACGTATCGGATTTTAGCAAACGGGCCATTCAAAAATATTTTTGTCATAGTATTTTGTATCAAAATCGAAACAACAACTTTATCTCGTTCTAGAATACTTTTTATTTTCATTACTGACCAGCGAGGTGCATAAATAGATGACAGAATAGCTACAAAGTTTTTCATTAACTAAGTTTAACAGGTGCTTTGATATCGTGGTGGTTTAGAATAAGCCGCAGAAGTCGAGAAGGTTCACTAGCAGAGGAGTTGATTGTGTTGTTCCCTTATGATGATATTAACCATAGATAACGGATCCACAATATGCCATCGTAGCAAATAAATGACTACATACATATTTATGTCTACATACATATGTCCATCGTGAAAATTCACTATGGATGGACTAAGTTATATAGACATATGGAATTTGCGAAAAACGTAGAATGCAAGAGGAAGTTCTGACATGATGAAAAGAAAGCATAGCCCAGCTAAGTAAGCCTAATTTATGTGATATAGATTCCAAGAGATAGTAATTAAATTTTTTATCCACCGTTTTGTACAGATAAACAACAACATTTGAGCACACAACAAGAAGTTTTTGCGAGTAAGTTGCTAGTTTGCTAATCCCAAAGTAGAACAAATGAAAGCAACAGCTTCCGTCGACATATAGGTAAATGTATGTGAAGCGTAGGCAGATGATGAGAACCACGTTACAACAACTTCTAAAAGCTAATGGAACAATGAAATATCAGGATAATTGATTTGCTTAAGTGGATCGATCGGTGGATCGACAGCTTTCGTTTGAAGGAAACGCATATCATGTTTTTAATTCGATAGGCCAATTCTTTAAGAATTTTGTTATAGTCTTGAATCTTAATCCTTGTAGGAACCTTGAATATAATGTATTATATAAAAGAGAAATGAACAGGGCAGTATAGCGGCTGACAATAGCCCACCAGAAATAGATTTTTCTTCTTTTTCATCAGCAGTCACCATACATTATGTACGTTCACAGATGAAAATCGTATGAGCGGTGATTCGTTATGTAATCCGGGTGATTATAGTTTGGTTTTAGTAAATGGAAACAAGCTTAAATGATTCAGATGAGAAGGGCTATTCAAAACAAATGGGTTCTATACCAGCTAATGTTGTGTAGCCCTCCGGCCATGTGAGTTGATGATCCGCGAAAGATTGAACACAGATGCTGGATGCAGCAAGCTGAAGACAGGGTGCTATGGTGCCCACGAATGAAGGCCTGCATCCTGCAGTGGACTAACATTAACATAGGCCAATGGTGATGATTATGACGATGACAGTTGATAATTAGGATAAATCTCGAGGATTTATGACAAAATGGGTCTAAGTTAGTTTCGGACAAAATTGCTCATAGCTCATAAGCCGAGCTAAAGACCGCGCCACACCAAACAACTCCCAATATAGTTTGAATATTAATGAAACATTACAGCAATGAAACGGGCAATTAATGATCTTGGCAGAGCTGAGTGGTGCGCCGATGACAGCGCCTGCTTAATCAAACCGTGGTATTTCATTAGTTACGCTTTACACTTTTTGTTTCGCTTGCGGTGGATTACGGTTATGATGGGTACAGACAGTGCGGATTGCAGTCTTGAAAAAGAGGTAAGGTTTAAATGTTTAAAAAAGGAATGGTAAGAAAATTGTTTGTGAAATCGGACTGAGGTCTTGAAAAAGAGGTTACAGTTTAATTATTTCAAAAAGGAATGATGAGTTTTTTTGTGAAATCTGACTCCGTTGTTTTGAATTACTACTAATTAAAAAGGGAAGATAAGTTACGTTCTCTCAGCAGCGCTTACTCAAAAAATGACAGTGTTACAACTACACGCAAACACATACGCTCACAGTTATATTTCCAGTCCTGTGCAATAATACAAAGAAGAACAAAGACGGAAAGACGTAGGTACCTCAGACCGAAGTGAGACCGAGACAACAATATTTCTCGCTAGTACGACCGCCCATGTCGCCTGTCAGATGGTGACTGAGGTGTCAGACAGAGCACACAATTTTACACAATTTGAGGTCGCTACTTTCGAGAAACTAGTACCTCATCTTCCCTTTTTAATAAATCAATGGATGTAAGTTATCATTGTAATTATCAAGCCCGTGGCTTCGCCCGCGTTGTTTTTAATGTTTTGTTGTCACAGAAATCAGTGTCCCAAGGAAAAGTAGCTTATGTGTTATTCCAGGTTCGACCTACGTCTATGCAAAATTTAATCTCAACCTACGATCAATTATTTAAGCGGGAAGAAGCAATAAACATCCATCAATAGATCTAATCTAAACTTTCGCATTTTTTTATTAGCATTCTAAATAGGTTGAATTATTAGAAAGAAGACTATGAAGTTTATTCAATGAGTTAAAATAATAACTGGTGTATTTATTATTATTATTTGATTATAAAAATAATCACGTTATCGTAGAAAGACAAGACGAAACCAACCTAATACCTACCAAACGACGATTAGATACATACGAATTTGTAATTCGAATTATAAATTCAGCAGTGATCCGTTTGAGACCAACAACAACGAGTTATGTAGGTATTTCTTCTCACACAATAATTTCTAGCATGTTGCATTCTTATTTCCAATTTGAACACGCATGAGGCATTCCACGGCGAGTCCATCAATCCTTTCGGATCAAAACAATGAAATAAATAGAACGTTAATTATTCGACTGCGTTCGGACACATTCGCGGCACGTAAATCAATGCGTTTTGAATCGGTAATGACCAAAGAGTTTGTATCCAAAAAGATTAGGCTGGTCGCATTTTGTGGAGCACTGGTCGCATTGCTGAAGCAGTGAATGCGTTTATGCGGGCTGATGATAAATTTAAGAATAATGTATGATTTTAATAGACAACACTTTCAAACAATAGTTTTATGGCAGTAACACAAATATGACTGCAGATTTTCGCAAAAGTATTTTTTCAAAGCCACAAATTTCAAATTTCTACGGCGTGGTTAGAACTCAATGGATTCCCTACGCTCTGTTTTGTACGAGTATATAATATCGCTCCACCTGGCAGTTCTGTCTTTAACCTTTTCTATGTCCATCTATTTTAAGTCTCGCCTCAATCTCACTGATGCTAATTAAAAAGAATTGCTTTTATTTCGCGTTTTCTCACACACACACACACTATCATTTATAATGTGTGAATCCACACACATACACAACGAGACGCGTTCAAATCCTCGATGAACGTTCATGAACGTTCCAAAGTTTAAAATTAGAACCAATATAATTAACGTGATATAATGAGCTGTTCCAAAGAGTTAGAGATCAATTACGAGTTTTTCGAATTTTTGTTAAATCCGGGAAGTTAAAATGTTTATAAATATTGTAGTTCGTACCCACAGACCATATAATTGTTTGTGTCTGGGCAGTTCATGCTTTAAATAAATTAAAAGTAAACGAAAGGTACATAATCTGTGAAAATCTGATCGGCCTAGAGCCAACGTATTTAGCATTTTGAAGGTAATCATGAGTCAATATATTAACGTTGAACGGAAGTTACCTTTTCGTCGCAATAATGAATAGCGAAATCATATTTTCGAAAAATTCATAACCCGACAATATTTTATGACAAACGAGGTACGAAAAATGTAACGATTTCTAAGGCGCGACACAAATTGAGGACGAAGCTCGTACTAAATCTTATTTATGAGTTATTTGTGATAGAACAAGTTAATGTTGATCCAAGGTTTGCTCTTTGATGATTTTGGAACAAGATTATTGATACACGTTGTCGTTTTTAATGCGTAGGTAGTCCTAATAATATTATTAGGGGACAGTTTCGGAAGACGTTTTTGACGACCGATTTGGTGCGCGAACATCCACCTGCGACGCAGGAAGTTTCAGGCTCGACTCTCGCCTTGGGACACATTGTCTTAGAAATTTTCTTTTATTTTCTTTTATTTTCTTTTTTTGAGCTTTTTTCATAGCAGATTATCCCCTAATATCGAAATTGGGGTTATGTGACCCCCTAAAGGAATTACCCCATTCAATCCTTTTTGTACGTATCTATTTGTTCCGGGGTGTTTTGGATATTTTTGTGTAGTATAAATAATATCTCTTTATGTATTGTAATAAGTATATCAGTCATCTAATAGGTACATAATATAATACAAACTCAGCTTAGCCTGGGCTAAATGATGCTCTGTTTATTGTGTAGCGTTTTTTTAATATTTATTCGAGGAATGGTTTGTTTGTATGCACTTCGCCAAAACAACGAAACGGATTGGGACAATTTTTTTTAGGTAGGTTCCACATCTGTCATAGGTATTTACCTATTAAAACATTAGTTATACTTTTATCATAATACAGTTATTATACATGTATTAATTAGCTGTGTGGTGCCGGCTTGGAATTTGCACCACCCAATCCCTTCCCATTACCTCGTAATATATAAACGCTAATAAGTCGTTTATCAGGGGGAGGCCTGCGTCCAGCTGTGGACCAATACAGAATAGAATAGAATATCGTTTATTTCGACACACACACATAGGTACAAAGAAAAATAAAAACATACAGATAAAAACATAGAAAACTAAAACAAATAAGGCTGTAGACGTTGAGGTAATACATGAACGTATGGTGCTAGTGTTAATATTCACCTTTTTTATGTACGTGTTACTAAGTAGTATTTTATTAAGCTATTGCATAGCTTCTATCGCGGGCCTTGAGCGCGGGGACCGAATCCAGAAATTCCGTAACGAAAAAACCTTGACGTTTGTCTCTTTAGTTCAGCAACTCGCCTCTAGATGGCATTGCAATAGCTTTACCGCGCAGTCCCCGAGTGCCACACGTCTTTTTTTATTAGTAGTGTACCTCTTTAATAAATCATTTTCTTTCTTTCTCTTTAGTCTCAGAAAAACGCACGTTAAGATGTGGGTGGAATCTACTTGTATGTAATAAACGTATGGTGCTAGTGTTAATATTCACCTTTTTTATGAACATGTTACTAAGTAGTATTTTATTTTATTAGTTGTGTACCTCTTTAATAAATCATTTTCTTTCTTTCTCTTTAATCTCAGAAAAACGCACGTTAAGATGTGGGTGGAATCTACTTGGTAATACTACAAGGAAATCATTATTTTGAAAATAATTAATGGGGGATTTTTTTAATGGTGATTCATAGTCAGCATACTGATTATGCGACAGGAATTAAAATTAATAGTCTTTTCCATTAATTTTACAGGAATTTGGGTCAGATCCAATTTCTGAAGTTTTTAAACTGAAGTGTGAGGAAAATTATGTTGCATTAAAAAAAAAACAAAAAACTAGGTAAGAAAGTAGGTACAACAAAAATATTATGACGATGAAAATATAACCGGGGTTTCATAATATAAATAAATAACGTTGGACTATTATCACGGACTCTGTGGCGCGGTGGGTGAAGATCCGCTTGCGACGCTGGAGGTTGCGGGTTCGATTCCCACCTCGGGAGAAATGTTTTTACAATCTGAAGATATTTGTTCAGGGCGTTCTGGAAGTTTTCAATGTATAATACAACCATCAACTATTGACAGTAATCGTCACAAACGCTACTAACTGAATGGAAAAAACTATAGTTGGAAGTTACAGCAATAATGGGAACTATTTTCTAGTAGTTTATTTCCTTGCAGAACCCCGAAAATATTAAGAACCGCTAAGATTTGAATTTCACTGCTGGTGTTGAGGAGACGAAGATCTACTTTGGGTGGTCGTTACGCGACTGATGTAAGCATCATCTAAGAAAAAGCTATTTCACTAAAGACACTCACTCATGTAATAGACATGCAAAGTGACAGAATGGACATCGCGCATAGGAAGCCGAATGTGAGGGAACTCAAGACCTGTAGTCGACCAACAGTGGTGTTGTGAAACCAGAGACGGAAAAAAAAGGAAAATATTGGGGTAAGCCTTAAGTATATCCCCTACTGAAGCTATAGATGCCGACATGATGATGATAATACGATCATCCTAATCCGCGTGCGAACAAAATAGTACGGGACCTTTTCGAACTATGTGTGAACTATAACTATACTGCTGTCTGCAAACTCGCGTCGAATAGGATGTGATTTTTCAACATTTTACTTTAACAAGGTTCTATATTATCCCATAGATAGATACATAATACGTGTATGTTTATAGAGTTACAAAGAACTCGCACCACCATACCTAATCAGCCAAACAGTCCCTATGCGTAAAACTGTAATTGTCGCTCCAATCAGTGCGACACATTGTATGGGGCACAATGCCTGGTGGTTTTTAAATGGATGTAACAATTAATTCGGAACAATTAGGTGGACGATGCCCGCATTTCGAAACTGATGGTGAGTTAGGAATATATAGAGGTGGCATTTAGACTGTTAAAAAAAAAAAATAATTATCTCTCATCTCCGCACGTAGTAAAACCGTGTCGTGGAAGACGATGCACAATGCTAGTCTAAAGTAAATAGTTTTATTAAACTTATTTTTATCGTGTGTTTGTACTTTTTTCATGATAGCTTTGTTCCAAAGTCACCGCACTTGGCTTTTAAATAATAAAGAATATCTAACGTGTTTTTTCACTATTATATTTTGTTAGTGCACTTAAATATTTTGTTTTATTTTCCCATATATTTCAATCGCGTTGCAGCGATCTAGACTTATTGACCGAAAATTATTTTCAACAGGTAAGATGAGACGGTACATATACTAAAGTTATTTTTCAGCTTAGATTTATCTAACAACTCAGCATGATTATTTTTATTTTATTTAAAAACTATCATAAATTGACGAATTCATAACGGATGTAAGCGCGTTAACTACGAACCTTATTTAACATAAATAAATAAAGTTCTGAGTTAACCCGCTTACATCCGTAATGTATTCTTATTATGATGAATGGGTACTGGACTTTTACACCTAGAACAGGCATGAAATGTAACTTTAATGGAGTTTACATCATCGAAGACGGCGACACAGACTAACAGGTTCATACGACCTTTCTATGTATGAATATTGTAGGCAGGCGACATTTGACAGCCCGCTGGCATTAGTCTGTATTATGGTAATATTTTGTAACTAAATAAAAAAGTAAATAATTAAGCATCATGACAGCATACTAGATGTTAAATGAAAGGATCGTTGCAACTCTACAAATTCGTAGCTCTATAACAAAATCGTAACGCGACTGTCAGTACTTAACGCGCCATATCGCACATTATTGTCGTGATTAAAACTCTAATTGACCCATAGTAAATCACAATTTAGTCTGTCTTGTCGCTCAGTTTGTTTGTACAATAAAAGAAATTGACTTTCATTTCTCATTGTTTATGTGCTTTTAATTTCTAATAAAAGCTCACTGGAGATTGGGTGCAACAAACACAATAATAGTTAAGATATTTTATTGACGTCAATAAATCATCAGTGAAATATTATCCTAGTCGTCATTTATGAATTTCTTACAAACAAAAAGACAAATTTACATTCTAGAATTTTCTACCCTCACTCGGCTGCACTGCAAGATGAAGTGAAACTAAATGTATGGAAATGTACGGACCGGTACACTGTAAGCCTAGAGATAAGTTAATTGTCTGAACGCTGTGGGGGAATGTCTATTTTTTTTTACTTTTACTTCGATGGTAGCCTTGATGCAAAGTAAGTAAGTATTAAGTAAGCTTAAGCCGCGAATGAAATCCGTTCGTTACCTAAGCCTCGAAATGGTTCCCGACTTAAGGTTCAGGCGCCATAAAATGTAATAGTTTGCGCCAAATCTTTAAGAAACCTGAGTTTTTGTTCTGAGATAGAGTGTGAATTTAAAAAACATAAATGTAGTAACATTTTATTAAATGCCCTTGTGAGAAGTCATTTACAACCCTAATGAAGTCGCTAGAAGAAGAAGAACTTGAATTGGAAGAACTTGCTATTATAGTAGTTTCTTTTTCACTTCTTCCGCTAGTGGACAAAAAATAGAAGTGAATTAGAGTCAATTGCAACTTATTTCTTGTTTGATAGTAATTACTATTTATCAAGCTGTTTATATAGTCAACCAGATCCTAAAATAGATGAGTAATTATCCAGATTTGGCGTAGCAAGATTGGCGTAATTAAACCGACCGCTCTGACACTCGTTAATTAGGTTAATTTGATCGAGAAGTTTATTAACGAATGTCCTAATTAGTCTGATCATAGGTGAAGGTCTCTTGATTGGAAATGGAGATATCTTCCAAGTTAATAAGTCCACCCTTCTTTATGTTTTTGTTGTAAACTATAATCGTTTTTACCAAAATTAAAACGCATACCACCGTTGAATTAAAAACGATCTGCAAGAGCTGTCTTAGTCAGAATGGTGAGTATCTGGCGCAGTGGATCAGCATTGCCATACAACAGGGCAATGCAGCCAGGTTCTTGGGGATCCTTCCGACTGGTACAGTTGAGCTACCTGTAGATTATTTGCAACAATCTGCAGTTAGCTCTATAGTTACACTTTTAAATAACAGATCTAATTTGTAACTTTTACAGTGCATGGGTTAATAGGTTTGTTATTTCTCTGTAATGTAGATCTTACTCCTCAACAGCTTATATCGGTCCCCTGCTGGACGCGGGCCTGTCCTTAATAAGTGCCTTATTGGCTTTTATCTCATGAGGGTTATGCCCATAATCCCCAATCTGGGCATGCGGCTGGGATTGCAGTTCGATTAGACCATTCTTTCGTAAAGTGGTTCTGCATTAGGCGCTGCTACCCGCCCCCAGTGGATATCCCTTAGTCACCTCTTACGATACCCGCGGGAAGAGTTGGGGTGGTGCAAATTCTTAGCCGGCACCACCACACGGCTACTTATGGCTAAGCCTATAATAAATTAAAGCCTTCTTATCGTAAGTAAAATGTACTAGCTACGGGCAATGTACGGTAGCAAATATATTTAACTAATAAAAATTATCCCTGGTTACTGTTTCATCATCGAAATAATATCCGGTTACCTAACCAATCATAAATAGGCCACGCACTTACTTTTGCTTTCATAGGCTCCTTGATTGAGCTATAAAAATATTTTACCAAGATACTATTTGAAGCTTGTAACGTCAATGTAGGCCACAATTAGTGGTATTACGCTTAAGTGGATGTATTTTATCGGAATTAGGTTAATTTTCATGATTATGGGATTAGGTCGCATAAATTCAGGTTATGAAAGGTGGATTTTCATGTTTTTATTTTATCACCTATCGTAAAATATGAATTCACATTAATTTATGATATTGTCTGAAATGTGAAAAAAACAACATATTTATTATCAATAAGATATAATATAGATACATTAATAAAATTATATATAGCTATGACGTCAATAAATCCTGTAGGTCGACCACTTAATATTTACCCTCATTATAAACATCTTATCAATAAAATTTGCATTGACAATCGAATAATTGAATTAATTTGATGAAGTCACTAGAACAGCTTACACATAAAAGCCTAGCCTTACTAATAAAACACAAGTATACCAAGAAATTCAATAGGGAGAATGGAAATTACTTACCCGTTTATTTTCAGCACAATAAAACATAGAGGCGCGTTGCCATTAAATACTGTAATAATATTTGATTTTACGTCGTTCAAATCGAATTTTATGCAATACATAAATCAAGGTATGTCAACACTTTCGATTAAATGTCCAAGGTCAGAGTCAAATAAGAGCCGCCGCATCATTTTGGTAGCTCAAGAAGTTATTGGCTGACGCACTGGCTACACAACAAAATAAAATAGGATACACATACGACATCGTATCAACTTTCTTGTCTTTCAAAATCACGAGAATAATTTTTGCATTTGGACACCAAAAGATCCTAATTATCGTATGAAATGGTAGTTTGTAGGGCCTGTCCACACAAAAATTCTACTTAGTCTGTCAGTTAGATAGCTGAATAGTTAGTTAAATAGCTGAACTTGTAACTTGAGAAGCTACAAGTTTTGAATTAATGGATTTTTTAGTGCTATCCGAAGAAATCGTACATTTGAGAATTGTCCAGCCATAATCAATCTTAGCTATGAATCTGCAGTGTATTCTTATCCTGAGTGCTACTGAAATAGAATCCAATCTCATTATAACTTTCCACGTCGAGATAAAAAATAGGAATGGAGTCATCACTTACAATAATTTTAGATAGTTTTCTATGTATTTTTCTAAATTACTGTTTATTAGTCGCGAATGAGAGATGAAGTGGCTGTTTTAAAATAAAATGGGTTATGAATAGGTGTCCTTACCTATCTAGAGTTTATTAAGTCATTGGGAAAAACAGAAATTATTTTATTTTTTCATTACTTATAATAGATTTCATCTCGTTTTCATTGATGAAATGGATCAGGTCAGGCCTGAAATAACTATTTTCCTTACTACTTCTCAAAACTTCTGCGTTTCCACAATTTTGTTGAACATTTATAGCACTTATATTTTGTCTGCTTTCTCAAAATGTCTGCTATTTAAAATGTGTGCAATCTCAGGAAGTTTCTATTCATAATGTTTACATTACTATCATATCAGCATTGCTATAAAAGCTGGTTAGAACATTTTTTTTTAAATTGCACAAAATGATAAAACAAAAATTACATAAATAACCGATCTTAATTTTTATCTCTTGTAACTTAACTTAACTTGAAACGATTTAGTCGTCTCTCTTCTAATTTGTGTACTAATTCTCACAAGTACCTATGACCTAAATTCAATCAAGTAGTCAATATGATTGATAAATCACAAGCAAAATAATCTGATTCAAGATATTTACTATGGCGACCAATTGTAAAAGATACATAACTAGCAACGACAATTTCTGTAATATACTTTTCCTATGCCGTATAAAGAGTAGAAACAGTAATAAACCAAGCAAATATTTCGATCATCGCTTCCTTCATCAAAAGCCTATACTCCTCTACATCACAGCTATAAAAGTTGTCATTTTCATAACACTGTAATAACATCATCGAATGACACAAGTCATGTCACTGGAAAATACGCTCGCCCTTTAGAATGCAACAAGATGCTTACAGATACTAAGTTTACTAGCAGAGAGACACCGCTAATATCGTCCCGATACCGGCGTCTACGCACGCCTCCGCCCGCCCAAACGAAAATCGCGCTGGAATTCGAATAGTGTAGTTTAATAGTGAAATAGATAAGTTTTCTTGTGTCTGTGAGGCGATGGGTAAACTCTGCAAGTTGAACGAATGTTTGTGTTTTCTATAAGTGGAGTTACAGAAACGCTGTATAGTAGTAATGTTACAGGTAAGTTTAACAGCTAGTTTTATTATGATTTTTTTGGTTGTAATTAATGAGATATTTTTTTGTTAATACGGTTTGGTATCTATCTTTAGGTATAGACTAATGGATACAATTAACTCTTAGCTGGACAAATGTTTGCGTTTTCAATAAATGAGGTACCAAAACGCTGTATAGCTGCTGTTAGAGGCAGGTTTTATCTTCTGAGAATTACTTGGTTTTAGAATTGGTAAGCATGTTTATTTAGGTACCAATTTTTCGTTCATTTTATTAAATTTAGTTTTCGCTGATAAGTTTTTCTAAGCTCAAGATATAAACGGCATCATAACGTTTCACTTTTCAGTTTATTCGGCAATCTTTCAAAATTTCTCACATAAATTTTCTGCCATAAAATCATGTCTAAATTTGAGAACCTTCGAGGTATAAAGTTGATGTAGTACCGTGAACGTTTCCTTGCAGCAAAACGAGCGGTTATTACGTTAATTTAGTATGGACTTTGCTTTATAGGCGTTTTGTAAAGCGTAAATTTGTTTAACTATAACTACGTTACAAATGGTTAACGCAGTTATAGTTAAACCTATTTACGATGGATGTTTTACTATATCGACATTGATTTCAGTAGAAAAAATATAAAAAGAATGTCAATGAATTTCAAAAGTATAGTAATAATATCTTAAATCAAGACGATTGATTGAAATCTTTATTCAAATATGAAGATAAAGATAGTTTATTTGCTTGAACACAAAAGGTTACACCGATGTTAACAGTATTTTAGTTTTAATTATGTTCTACTAAGACTAGCATGCAAATGAATGTATTCTAAATATGACCTATAACGTAATTTTAGACAATGTCAAAACTCAAAATTCAGTTTTTTTTATCAATTTTATAGAAATTTTTGTGAAGAGAATAAGCAACCAGTTAAAATTGTTAACTAAACAACATGGTCCCTATGTTCTGCATCGAGGAAAGGTAAACGTTTCGTTGGTATATTACGAAATTTGTTCAAAAACTAAACCAACCGACCTACGCAAACAGCTTCCGAAGCGCGCTCAAGTTTTTATCTTTTAGGCTCGTTTCTCACTTTCAATATTCTCAGAATCACAGTAATGAGATTCTTCACGCCGCGCCGGAGTCTCGACGAGCAAATAACTTTGTGTACCGAGCGCAGGCCGGTAGCCGGCTCTCTGTTTGCTGTCGACCTGTTAATTAATAACGCGTACAGTGTATACACAACCTTATTACCGGTAAAATCTCACGAGTCACGAGTCTAACCAAACCTAAACTAGTACCCACTCGTGGCATCTTTCTACTCAAACACCAGTTAACCAACAATTTTCATGGCACATTAAAAACTACGCGTCATTAATAAAAGCGCAATGCAGTACATTTAAATCCACACCTCGACTAATTTGAATACGAAATTCATGTCTACCCCCAATACGGTGTTATTTATCATTACCGTGGCCATTTAACTCGCACTCTATAATTACAGAGAAAAAATGAAACTTGAAGGAACGCGATGGCGACTAATGGCCTGAAACTAAATTTTAATTAATGTCGCGTTTCAGAATGAAAGTGATTATAGAAATAACACGACAGGTAGGCGATAGTTCCCCCTCACCCCCTCACTTACGACAATTTACGAGACGGTAATTATGACGTGTCCAGGCGCCTTCGAGCTTACGGCTGTAATTTTGGAAATTAAAAACGGTGAGTTCAATCGGCCTGTAATATCTAAATGATGGATTAACCTCGCGTTTTGATGTAGATCGATTCATTTGGCCGGCAGCCAGTAATTATGCTTTATCGTACGTGTGGCGAACACAATTAGTTATTGATCAGGCTTCAATTAAGCCAATCGATTTTGTTTGTTGAAGTTGAAGAAAATTGTTTTTGTTTGGCGTTTAATCGACGTTTTGTTCCACTAATGGATTCTTGTCATTTAAATTGACCTAGTCGACCCATTATTGTTTATTAAAAACAATGAGCGTTTTTGTAAAAGAATGTAATTACCGGTAGTAAATATATAGGCATGCCTTTTCGATGTGTTGGTATGAAAAGCAAAGGTTGAGTAGGGTAATTGTACTATAGTTTACATGTTTTTAAATTAATAAATAAAAAAATATTGGATCAGATTTTCTAGTATTGAAACAGAAATAATCTAGCATGTTTGGTGTTGTACCTTTCGTAATAAAGTTGCTTAAACTAAATAACTACATTATAAATAATTTGTTTCTGATGTAACGATGCGCTAAGAACATTTCCGTGCGAGCAACAAAGCACCAGGACCGCATAGACACCTAGGAGTCAAAGCTCTAAAAGTCAAGCGGGCTGTAAAAGTCAAACAACGGCGATACTGCAAGTAATTGGCGCAGTCTAGCCCCGGGCGTCAGCAACACCTCCAAACGTATCAAACCGTTTTAATAATGAGCCAGGTTGAGATCGTGAAACAATAAATTGCGAAGCTTCGAGGCTTCGTGCCCGAGACAGCTATCTGAGTCGAGCATTATGCATCGGGTTCCTGCTCGCGATAGACTATCATCTGCGAGATTGATAGGAGAACAGCCCTTCGGCTAGGCGCGATTTGGTTTGTATTGTGAAAGCTGCCTTCATTAAAAACGCGTGAACTGTAGTGCATTCTCTGGTTTTTGAATGCAAAATCAACAACGATTTTCTATCAAAGCTTGCCGCAAATGATTGATTGAATCTACAGACTATTTCAACCAAGGAAGAAATGATTTCAAAACGAAGCAAAAATACAGAATGGTCGCTAAAATTTTGTTCATAAAATCACGTTCGATAAAGTAAAACAAAAGCTGTACCTGCTAATTAAAAATAATGAAAATCTCGATTACAAAACTGAGCATCGAGATTACACACTCATTAGCGCGAAGTAACGTCAAACTTCTTATCAACAATCACAAAATTAGCTCCAACTTTTCCTTTAATTAAGAAAGTATGATTAACAAAGTGTAATCACGAAAACAAAAGTCTTATCATTGGGAACAACGATTATGCAAAGAAAAGCTAATCATGTAGATGTGACATAATAATGTTATGTGGAAGAAATGAATGATTTGAGCCGCTGATATAAAAACCAAAATAAGCACAATTAAAACGGTGCATATTGAGGAAGTACCTATTAACAATTTGTAAGGTAGTAGTAAAAAGTAATCAGTTACTCATCAAAATTTCTTATCCGGAGAACTGAAGTTTCAACAAAGAAGATAAAACCCGTTTATACAGATAAGACATGTACACAATCTTATAACTGAACAATTTGTAATGTAAAGCAAGTTGTCTCATCTGGGCATAGCTATTCACACACACGCTTTGGGGGAAAAGAACATTGATCATAAGCAAACAAAAGGGATGGAGAAATTAATAAATTATCACTAGAGAGGTATCGGGCAGACGTGTGGAAGACAATACAAGTTTTCTGGGTGGTGCTAATGAATAATGCTTTTATCTAGGGGAGTGATGTTCGGTGATTTCTGCGTGATGAACTTTTGTGTTCGGCCTGCATTAGCTATATGAATGATGATATGTTGGTCGCTGTGAAGTTTACGGGGCCGTTTGGATATATCGAACGAACGAATGATTGACATGATTTTTGGCATTTAAGTTATATTCTTACCGTAATCACGTATTTACCTTTATTTATGAACTAGGTAATTTAAAAATCAATGTAACATTTTAAGATATTATTGCATTCATCAATCACAATCTAATCATATCTTAAAATGTCATCATAGGTTATCTTAGATTGTAAGATAATGGATTATATGGAATTACAAACTAGCTAGTTGTAAATAAAAATTAGTTCACGAAATTATTATTAGTATACGAAATTATATGTAGGTAAAATTAGGAAGCATTTTTTTTAAATTATGAACTCAATTAAATTCTCTTGTTTGTGGCGTGGTCCACCTGCGACGCAGGAAGTTGCTGGTTCAATGAAGCCTTGGGAAAAAATTAGTACGATGTGCAAATATCCCCCTGATAAGTGCCTTATTGTGTTTTATCTCATTTGCCCATTACCCCCACTTGGGGATTGCAGTTCTATAGTAGAATGGTTCTGCAGAGGGCGCTGCTGCCCGCCCCTGGTGGATATCCCTTAGTCGCCTGTTACGGTACCCTAAAGAAGAGTTGGGGTGAGGCACATATGTTTCGGATGTTTTGGGTACTTTGTATGTTGATCAAAAAATATATACCTAAGTACCTACTTCATTTAATTCATGTCAATCAAGTACCTACCTATCTATTACAAACTCTGCATAGCTTGTGTTTAGATGATGCTGTGTGGATTGTCCAGATTTTTTTCTTAAACTGCAAAAGTGCAACTGTTGGGCCTTTTCAACATTTGTTAGGCAGACATAATTAATTGATAATATAATATCTTTAAATAGATAAAATTATATCTATCTAACATGGTGTATGATGGATGATAATACCGATTTCAGCTGTAACCAGAACCTAAGCTACATAATTATCTACATTATAATGATATATAATCGCAATAAATGCATTCGATTTATTATGACATAACCTAACTTATGAATATTTTAATCAGGTAAGTAAGTCACAAAAATAATAGTTTCAACACAAAAGCGAATCTAATTTCTATTGTAATTACTTTTATAAACGGCCTAAACCATAATGACGCCACTCATAATCATAAGTGCCATGGAATGAAAATATTGTACACAGAACTCAATACTCGATAGCAGAACTCATCATAAAATTGAGCTTACACCTTTTCTATCAGCTGTGCAAGCAAACACCACCTACCTGGTAGGTACTCAGTATTACAGGCAACACGACGGGACATCAGGTATCTCCTGGATCCAGCTGTATGATTGGCAGTTACGAAATCAGTCATCAGCATCACACTAAAACATACTGTCAGTTCACATTTGCACGATATAAGTAACGTCTGTCGTAGTACACACAACAACATAACACGGTTGTACAATGCACGGGTAGTTTTACACTGCCTTCGGGAAAACTACAAATGGTTCTAATACAACCACTCAAAGGCGAAAATTATCATTAATTGTTTACAGTTTAGTACCATGATAGGTGTGATTCGGGAAGTAGAACATTTATTTTATTGCGCTCTTGCACATCTGGACTACCATTTTTTTGTATAGTTACTAGCTAGCCCGGCAAACTTCGTTCCGCCTAAGAATCAGAGATGGCGTTTGCTTAGAAAAAATGTATTATGGGGTAAAGATTTTTTTTTAAATTAATTTTTATCTTCTTTCATTAGTTGGACGGAAGCAAATCCAACAAGTAATGTATAGAAAAATCTGATCGTGATGATGGGTGTAACTAACACGACTTTGTGTTCATTGTAGGTAACAGCCTGATAATAAATAATATGACATACTTCCTTGCTCAGTTGTAAATTTTACCTCCGATATAAGTGCTTTCATTGCGTTACTGTGACTCATTAAGGGGTCAAAATTACCCAAAGTGTGACGGAATCTGATAATGTACCGGGTCTAAGAGACCTTACGTTACTGCAAGACGAATTGGAGGCGATTGTTACTAATGATTTTGGTATGTACCTAATATTAAGTTTAATTCTATACAGAAAAATACTTACCTAAATAAAAGTATTTTCTACGTTCGCGTATCTAATATTATTATACATAAATGAGTTGTGTTAGATTTTAGATTTAGTTAGACTAGATTTACTTACATTTACAAATATTACAACTATCTACTCTTAAGAGTCTTAAGTCGTAGGTATATTTAGACTTAGATATGCAAAGATTGTATTTGTTGATAAGCGATAAAGTGGCTAGTGGTTTCTTTTTCACTTCTTCCGCTAGTTGACATAAAAATTAAGTGAATAAGAGTCAATTACACCTTATTTCTTATTTGATAGTAATTACTATTAATAAAGCTGTTTACATAGTAAAAAAATTGACTTGTCTAAGTGCTTATTTTGTAAGTCTAAAGAAATAAACGATTTGACTCTGACTCTGACCCTATTATATTTTTACATATAAATATAAATACCGATTATTATTTATGATATCAATATCTAATATGAATTATTATATAATTATAATATCTAATAATTACGAAATAACATGTCTACCTACCAATAAACGTCTCTGCAGCCCTATTTTATTAGGAGTGCCTATTAAAATAGGGCTTCAGAGACGTTCTTCGATAGGTAAAACTCTCATTCCAATTTTTCGTTAGGTTTTGTTGAGCAAAAAATCGATTTAGGCAACTATCCGTCACTAGAAAAAAGATTTCTTATTGGTCATAATGCTGAAGGAATTAACATTTGTTTCATACAAAGTGCTGTATTTGAGTGGCGAAATTTTGTGTAGGAGAATTAATAAAGGCCTCCAAAAAACTTCTGTAAATGTAGTTATTCAAAAAAGAGAATTACTAACTGTGGTTGGGTAATAATTAATAACCAAAAGTTAGTTACGTAAAAAAAATGTTTTTTTGACATTGTACCATAAAATATCTCTCAATAAATCAATAGTCATAATACTTCATCGTAATTATCACAGTAGTCTAAACTATAAACGAACAGGAGGTGATCAATCTTCTGCGTGAAAACAAAATATTTCTTCTGTGAGAACTCAAAACTTGTTTTAAACTATGCCAATGTCAGCAACGAAAATAGAGAGATAGATGTGAGTTTTTATTTATTGTCTCATTTTATTGTCAGATTTGACCTTTTTCACATCCTATGAGATAACGAGAGGAATTTCATTAAATGATATTCATATCTCGGTGTCGATTCTGTTGTTATAGAATTTGCTTATACTAGGAATTAAGAATGTCAAACGATACATTTCGATTCCATAATCGATTCCTGACGATTCCTAAATCATTAAAGTTAAATATAGCTAGTTTTGATGACAAATAGAAAATACTATTTAATTTGACAAGCTATCGTCTATTTGATATTCGTAAATAATAATTTTAGCTAACTTTATCTAATTCTAAAACAACAGTATCGACACCATTATCGACTAGGAGCGTGTTTTTAATCTATGATTATAAATACTATCAGTTCTACCCATAAGGCAAGGTCGCTCTGCTAACTTTGGTGCCAGCTGATGCTGTATACCTATTGTTTAGCAATATTTATATGTTTCATGTATTTATTTAACTCAAGTATTGTATTGTGTTGTATTGTATTTCTTTATATATCAAAAACTTATTCTAGTTTTATTACTACGACACTTTAAACCTGACATGGTTTGTCTAGTGTCGACAGTTACAGCATGTTGCCACACATTTGGCATGCAGTTATATGATAACAATATTAACATAATAGAGACTGGTACAGTTTAGGTACCAGTCACACCTCATAAGGTTATTATCGTAACTTATGCCACAAGTAGATGATGACGATGTTTCTGATGCCAACCGACTCTAGCGAGGTTTGTACTGTCATCAAAAGCCTGAAAAATACAAATAGCACGGGGTACGACCATATAAATACTAAAGTATTAAAGCTTGTGTGCAATCTCATATCACCCGTTTTAAGCTACATTATAAATCTGTGTTTTGAACAAGGGATATTTCCATCTAAACTAAAAACTACAATAATTAAACCAATTCACAAAAAAGACAGCAAATATGACATACAAAATTATAGACCAGTGGCTTTAATACCTATTTTCTCTAAAGTTTTTGAGAAGATTATGCATAAAAACTTATACAGCTTTTTTGAAACAAATAAAATACTCATAAAAGAACAAAAAGGATTTCGGAAAAATAAATCAATTGATTTGGCTATTTATGACTTTCTAGAGATGATATACTCTAGAGTGGATAAAAAACAACAGGTCTATGCAATGTATCTAGATATGAAAAAAGCATTCGACTATGTAGAGCACAATATTTTAATTAATAAGCTAGAGTCGTATGGAGTGCGAGGAATAGCGCTAGAACTACTTAAATCTTACTTGCACCAGAGGACTCAGATAACATGTATTAGTAAAATATGCACAAAAACAAAAGTCGAAAGATCATATGCTTCTGCTGAAAGATCTGTAACCCACGGGGTGCCTCAAGGTAGCGTCCTGGGCCCGCTCTTGTTTTTGATATATATTAATGATATTTTAACAGCTACCAAGAATCCTGTTATTCTTTTCGCAGACGACTGTACTGTTGTCTATAATAATCACGACGAAATCTATACAAGTCTGAAATCTATAATAGAGTGGCTAAAGAGTAATAATTTATTAATAAACTTGACTAAAACGAAGCTCATGAACTTCAGACAAACACCAACTGGAATATTAATACCGAAAATTATCTTTGAGGATACAGAAATATGTGATACGTTGACAACGAAATTTCTTGGACTCTACATAGACAACAATATGAAATGGCAATCACATTTGGACTTTGTGCATAAGAATGTGCTGCAATCCGCGTATGCTTTAAGGAAACTAAGAAAGGTGGTTAACCAAAAAGCTGTGCTAGCAGCGTATCATGGTAATGTGGTCTCAAGGCTAAGATACGGTATAATTTTTTGGGGCAATTCAGTAAAAATAGAACGGTTATTAATCGCTCAAAAGAGCTGCATTCGAGCAATCTGTGGCATTAAAAGAACGGAAAGCTGTCGACCATACTTCAAGAAACTTAATCTCCTGACATTGACATCAATATATATTTACGAACTTGTACTATTTATTCGACGAAACCCGGGACTATTTTTGTATAATACTAACAAGCGGCGACAAGACTGTTTACTACTTAGGAATAACGTAAAAACAGCTCTATTTAGTAAAAGTATTTTTGTAATGGCGCCCAAAATTTATAACCACTTACCAACTGACATAAGGAAATGTAATGACATCTTAAAATTTAAAGCTAACCTTTTTAATTATTTAATAAGTAAGACATTTTACAATCTGAATGAATTTTTTGACGCAGTTTAGCATTAACTAAATGTAGAGTACAGAGTGGTTGTTACTCATTGACAATTTTATGTAACGCATTATTTTCAATTCTTATAGTTTTCCGTTGTAAGCTCTACTATTATTACTTTTTCTCCATTGTTAGATTTTGTAATATGTAATAAGAAAATTTGTACGCCAAATGGCAGATCACAGTGCTCTAATTTATGTCTGAACATCCATGTTAATACCTGTGTATCACAAATGAATAAATGAATTGAATTGAATTGAATTGTAGTTATTTAAACCTACCCTACGATTCGTGAGGTAGGTTCAAATAACTACCTACACACAGGTTTAACAGTATAGGGAGACTAGCGATCGCTGTCTGGAAAAAACTATTAATTTTTAAATAATGATATATTAGTAGATAGATAATTAACTTTACAGAGTAATTAGGTAGGTACTCTTAAACATTTATGTATTTACTGGGTAGGTATTTATATATTTCACTATAAACTATCTAAGAAGTGTTCTTTGTACTTATGTGTATAGTTTTTAGTGTTAACTTCTTGTAATAGTTTAGTTGGTAGTTCATTAAGCATACCTAGTAGGTATTAAGTAATTAGTGGTTCGCCTGCCTTAATAATTATTCATTTTCGGTATACTTAGTTTATTTTGTGTAATTTTCCTTGTTGTTGTCGGGCACAAGTAAAGCTGTATTATGAAATTGCTCTGTGAGAAGGTTAAGTTTTATTTTCTCTTGCACCGGAATTATGCCACAAAACTTGAATAAGCCCGTGACATTGTCTTGGAAATCATTTTTAATTTTTTGAGGTGTTATAGCTTTTAAAATCCTATGCTGCAAATTAAATATTTTTTCAATTTCTGTTTTAAACGTACGGCCATAGCAGGTTATACCAGCAGGTTAAGTATTTATTTATGTTCATAATTACATTTATGAAGTTGATGTTATTTTTTGAAGATATTAAGAGTGAAGAGAACCTTGCTTTGTCAAGTAGAGAGACAGCCCGATTAATGCTGCAAGCCTATGCTGCAAGCCTATGCTGCAAGCATTATGGGCATCTTTTAACCGGGAATGGTTTTTTATATTTTTTACGTAACGTTTTTGAAAATCTTTCTCTAAAATATTTTTTTAACTACGAAACGTATTATCTTGTTAGAACATGATATTTTTCATTACTCATACTCTGAAAGTAGGTCGGAAGTTTCCTGCGCAGCGGGATGAAAGTTATACTTGACAAGAACTGTCGGACACAAAATGACAAGTACAAAACAAATGACAGCTGTCACCTCACTTTTCTCTTGAACCATGAATTCTACCTTTCTATACAGCAACTCAACTTCAACTTCTTGTGAGATGGCTTTTGAGTCTGGTTTGACGCAATTCATACGGCCATTCAATTACAGCGTAATGTAAAATTTAAATAAATTAGAGACCATATTATAATTTATTTTCTACTATTTCTTTAAAATAACATAGATTTCGGCAAAATATTAACCATTTTTTAAATGATAAAAATGTATGGCAAAATAGTTCTCGGTATTCAACCATGTCTATTCAACCATGGTAGAATAGCGAAAGCTACCGTGGCTATATTCTGCCATCTCCAAAGAGGATTTTCTATGCCTAAGAAAAAGAAAGCGGGAAAACGGCTATCCTATATTCATTTGATTTTTCGAGCTTGGTTTTTGATTTTTGTTGTTTTGTTTATTACGATGAGTTCCGACAGTGATAAAGACATAAATTTAACGCCTTTTTTTGATTTTATAAAAAAAGAGGATTAGAGAAGGTATTAAGGTAAATGGCGCTCTGAGTAAATAGTGAAATCTTTAAAAGAAAACGTTTTGTTATTATATTTTAACGAATTCTCAAAGACTTCAATATTATGGAGCGCATATTCTATGTTAAAGACAACATTACTACTGGTAGGTACTAAACACAATGTACATTATAAAGGATTTCGAGCGACTAACATCGTTTATCAAAAAACAAAATGATGGATTTAACAAAAAAACAAAGTTTTCACTTCTCAAGAGGTAGTTGAAAAAAGCTTTTCACTATAACTAATAATTGCTCTAATTTTACCATAGATTTATGTGTTTTTTCTTTAGCTCACTCATATTTTTATTTTACTTTCCTTGTATTCGTAATGAAAAGCACAGTGTTTACCTCGGGTGAAAGAAACATTTAGTCCCTTGAACTATTAGCGCCCTCGCTACGCTCGGGCGCCAAACCCCGTCTCGGGACTAAAGAGGTTTCTTTCATCCCTTGTGTAACAATGTACTATTGCTACAAAAACTATCATAGTTTTACGAATTCGTTATTTAGGGTGAATCACACCAACGCGCAACGTTTCATCGTTAAGGGATGAAACGTTGGTGTTTATTTATTTATTTAAATTAAAACGGTTGTAAGAAACCAATTACATTAATTAAAAGTGTTCTTCTAATACAAATAAGGTTCGTAGTTAAACTTGCTTACAATAGATTAAAAATTGAATGTGACCATCATGTTTGGCAGAATGTTCAATTTATGTTGCTTAAATATTTTTTTTATCTGTGGACTGTCTTCGGAAAAGTAAGATCTCGATGCTACTCTCTATGTAAATAAAGTAACTCAGGATCGAACAAGTAGATAACAATCCCAATAAAAAAATTGACCACAAATCAGAAATTAGTATGGTTTCGTCTAGGTACTTATCGCCACAAAACCCGTAGTACCTACCTAGATTCAAGCAATTTCAAAATATTTTAGTTTGGGAAATTAATTTGTTTTTCCTAGAAAGCAAGCTTATTGTATGCCTTTTCCACGACCTTTGTGTTTTGGCTGTATTAACGAAGAATATTTATTACCATAAGGATTTCTGAAGCACATCTCTGATAATAAATTTATTTTAACTTGGCCACTTTTTAACTGAAGCATACAATTAGATTAACACTTTGGACGTTGATTGCATTTCTTACGCTTTCTTCTAACAATAATTCATATTTAATGATCGACGTTAATGGCACTTTTTTAGGCCGTTTGAATAACCGAGTGATTTCATCTTTTACTTTTGTCATAGTTTGACTAATTTTGTATGAAAATTTGAGGTCAGAGGGGTCAGAGAAAATTGGTTTTAATGGACACAGTAATTTCAGATTAAGGAAATTTCGTGATATTAGACACAATAGCCATTTCATTGTGTTCAACAAAATACAAGTAAGAAGTAGCCAAATACAAACGCTGTTTTTAGTTTTTTAACCAACTTCAACAAAGGAGGAGATTCTCAATTCGACTGTATTTTTTATGTTTGTTACCTGAGTTTTTGACTTGGTGGTCCGATTTTCATAATTCTTTTTTTATTTGAAAGCTAGTGCTTCCCGTGTGGTACCATTTTTTACTTGCTCCCTTTCTGACAATGGAATCAATGGGTTTTCATGAAAAAACTATATAATTGAAGTCGGTTAATAGTTTTTTAAAACTATTTTAGTCTAAAAATAGTGTGAACAATCACGGATTAAGTTTAAAATTATAACAAAAATGTATGACATTTATTACATTACTCACACAGAGTTAAGAATTTAAAGTTGAAAACCAGGGTATTGGTAACTGTGAAATCTGCAGGTTCTGCTCATTAGTGCAGTTTACGCAGTGTCAGTGAATTACCAATAAACCTCTGTAAGCATCAGGTCAAAGTGACGTGTGACCCGCGAACAGGTGGTGGAATCTGGCGTAGCGCATCAATTTTTGCTATACACAGCGAGGCAATGCAGCCAGCCAGCGTCTTGGGAACACGCTCTTGATTGGTATTGAGCTACTTCTTTATTGTTTGCAACAGTAGGTACGAGTTGGCTCAACTGTGTAGTTTATGACTAGCTATAATATTTTCGTTAATTAAGTATTTACGTAACAACTTTTCAATAACTTTCAATGGCCGAAAACAAACCAATATTTTACTCGTAGAAATATCACACCTCCACTAAATCTTTCACGGCATTTCAGCCAACATGGAAAACAAGCCAGAAACGTCACAGAAGCATTTAATACTCCCACTTGTAATATTATGAAGATAGTTATCATGTCTTATGACCTAATTTATTCCGCATAATTTTAATTCAATCCAAGAATAATCGTAAACAACCTTATGTTTGTCATCGGTCACATAATCGCATAAAAGCAGCAGTAAAATCTCGGTTGACAGTGGAAAAGTTATACTTATGATCACAATTAAATAAAGGAGACACTGTCCACTAAAGCAGCATTTGAGCCATAGTCATCATCGTGATTGTCTTGTCACCGTGAATTTTTATAGTGAAACCACATTCAACCGATCAGCGGTGGCGATTTGAGCACCGAAAATGGTGAAGGAATGTATTTGATGCAATGTTAGCTGTAATCGCAAAAATTTTATACAATTTTAATGGAATTTAACTTGTATAGGTATTGTTTGCCGTAGTCCCAAAAATGGTCTACAATTGAATTTAACTTGTATAGCGATTGTTAAATACATAAACAGACTTTCTTTTTTTGGCTTCAGAGTTTTAGGACAAAAAGTATACCACGGGATTTTTTTTATGGAACCACATCAGGATCATTTCTTCTTACAAATAGCTACTAAAAATCATCATTATCTGTGTAAATACATATAAAAATAATATTATTGTTTACCTACAGCCAAACATGGAAAATTATTTTTTGAAGTCGGCTAATAAGTAGAATTATGATACTTTAGCAGACATAGCCCCTAACATAGTGTAAAAAAAGCTACAGAGTGTGCCGCAATTAAAAGCTTAGAACACTCTCGAAATAAACATGAAATGAGCAAAGCATTAAAACAAATATAAAGGCAGATGCGCCAATATTCTATTATTGCTGGCTTTCCACACATTCCCGACTATTTCTATAACCCTAACATGAATCATTAAATAATAAAATAAAGCGTACTTAATGCTCTGCAAGATCGAATCTATTCTAGAACACGTATTAACGCACACAGGCGTAAACTAATCAATTCCAGATCTAGTAGATGTTACTTCTCAATCGAAGGCACAAAGTGGGTATTCTACTCGTACTAATTTCATTTTCATTCCTTTTGATTTTACGCACATTGCGACAAGTAAAATGTTTTTTTTTGGTAAGAAACTTTTGTTACTTATAATAATGTATGTTATGGAGGAGCGTTACCTCCTAAAACAGGTATTTTATACTTAAAAGGCGATTCCGAGCAGGGATCATGATCTTTGTAAAAACTTTGTTGATGAAATAAACATTTTTTATTTTATATTTGTATTACTAGACGTGCGTTGCGTACCTATTGTGTTTTTCAAAGTGATATTTTCATAGATCGCAAAGTTTATTTCTAAGGAAAGAAGAGCGAGATTCGTAGCTTTTTGAAACAATGTATAATTTAGTAGAAACACTCGAATTCAAAATATAGGTAATGAAAACGAAATGACATTGAGTATCTTGCGAGCATAACTTTCAACTAAACGAACTCGACCACAGAAGATTCTTGGGATTTCCACAGGCTTCCTGAAGTTCATGGTGTTTATTCAATATCATATTTTATTGGAATGACCAGGTTTGGGCTTTTACTTGTTTGCATTCCAGGAGTATGGACAGCGTATTCTATTCTCCGTCTCATGCATCCTTTCATGAAGATTTCTTCCACGAAGCAACGAACAGCTTCTATAATAGGGATGTAGGACCCCCATAATAGAAGCTGCTCGTTGTTTCTGTAGTTAAAAAATGTTTGTATAGGAGGCTTTTCTTGTGAATATCTTCCCCGAATGAGCAGGACTTTTTATTCAGTGTATTTAAATCAGTGTGTTTATTAAAGTGACAGAAAATACTAAAAAAAAAGTATAAAGGAACGTACAATTCCTATATACTTCTATTACCTTTATTGTTAACTGACCCTCTGCTATGTTTGAATTCAATTGCTTCAACAATTTAAATTATTTTTAAATTGTGTAGATGTCAGTTCTGCAACAATCTAACAGCCTTTTTTGTTCATCGCTAAGCATTGGCGTTGAGGTGAAAGAAATTACATAAACGTATTAATAGTATAAAGTTTGCAATTATAAAATAGTTATGTATTCGTAATACAGAACTATTTTATAATTGGAAACTTTTAGTATATTGGTTTTATATAACGGCCACCACTGTTCATCATCTAATTATTTCACCTCAACGCCAATGCTTAGCGAGGCACAAAAAAAGCTGTTAGATTGTTGTCATTCGTGTAAACTGTGCTCAATATAGCTATGATCAAAGTTGATCATCCCAATACATCATTGGATCTAATTGCGCAAAGCAAACACTTCGACATGTTTGTAGCTTTTTGTAACAATGTGCGCGTGAGCTTATTAGAAGCACTCGAAACAAAAATACAGTCCAATTAGAACGCTTTGAAATTTAAATTGGAACAGTTACGATCTGACAGATGGCTGACTATAAATAAGATCTCTAGTTAGCATTGATTTTCAGTTCGGTGTTTATTATGCGGATATGTGCGGATATTGAAATGTCTGAGACGGCTTATTATGTCTCAGGTGCTTGACAATTAGTAACCACTTATACATTTACTATAACTTAAGTTATAACTCTTATGTCACTATCCCCGTAAAATTAAGCGCGTGGACGGTCCTAAAACTACTAACCGTATTATTCGTATTTAAAGAATGATATTGTGGATAAGTACTATGTGAACAAAATGTTTTACAATTTCTATCTACAAAACACACGTTTTTCAGCACTACCTACTAAATTATTGTTCACACTACCCAAAGGTTAGCAGGTAGAGAATGCTATCTAGCATTATGTTCAACTTTTGTGCAATAAAGTATATTCTATCTACACAAAAGTCTTCTTTGCAACATTTATCTCTTCCAGTTTATACCTATTAACTAACTGGAAATTATTTTTGATAAAAAAAATCGTTCTAAGTGCGGAACACTGAAAAATATTTTCAATCGTAATAAATGCTTTTATTTTTATTGTCAATGTAGTTTAAGTTAGTTTCTTTAAATCGTGTATGTTGTAAAACTATTTCATCATTGTCTAATCGCCTACAAAATGTATCTTCAAATAAAGCTATGAGCTACATATTTGTCATACATAAAGCTCCAAAAAATGTCAACAGATCTCAAAAACATAAATTAAAATTCACATGCTTGTCCAGTCCAGTCACAGATATCAGAAACTAAGAATCCAGTCCAGATAAGGAGTATATTAAATTTATATAGGAATATTAATTTAACAATATAATATTCAAGAAAGGATCTGAAATCAGCATGTACTTTCCATTAAGTTTAAAAATCGTCAACAAGAAAGTTCATTTGAGGTTAAGAACTGCGGTTTTGTTTATATTTGTGCAGGAATAAAAAAAATCTAATATAATAATCTAATATCTAAGTCCTATATCGTTTGCAAAAGCCGCGTCCATAAAATTCATAATCAACCTTACACCCTGCACATGTCATATTATATGCATCAACTACTTTATTGTAGCTGTTCCTTGTTACATTGCTATACCAGGCATAATTAATATTAACGTGCATTTTAAACAATATTTATCTGCTTTAAAAGCTAAATCATAAGTTACGTCCATAAAATTCGTCACCAAACTTTACACTAAAATGTCATATCTGATGCATCAACTACTTTGTTTTAGATGTTCCTTGTTATACAGCTATCGCAGGCGTAAATTAGTTTCACGTGTGTTTAATGCGTCTAAGTGTTAGTGCTGTAGTGTTCCAGTTCGATAATCTTCGGCCAGCGGATGGATCAGCGTGATTCATAATGTTGGATCTATTGTTGGATCTTGCAATCTGAAATTATGCAACTAGCTTTATTAGTATTGAAGTGTTCATGGTGGATCTTGAGCTGGTATAGATTATACAGTTATAATATTGGTAATGGAATATATTTCTTAGCATAGTGATGCTTTTGTGTGTAAAGCTGATTATTATTGTAATTGATAGTGATCAATTACATTAATAATCAGCTTTACACAGCTACGCTACCTGATCTACTCGTAAAAACCAACCAGAAGTTTTGATTTGTTTTTGTGGAAAGGCTATCTTTATGTAAGTCGCAAGCAATTAAATAGGTTTTGCACGAAAACGATACAGAAATTTAGTTTTTTTCCGAGTAGGCCCTCTGTTTCTTGTGTTTTTAGTTCTATCATTAGCACACTGCTAAATAGACTTGACCCGAACAAGGGGGATTTTGCCATAAATACCACGTTTGCCAGGCGGATTGGTGATTGCAGTGGTGGTGTTAAACTTTACAGAAGTAAACGTAGTAAGCTGCTCTTCCTCAGGTAGTCTTCTTGGTTACTACGACTTCCAAGGACTGAGTTGCATGGGTTGACACTTAAGGTTGTCGCAGTCTCCCATGCAGCAAAATGATGTGAAATGTAAAATGAAAATGTGCATTCAAATATGGGCTTTAATTCGTAACGTTTAAATGCATTTTATATTTACGGCATAAAATGACCTACAGCTCGCGGGCCGCTCGTTTAAAGCTTTAGGGAAGCCATCTTATCACTGTAAAGTATATCTAAAGATAACTAGTTTAAAATCATATTTACGTGCACGTGTTTGTGCTGCGTGGTAGCGGCGTTGAGAGAGAGAGAGAGAGAGAGAGAGAGAGAGAGAGAGATAGATAATTTATTCATTAAAAATTTGTTACATAGGTTGGTTAGCAATGCCTTAAAGCCTATGTTAGGTTTCTCTAGACACTCCGTTCTCATCTATTTCAGTATGTAGGATTATGTGCAGAGCTTTACGCTGCGACCATCACGGTCAATTTGAATTTGATACTGACCGTTTTAGAAATTTTTGCTTTATATTTCATGGAAACAAAAACAAAAAGTCAGATTACTAAGCTTACTTAGTGGCATCGGACCAAAACAAACACTTTCCAACAATAAATATCCGCAATTCTCAATAACCCCTCAATTGATTATCCTTCCATTAAATCTTGCAACATTTCAAACAATACGTTAAAGTATTGAAATAGCTTCCCAATACAAAACGCTGATCCACTTAAACTCGTTATTTTGGCTCCCCATTAAATTTGATGGATCTATAGCTATATTTTTCCTGTTTACCAAATATTTAAGTAACGGCCATAAGTCTGACAGTAAAATAATTCAAATGTGAAATTTCATGAACACTCATAATGAACTTGGCAGACGACCAAAAACGTCTTATTTTCGATGTTGGAATCTGGACCAATTTTTATTGCAATGCTTTGGAAATAGTTTTAATGAACGACCCTCACAATGACATACCGATCCAATTAATTAGTTTTTTTATGGATGGACCTGATGAAAAGGGAATAGTTATGTATATTGCAAATTTTTATGCTGCGTTCATCTTGCTTACATTCACAGAGACAATTGGTGACTCAACTATGGGTTAGGGTAAAATATCACCAGATAAAATTGTCATCGTAAAAATCTAGTGTAACTTTGTTATCGCTCAATTTTTTAAATATTTTTAGGGTATGTTTGTCACTGCCTACTTTTTTAAGAAATAAACCTTTAAATGTAAGCCAACATGCCCAGTTATGCAAAAAAAAATCGACTTCGACGGGAATTTAAATGGATATTGTCCCGTCAATTTAGTTAAGTTTTGGCAACAGTT
The DNA here is from genome assembly GCA_955876795.1 of Eupithecia tripunctaria. NCBI lineage: Eukaryota > Metazoa > Arthropoda > Insecta > Lepidoptera > Geometridae > Eupithecia > Eupithecia tripunctaria. The sequence continues at coordinate 9,566,407 of OY041614.1, forward strand.
GAATTGACACCCAGTCACCTAAGTCTTAAAACAACTGCTGCTGCATCAAACCTACATCAAAAAATCTACATCATGGAAAATAAGGTAAAACAACTTTTACTACTTATAACCTTTATTTAAAAAATACTAAAATAAAATAATAGATACTAATTCGAATTACTATTTGCAGCTGAAACAATTTACCTTACCTTTTTTCTAACAATCTACGAGTAGCTCAACTGATCCATATCAACATCAGTCGGAAGCATTCCCAAAACGCTGGCTGCATTGCCCTACTGTATGATGGCTATGATGATACGCAGGGCCAGATCCTCACCAGCTCTCGGATTACGCATTGCTTCGACCAGGCGCGCAGACATACCTTTAGGTACTATAAGATTTATAGTTAGTTAGAATATGAAGACAAAATCAATATTAACGAGCAGTCATTCAGCAGAGATTATGGCGTCAACTCAATTTATTGCGGATTCCGGAAATTTTATTGTTTCATAAAACTGTACCTGTAGCCAGATTTGATCACATGAGGCGTCTAGATCGATATTATTTTTATGGCATTCTTCAGTCTTCTTTCGTATAAACATTTAAATATTCGCACCTATGCCCCTCGTAAGATTTATTTCTGTGACTCTGAATCGTTTTTATAGCTCTTCGTTCATCTGTACTCATTTATAACCGACATAGATACACTTTTTACGATTTAAGAGCACTCTGTTTATTTTCGTTTTTAATTACCACCGGCGTGGGTTGCAGACAAATGACAAAACCACTTTTCAGGGTGCTTTCCACTAGATCATTACTTAGACCACATCTATTTTAACCATTGAAAATATATCTAAAGACTCACGTTTTACCTATATTACACACTGTCTACATAAAAAACGAGCTAAACCTCAGAATCTGAGCCTTAGTACCTACCTACTACAGAAAGCTTAATAATATTCTTTATTTGTAAATTTTTAACATTATTACGTTTTACATACAAATAACTAAATTAATGTTAAAAAAACAAATCTCAATGTAGTCACAACGAATTTGAATCTACCCATATCTATAATAACTAAATTGTTTGAGTACTAATATATACTTTAACACAAGCAATTTAAGACATTTCGTAGGTAAACTATCTGCTTTAGAACTGGGTACCTACCAAGATTAGGTAAAGATTAATGGAATATTGCAAAAGCTCGTTAACAAGTGGGTGTTAGAAACAGATCACACGACTTGGTGGGACATAAAAATCACCAGGTGTAACGATGAAATTAACCAGAATCAACGCCAAGACACTAAAAAGCGGTATTTAAGTGTGTGTTAACCCTAAAATCGTTTGAAAATAGATTTATTTTTATCACAGCGAACACTTTTAATTAATATTGAAATTGCTTAAGTTTTAAGTTTGTCTAGTAATCACCATTTACAATTGATGGTACCCAAAACTCAACCAAACATAATGCCGACGCCAAAATATGTACACCTGGCAACATTACATACCCAAGCCATAACAAAAAAAAATCAAGTGTTTATAATACAGCAGTAGCAAAAGTATTGCATTAACATTAAAAACACAAGCAATGCTGGGAATGCAAAAGAGCGTCGGACATTAATGAGGTATCTCAATCACCACTCATCTCAATCAAATCCGGACTGAGTCATTGACATTGCGGACTATCCGATTTTTATACTACATTGAAGTGATATCAAAATCCAGTTCAAAAAAGTACCTACCAGAATTCATACATACCAACAAGCGCTTTTCGCTTGTTTTCTTTAGGTGAGCATCATTCTCCTCATTTTTGTCTGAAAGAAAGAATTCTGAAAGGTTTGATTAACATTTTCAGTGTCAGTATTATCAGGCCATTTATTCATTTAGAGAAAATGCACACATAGGGATGTAGAAGATAGAGGAAGTTAGAAGAAGGATGTTTGTGCGAATAAAACTGGTCAGTATAATGAGATAGATAACCTTTTGCAATATTAGCAAAAGGTTTTTCAAGAAGACAAATTTTAATTTCCCTAGTAGATGACGTGGAAGCATATCGGTCATCACTGACTGATGAACAAATCGGGAAGTCCGTAGAGCCATTCAGCAAGTATCAATGCGTTCGCGTAACGACAGTCGGATGCGCCGAAGTGTTCCAGAGAGATTGTAAATATTTCTCTGTTTCAGAACACGACTAAAATAGATGAGAACGCGTGTTTCTAAATCCCCTTTGAAGATTACACACGCCGGCATTAGCTCTGGCAAATTACCCTCTAACAAAGATTGTATTAATTACCTGCTCCCAATAGCTGTGTAAATAATTTAAATTTAGATGTGAGTGTTCGCACGTTTTGTTTTTTTGGCGGATACTTTAGTTATGTCATTCATATGTTTCTCGCTTTTTATTTGTGTTGTCTATGACTGTGTGCTTGTTTAACAAGATATTTCAAACTTTTAGTACCAATCTAGCAAATTTTATTTTGTGATTTTGAAGATCAATAAATAATTTTAACACACTGTATGTGAGACAAGGAAAACAATGGTTTCTCAAAAATAAGTTTTTGTTGGAACTTTTTATAATATATGTAGGTTACCCTTTTCCAGTAAGCACATAATTACAATGTCGTTATAATTATAAATATCAATCATGTTATGTATTAATGTTACATACTATACAAACTGTTGCGCGTTTTCTTTTCAGAATAATACTTTGTCTAATAAATTATTCTAGTCACAATTCATCAGTGCAAAATTTCACCCAAATCCATTCACTGGTTTTGTCGTTGTCTTCGCCCAAACATTTGGCTTCTACCTTCGCTTCTATCATCGTCTATATCGTGTTCAACTGCTTCTTATTCATCCCAAGGTTAGGTTAAGTAGGATCGCTTTTTAGCGATAAGGCCGCCCATTGTGCGACTCTGTTATCTCTCCTTAACTGCATTTTTTTTTGTATTTTCTTGATGTGCCATAAAGTGTATTAGTTATTAACATGGTCCTTACATATAAGATACTAGCTGCGCCCCGCGGTTTCGCACGAGTTGTTCATATGGAAACGTTTAAAGGTGATATTTATCCCACGGGAACTGATTTATGGGATAAAAAGTAACCTATGTTTGATTCCAGGATTAGAATCACCTGTATGCAAAATGTTTGCCCGATCTATTCAGGAGTTTTGGCGTGAAGAGGTAACAAAAATCCATCTATCCATCCATCCATACATAGTTCATAGTTCATTTATTATGTTACATCCATACATCCATTCAAACATTCGCATTTATAATATTAGTATGATGTGATATTTAATGAAAGTAGGGCAAATCAGATTGATAACATGATTATGTATGCTAGACGCTCAACAGCAAAACCACACGATGTTTTCTTCCAATCAATTAATAGCTCTAATACCAGACATCATACGGGAAGCGCTCTGTTATTTCTTTTATTAATCGCCACTGACACAGAGCAAATGTTTTACATGTAACAGATACAAATGAAATCGGTAGCTAATTATGTAACGGCCTAGATTCCATTTAATCAATATGCCACAGTTGCGTCTACGCGAGCAATTAATCGAACAATTTATTGCATAAAATAAGATACCCGCTATAGTTTCGCTATAGGTTTCTGCCCATTTACAAGTATGGTTTTCATAATTACTCACAGACGGGTATTATTTCAAAGGTTCGCTTTGTTCGATTCCCGCCTTGGGACAAATGTTGGGGTGTCAAGGTGTTCTGACTATTTTTATGTGTAATCAAAAATATTTATCATTTCATCTCATTATTGCATTGCAATAATTAACGTGCCAAGCGTGGTGATTATGGCAAAGCCCCATTATGGGGAAGCACGATTAGCAATGGACACGAGGAGTGCTCACGAGGACTGCACTGCTGGTGGAAGGATTTCCATTTACTTCTGCAAGATTCCTTTGTCTTTGTCTTCTCTCATCCATGCCCTGTGATTTTGGCGATGTAGTCACCCCACCTTGCGAGAAGACGACCCTCCTTTTTCATCCTAATCTTCGTACCACTCGGTCAAGAGCTTACTCCTGTGTCATCATCTCATATAATTATGGTAAGTTTATTTTGTGTGCCATAAAAAAAATATTAAAACTATTATTATTATTATATATAAAACTTTTGAATCGATCATGGTTATTAACACAATTAATAAAGTCATTTACAACGGGATACTTTTGTAAAGCTAAGGCAGAGATAGGAAGAACGATTGCGCTTTTTGGCCACCAAACTCTATTTTCGGATCTCTCACTAATCTATACAAAGTAAAACTATTACAGAGGTATTAAATAATTGCTTATAATTTATACCACAAACCGTACGATGGATTTTTAAAATTTCCTATCCTAAACGTAACAATACGATAAATTAGCTGTCACAGTCATATTGGCCGGTATGCGCCGTCTATTTTTCTATATTTTCCTACTTATCCTTATATAATGACCATGGTGGGGGGGCCAGCTACCTTGACTTATCTTCTGTTCTCCACTTCAGTCTGTCCTCGATTTTGTCTTCGGAAGCTTGACACGTACTCATCTCAAATAGCACCTCTTAAAACAACTCTTCACCTTGACCTTGACGAAGGTATTATTAAAATTCTGTGTTTTATATATGTTTTGAGAAAATCTGTGTTGCGCAATTTTAATTGCTCGTGCAAATCGCTCTTTAGTAAACTATTTTTAAATTCAACATTATAAACTCTTTGAAGATTTTACGATGCCGAATACCTTTCATGAGAATGTAATGAAACTAGACTTATACGTTTCAGTAGATACGTATTGATTTGTATTCATTATTTTTCATCTGTGTTTAAGGTTACTTTATAATTATAATCTAAAAGGGATTTAAATCAGTAAACGAGTTCTTGAGTGGAGACCGCGACTCGGCAAACGTAGTGTAGGACGCCCTCCGGCCAGGTGGGATGACGATCTGCGAAAGACTGCGGGCAGATGCTGGATGCGTCAAGCTGAAGACAGGGCGCTATGGCGCTCATTAGGGGAGGCCTATGTCCAGCAGTGGACTAATATAGGCTGATGATGATGATGATGATGAACCAGTTAACTAGTACCTATATAACAAGCTCTGCTTAGCTTGAGGTTATGTGATGCTCTGTGATTTGTTTAAGATTATTTATTTATATTATTTATTAATCAGTCGGTACCCACAACAAAATGCTATAGAAGTGTCTAAAGAAAATATCGACTTCGCGGGCAATTTTAGCTATTAATATTAGTGATGTCACAGGAAAGTACGCAATCTAAAAACACTACCAGCTCTATCAAACTGTTGTGCCTCGGGGAATAGGTAAACGACATAAAGAATCAGCATCTCTAAGTCATCACATAACCGACAGCTGTATCAAAAAACCGTGTTCTAGTAATCATTAATCATTTGACAAAGCTGGAAGAAATAACTGCATTGCTGATTCACCATAAAATTGACAGTAAAATCGAAACAAAAGAACGAGGTATTTATTACAACCAAATTATGCAGCAATAAAAATTCATGAAACCGGAAAATTTACGTATTAGATGTCGAACACGTCTCGGAAATCGAGAAATGTAAATTACGGTTATTAACCATCATCAACACCCGAAGGTTGTTTTAACACAAAAGATAAACACTTGAAATTAGTAGTTACTTCATTATTTTTGGGTAAATAATGCTGTTTTTATCAGCAATCTTGATTCCGCCTGCTGATAACATTTTGTTCTGGTAGGCTCTTTCAAAGGCATTATTAAGTGTGAGTGTATTTAAGTTGAGTAGGGAAATTATACGGTACACAGGTTTATGAGTGTTGAATTATGTTGTAATAGCTCTGATAAAATTGTAAAATGCGACTTACACTAGCTTACATAACTACATTAAAACATAGTCAAAATAGATTTGGTTTGTTTGAAGGCCACTTAGAATGGCATAACAGTTTTTACAGCTACAATTATCGAAAAGCCTGCTCCTGCTACTTCAATGAGCATTTTCAAATTAGCATTCTATCCAAAAAAAAACATTTCATAAGTATATTAGTAGCCAAAAATCGAAACTGCCAATTTCTGTATAATTTCAAAAGTACTTCCGTATCACTTTCTAAAATGTTCCCGAAATATTCAGATCATTTCAATCGAATGCAGTGATAACCCAAAATTACGAGATAAAACCCCATATTAACAACACAAAAAGCAATAAAACTGCGTGAAATGGTAAGAGAGCATTATCATGGGTAAAATAAAAGCAGCCTGGCAAGTGTTTACATTATTCAATTTTCATTCGTATCCTTTCAGCTTACATTTATTTTATTATTATTAGTTATCTACATATTTATTGGAGCTTATTAATATTGGTAAAACTAAACTTAACAGGGAACTAATAGCCCGTTCTCACTTGTCGGGCCCGGATTATAATCGGATGTTCCAGTGACAGAGTTTTTATACGAAACTATTCACACTTGTCGGAAACCGATGCCCGATTTTCTGTCGGGCCCGACACCCGTCTTAAGGCCCGGCTTACGGTCGTTCCGACAAGTCAGAACGGCCGTAAGCCGTTCTCTTCTACATAGAAGCTAAATGTGACAGTAGGTTTATTAGGTTTATTAATAAATTGGTAAACCCATGTAGGTACTAGCCCCCTTATAGACATAATGGTCTATTTACGTTTTTCTCAGTCTGACTTTTGTCAATAGAAGAAGACAGAGCGAGATTTAGCAGTTTACTAAGTTAGCAGTCCTAAACGCTAAGCGTATAGACGTAAAACCTCCCCAATTTAAAAGGATTTTAAAGTACTACGTCTTTTTGGACTTTGTTGGTGGGAAATAACTGAATTAACTACCTAGCTATTTCATCTAGTCTGTGGCACTAATTCGATTATCAGATGGAGGTGCGAAGCGAGTTTCGATGTTTATCTAGGTATAAAGAGGCTTAAAAGAAATTATTTACAGCGGGTGAAATAAAAAACACTCATTAGCGATCATTAGGAGACGCCCCCGCGATTTAGGGCTAGATAGTAGATACGAGGTGAGAAGTTTGAAATGGATCTGCTTATCGCTTTTTGTACTATTGTTGTTGAGGTAAATTGGGTAAACAATAATGGAAAGTAGAAAAGAGGTAGTTATAAAAAAGTCGAGGGATTTGTAACTACAAGTAAAGTTCAAATTAGCTTTGCTGAGCATTTACGCCTTAAGCTACGATTAGAATCTAAGACGGAGTTACTGCTTAATTTGCGTGCGTAATTGCCTACTATTTGTCATAGGTAACATAATCTAAGATAACATAATAAATCCAGAGAGCTCTAGTGTCACCTATTTTAGGGTTCAAGGCTCTACTCGCCAGAAAACATGTCATCCAGAGGGCCTAGACAATGTAACAATCGATGTCGTAGAAAAGTCCAAAAATGTATGGGATTGACAATTATGCCTTAGAAATGTCACGTGATCTGTTTCGAATTTTTCAATACGAATCTTTCAATTGTTTTCGTTTCGCTTCATAGCGAATGCCGGTTGGCTACGTTTTCTGTTGACAATAAACGTAAATTTTCTATCTTTATAGAAATATTTTACTCGTTTAAGTGATTATAAAAATTATACGCAAAGAGATGTAGAATAATGTGAGAAGCAGGTACACATACTTTGTCTTAAGTAACTCTATTAAAATATAACAAATCTGGCAGTAGTTATTACATGTCTGCTCAGCCCTTGCGGGTTTTAACCATCCTTCTTTGTTATAATATGATCAGAAAACATTACTGTAGTATCTGAATAAAAAAGTATTACAACACAAGGACGATTCATCGGTATTTACGTACAATATCTGAATCAGGATATAATTACGGTTTCTGAATAATTAAATAAATGTAATGTTGGACACTTCACACATTATTATCTAGCCCCAAGCTAAGCAGAGCTTGTGTTATGGGTAGGTACTGGATAGATGATAAACATAGTACACTAGATATGTATACTTATAGATATTTTTTATTATACATAGAAAACATCCAGAACGCCCTAGAGAAGTAATGCTGCCTCTTATCTTCTACCAAGAGATCTTCTGACTTCTTTGTTAAGGATTCATATTTATGCCAAAAAACGCTTTACGACCTTCTTTCTTTGTTTATAGTGTATGTATTGTATCATCTTACAAGATTGTCATTTCTAGAAATAGAACAAGAAATATAATTACGTCATTACTCAAGAACATTATGGGAAGTACGTAAATCCCGGAGAGATTTACAACTGAAAACTTACATTTGCTGAAACTATGTTTTCTGAAATTAGCGGACCGTTATATCACGGCCGTTATAACATAACGGACATTTATGATCATGCATTCGTCGTGGACGCAAAAGCTCAATGCCAAAAGCTTTTGATTAGAAGATTTCCGATGTTGATGACTTGTGATTTTATCTTGTGCCTATTTCCAGAGAATATGAAAGGCTTCCGTCAATCGTGTTTGTATTACTTTTCTTCCGGCGAATGGGAGACTATGAGAATATAAGACTATACCTACAGAGTCACCGGTAGAAACGTACTATGACGGACAACGCCATTCAGAAAAAGACTTTTTTTATTAGAATTTGCGTAATACATTCAATTCAGTGTTTATAAGATCATTATATATTTTAGTTTTATGTTTTGTATATTTTATGATCAACATTTTATTTCTATTGATTTCGTTATTAAATTTAGATTTTGCTTGTTTTTGTTGATGCCTAATGGGTGTATACTTTATTATAAAATTATGTGTTTAGACATTATCGATCTATCTAAGTAGTTTATGTTAATATTTGAAAAAAATATAGTTTAATTTTATCACTGTATCAAGTCATCGTTCCCTAAGAGTAAGATGTATTTTTTCTAAAAGCTTTACAGATCTATAATCTAACGAGATCGAGATTAATCTAATCAGATCAACGCATTCACTGCCCAACCACGGTGGTGGTGCGAACCGTCTTTTGCCATGACACATTCATGGCAATAATTTGTTTTAATCATAATTTGAATCAATCCATCTTACCAACTGGTTAAAATTACAAAATACTCTACCAAAATGATCTCATTACAAAAACCAAACAATTCGATTACCTCTGTCGTTAAACCAATAATTTATTTTTTCTATTTAAATAGCGCATTGTAATACTCATTATTACAAATTGACACATAATTACATTTACCTGTTATTACCTATTATAAGCAACGGCCGTATCTTTGCGGTCTCACACACAATTTACCGGAGGGTATAAACTCGAATTGTATTGAGAATAAGGAACAATGATGCTGGATATTTCGCTGGATGTGGCATCAAAATATTAAGCCTTTCCAGCATTGATACGCGGCATAGTTCTACATAAAATGAATCTTTAGCAGCCTGTTTAGGTATAGGCCTCATCTTTACTTAAAGAAAAAGAAGCTGCTAAGATGTGGGTGCTCACGGGTGAAGTAGATAGTGCAGAACTATAGAGTTCTATGGTTTATCCATTTTGAATGAAGCATTTTAAACAAAGTAAGACACAAATAACAAAATCTCACTTGCTTGGCGTCGAGTTTTTGCAATTTTTATTGAAGGTAGGATCTCAAATCGACAAGTAATGTAAATTACGTATAAATGGACGCGCCAACAAAGTGAATTTGAGGTTAAGTATGGACAGTTTGTTTACGTTTATGCTACATTCAAAATGGATACGATATAGAGATAGCCATTACTAACAAACACAAATTCAAGAGAGAGGAGTGCAACGTTCTAAACCACCATAGACGTAATTTTTTGGGTATAAAATTCCTAAAACTCTATCGTCTATCATTACATCACTAAAACGTCAAGTTTTTTTAAGTATTTTTAAAGGTTTATTCCAGTTATCCCCTCTGACTTAAGAAATAGTAATTCCAGGTTTCGCCCTTGAAGATTTTTCGTGAGAGGGTTAACTGAAATAAACCTTTTTTAAATTGTCTTATGCTGTCTCTACTGTCATTCTACCTATAGAAAATTATCGTAGATACTTTATCATTTGGTTCGTTCAAACAGCGCTTCCACTGTCCTCTATATCCTTGTCTGGGTAAACAACAATACACACTTTGAGCTACAATTAACCGTTTTGTAGTCGATGTAAGGCCGCAATTAAGCACCTTCCTACAGGAACTATTCTGAAGGAGTAACGAGACATGATACTTATATAAAAGTAAAGGAAATTTAATACTGTATAAAGGTAAAGCTCCATCTGTTACAAATGAATCACTGCTTAGGTTGGTTTATACTGGAACGAGACGAGAGAACGAGATAATGTTTGATGAATCTCTCTCCTATAAGCCGGGTGATAGAAAAGGGGGGTGTTTCCACTGTCGGATGTCGGTATCGGATTTAAATGGTATGTTCTAGTGTCAGAGGATTTTATATGAAGCTATTCACACTAGCCGGAAACCGATTTCGAAATATTTGTCCGGTTTTCTGTCGAGCCGACACCCGACAAGTGGGAACGGACTGTTACGGGCTGTAACGTACCATTTGTAACAAGCATGATACGTTACGTCGTATACTAAATCTACTAATCTCTCGTTACTAACCAGTAACGAGACGGATCTAGCACCTTCTTTTTTGTGCTAAATGCACGAACCTACTGCTACCTACCTCCAGGTTGACCTACCTACACACTAAAGTCACTGGCCCGCTGACAAACTAACAAAATACTGTCGCCTACAATATTCATACACTGAGACGCTTGTGTTGCGAATCGACTAAAGACCCGATGTTACACCAACCAGTGAATGTTTTACTGGCACCAACCTACCGGGTATCAAATACAACATAGAAGTAGACCATTGTTCCTATAGATACTTGATTTATTTTGATTATGATTTCAGTGCTGATTTTAATTGTGATTTAGATTTTAGTGAGGATTTAATTTTAAAATAAATGTTTTTTTTTTAATCATTTTTATTGTAAGAACCTTTATAATGAATACATAGCGGTCCTATTGTCTAAACTAGAAAATAATTAACAAACGATTCACATGCCTTATCAAATAAAAATGATAAAAGAAAAAAACTGATCGATAAAATAGATGTTTATTTTGTCGTAATTTTTGTTTATTCTGTATAACTCGAATACGATAGATTAACGAGTTGAATTTCAAACTACATTATACCGTTTTTTTAACTGCATAGTACATGCGCAATCCAATCATATTCTGAAATCGGTAAATGGGGTCTAATCTTCCAAAAACATTTTCATATGTAACTCGCAACGTGCATAAGCTTCAATTTGTAAATAGCTACGATTAACATTGACTCTCCTTATTCGTAAAGTAAATATTCTTAACACTACAAAATATCTATAAAAATGAATTGGCTATTCTATGTTGATAATTATTACTCTGTGAGTTGTAGCGTCAGCAACATAATTTTGCGGTATGTTTTCATTATCATTCTGAGTTTTAATAATGCCTTGTTTTCTTACCTTTTGTGTGTCAAATAAGTAGATATCATGTGTTGTTATACAAATCATGTGGTTACTGTAAATCTTTTTGCTACAGAGTCCAATGAGACACAATAATGTTGATTATTCGATATGTTTAAAAATAATCTCTTTATGATTTTAAAGAAATCTTTTACTGATATGTACATGTACGTTAAATTTTTTTATAAATTTCCCTAAAATCAATGTCATCTCAAAAAAGTTGAGTGCCTGAATGATACCTCAACCTCAACCTTAGCAGCCCGTATTGTTCCACTGCTGGACGCAGGCCTCCACCTGATAAGCGGCTTTTGGGTGTTTGCTGCCCGCCCCCCGGTGGATATCTCTTAGTCGCCTCTTACGACACCCGCGGGAAGAGTTGGATTGGTGCAAATTCAAAGCCAGCACCACGCAGCTACCTGAATAATAGCAATACAGCGACGAATTATCGTTGACCAAAATAATATCCAGCAATCCGAACACTTATGGACTATGCGAAGTTTGAGAAGATGCAAATACATACGTACCTATAATATACAGATGATTTATTTGCCATTTAACTTATGAGATAGACACATACATCGATACAATTCCAATTGTGGGGCCACCTACTGGTGCCCCCACGAGGCAAGCCGTATCGCGGGAAGCCTCCTTTCAATGCCCTACTAGCTGAATTTCAGCCATGGCGGCCAGTCTCAACGAAGACTAGCCAGGTGCGCAAGACATATTATAGTGCACAAGACCCCCCAGGTGACTCATTTAAAGTATTTGCGGTTTTGCGTGCGTTTTTGTCTACCACTGAACTGCGATCCCCAACCCGCATGCCCAGCGTGAGGATTATGGGCATTACCCCCCATTAGATAAACGCCAATAAGGCGCTTAACAGGGGGAGGCCTGCGTTCAGCAGTGGACCAATACAGGCTGTTGATGTTGAGGTTGAGGTGCATTTTTGAGGGACTCTGCTTATATAGCAGCGAAAAATCGTTTCAGCATTATCATCATCAGTCTGTATTAATTAAACACCTGACTTCGTCTCCCCTAGAACCGTTTACTTATGGACAATTATAGAATTATAGTCCACTTACGAACAAATTAACCCTATAAAATGCAAAACAAACACAATCATAAACAAATTACGTAATCTTAGAACATTAAAAATCTATTGTAATATATCAAGAGGAACATACAACCTTCCCCTTTTCCTATCCATTTGCCACTTTTGTATTATCTCCGATCTAAAAAATAGGCCTTATCGCTTCGTAACAGAGATCAATATTGCATGTGGAATTGTATAGTACAAGCAATAGTATTGTGGTAAGGTATAATTGGCGTTAAAAGTCTGTTAAGTTGTAATGAAACTTAAGTAGATAGTATTCGTATAAATGTTCTGTATGCAATTATTGTGGGTAATTTCACAGTCTAGAGACGCAGGTGATTTAGTTTATTCCTGTGATTCTAGTCGGAATAGTCAAGAATAGGGTATATGCATGTGATTTCAAAATGGCTAAAAAAATATATACGTATTCTCTATTGATATAGGAACATATCTACATATTTATTTTTGCATTTTGAGATGTTTTTATTGTAGAATTTAACCATTGAAAAATTGATATTTTAAATCTCAATCGCAAAATTTCAAAACGCTACGCCATTGACTAGAGCGGACGTGACATCACTGTACTCATTTCTTCTTTTTTTATTCTGCTTGCTGCACCTTGATTTGACACTATTCTGCCCACTTGACATTTCGTATTGTCGATTATTTTCAATTTTTTCGGAAAACCTCTTTCCTGAGATGATCACTACCGAGGTCGTCACCAAAGGTTTTAATCAAGTGTGTACGTCGACGTCACATAAACATGGCGCCAATGTGGCAGCGTTTTTATCACCCGAAAATGATTGTAGTTTTGATTTGTTTTTTTTACCTTGTTAATGCGAAATTCAGTGAGCGTCTTATCATTCCTCGGTTAAATAATGACCTAAAGAATCGATTAAAACAATAAAAAAATCGATGCATATACCCTATTGCTTGAACGAGTATTTTCTGATATATACAGGGTTTACGTAGCGTAACTAGCGTTTCTAGCCGAAAGGTGGTGAATCTGAACGTATTGAAAAATACGGTAAAATATCATAAAAACGAAGTTAACCCCCTCAGGGATAGAATGATCACTTTCGGTTTAGTAACAGTAACGTTACGTGGGACCAAAATTAGCGAAGTCTCTTTATTTTTTGATGATTTTTTCACCCATTGCATGCTTATTAGGCTTAAAGTGACTCGATCAAAAAATATTTTTTTGTGATTTTGTACACTTTTACTCAGATAAAAGTTCCTAGAATGTTTTTTTCAAGATTTGTTTCAGTCATTTCTAATCAAAATAATTCAAAGCTTAATTCGGAAAAAAACTATATTTCTATGGATGTAAGTGGGTTGACTACGAATCATATTAACAAAAAGTTTTTTCTGGCCAACACTGACAATAGTTTCATCCTTTTTAACCGACTTCAAAAAAAGGAGAAAGTTTGTATTCGACTGTATTTTTTATTTATTATTATTACATCAAACTTTTGACTTTGTGCTCCGATTTTCATAATTCTTTTTTTATGAGAAAGCATATACCCTATTGCTTGAACGAGTATTTTCTGATATATACAGGGTTTACGTAGCGTAACTAGCGTTTCTAGCCGAAAGGTGGTGAATCTGAACGTATTGAAAAATACGGTAAAATATCATAAAAACGAAGTTAACCCCCTCAGGGATAGAATGATCACTTTCGGTTTAGTAACAGTAACGTTACGTGGGACCAAAATTAGCGAAGTCTCTTTATTTTTTGATGATTTTTTCACCCATTGCATGCTTATTAGGCTTAAAGTGACTCGATCAAAAAATATTTTTTTGTGATTTTGTACACTTTTACTCAGATAAAAGTTCCTAGAATGTTTTTTTCAAGATTTGTTTCAGTCATTTCTAATCAAAATAATTCAAAGCTTAATTCGGAAAAAAACTATATTTCTATGGATGTAAGTGGGTTGACTACGAATCATATTAACAAAAAGTTTTTTCTGGCCAACACTGACAATAGTTTCATCCTTTTTAACCGACTTCAAAAAAAGGAGAAAGTTTGTATTCGACTGTATTTTTTATTTATTATTATTACATCAAACTTTTGACTTTGTGCTCCGATTTTCATAATTCTTTTTTTATGAGAAAGCTGTACGCCCACCAACAAGCGCGACGCGATCCGCACTCACCCTGAAGAAGTCACTCGTTTTGGAATAAAACGTTAGTGTTCTTCCAACACAAAATTAGGTTCGTAAAAAACAGTTCATAATTAATAGTTGGATGCTATTGAAGGCGACTGTACGCCCACCTGCAAGCGTGACACGATCCGCACTCACCCTGATGATGTGCCTTGGTGGTCTTCCAACACATACTAGGTTCGTAGTTAACCAGCCTTCGTTCATAATGAATAGTTGTATGCTATTGAAGGCGACTGTACGCCCACCACGTTTCATCGAGTAAGAAGATATACAATTATTTTAATGAGATATTGCATGCAGGTTGCACCTAATTGTTGCGTATCATGTAAACAGCCATAAACGGTCTAATGTGTAGACATTGTCGTAATGAAGAGGTTCGTTTTTCCGGTTGGATGGATGTGTACTAGCTTTGCACCTATAAATTACTGCATATGCAATTCGAAAGCGGTACGAAAAGGAGTTTATAAGCAAAACTTTTGACTGGTGTTTTGAAAATTCCGGAAATTGAATTGAGCTAGGCAAACTCGATTTCAGAATCAACTTTGGTTCTTTAGGTCCATGACAATCATACCCTTACAACCCTGTAGTCAGAATGACACATTCTGTCAGGCATTATTATTATTATAATTATGAATATGATAAAACTTACAAAAAAATTATCAGTACAATGATCGTTTTACTGTTATTAACTAAAAGTTAATAATAGTGAAACATTGTCATTTTAAACAGAAAGTTATTTAAATTAAAAAACCGTTGAAAACATCCTGAAGGAGAGAGTTCTTAATTTACTGTAAGTTTTGATTTATTCATAATTATTATAATAATAATAATGCCCTCCTAGCCGAATTTCAACCATGGCGGCCAGTTTCAACGAAGACTAGCCTATTGTCTGAACTAGACCACATTAAAATGGGACCACACGGGAAGGACCAGCTTTCAAATAAAAAAATAATCATGAAAATCGGAACTATCAGTCAAAAGTTCTGAGGTAACAAATATAAAAAAAAATACTAATAATACCGTCAAATTGAGAACCTACTCCTTTTTTGAAGTCGGTTAAAATGGGATACAGCCTTAACTAACTAGGTAGTTTAAGTAATGTACTAAATTTGTCAAGGGGTAAAACTGGAATAACCCTCAAAATCATGGCCGATGTAGTGCCCACGGCTGTTACAAAGTATTGAATAAGGTCAAGGTCAAAACAACAAAGCTTAAAGCGTAGAAAGACAGAGTAGGTTGCTACTTATAGCATACATAATAATTCACTTATTTTTTACAAGAGCCCTTTTAAAATCACACGTGTTCTTCTTTTGTTGTTTGTTACTTGTAGGCAACATTAATAGTGTTCTAATTACCGTTGTCTAACTCGGCATGTCTCCACACGTGTTTGATGTATGAATGGAAATGAATAGAAAATAGTTTGTTTGGCAAGAGGTTTTATGCATGCGAAGGTCAGATTGAAGCGTATCAAAGCAGTTTCTAAAATTACGTCATTAGAGGTGTCTACCTACTGTACAATACCTACTTACTTTTTAAAAGTACCTAAGCAAGCATTTTTCCTGTTATGTGGCTATACTCTTGCAGGAGGCGCGGTAAATATCCCTTAGTCGCCTCTTACGTCACCCGCGGGAAAAGTTGGGGTGGTGCAAGTTCTATGCCGCCGGCACCACACGGCGTATCAGACTTAAGCGCGTCTCAAATCGCGATTTTCTGACAGATTTCAACGCAAATCTATCAAAAATTCGTCACTTGAGACGTGCTTATTTATATCTGAGATGTGTTTGAGTATTCTTATTAGTGAACACGATGACCTTCAGAGAGTAGAGAAATCAAAGCAATGTTTTATATAGGGTTATTGGTTATTCACTCAAAACTTCTGTCCATCATCATCACGAACACATTTGTGAATGCCCCAGGTCTTTTACCACCTACTTATTATCACCCTCAACCTCAACAACCTATAACAGTCCACTGCTGGACGTGGCCTCCCTGTGATAAGCGCCTTATTGGCTTTAATTTAGGGATGAAGCCCCTTATCACCTCAACATCATGGTTCCTTTTGGATGCTTGATGCGCGTGGCCTATTTGTGGGAATTGAATTGGTTGACTATTTTCAGCGATTTTTTTCGTTGACTGTACCTATTACTTTCCCTTACGATTGAACATAATCGTAGAACGATATAACATTATTGCAGCGTGTCTTGCTGTCTTCGTTAGCAAGTACTTTGCAAAGTGACTGTATGTACCAAGTTATCAGATGAAGCGAAATCTCAATAATAGTTTTTGGGTTTCAAACTTACGGTTTCATATATAATTGGATAGGCATTTTTTCATAACAAAATAACATATGATACCTAGTTATGGCATCAGGCTCTGTATTCAGCGTCCCATAAGATTGGACATCGCCTGTTTGATAACAGACGCCCACGCGCATTCTCGCAGCAAATCTGCAAGCAAAGCGTCTGGACATCCTTATCTAACGTCCTGTGATGCGAGAACTCTAGACTCAAAGCCCCAGTCGTAATTAAGTCACCACTGTAAAATCATTGAAATATTAAATTCAACTTCAATTTAAATATTTTAATTGTTTTTAAAAATACTTTCCACGCTTTCCCATACAAGTCTGGCGCAGCCTATCGGATTTTTCACGCAATTCCCGTGAATCCGCACTCGCGAAAACCCCAAAATTGGTCTAGCGAAACGCGAAATTCTGGAACCGTCTCTACGCGGATGTGGAAACCAAGAACCAAATAAATTCGACTCCCGGTGATCGCGTGTGATTGTGACCCTGATTCGGCTCCTGGAGGACATGGGATCGAGCAGCTTGTGAGTAAACCTTTTCACTTCCTGGGTCATATTCCTGTGTCTTTTCCACCTTTTCCCCCGAACTCAAATCGTCGGGCTTATTAATTGCGTTTATCTGATTTTGTTTGCACTAAAATTGGCAAACTGGTTTGCACTAGAAATCGGCATTCCGTTATTCTCGCGATTAATTTGTGTAGTTTTAAGTACTCTGCTTAGCCCTAAAATAGGCTTATTGATTTGCACAAAAATTGGTGAATCAGTGTATTTAAGAAATTTAGTTAGTTTAATTTTTAAAAATAAAACCTGTGAATCTTAATTGACAAGTAGGTTACTGCATAGAATTGTACTTAATATATTAAATTAGTATAAGCAACATGTCGACTATCAAGGCAGTTCCGAAAGATACATTGTCGCTAATTCCTAGATATGACGGAGAAGAAAATCACTTGAATCTTTTCCTTTCGAAATGTGACTATGTGGTTAATGGCTCCTCTATTGAGGGAAACGCAGAACAAGTTTTGTACTTGTTTCATGCCGTATCAAGTAGACTTACTGGTAGAGCTGCGACTCTACTGAGCGACCATCCGAATATTCAGTCATATGATGTACTAAAGGAGTTACTTACGCAACATTTCGGTGATCCTCGATCAGAAGAGTGCATAGCTATCGAACTCGAACAGTTAAAAATGAAGAATGGGGAAACGTACATACAGTTTTGTCACAGAATTCAGAATGTGCGTAGTTCTTTGTTTGCGAAAGTGAATAGACTTACCGATGAAGGAATCAAAGCGGCAAAAATGATTGTGTATAACAATTTGGCTCTTAACACGTTTTTGTACAACTTGCCAGAGGACATGATTCGTATTGTGAGGTTAAAAGGTTGCTCTAATTTGGAAAATGCTTTGAGTATTGTAACGGAAGAGGTAAATTTCAAATATCAGTATGATGCAAAAACTAAAATACTAAAACAAACAGCGGCTCAATTACCAAGTGCACAAAATTTACAAAACACACCAAAAACCATGCCTACTCAACCAAATCCAGCGGTTCAAGGCCAAGGTTTTAAATTCGGCATTCCACAAAATAATTTCAGATTTGGCCTACCCCAAAACAACTTTAGATTCGGTATCCCTCAAAATCAAGGTGGATTCAGACCTAACTTTGTTCCACAAATGCGATTTGCACCGCCTCCTCAAGGCTTCCGTTTCGGGATACCTCAAAACTTACCGCAACGTAATTTTGGCTCAGGCTTCCAGGCTGTCCCGCAACGTGCGCCGTTCCAATATGGAGCTTACAAATTCGGTATTCCTTCACAAAACCAAAATAAATTCGGTGCGCCCCAACAACAGGTTCAAGCTCCTAGGCTCCAAGATACAGATGTATCGATGCGTACGGCTCCGATTAGACAAAATATGATTGCAAACGATCTGTATTTTATGGATGGCAATGGATTTGATAGTGAGTATGGTTATGACACGAGTATGAATGATATGTATGGCTATGTAGAGTATCCTGTAGGCGATTGCAATTACATCGAGCTCGAAGGAAATAATTCCTACAATCCGGAAAACGTCAACACGGATACGGGTTATACGGACAACATCAATTTGGACACGCAGAAACCTGAAAATTTTCAGGAAACTGCCTTGAAGGATACGGTGAAATGATAAATCTAAACTATTGTAATAGTATATTGAAATTGCCTCACATTGACATCCCGGAAATAGGCGCAAAGTTTTTGATTGACACCGGAAGTAGTAGGTCTTTTATAAGCCCTGCCAAAGCTTATGAATTTTTCAGCGACTTCAGATACTACGAACCGTTCACAGTGGTAAGCACTCATGCTCAAAGCATGCACAATGAGATCATATACATACCACTACTGAAAACTTTTAGGTGTGCGCTTCCTCATAAATTCTACGTTTATGATGTTGACGGACGATATGACGGCTTGATAGGGTCTGACCTCCTGAAAAAGTTAGGCGCTAACATAGATATGTGTAACCAAATGTTAGTAACACACAATGCGGCAATTCCAATCGTCTATAATCCACCTTATGAGGTTGATGTACCGCCACGGACTGAGACTAGGGTTAAAATTCCCACGACCCTGAAAACTGGTGATGCTATCATGGAATTTCTTCAGCTTCAGGAAGGCGTTCGCATGCCTAGCGCTCTTGTTAGGTGTGAGAACTATTTTGCCGAAACGGTTATTCAAAATATAACCGATAACACCTATAAACTTCAATTTAAGGCACCATTTGAAGTTACGTTATTTGAAAATCAGGAGTGCGAGATAAATTTTATGAAAGATGACTGTATGATTGATGATATTTTGAAAGAGAATTTAGAAAAATTACGGTTAGATCACATGAATAAGGAAGAACGCGAAAACATTTATAAATTGTGCAACGAATACCGAGATATATTTTATAGTGACAAAATACCTTTGTCCTTCACAAATCAAGTAAAACATAACATCAGGACAACTAACGAAGACCCGATTTATATTAGGCCATATCGACACCCACCTATTCTAAATCAGGAAATTCATAATCAGGTAGAAAAATTACTGGCAGATAACGTAATTGTAGACTCACACTCTCCATGGAGTGCCCCAGTTCACCTGGTCCCAAAAAAACTAGACGCATCTGGAGAAAGAAAGTATAGGATGGTAATCGATTATCGTCGTCTAAATGAGATCACAGTCGATGATAAATATCCGCTACCCAACATAACCGACCTTCTAGATAAGATAGGTAAAGCCCAATACTTTAGCACCTTAGATCTTGCTAGTGGGTATCATCAAATAGAAGTCAACGAGGCGGATAGATCAAAGACGGCTTTTTCAACTCAGACGGGTCATTATGAATTTAAAAGGCTCCCGTTTGGCTTAAAAACAGCTCCAGCGACGTTTCAACGCGCGATGGATAATGTATTGCGGGGTCTTCAAGGTATCCACTGCTTAGTATATCTTGATGATATCATAGTATATTCATCTAGTCTGCAAGAACATTTAGACAAGCTTCGAAAAATATTCGAACGACTCAGGGAAACAAATTTAAAAGTAACCCTCGACAAATGCGAATTTCTTAGGAAAGAGGTCCTTTATTTAGGTCACACCATCACCAAGGACGGCCTTTTACCTAATGACGACAAAATTAAAGCGGTTATGAAATTTCCTTTACCAAAAACAACAACAGAAATTAAAAGTTTTCTCGGCCTAGTAGGATACTATCGTAAATTTATAAAAGATTTTGCTAAATTGACACAGCCACTCACGTTTTGTTTAAAAAAAAGAAATAAAATTGATTATACAAAAAGGGAATACATCGACGCATTTGAAAAGTGTAAAGAGCTTTTAACAAACGCGCCTCTCTTACAATTTCCCGACTTTACAAAGCCATTCGTCCTTACGACAGATGCATCAAACTTTGCAGTAGGAGCTGTCCTATCGCAAGGATCTAAAGGAAATGATAAGCCGATAGCTTATGCGAGTAGGACTTTAAATGACGCTGAGACAAGATACAGTACCATTGAAAAGGAACTCCTAGCAATAGTATGGGCTGTGAAACATTTTCGCCCCTATCTGTACGGGCGAAAATTCATGATTTTCACCGATCATAGACCCTTAACCTGGCTTAAATCTTTAAAAGAACCTAATAGTAAATTAACAAGATGGAAATTAAGATTATCCGAATTTGATTATGACATTCAACATAAGGAAGGCAGGCTTAATTTGAACGCAGACGCTTTATCTCGAATTAGACTTAACGTGCTAGGAGAAGATGATGATGTGTCAATGAAGGTAAATCTTGACAGTAGGGAGCAAAAACTCCAACAGCATATAAATGACTTAACTAAAGAAATTGCTCGGTTAAGTAGAGATCACAAGGATGATTCTCGAGTCTCCACCCCTCGTCAAAGGACACCATCTCCGATAACAATATCATCTGGATCGGAGAAAGCAGCTGGCGGTAGGCGGTCACCTTATTCGATTCCATCTTTAGGTAGTAGCACTACCACTGCTTCTGAAGGTCGTGCGGAAAGTATAGGCACGATTCATTCGGCGCGTGATTTAGATACGGATGGTATTCTCATCCTCCAAGAGGCCATTGACACGAAACCGAACCAGATTCTGGTTCATACCTGGAATAGAGATGAGTTGTCCGTCAAAGATTTATCTAGACCAAAACAAAAGGTGTTGGAAGTTCACTTACCAACAAATAACACGGAATTGGTTAAAAGATTTCTGAAAAGCTATATTCGACCCAAAATAAAATATTTCTTTTATTTCGAAGATGCATTACACCGCAAACAGTTTTCAGAAGTCACCCTGTCGCTCTTTCAAAAGGGCACGGTTAAATTTTATGAGTGTACTAAGAGAGTAGTTTATGTAGATAGCGAAGAGGAACAACGAAACATTGTGCTTAAATATCACGAGGGTAAAAATAGTCATAGGGGAATAAAAGAAACCTTAGTACATCTAAGACGTACCTTTTACTGGAATAACATGGACCAAACAGTAGCCAGCATCATCAATGCATGCGAACTTTGTAAAAAAATGAAATACGATCGTAAACCCTTAAAACCAGAATTACAACTATCACAGACTCAAGTTAAACCTTTTCAGGAATTATTTATAGACACATTTTCAATTGAAGGAAAACATTACCTGACAATAGTAGATGCCTTCAGTAAACTTGGTCAAGCAATTGAAATCAGCACTAAATCCACCCCTGAAGCGATAAGAGCACTCATAAAATACTTCTCCTTATACGGAACACCTTGTAGAATAAGCTCGGATCCAGGAACCGAGTTTAATAATACGCTCATGAAGGAAATGATGTCATTTTATAAGATCGATTTGCACATCGGTACCCCCCATAATCCCAACTCTATGGGGATAGTTGAAAGATTCCATTCAACCCTTATAGAAATCTATCGTATTGCAAAATACGAACAAAAGATCACTGACGCTGCATCTGTTATGGCTTATGCTATAATGTCATATAACCACTCTATACATTCAACCACCGGTCTGACACCGTTTGAAGTAGTTTTTGGTCACACCGAATCCAACAGCGCATTTTATGTGGATTTTAGTAAACAATTTACGCAACAATTGGTTAAAGAACACGCTAAACGAACAAAATTTTTGTATGAATATCTTACGGATAAAATTGTAGATAAAAAATCAGCGGAAATCAAGAAACGTGGCGGAGAAAAGGATTTTGATATAGATGTAGGCGATACGGTATTTATCAAAGGAGTGAATACTAGGCGTAGTAAAGATAAACCACGTTATCAGAAAGCTCAAGTCATCGGAGCCATTCAACGAAATATTGTACCAGTAACAACTCATAATCGGAATACTAAAGTTCCCATTAAAGACATAAGACGTCCTCCACAGGTTGGTCCTTCTGGCTGTCCTAGCCATCCGCAGCCAGGCCCTTCATCTGCAGCCGATTGACAAGAACCCGGGGCTGTTACCTGTAAAGCAAGGTCAAGCTGTTATTAGCCATGATACGTGGACCGTTATAAAAATCTTAGATCTAAAACACGTCCATGAGCAATTAGAATTACACATCAATAGTTACGTAAGATTAAAACAACAAATTCAAAGCTGTTACGATACTATAGCATTTGATTATGATTTTACTGAAGTGGAGTTAGAAACAGATTTTAACATGAATATAACTTTAGAAAAGTATGAGCAATTGATTCCATCGGTAAGATCTAAGCGCGGTCTCATAAATCCTCTTGGTACTGTTATCAAGACGATTACAGGTAATCTGGATAATGACGACGCTGTATTGTATGAAAAGTTAATTCGTGAAATAAAATCGAAACAAGACGGGGTTGATAAGAAAATGACCATTGTCGCCGAAATGGTGGGTAAACTTACAAATATAGCCAACTCTACCAAAAGTAATTTCATTCAAATTGAAGGTAGTATCCAAGATCTTAATCGTGGCTTAAATCATTCAAAATTAAACCAATTTGGTAACAAAATTATACACATTTATAACGTATTTTTGCATAACTTCCAAACTCTCTACATGCGATTGAATGAAATTGAAACGGCTATAACCTTTGCTAGAAATAAAATATTACATCCATCTATTTTAGATACTAATGAACTTTTTGTATTGTTAAAAGAAATTGAAAAAACGAATAAATTAGTGTATCCAGTAAATCATGAAAATATTGTAAAAATAGAGCAGTGTATAGAGATGAAAGCGTATATCAAACAAAATCAGATAAAGTTAATTATGCAAATACCTTTGATACGAAATGAAGTTTTTAACTATTTTAAACTGACTCCTTTACCCGTTAACGATAGAGTAACTCACCAGACAGTCCTTATACTACCCAAATATCCTTACATCCTTATGAAAGGGTTGAAAACGAAGCCGCTCTCCCAGTCATGCCGAGAAATCGACGAAGCTCGTTTCCTGTGCTTTGAGAGCGATGAACCGCCACTAGCTGAAGACGAATGTATCACAGAGCTCATGACATTCTCTACCAACACCTCTAGCTGTTACCCGGTTCCTGTTAACATCAACGAGATTAAGGCTTTTCCCATACAGCCTAATCGATGGATAGTTTACACCAAAACAGATACGTTACTCACCAAGTATTGCGAGAACGAGATATCCCAGGAAAACATCTGTGGAACGTATCTCATGACATTAGACGATGATTGTCAAGTAAAGATAAAGAATTTGAATCTAAAAAGACATCAGACTCATGGAAAGGACATAGTATTTACAAAGATTCCCGTAATCAACTTACCTAGAATATTGTCCAGTTCATCGGATACCCAGAGGAAACCCGTCAATCTCAACGGAATCGATCTTGCCGACATTCAGTTCTTGAATTACTTATTGCAGAAAAGTGGAAGTGAAATTAGTGACAGTGAAATTAATCATAGTGCTCTAGATTATAAAAGTGTTAGTATAGGAACTTTAACGTTTTGCTTTATATTAACTTTTTGCCTTTTATTGTTAGCATTTAAACATAGAGTTAAGAAATTATTTTGTAAAACTGGGCAAATTCAAGATAATCCCGAGGATAATCTCGAACTTCAGGAGGGAGGAGTTATGGCATCAGGCTCTGTATTCAGCGTCCCATAAGATTGGACATCGCCTGTTTGATAACAGACGCCCACGCGCATTCTCGCAGCAAATCTGCAAGCAAAGCGTCTGGACATCCTTATCTAACGTCCTGTGATGCGAGAACTCTAGACTCAAAGCCCCAGTCGTAATTAAGTCACCACTGTAAAATCATTGAAATATTAAATTCAACTTCAATTTAAATATTTTAATTGTTTTTAAAAATACTTTCCACGCTTTCCCATACAAGTCTACCTACACGAAAGCCAATGCCTGGTATTATTGCTTTTTATCGATTTCAAAGCCTAATTGAAACATTCTCAATGTTTTATACTCAAAAATTATGGGCACTACCCTCCATGAGATAAACGCCAATAAGGCGCTTATCAAGGGGAAGCGTGCGTCCAGCAGTGGACCAATAAAGCTGTTGAGGTTGAGGTTGAGAACCGAGGGCATCGTCTACAGGCGCTTCCACTAAGTGCCTAAGCCGCGACTTATTGCTTTGGTGGTGGTGCTCTGGTATTAGTTATCACCACTACCAAAGCAATGATTTTGTACATGTGAACAAGCTCCTTCTATAACGGTACCGGGATCAACTAAAACGTAACACGAAAACTTGTTTAGGGCTCTTTCGGCATCGGGCATTTTCGATTCATTTGTTTTAACTGTTTTGGCGCGGCGTAAATCTAGTAATCTAGTAATAGGCTGATGATGATGATTAGGGGTAAGCACATTCCTGCAGAACAATTCTCCCGCCGAACTGCGCATCAAAAACTCATATGCCTAGCGTGGGGATTATTAGCATTGTACCCCATGAAATAAAAGCCTATATCGCCTATCACAGGGAGGCCGTATCCAGCAGTGGACCGATATAGGCTGTTAAGGTTGAGTGATGATTGTTTATTTAGCTTGATCTCTTGTACCTTGTACCCTCGTATCTCAAGGAAGGTAAACGACAGCAACCGACAATTCAGAAGGGTCCGTCGTCACGGGACGATGAGTCGCTCACCGCAATTATAATTACCGCATCCTTTTCAACATGCTAGGATTTGTGTTACTACCAATGGTGGGCGGTTCTATGGAAGTGTAAGGATGTTTTGTTTGTTGGAGCAATGATAGGTAGAGGTGAGAGCTAGATTTACACGGGTAGAAAATAATAATCGAGCATTAATTATTTCATTTCATTTCATTTATTGCTCATAATTTACTCATTATGTGTTTTATGATTGTCTGATAGACATAGCTTGAGTATCGAGCAGACGTCAACAGTCACACATGCATTTTATTGTAGCTATATCCGATGGTTTTTGTTTATGTTTTCTAGAAAATTAAATAAAGATCCAAAAAAGACGATTTTGACGGGATTTGAACCCACAACGTCTCAGGAATTTGCTAATAATTGCTTTACGAGGTCAAGTGACCGACAAGTGTAAAATCTTTGGGACTTCCTACAGATTCAAACCGGCGGCGCTAGAGTATGTAGGAAACTAGGTTAGCTCCACCTACTAGGTATATTGTTTTTTTGTACAAAAAAACAATTATTATCTTCAAGTTTTCCAAATGAATGCCAAGTCAGAGAGTATTTTAGCAACAAAAACGATATTTTTGGGATTCACTCCTTGGCGTTCAAAATCCATACAAAGCAAATAATTTAAATACTGTTATGGCTGAAACTATTAAACATACTCAGGAATAAGAGATCATGGTTGTCACGTAAGTGGCCAGTCTACACTGACCTTTAACAGTCGAATATGTGTTTAACATAGAACAGGTAAGTATATACCCCCGCCATTAACAATTCTGTAGCGCGTAGCTCTTTGTTATTTTGACACAGGAAGCTATTAAAGCAATTAACCGGAGCACAGACTCTGTATCAACGAGTGACGTGTTAATATGGAGGGTCTAGTGCTGGGCTGTCGGACTGACCTTGGTGATTTCATCGATATAATATCTATTATTCAAAAATAGACTAGTTCAGACAGACAAGGTTTCCAAAGGTTAGCAAATCGTTTCTGGTTTATTGTATTAGATTTTATAATACATTGCCTGAACAAGCTTAACGTCGTTTTTATTAGCGAAATGTTTTAAAATTATGAGACTTCCTGGTGGAGAAGAATTTTTAGTTTCCTTATTTTTTTTAACAAGTAATTCTGATTTTAACAAACTATTTGTTTTAAATTAGGTTTTAAACTTTATTAAAAAGATAATTAATATCAGTGGATTCTTTCAGTGGAATGGTGCTCATGGGGATGCACTGCTATGTAAGCCCAGATCATACTACTGCATAACAATATGGTAAATTTTAATAAAAACGTCGTCTTTACTATTAGAAATGTAGGAAATTAGTTTTTGTTTTTTGTTATCTGCCATTGAATACTAACCCTAAATAAGATAATTTGTGCAAGACAATTGTAACCTTTCTCGGACGAAAGATTTATACCTATCTGAGTTTCATATAAACATTTTTGTTTTATTTATAAGAGTCTTTAAAATCCGGAATTGGACAATGAGTCCTAAGCTAAAGATGGTGCTTAAATTAAAGTAGAGTATTCAGGCAACACAAGAGATCAAAATTCACACCCACACCCTCTATATAAATTAACTCTTAACATAAATACCTATCAGATTATAAAAATCATTCAATTCAACCAGTTTTTATCGATAATGATAATCGTTTGTTGCACAGCCATCACTATCTATCTCAAATTATATCGGTGATTTAATTTTCAATCATCAGAATGACCAAATGAAAGCTACTGTTCGATTACAATGCAATCTCTCACACTATGAAAATAATTGATAGTCATAGAGTCTTCACAATGGTGTAATCATCTATAACACCAACTTCAATTTGATCTCTATGCGTCTACAAATTAAGTTAAGTTTCTTTTTTGCCTTTTTCGGTCGTGTTATTCAAAAGTAACCAAAGCTTAACTTGCGTGGCTTCTGTACTTACTCAGTCTAATTTCTAAGAAGTCGTTATTATTGTTTCTCATGATTAAATTTCTTTTTTGCTCACAATGGAATCACGAAGTGTTCTGTTTATTGTGTGGGATGATTATGTTGTTTGACATTTTTTTGGATTAAATGACTAAGTAACGATATTGTTTGGTTTTTCGGTACTGTGTGGTTGGATTTGAGTTATAAATTTTTCTTATTTGGATTTGTTGTCACAATATATTAAGATAACTTCTTTGCAATATTTTTTTCGATAAGTCGAGTTTTTTTAGATTTTAATAAGGAAGGACCTACAAAGCACTTTTTTTTTGTTTGCACCTTACACATATATTTATATATTTTATATATACATATATTTTTATGTTGCTATACCTCTAGTTAGAACTTAATCAGTTACATTTGACTAAGAGTAAAGAGCGCAAAATAGACGGCCGTATGGTGCCGGCTTAGAATTTGCACCCCAACTGTTCCCCGGGAGTCATAAGAGGTGACTAGAGAATATTGGCGAAAGCAGCGCCTCCTCCAGAATAATGTTACCATTAAATTGCGATTCCTGTTATAAAGGCCAATAAAGCGTTTATCAGAGGAGGTCTGCCTCCAGCAGTAGATTGGCATTGACTGTAGATGAGAGAGCGTAAGACTTTTCTATATTTATATAGCAGAATAGCAAAAAGAGTCATTTTCCTTTCAAATAAGTATGTATGTCAACTATTTTATCATCATGAAGTATACGACATTACGTGGAGCTATTAGGAAAGCCCCACCTCAGTCATTACAGACAGACAGACAGATGGCAAAGGGGTAACACTTGCACAACAAATAATTTATATAATTTGAGCTTCGGAACAAGTTTTATTTTCACAGCTATAATAATACGGTCAGTGTCTAATGAGATTTCTTACATATAACTAGTGAGAACACAACGGGTCGTAAAGAACTTTCCGTTAGTGAACTTTGGACATCAATTTTCCGACGAAATCCATTCTAAAAATGCACCTCCCTGCATACAACATCATACAGTCGGCGTGAATTTTTAAAATGGTTTATCTCTGCCTAGTTCTTGCAATATCATCATCATCAACCTGTGTTAGTCATACATAGGCCTCCCCTAATGGGCGCCATAGCATCCTGTCTTCAGCCTGCCGCATCCAGCATCTGCCTGCAGTCTTTCTCAGGTCGTCATCCCACCTTACCGGAAGGCGTCCGACACTACGCCGAGTCATTGTCTCCACTCAAGAACACGTTCACCCAAGCGGTTATCGGTTCTTCGTGAGATATGACCGGCGCACTGCCTTCAATGACTTCAGATTGCTAATTCTTAGAGGTGATTCTAGAATGTGCTAAACTAAACTAAAATAAAAGATATATACTGAAATCGAGAGAGATGCAATATAGAGTCTACCTACATACCAAAGTAGTAAGTTCATTGAAAACTTATGTTTCCAAATAGCGGAGGCCATTGTCTATAAATTGGGTAGAATATCCAGTTTATAACAATTCGATACAGAACCTTTGAAAAGTAAAGACGATCTTCTTGAGGGCGAATTGTTCACTTCAGTTTAACTAGCAACTGGCACGAATCAAAAACCAGGAGAGTTTTGTTTCGGACCAGTTGTCTACTATGCTATTAGGAATTTTTCGCGGGCATGATGTACCAACCCTAAATTTGAAAATTCGCACTACCCGAAATTTTTCACCAATCTGAACTGTGTCAGCGAGTTCGGTGTGTAGAGTCCATTAGCTCTACAATGATCACACAGAACCATACGAGTATTACTTCAAGTAGAACAAGTTGACGTTTTCATAATGGTATTGTCATTTAAAAATAAACAAGGCAGCAGTTTATTTTAAAATCACAATACCATCTTCAATTATTCTCGGTTTCAAGATTCTCAGTCCTTAAACATAATTAAAGAAGACCACAAAACTACTGGAGGTGTAAAAACTCGCAGGGTAATGACATTTTAATTGTATGACTGATTACAGTCTGTCGCGTAGTTTCATCCTGTTATTACGGATAATTGCATTACGGTTCGTTACGGAAGAAAAAAAGCAAATAAGTTTAATTGACACTTGCTTTCTTTGTTCGCGCGAACATGTGTTAAGTTCACACGAGGCTTTTGATAGGTGTCTGATGTTGTGGTGATTTTTCGTTTTGTTTTGCTTTAGAGGAAATATAGGTACCTATAGTAAATCTGTACTAGGGCTCTTTTAAACAATTTACAATAATATTAAAAGTTATGGTAGATAAGAAGACGCTTCCAGATTCTACAATGTCTAATTATAATAATAATAATAATTCTGGTCAATTCACAGATTTCTCGATTAATTTGTACTTAGACCTAGGTAGATCTATTATATATTTGGATTCTCTGTAAAATTTCCTACATACAAGCTAGTAAATACTCTGAAGTTGTCTAAAAATATCGAAATGAGGTTCATGGAAAGTACGAGGAAAGGTAAAAAAGAGATTGAAAGTGAGAAATTGAAAATGAGGTCAATTTCAAAAACTAAAGAAATTTGATGCAAAGTATGTGTTTTATTTTATAGTTTGGATAGTCTACTATTACAATTGAAATAAAAAATAATACGTTACCTTACAATTTTTCGTTTTTGAAAATACCAAAAGCAGAAGTACGCCGTCAAGTGCGATTTTTTTCCGGTTTTGAATTTTGATTGGTTCACTAAATACAAAATTTCCTCTGTGCTTCTATGGGTTATTATTGTAGACTGGTAACATATATTTTCTCTATGCAATCGAAAACTTGCCATCGGGTGCGTGTGTGTAAAACAACGATAAGCCCATCCGTGGCGCCTTGCCAGTCAAGCGTAAATTTTGACAAGCCCATTCGTGGCGCCTTGCTAGCGGCTAATATATATTAATTTCACAGTGCATAGAAATCATGTACAGAATCATGTAGCGAATAAAAATCTGCAGATCACACTAATATTTATCCTGAGGCGGGAAATGAACTCCTCTTCCGCCGCTGCGCCACTGAGGTCGTCGATGGTCAGGTATGAGGAGTTTTCCCTACCCGACATCCCGCTTCACTTTTACATATGAATTAAAATCAATTCTTGTACCACTTAAGGTCCAAATTAAATTCATAACACTCGTATTTTGTTCGAAACTGACATAATCTGATAAATTTTCAGGTCCATCTTATCACCGTGTTCCACAATCTGTACAAATTATGTTTGTCGCCAAATCAGTTAAGGCTATCTACACAAGAGCGACAAAAGGGCAGTCGGTTTACATAAGTAATTAGCTCGTGTGACATCTTCGCGTAGAAAACAGGTTACTTACCACATGCAAGTTCTGCGAAGAGGCGATAACCATTGTTTTCATGGAGGATTTAATGGTTAGAGTAGGTACATACTTCTCAATGTACGTGGTTACCACTGGGGTAATCGTGTTCTTGAGTGGAGACGGCATAACAAACTCGGTAAACGTAGTGTAGGACGCCCTCCGGAGACCTAGGAAGACGGCATGCGAAAAAATGCAGGCATATTCTGGAAGCTGAACTTGAAGACAATGCGCTATGGTGCCTTAGATTGTTGGGTTGTTGTTGATTACTGTAAAAATATAGACACACATAATGAAGTTAAAAAACATGTGAATACACAGCAAGGGCACAAGTGGGCACTAGAATCTGCTCGCGGATTCGTATGCATGTTTTTTGAAATACTTGAAATACTGGAATTCTGATTCATAGGATAATACTCGTATCTACCTAGCCTATGTGTTATTCCAAGTGGTTCAAGGTTGGCCTTCATTTATGAGAAAATTAATTCGCATCCTCATTAATGTAAAATGTTATTACTCAATCCAGTTAATACCTCTAACGTAATAAAATCATGATAATATTATCATATTCATTTTTCTGTGTCCTGAAAAACAAACACTCAATCTATTCAATTTCACCTTTCGCAATTTTGATATTAGTAAGATTGATCATACGTAGAGATAGATAGATAGATAACTCTGTATTATATATTTATTGACTCTTTATTTTACACACAAACATAAAATACAATAAAAACAGAAGGAAATATAGCGAATCAAGGAAGTACAAAGGTCGGCTTTATCGCTTTGAGCGATCTCTTCCAGGGAACCTTGGGATGGACTGGAGTTAAGAGAACAATATAGACGGACGCATTTATAAAAAAGCTAAAGGAACAGAAAGCAATATTAATATACGTACACTACATACTACAATACCTAACATGCCTTATACGTATGATATGTAATGAAATAAATTGGTTACATTCTGAATAGAAGTAGCCTGGTTTCTAACTAAACGCAGTAAAAGAGGGTCAGCTAGACAGATCGTTGGAATTAGTTACATTTCCGAACGGCTTTATTGACATACGTGCTACGCCGCTACGACGTAGCATGTGTTCGTAGAACTTTGCCTTTTTCTAACAATTAAAAGTTGCTCGTTTTTATTAATTTTGTTTGGTTATGTAGACCCCATCTATTCCCGTGGGTATCGTAAGAGGTGACTAAGGGATATCCACCGGGGCGGAAAGCAGCGCTGCTTGCAGAACAATTCTACCACCGATCTGCGATCCCCAACGCGCATGTCCAGCGTGGGGATTAAAGGCATTACCCCTCATTAGATAAACGCCAACAAGCCGCTTATCAGGGGAGGCCTGCGTCCAGCAGTGGTCCAATACAGGCTGTTAAGATTGAGGTTGAGGTTGTATAGAAATTTAGATAAGTCAATAATAGTACAGTTCTTCAAGGATTCTAAAAATATGACAAAGTTATATAAGTTCGTACATTGTTACATTTAATTCTATTTTTTTTTTCATCAAGATAATTACGGAGAATTTTATTTTCCACAAAAATATTGCTTCATATCATTTTATTAGTGGCACAATCTTGTATGTATCATGCTCAACTAATGATTTATCACGTTATCAAACAAAACAAACAAGCAAAATTACATCATTACAACAAATAACAAATCCTCATAAATCGACAGCAAACAAATCAGACCAAACGAGACAGTTCCAGCAACAAATTATTGTTAGCGAACCTAATTTACCAAGTTTTTATATATTTTTCCTCGGTCGCGTCTCTTAGCTATTAATATGAAGCCGTGTTTAATATCTGGCATCTGTTACAAAAACTTTTATTATAACACTAATCCATTGCATACACGCACACAGAGAGGTTAACAAACACAGGCTTAGAACACACACATAAGTGCTGGCACTTAGTTCAGCAGCCTCCTCGGTTGCTGCATGGTATGTAGCTGGCTGTTTGTAGAGGAAATGAAGTATTGTTCCATCACGAGATATCACACTTCTCTCTTCATGTTAAAGTAAAACTGTCTGTCTATCTGTCATGACTAAAGTACTGAAGAGATCTCAGTGAAATTCAGTAAAAAATATGTTCCAATTTATGTGGAAGGACGTACGCTACATATTACAAAAAAACGTGTGCAAGGGCCCTGCAAGAAACTAATCTAAGATGTAGTTCATTCAACTACCAGTTTTTTTATTAATCTCTCTGTACATTTGTACAGTTATTGAAAAAGAAATTAAAAATTAAAAACTATACAGTTGCATTATTGGTATTTAAAGTTCTTATTTTACTTTTACAATTATATTTTGTTTCAATGCAAAAGGTATTCATAGGCTAGATAATGCTGTGTGAATTGTCTAACATTATTATTATTATTTAATTTATTCTAGCATACTTCACAACCACAAGGTTTAAATAGGGGGGGAAGCTAGAGTATGGGGGGGGAAGCTAGAGTATGGTCGAGGGGGGTGCCTATCCACAGATGATGGGGACGGGCATCCCTCTCCTCTTTTCAAAGACCTTTCTGCGGTGTCACATGGCGGGACACTTTACTACTGCGCAGACTCTAGCCAGTCCACAGATCCACGTCCAACGCCGTCCCCCCTGGGACCTTCTGCAGCCACATTATCTTGTGACCGCCAACTGTACGTCGCCCGCGTCGGAAGCCTGCGCCGCGGTCCGGCGACCTCCCTTGCTCCTGCGGCAGCAAGAGTCGGGGAGGCGCAGGACCGGGCGGTGGCACGACTCGGGGGACGTACAGCTGCAGATGCCGAGTGATCCTGGGCGCCAAGGGTGGATGTTTCTGGGCCTTACACTTGTAGGGCGCAGAAACAACCACCTCATCATCATCACTGGAGGAGGGGGGAGGGAGGGAGTGCGATCTGTTTCGTGCACCCTCTTCCTCCCTCTGCCATCGCTGTGGGGCAACCCACAGCCACTAACAGCTTCGTTTACAGCTCAAAATAAACAAAAACCAATAATGATGAACAAACAAGGAAATGAGACGCCATGCGACCCGGCCAGCACCCGGCGCCCGATGGGTTCCGGGCCCACGGGTGTGAAGTTGGCTACCGAAGGCGGAAACGGGGGGGGACCCCAGGCCCCGCTTGTCGCAGCTGCTACTGGGGCCAACATCGACGTGGATGCGGCCACCCCCAGCATCTCCTCATCCCAGATTGGCTCAGCTGGACCAGTGCAAGCCAAGCTATCAAGATGGCAGAGGAAGAGATTGGCGGCGAAGGTGGCGAAGGCGAAGGCGGCACAGGGAGGCATGGCGACGAGCACTGGCGACGCTGTGTTGGACGGTAGAGTAGGTCGCGGGGCTACCGGTGCGCCTTCAGCGCACCCGAGCACCGCGACAGTAGGTAAGGAGTCTGTGGATCCTCGGAACCACAGACGGAGAAAAGAGCAGAGACTGAAAGCCTCTGCCTTAATGCATAAGGTGCTGACCCAAAGGGTAGAGGGGTACGTATACCCCGCTGACTTGTCGACCAAAGTGCCGGCTGTCAGCGCGGTAATGGACCTCGGTCGGACCCTGGTCACTCCTAATCTTCCCACACACACACACTCGGGGGCGGAGGGGGCCCCGACCGCGGGTGACGGTAACGGACAGAGCGAACGCTGGGCCTCGGCTCCGCGACTAGCTACTAGACCGAACTGTGATACCCCGCGGGAAGGGTCGCACCCGCCCACCGAAGACATCACCAACACGAGGGCGGAGGGGTCCCCAACCGCGGGTGACGGTAACGGACAGAGCGAACGCTGGGCCTTGGCCCCGCGACTAGCTACTAGACCGAACTGTGATACCCCGCGGGAAGGTGCTCACCCGCCCACCGAGGACATCACCAACACGGACGGCACCAGGCAGCCCAAACGGCAAAGGAGCTCGGAACTTGTGTCGCCTTCCTCTGCAGCAGCGGAGAAGAGGCAGTGCCGAGAGAGCGACGATGCCGTAAGGGCCGCGGATGCTGTCAATGACAGGGTTGGGGGCTCCTCGTCGTATGCTGAGTCCGCCAGATCCCACCTTAAGGTGGTGATTATGGAGAGGAACGGTGTGCATATTGACGAGGAGCGCGCAACTCTTCTCCGACACCACCTTGATGCGCGCTTCATGGCTCTAGGTGACGCCGATCTGTTTAGCTTCGACCAGGAAGCCCCGGGGTTCGAAGCGATGCCAAAACCGGCGCACGGCGGCCTAAGTGCGATAGCTGCCGATGATTACAGCTTGGAGTGGCTCACCAACACGGTCGCTAGCCTGCCACCTCTGTGGCCTGGTACTAGTGGACTGGCGGTGGTGCCGTACCACAAGCTGCCTAGGTATCACAAAGGCGTGGTCTTCGTACCAGACTGTGACCAAACTCCCGAGTACATCCGTCAGTTTCTCGCATGGTGCAACAACCGTAGATTGCCCCCTCTGCGCATTGACCGATGGCCGATCTTCGCCCACAGACGATCCACGAACGGAACCATGACTGACAACGTCATGGTGTTCGGGATCCCGATAGAGGACCTCCCTGCTTTGGCGGCCAGAAAGCACAAGCTTAGATATAGACTGGCCAATTTGCATATTACCGTCAGAGCCCCCAAAGCCTCCGACGTCAAGATCCCCATTGTGGCGCCGGCGGCCCCGGAGACACCCTGCACTAGCGGAAGCGTGTCCGGAGCCGTGAGTGGCGCCCCCATGAAGGTCGATGACGTCGACGCCGATACAGGTGAGAGGGAGCTCTCCGAGGAGGCCACAGACAAGCTTCTGGATGACGTAGGTGACGAGTTAGGAGGCCTTTCAGGCCTAAACCTACTCTCACCGGCGCCAGAGATGGACGTGGAGCTGTCTGTGGCCTCCCCGGCGGGTTCTATCCCACCTCAACAAACGTAGATCTGCCTTGGCACCCATCTACTTCCCCCTATACCCTCTCTTTTTCTTCTGACTTATAATGTCTGTCAAAAATAAGGTAACTAAACAAACTCCCCACAATCCCACATCTGGGACATACACTAACTATAATCGCATCTCTCAATACAAAACGATGATCCGATCACTCTCACTAGCTTAGGCGAAATTAACACAATCTCAGTAGTCCAAGCTAACATCCAACACAGCGTCACAGGGTTTGCCTCGTTGAGAAGAACCCTAGAAGAACAACCACACACCATTGCACTGGTCCAGGAACCCTATATCGTCCGGAAACGGGTATGTTTCACGTCCCTGCCGGGCACTGTATTTACCCCACAAACTAACAATAAGATAAGAACGCTAATTTACGTACCTAAAAACATGAAGGCTTCACTAGTTACGCACCTGTGCACGGGTGATCTCACCGTGGTGCAACTGGAAACTGAACTTGAAGGTGAGCTCAAATCCATTTTAATCGCCTCGGCATATCTAGACAGCACTGTGGAGGCACCACCAGAAGAACTAGAGGTACTGCTCCAATACTGCAACACTCAAGGTATGGAATGCATAATGGGCTGTGACGCTAACGCGCACAGCACAGTATGGGGTTCCCCGGATACAAACGACAGAGGTAAGGACATCCTAGACTTTTTACTACGATACAACCTTAACATTATAAACAGAGGCTCTGAACCGACGTTCGTAACATCCTGACTATCATAGATCTAACAATGGCCACCAATGCCATCGCAGAACACATACAAAACTGGCACGTCGCGACACAGGAAGCATCGTGCGCAGACCACAGGAGGATAAGATTTCAACTGATGACAGGAGAAATCCCTCCCCGCACATACAGAAATCCTAAAATAACTGACACCGGCGTATTTAAGGAAACCCTTAACAGTAAACTAGACGCTCTGGCGAGACCTGATCCCGGGCCTCAGCTAACTCCAGAGGATATTGAGCACGCGCTGACCGAACTAACGGTACATATAACCACCAGTTACGAAGAAGCGAGCCCCTTGATAACCGAAAGCAATAAGATTGCTCATCGCAAAGACAAATGGTGGAACAAAGAACTGACCAAACTCAGAAAAAAAGCACGTCATCACTTTAATAGAGCGATGAACACTAAAGATGAACAAGACTGGTCTAACTACAGGAAAGTTAGACAAGAATACAAACAAGAGATTCAGAGCAGCCGTAAGAACTCATGGAAACGCTACAGCAACTCCATAGCCACCCAGAGTGAAACAGCTCGCCTCAACAAAATTCTATCTAAGGATACGTCCAATAAGCTAGGCTCATTAAAAAAGCCAGATGGATCACATACAAAAACAGAACAGGAAAAGCTCGAGTTACTGTTGAAAACACATTTTCCGGACTGCAAAATAGAGGAAAACACGGAATGGGAGGCACGAAACCATCACCAACCCCAAAACAACGACTGGGAACTTGCAAACCAGATAGTAACAGAAGAAGCACTGGACTGGGCGGTGATGAGTTTTAAACCGTACAAAGCCGCTGGCCCCGACGGTGTCTTCCCCGCACTTCTTCAGTGGAATCTAATAAGAATAACACCAACGTTAGCCTCCATATTCAGAAGCTGTATAGCATGGAAATACATCCCACGGGCATGGAGGCAAGTTAAAGTAATTTTCCTACCGAAACCTGGCAAAACAGATTACACCCAGCCAAAGTCATTCAGACCAATAAGCCTATGCTCGTTCCTACTGAAGACACTAGAAAGACTATGCGACAAGTACATCAGAAGCGGGCCGCTACTCAGAAACCCAGTTAACAAAAACCAGCACGCCTATCAGTCAGGTAAATCTACTGAAACGGGCTGCACCAAGTAGTTCACAAGATTGAGAGCGCGCTTGA
Organism: Eupithecia tripunctaria; assembly: GCA_955876795.1. Classification (NCBI taxonomy): domain Eukaryota; kingdom Metazoa; phylum Arthropoda; class Insecta; order Lepidoptera; family Geometridae; genus Eupithecia; species Eupithecia tripunctaria. The sequence continues at coordinate 9,604,072 of OY041614.1, forward strand.
AATCAAGCAATCTTGCTTAGTCACCTTCATAGATATAGAAGGTGCCTTCGACAAAACAACGTTCCCATCAATAGAGAATGCCCTGCGAAAACAGGGAGTTGACGAGAACCTAAATCAGTGGATAACCGAAATGCTATCCAGCAGAGCTACCAAAATCGAGGGCTCAGAATCCCTGGGACAGACAACCCATTGCAGGGTGACACGGGGCTGTCCACAGGGCGGGGTCCTTTCACCGCTCCTGTGGGTATTGGTCGCGAACGAACTCCTGGACTCACTGAACAAGGATGGTATTCTTGCTATCGCATATGCAGATGACCTGGCAATCATGATATCGGGGCTTTTCGAAACGACTCTTTGCGAAAAGATGCAGAAGGCACTACGGATTGTGGAAACATGGTGCTACAAACACAGTCTGTCAGTTAACCCGAACAAAACAGAACTAGTACTCTTCACTCGTAAAACCAAACTTCCAAGACTAGAACTACCCTCACTGCTAGGTACAACACTGACACTAAGCAAGGAGGTTAAATACCTCGGCATATGGCTAGACAGCAAACTACTGTGGGGCAAACATCTAGACCATGTTACAACAAAAGCCACAAACGTCCTATGGCAATGCACCCGAGCGGTAGGCAAGGACTGGGGCCTGAAGCCCAAGCTGTGTCTATGGCTGTACACAGTCATGGTACGCCCAGTGCTAACCTACGGTGCAATAGTATGGTGGCCGAGAACAAACTTAGTCACCACCATTAACAAACTTCAGCAAGTGCAAAGACTAGCCTGCACACTTATTTGCGGATGTAGGAAATCAACCCCATCCGCAGCACTGGACATAATTCTAGGGCTAACGCCCCTGCATGTTCACATTCAACAAGAAGCGATGGCGGCGTCTCTGAGAATAAAATCAACGAACCAGTGGAAAGGCGAGACAGGCCTCACAAACCATAGTAGAATACTAGACAAAGCAATTGCTGCATTTCCAGAAGCGGCGAATGGCACTGACAGAATAGCGTCTACCTACTTAGCTGGTAAGAACTATGAAATAACACATGAAGAGAACGCATCAGCTATCACCGCACATGACGTTACTACATATCACATATACACTGATGGGGCCAAGAACAGAACAGGAGCTGGATGCGGCTATTCCTGTCCTGAAACTGGACTCTCAAAAGCCCAACCACTAAACCCGGCCACAACAGCCTTGCAGGCGGAAACACTGGGACTCAAACTAGCGGCAGACGACATGCTTCTGGAAACGACCAATAAAGATATTGCCAGACAGATGCAGCTGGTCTTCAAAACAGACAGCGCTGCACTAATAAACGCACTCAAACGGACAGACACAAGATCAAAAGCTATTGTAGAATGTCATAAGAGTCTACAAGATCTTTCTCAACACAGTAAGGTCTGCATAGAATGGACAGAGAGTAGATCCTGCCCAGGCAACATTAATGCAGACAGACTAGCAAAGGAAGGAGCGAAACTAACTCCAACACAACAAGATGTAAGTCTCTCGAACCCGCCCACAGCGGAAGTCAAAAACAGACTAAAACTTAACTCTGAAAAAGAACACCAAAAGCTATGGGAGCGTCGGATAGACTGCAAGCATACCAAATCAATATTCCCTTCCAAAGACAGGAAAACCACCAACACGATGCTCAAGATGAGCCGGGAGGACCTCAGAACGATGGTGGGCATCATCACAGGACACTGTGAATTGAACCACCATCTTTTCAAGACCGGAGCCACAGACAGCAGCCTATGTCGTGGCTGCTTTCAAGAAGAAGAGACTGTGGAACACGTCGTGGTACACTGCACGGCCACAGAGGAGGCCAGACACAAAACAGGGCTGAAGTGCCTCATTGAGGAATCAACCCCATCCACACCCACAGAAAAGCTGAAACGAAGCTGTCAGTCACCTAAAGTCCTGCTCCGATACTTCAAGGAGCTGGGCTGGTTAGGGCCTGCTTAGGCAGGGGGATAATGCACAATACACTCCTATGCGAGACGTCCGTGCAGATCTTAGTTCCCCCACTTAGAATTAGAATTAGAAGGTTTAAATAATTAAATAGGGGCCACACAATCCACGCAGAATCATCTAGCCCAAGCTAACAAGCTCTCAGGGCTAGATGATCCAGATAAGATTTGGCAGATGAAAGTTTCAAATATTTTTGTTGTCAGTCGTACTCCTGCAAAAAACAATATATATGACTATAGACTATAAGAATATAGATTATAAGATCTGCCAAGATGTATCCCTTTCATAACACTGAAAACATAACATATCAACAACATAGAGTAGGTACAAGAACAGTATCAACTTTTCCCTATTCTGTGAACATCTACATACCACACAGCAACACCACCGCCCGCCGGCGCCCACTCTCATCTGATAGTTCTTAATTAAGTTAGCTTATACATATAACGAAAGATGGTCTCATTTAGATAACACCGTAACTTTAGCAGAAGCGCAACTTCGCACCAACTTACCAAGTTAATTAGCGAACGAGCCCAATGACGCGTCTTTTGACTAATTTGGTAAAGCCATTGTTCAATGGGTGAAATGGTAGAGAGTATTGTTGGTAAAGCTTCGTTGATTGGGTGAATTGGTCCTGAAGACTTTGTTTTGTTTTATTTAGAACCTTTTTAAATTTAAAACAAATGAGTGTAAGGAATTTGCCAAAGTAACATTACAATTAGTCAGTGACTCTGTAAACCAAAAATAACTGTTTTTGTTTGGGTTATTTTGTTTATTACTTATTTATTTTGTTTTTGTTTAGTTGGCGAAGGAAAAGTGTCATTGTTTTTTTCAAATATTTATATAAATATTGAGTCAGCGGTGAGGTAAGTAAACAAACTACGAATATTTATTATTAAAACTCATAGTGCATTGCACATTTATTTAGCACAGAAAATTATAATAATGGAATAAAACAATAGGAACTAGAATATACATCCTATAGAATGGAACATTCGTGGAACATTGACATCACCCGTATGAGATCTGTACGGGTGATGATCTGTATCTGTAAACCAAAAATAACTGTTTTTGTTTGGGTTATTTTGTTTATTACTTATTTATTTTGTTTTTGTTTAGTTGGCGAAGGAAAAGTGTCATTGTTTTTTTCAAATATTTATATAAATATTGAGTCAGCGGTGAGGTAAGTAAACAAACTACGAATATTTACTATTAAAACTCATAGTGCATTGCACATTTATTTAGCACAGAAAATTATAATAATGGAATAAAACAATAGGAACTAGAATATACATCCTATAGAATGGAACATTCGTGGAACATTGACATCACCCGTATGAGAAATTTAGTTAGATTTTTATTTATGTATAAATGTTTGATACTAAGTAATTTTTGTATATATTTAAATATAATATATACGTATTTAAATAAGATTGGGGGGAGTCCTGACCCCTTATCTGAATCTTGTTTTAATTTTTAATATATTCCACTTACATCGTGTGAGACACTTTAATTCAGCGTCGATTACTGTTGTTATGCAAAATTTTTCAAACATAGATAAAAATCATAATCATCATCAACCTATTATTAACACATAGTACTTAGGCCTCCCCTTAAAAGTGCCATTACAGCGCTTTAGCTTGCTGCATCCAGCATTTGCCTGCAGTCTTTCGCAAATAGTCATCCTACTTGGCAGGAGGACATCCTACATACACACGTTTAGACAGTAGAAATCGATTCAATTATGAAAATATCCAAGGAAATCTGAGGAGGCCATTTTGTTCATTATTTAAGGTAGGTATTAGGTAGTACAACAGAGAGATAGGTAAATTTGATAGGGGTCCAATCAAGTAGATTCCCTTAACTTATTACGCCATTAATACGAATTCTAATCGAGTTTTCTCTCATTAAGTACCACGGTTACCAAGCCCTCATGCCCTCTTTATTACAGTGGAATAATACTGGGTAATATCTTAGTATAGTTACTTAATCAATTTCTTTGTTGGTATCGACCCCCGTGGCTGGGTGGGGTTGATTAAGAAGAATATTGCTTGATTACTCGTTTCGAGTATGGGTATATTTATCTTGGACAATCTTGTAGACAATGTGATGGAGATAATAAATATACCATATCCAAGAATTTCTGTAATACTTGGCTAATTCATTGCCTCTCATACTTACCTAATTGTGTGCTATGTTTACCTTATTTTCTAGATATAAATTTCATAGTAACTTAGGTAGTTACTGAAAGTAATTTATAGATGATGGTAGAAAGAAGTGGATAAACGGGAGAGGGAGGAATACAGACCTAAATTTATATAATGCGTAATAAATAAACTCAATGGCATCCTCATTAATTTCTCCATCTGATTAAATTTAAATTTTTGTGTAAAATCATACAAATTTTGAATAACATTTTATTTTAATAAAATGCAATGCACTTACACAAACAACATTTTAAAGAATTTTTATAGGTATTTACTGTGACATTTAATTTCAATATTTTATCATGCTATTTTAATTAGTTTCTGTATTATAATAAAGTATGGATTTTATAATCACACAATCATAAATGAATAATGAATAATACCCACCAAAAACCAGTACCAGTAATTTTTTTGAGTCAAACTATTTTTTCCAAAAACTTCGAAAACTCTGCGGTCACTCCGTAAATTTTCAATAAGAGACGCGCAGACACCCTCGGTCCCCAAATGAGCACACCGCGATTACAACAATCCCTTTTGTACTAAGCCCTTATCTCGCCGGTGAGAAATCTCACTAACGACGTCCACTCATCTCGACGACACAATGGCCGACGAATTGAAACTCCGGTTAGACAAAGCCAATCGTGGGGAAGCGCCGGTCAAAAGACTCGTGTAAATCGGCCTTAGGGGTTCGATGACAATTTGACCAGATAAGTAATGTGGGGGATTAATAATATTCAACCGGATGGATGGATTTTAGATGGAAGTGGTAGTAGGTACAGTTTTGTGAAAAAAGTTTCGAAAAAACTCTTATACAACTTAATCTTGTGATTCCGTTATCATGGCGCATGAAACTGTGCCGAAATATTGGAAAGCTCGAAATATTGGAGTACTCAAATCATGGTAAATATCCCGTTGAAAATGACTTTAGCTCATTTTATATCTCACACTCTTCTTGTGCAATCCGCGCGTTGTCAAAACGGGATGAAACCCTGTCAAAGTAAATGCCACTTGTGTAAGTTCCAATGTTTCCCATTCTGATTACGTGGATAATAACGTTTAATTTAACATAATATTCACAGACATTAAATTTTCATAGAAATAGTACGCCACAGCAAATGAACACAGTAGGTAAACAGGAAATTACCTCTGCCGTCACACCGCTTCATTATAACATTAATAATTACGAACAATTTCAATAATTGCACAGATTGGTCGACCTCCAAGTTGGTAATTAAAGTGTGGTTAGCGAAATTAAAATAATCGTATCGAGGTGGGCGACCGAAAACCGAAGGCCGCACCTAAGGCACAATAAATGGAAACACAGTATGGTAACTCTACTATTACGTTTCAGAAAAAAGTAGCCAAAATTCAGTCGTGTATTGCTAATGACAGTTTTGTGGACGGTTTTATAGTTCTTCAATTTGTAGAAGACTTTTACTTTAGTAAAATCAGATAATATGACAGTAAATTAGGGAATAGTGCTCCATTGTTCGAATAAATTATATCCTATAAAAATGGATAGTCTCCCTTGAAACTAGCTGTGGGTGTGGCCAAACATTAGGTGACATCATAGCAAAATGGATCTAAAACAAATGTGTTACTTTCTTTATGTTTAAAAGCTGAATAAAAGATTTGATTTGTGTATTAATCGGTGTCTAGATACTGATGTTACAGACAGAACATAACCTCTGTACTGAATTATTCATGAAAATAATTCAAATCTCTGCTGTGTACTCGTATAATCATTAGCGAATAGAAGAATGTTTCATAGACTTCCATGGCAATTATGAAAAAATCTTTGAAATTCGAGTAGGTTCTACGTTATTTTTACACCATAAACCCTGTCCATGTAGTTGACTTACTGCTTCCTGGCTGCTTTACTGTGGCTTAAGGCTAATGTGAAATAAATTGTCCCCGAGCTATTCCGGTAATTAGTACCGTGCCTTTACTTAAACTAAGCGTGAAATGTCGACGGCTAGATTCAAAGATGCTATGTTTCATTGTAAATCGTTTAAAGCTGAACTTACATCTTTTCGAAAGGAAAACCGAAAGAGCCGAAAAAGTTGAGTAGGTACTCATTGAGTTCGTGACGATAACTCGTAACAAACTTGTATCGATTGTCAAAAATATTTTTTTTCATCATCATATTCAACAATGTCGTCGGTCCATCGAATGGGGAGGTCTTAAATTCCTTTGTTCAGCTTAAAATCGCAAGCAGAATTGTGTGTAATCGAAAAAAGACATGATTCCTGCATATAGTATAAATTATTATTTTAAATTTTTTTACATTAGGCAGCATGCGCATAGCCTGAGTTTTGTGCATACGGACAAGAGGTTAGTGGAGTCGAATTAATTTTATTTTATTTCGTAAGCAGTTATGAATACGATAAACGATGTTTTACAAAACGAAACGAAACGAGCTGTAAATTATACCGTTACCTATTACTTATCCTTCCGTCAATGTGGCATTTACAAACCGGCAACTATCTTAAAAAAATTCAAGATGGCCAGATGCAGCCTAACTAAGCTGTCACACTGACAGGGGTCAAAAACCCAAAAAATCGTGGTTTCTCAAATTTTTTGTATGTACCCTAGGATTTATTAATATCCTTTAAACCTGATAAATCATCCTACTATATTGCATTAAAAAATAATAACAAGATAAGCTTCTGTTGATAAATCAAACTTTTTGCCACGAAACCAACCAACGGCTGCAAAGCTGAAGGTCAAATGCATTATTTTCCACATTAAAATGAATGGTAAATTATTGAAAAACATACCTTTGGCTATCTATTTCTGTTAGTTTTATTCACAAAAACACAAAACACGACAAAAAACCGACGACGAAATAAACTAAGTTTTTGATGATGAACATGGAGTAGACTGTCCGACCACAAGGCAAAGTGACCATTTTTATGACGAATTCTGTAGGTACCTTAACTAATAAAAAAATATCAAAAACCCAACAAAAACAAATTGTTACAGTCATTAAGCCGCACTCATGTGCGCAGCCTTGTCATATTTTAATTCATTTGGTTCCTTCTGATTTATAATAAAATAAATAGAATTAATATTTCGGACCGCAAATAATTTGGTATGTAGGTAGTTAAGACAAGTCACAAAACTTTTTCTGTTTAGTCACAAGAAAACAAATAACAAATCAAAATACCTATTGCTATTATTTAATAATTGTTTGAATTAGTTATCATTGCAAACCAGTCTTTTTAACACATTAAAATAAAATAAATATAAAAACAATGACCTCTCTATTCATTAATTTAGAACAGCTAAAATAGTACTAATCCAAATGCTTTCCATACATGCCAAAAATAAATATTTTGATACAGACGGTTTCAGGGCGCGCATTGTAAATATAAGGGGGGCGGTGAATCAATCCTGGCTCAATCTTAAAGAAAGAGTTGCTGAATAATTAAAAGGCTAAAAACAACTTTTTGTAATATAAAATAAAACACAAGCAGGAAGTTAAAAAAACAAACGCGACAGCTGTTTTTTACCTCATGGACACGGAGCATTACAATAATTACAAACAAAACGAACACAAGTAGTTATTAAAATGTTTAATTACAGGAACGGTAAGCGGACTGTAATAGTCGCTCGTGTGCAGTACAGAGTTTCTATATAAACATTGTAATTATCTTAGAAACATTGTATTTGGCTACTACGTAATTGTCTACTTTTGTTACTTTGTTGAATAAGAAAATCGAAACGAGAAAATCGGTGTTTACAATCGAATCTGCTAAGAGCAAATGAAAAAAATCAAATGCTAAGAGCATGAAAGCAAAATTACCTTTCTTCGCGGAATTTACCGGGTTTTGATCATAGATCCTTAAAATTTATATAAATAAATATTTTCTTTAAGACTCTTCAATCTTCTAAGAATAAAGAATTTCAAGGTGTTTTTTTTTCTAATATTATAATATCTCCTACACCAACTTTACCACCTAGATCCAAAATACAAAATAAAATTGTAAATATAATAAATAAATATTACAATAATCGTTTATTTGGATAACAAAAGTAAAATTCATTATTCTCCTTACCTCAACCTCAACAATGGACCAATATGGAGCGTAATAATATAATCCCCACGCTGGGCATGTGGCTATTGGGGATCGCAGTTTGGTGGTATAATTGTTCTGCAGAGGGCGCTGCTGCCCGCCTCCCGGTGTATATCCCTGAGCCGCCTCTTATGACACCCACGGGAAGAGTTGGGGTGGAACAAATTCTAAACCAGCACCACACAGCTGTTCTCCTTACCCACTGCAACAAATAAAAAATATATTTACATTTTCATTCAACTCAAAAATTTTAATGACACAAAAATTTCTCTATATTTTTAATAATCGCTCGTCATCAGTTTTACATCGGAACCAGACAGCAATGATATTTGAACAATACGTTGAATCAAACTATCGTAATTACGGCACAGATTATAACTAACTTTTGCGTTGAAATTTCACATGCATAGCAATATTTCAGACAGTACGAAAAATATTTGGTCCTCCATAAAACTTCCACTTGCAAAAGGATTCTTAGTGTTAACAGAAGAGAGCTCTAATCTCCCTGCCGCAAGTTTTCATAAGATTTTCATCTCCATGTAAGTTATCACGTGATGTTTAATAGCCAGACCATATTGAAACATAACATCGGGTAATATTGCTCATTTTCCGTTGCTGGCAGAGTTGTATGACACAAGTCGTACAACGATGCAGTATTTTTCATACAATGCCGATAATTATTGCAGTTGGACCCGTGACTGAAATTGTTCATGAGTTAATCGCTTTGGACTAAAAATATGAATAGACGGTAGTTATGATTGTTGTACTTTTCGTAAAATAATGTAACATTTCTGATGGTAACATGGAGCGTAATAAAGAGCATGGAATTAAAAAGGGGCAATTGATCAATTAACTTTGAGTCTTTTTCTCATTTCCTAAGATGTTTGCAAATAAAAAAATTCAATAATCTTGAGTTTGTTTTTATTTTTCATAAAATTAACTTTCAGTAATTGAATTAAAGTAGCAGAGGTGCAAAACATTTGAATTGTAAACTGACAAAACAATACCCTGCAATAAAATAAAAATGACAGCACAAGATAGGGTTCCCTAATGGAAACCGCAAGTAATAAGCCATAATTATCAAGCCGCAAAAAACAAGTGCAAACATGGACAAGCATTATTGAGTCTACTGTATCAGGAATGTTGTCTACTGAAATATCGACCACTGAGGTGCAAACCCGCCTACAGGCTATCGAGACAAAAACGAACAAGAATAAAACATACTCGTGTGATATAGCAGAATTTTTATCTACTAGGTTTATTCACACATAGATATTGCACTTGCACAGGCAAAGGGTGCAAGTATATGTCACTGTGATGAGGGTTGTGTAGAAAAGTGAGTTCTATTTGCTGTTTTATAAAGGTGCAATAACTCTGGCATTTTTTAGGATTCAGTGTTCAAAAAAAATTAGAAATATCTTATTTTATCTACTGATTTATTAAGATGATCTGGTAATTTATAAAATATTGGTTAGTTGATTTATAATACGTTTACTAAGAGCAGACATTTTCCCCCTTTATTTAGTTATATCTTACAGTAAATACAAAGATTACTTTAAATGCGACTCTACAGTGATGTCATCAAAGACAAGTGTCTAACCATGGTTTTATTGGATATTAACTATAACATCAATAGACAGAGATGATGCGATGGACAGAGCTATGCTAAGGTAAATCTACATACCCTTAAGCCAGAATGTTCACTATAGTATTAATTCCGGGTTTAATAAATGTAACTATTAGAATATGGTTTTGCACAGATAATTTTTATATATCATAAATTTTAATCTAAATATTGCTGACCCCAGATTAAAACAGCCAATAGTAAAATATTGATAGACAGTGGCACTTCTGTACACGACTATCCCCTATTCTATGCAACGCAAGGCTGTGTGAGTGCCGAGAGATGCGAGCGCGAAAGTTTTGCATATGTGTAATGTTTCGAGATATACAGGTGACAGTACAGATACGGGAGGCGGGGCCAAGGGAGGGGTAAACGTAAGACCTATTGGAAAGAGATGGCGGACTCGCTATGATAATGATGTTATTGCTTTCTTGATGTTCGCTCTCCTTTAGTTTTATTATTTCTCGATCTACTTATAAGGCGATATAAACGTTAAGTGTGTGCGCGTATAAAATACGTTTATTGTGTCGTTATAGCCCGAGGTGGGAATGCAAAAAGTTGAGATTACGGATTTAAGATTCTGTATGGATGTCGTTGCGAGAGACCGATAAGGTTAAAGGTTTGCGTCCACTGAACCGTGTCTAAACTATTGGAGTCAATGAACTTCAATAGACAGCGTTTAAAAGATAAAAGGTTTAAAAGGCCTTAAAATATCTATGAAATAAAAAGAATCTCCACTTATCAATTTGGTCAGCTTATCTTTTCATGAGATACTTTCACTGCTGAATATGCTTCCCAAAACAAGGGAGTTTTGTCATAATCAAAACGTTTGGTAAGCAGATTGCTGGCCATAGAAAGAGAGATCCTCGAATATTCAAACGCATAGCAGATCTAAACAGGTCTCAACTGAACAATTTTTGACAGATTTTTGAACAATTTTGTGCAACAGATCTTTGACAAAAGTCCGGTAACACCGCTGTAAAAAACAGATCTATGTGGTTCTTAAGCCTCCATAACATTCTTCCAATCTCTACCATAAAATTGTAATACCAATCAATGCAATCGGAAAAGAGAGAACCCATAGTAGAGTCACCGTGTCACCCATTCTTAAGAAACTTTATGATATTCCTTGGTTATTGTTAATAGTAACTGTATCACAATCTGTGATTCCATGACCGCAGCAGGGGAAATGAATCGTTGAAATAGTCTTTTGTATGAACACTCATTAATGCAACCTCTGGCATTTCTCGTGGTTTGGAAGAAACAATCTGAAACACGTACCTACTGTCTGGTTCGTAACCCAGTTTTGAAGTAGTTATTATTTTAAGAGTCCGTAGTAAGTGCTACACTACACCGCAACTAGGCAAGTTCTTGGGAAAGCGTGCCCCATCGTAGGACACATCGTCAGTTAACCGCCACCAATAAAAAATGCGTAGGCCTGCCTTTCCTCACTGTTGTTAACCACGTGACCACTCTACCACTCCAGCTGTAACCACTCTTGTAAATATGCATCCAGTTCATCTTTTTATCTCCGCCTGAGCCTTCAACGCAACTATCGGTCACTGGATGTAACAGATAGACCTACAGTGAGGTAAAAAAAATACCTTATTTGCGGCTGGTTCCGATTTTATTATGAGATTCTATAAAACCGTTTCCTAAGTAGTAGTAGGTACCAACGGAACTCTTAGAGCGTAACTTACTTGGTTTAGTTTTTAGTAGTTTCTTCCGCAAAGTGTCCTCCACCTTGTCACGATTTTCATTTATGGGATAAAAATGTGTATCTATCTTTGATTCCAGGATGCAAATTACCTGTTGGCTCAATTTCACCTACAACAATTTCAGTTCATTAGTTTTGGCGTGAAGAAGTAACAAACATCCATCTATCCATACACATAAAAAACATCCTCAACATTTATATGATTGATATCCTCCTAGCCGAATTTCAACCACGGCCGGCACTCTCATCGGAGTCTAGCCAGATGCGCAGGACATATTATAAAGCACAAGTGTGTGGGCAAACACAGGTGCACTCACTATTTCCTCACTCGTATAAGCCGATTGGACCACAGGCCGACACGATCGGGGAGAGGTCAAGCACTGGACCAGCTTACATGCTTTTCAAGGCACGGGATAATATTTATAATATTAGTATGATATGAAGTGTGATATCACAGACTTGACCCTGAAATCCAATCCTAATATCGAACCTTCTAGTAAAACGCATAAAGTCTCCCTTCCTCGAATAATAATAAGACTGAAACAGTTTCTCCAGTAATGCTATTCCTCATCTCTGGTTACTTGCGGGAAAGCTGTAAATATGACAATTAATGGTCGCTTCGGTATAACCCAGGAGGTTAGGCTATGGACACAGTGGCTCTGAAAAAGATGAGATTATATTCATTTACCTAACATTTTCATTACCAATTACACCCTCTTCAATTCACCCTACATGAGGCTTGGCAGTGAAATGAAAACGCTCAATTATTTGGAAAAACAAAACACACAAAATGTGAAATAAGTTGTTGGGTCAGTGACAAAAATATGTGAACATAAACAGTCTTCTAGAAGCGTTTTTAAGTTACGAAGAGTACTTTGGTAAATATTTTTGCCTTTGTTTAGGATTTTTGGTCGCTATCGCAAGACACTGAATAGGGATTGATTTTCATTTCGCTAAATTGTACTTTTCTCCATAAGTAGCTTACCATAATTTCTTGTTATTTAAGCAACAAATACATGACACTAATCAATAGGCTGGCCATATCTCGCGAATAACCGACAACCGCTAAGCTGCTGGGTTAAACGTGTTTTTGAGTGAAATGACGACCTGCGAAAAACTATGCTGCATGCGGCAAGGTGAAGACAGGATCCTAAAGTGCTTGATGGGGAAGATCTATGTCCAGCAGTAGTATATTAATAGGTTGATGATTATAATGACAATGTCCTTCAAGATATTTTTTCGCTTCCTCCCACATAATCAAGCACAAAATGTGACAGACTTAAGTCATGGTTGTTATTGGAGAGAGTGTTCTACAGCTTCGGTGAGTTACTAGAGCTACCCGAACTGAAAAATACAATCCCCAAAAATATCAGGTACAAAACATACTAGGAAGGGCTATAGTGGATAAGAAAAGATGAGGTATATAGTGAAGCAAAATAATATTAACTAAAATAAAATAATATAATTTGAAAATAAGTTAACAATAATGTAATGTTACCTGATTTGACATGTAAATTTAATATTTATCAATAAAATCTTGTATCTTGTATCTTGAATGTGGCTAAACGCAAGGTCACTGTAAACAGCGCCTTACCGCGGATAGCTACAAACTAGTGCGACTTCAGACAGGCCACCCTGGGTTGACTATCAATTTGCAAGTTTTAAGATCTTACGCCCACTCTTACTAAGTACGTAAGTACCAACCAATAGTCTATACGCAGAAGTGCGTAACTGCTTTAATAATCTTTCTGTGGGTAAATGCATTAAGTGCGTTTGTATGTCAGAATTAAGAAAATTTAAGAGACGATGTTTTTTAAAATAGATTGTATTGATTTGTAAATAAAACCACAAACAAAATATTTTGAAAAATATATTTTTAAAACTGTGCAGGTTTGGCTATCTAATATTCAGTCTAAAAGTAAATTAGGACTAAAATGTTGCATTTTAATTTCTATTAAAAGTACCTCAAAAGTTGCGGGAGTTTTGAATACCTGGAACAAACTAGAATTGTCTAGAACTTTTGTTGACAATCGAAAATAGAAACAACGAAAACATTCAGTCCCAGAAAAGCACGTCGCCTGGTAAATTTACTGTGTTGTATTCTATGTAGGTCGATGACGTAACACGGTCAAGGTCACCGATGTATTGAGGGCCAGTGTGCGGAAACAGGAAAGACAGTGGGGATCTACTATCCGTCGAAATCAGGATATTTGGATTTATAAATGCGGTCGTCAGGTCATTATTGTGATATTTTACTAGTTTCAGAGAAGCCCTCACAAGGCAGTTCGCATAACTAAATTAACGCGAAAATTATATAATATGTTTAGAAACTGATTTTTATATCAATACTAATCTAGTCCGTCTTCGTAACTAGGTTACTTAACCACTAATTATGATAAAGATTTATTTTCTGATCAAAGGCACCGAAAATTTTTAGTTTTCTTTGAAATTTATAAAACCGGGATTTCTAATTTCCTGATAGTAAACCTTTCTAGGATAGTGACTGTTTCCAGCTAAAATACTTTTTGCTTTCACCTCTTTCAAATTGATAGGAAAACGAGCAGCAAATTGTTTCATTTTGGCAATTACCCCGTCTTGCACGACAGCTATCGATGAAACAGTATAGCAGTTCAGAAGGTAAGCTGTTAACAAAAGTTATTATGATGGTTGCTAAAAGAGCGCTTAGCGCTCTGCGGGTTCAATATAATAACGGGGGCATTCAGGATGTTTTTGGAGCTTCCTCGCTTCTACAGCGCATCCTTAATGTACCTCCACCAAATCACCTCGCTGCGGCACAGATCGTGGATTAGTAGGTACCAACACCATCCTATGTATATTCTTTTTGCTATTTGCTCATCTCAGTATTTTTTAAACTTTGATGTCAAGCCGCCTTAATCCATCGATCTCAAGTTGATGTCGCCACCCCGTATCGTAGAATCAGTTTGATTCACTGATTTGTCGGAGACAATTAATTGATTTCATTCGATGAGATGGTAAAGTGTGTGTTAACTTTTATCCAAATTATAAAACTTTGATTCCCCAACAATCGGCTAAGACAATTAACTTGTAAGGCGCAGCTCTTCTACTAACGGGCTAACTTTATGATCCGGTGGCGTAATCGATAGGTTACGACGATACCTACCTTCTGCTCTGATCCTATACTGTGCCAGTTAATTTCGAGCGTTCTCCGAATCAGAGTGCGGTTTGCGGCTATTGTTTTACGAGCGCCTGCAATTTAATCACTTGTAACGACAACTTTGTTATTATGAACCGACGATTGAGTCTTGCAAGCTGAAAAATCTATTTGCAGATTGCATTTTGTTATATAATAGGTCTAACCTATTATGTACAGCATCGTTTCAACACATTTATTTTGCTATATTCCTTGATGAGCAGCGTTGCAGTTTCACGACCTCTGTGGCGCGGCGGGCGACGGTTCACCTGCAACGCAGGAGGTTGTTGGTTCGATTCTCACTTCGGGACAATTTGTACGATCTGCATGATATTTGTTCAGGGTATTCTGGATGTTTCCTACGTATAATAGAAAATATCTATTATATTAGTTACCTAGTAACAACAATACAAGCTCTGCTTAGCTTGGGGCTGGATAATGCTGTGTGAATTGTCCATCATATTTTTTTTTAATATAGTTCCGTTTTAAAAATTTTAATGAAAAGTTTTACCTGGTAACTGGAGTAGCACCTATTGATATGTTCCTAATTCCGAGTAATATTATGAAATAAAGTTTGTATGGATGGATGTATGGATGTTTGTTACTCTTTCACGCAGAAACTACTGAACGAATCACGCTGAATATAGGCTACTTTTTATCCCATAAATATGTTCCTTGGGATATAAATAACCATCAAATGCTTCCATAGAAACAACAAGTATGATGCCGCGGGCAGCAACTAGTTTATCTATATAAGTATATCTGTTTTTATGGTTACTCGTGTTCGTTCACTATCAAGGAAGCCGGTTCAGGGGCATGCGTTCTATTTATTCCACATGGCACCTCCTTACATTGGTAGGTATGTTACTGCTATGCAAGAAACAAGTATAGGTTTTATCATCAGCCTGTTTAGTCCACTGCTAGACATAGGACTCCCCTAATAAGTGCCATAGCGCCCTGTCTTCAGGTTGACGCATCCAGCATCTGCCTGCTGTAGGTTAGGTTATTTATTACTCAAAGAAAAGATAATCCTGACACAATAGTTCACACCTTTCTTTTCAAACAGCCAGTAATATTTTACAAAAATAAGCCGTCAGTACCAGTGGCACCTATAAAATCACGTATAGATTATAGAACATACATGGTTCTTCATGAAAATGCAAGTTTACTGCGTAACACGGACAATCACGATGCGTCGTTTTACAACGAGCGCAGTTAAAGAGCTTTGCGCTAAAGTGGAGAGTATTTACACCGAAATGTAACAATTTTTGGATTGCGTCCTTACGCATTACATAAATGAGGCATTTTACAAAAAAACTCTGTTTACTTCAGAAGTCAATACAATAGTCTTGCTTGGAGGAGAGGATGTCAATGGGATGTCATGTCAAAATAAGCACGGTATGTTAAAAATGTGAAATAAAGAAATATTGTATCTAAATTGCGTGTGACAGATGACAGCACAATCTCATGACACTGACAGACACCAATGTAAAGCCACACACAAGAAGTTGAAGTTGAAGTTGATACCAATGTAATAATTCAGTATCACCTTTTTTATTTTATTTTTCTAAATTCCTATTTTGAAAATGATTTCATTATGGTTGGGCTGAAAAAGAAGACGATGAGCTTGTAACAATGATTTTTTCATTATATTTAAGCGGGTTAACTACGAACCTTGTTTGTGTTGGAAGAACGCCAACGTTTCACCCCTTAACATCTTCAAGTGGTAACAAATGTTTTTAATTGTCACTTAGAATCGTCGGTTGCGTAGCTTTATGCCGTATTCGCAACCAGTTCGGAAGTGTTTCAATATTCATAATTCAAAACAAGGCTTTCTATCTTGCAACGACGCGAATCGGTGTGACAACAACCCTTTTAAAATTGAAAGTGACGTAAGTGCCGTTTTAGTGCGCAATCGGCGGACCAAACGTCGTAAATCAATGTTTTAGTGTCGAAATGTTGGGATGCGTTAGCCACTGGGGTGGCCGCTCTTAAATATTTTTTTCCCGAGATTTAAAAAAGTTTACACAATATGACGTTTGGTGGCAACACTCGCCTATTGTTCTGAGATGGACAGCAATGGGAATGTGCACGATGACATTGTTCAACATTGTAATGATTAATCTGGTCCTTACTTCAACATTGTTTGTTTCTTGGAAATCTTGGAATCCTGTAAATCACACTAATATTATAAATGCGAAAATGTGTATGGCTGTATGGATGTATAGATGTATGTATGGAAGGATGGATGGATGTTTGTTACCTCTTCACGCCAAAACTACTGAACGGATCGGGCTGAAATTTTTCATATCGGTGATTTTTATCCTGGAATCAAACATATGCTACATTTTGTCCGATAAATCAGTTCCCGTGGGATAAAAATCACCTTTAAACGTTTCCATATGAACAACGCGTGCGAAGCCGCGGGGCGCAGCTAGTAACTTATATTTCCTAGTGTATCGCATGATCGGTTGGTGGTATCGTGTTGCAGTATGATGAATTTTATAGTGAGCTAACCCCGAATATTCAGACGCGTCTCAGTCGCGATTTTTTTTTAATTTCTGGTGAAAATCTGTCAGAATTTCGTTCTTAAAATCTGAGTTGCGTTTGATTATTGATATTTTAAGGATAAGTAGCTGTGTGGTGCTGGCTTAGAATTTGCACCACCCCATCTCTTCCCGTGGGTGTCGTAAGAGGCGACTAAGGGATATCCGTCGGGGGGTGGGCAGCAGCGCCCCCTGCAGAACAGTTCTACCACCGAACTGCGATCCCCAACTCGCATGCCCATCGTGGGGATTTTGGGCATTACCCCCCATTAGATAAATGCTACGGCTCTTATCAGGGGAAGGCGTGCGTCTAGCAGTGGACTATAGGCTTTTGAGGTTGAGGTTTGAGTATTCGGAGGTAAGTATTATCAGCTATAGCTGTGGCAATAGCTAAACTCAACTTGATTTGCTGACAATGATTTTTGTGTACAGGAGAAAATTACTACTACTAGGTAGTTATTTTTATTATTTACCTATGGTTTGACATTTTATGGTATAAAATTATGACATCAATTAAACGGGATAAAAGAGCATGGAATGTTTCTACTACAAATATCAAAGTTGAGCTTATCGCATAAGGAAGTCCTTTTGCCTATCAAAATGCCAAATAAGATGTCACATTGCATGCATAAAAGCAGTCTAAACACTAAAGACCTGTAAAGTTTTACTGCATCCAGTTTATTGACAATTTATTATCAACAGGACAAAATCATTCTGACTTGAATTAAGGATTATTGTCGTTTTCGATTTACGATTGACATAGAATAAATTATAAGAGCTTTGACAATCCTATGTAATTGAAAGTTATATTGCCCGAGCATTGTCTTCCTGCTTTCAGAAATCTTAAAAAAATCTTTAAAAAAGGCTCAGGTTTTAAACACTATCAAATCAAGTTTTATTTCCCCGATTCCAATAAGTAACTGTTTAAAAACAGTTATGTCAATGTAAAAGCTAAAAAAAGATTATGATGTAAATTATAGTCTGTGATAAAGAAAATTCTGAGAGACCTTACTTATCTAATCTGTGGAAAAAAATCATATCTATTTCTTTTTCATAATGTTCCTGTAACGAGTTTGCGAGCAGTTTGTATTCAGTTTTGAGTGTTTGGTATTATTGAAAAACTGTGATTTTCGGTAGAAATCTACGTAATTTCTTTATTATTTCCTTAGAATAGTTTTTGCACCAGTTTAAGATAAACTTACCTAACATCACACAGCTACACAGTATTTGGTAAGTCAAGTTATTGTAATAATTAATTTTGTTTTGATGACAACTGTTAGACCACGAGGTAGACCAAAATGACGCTCACCAACCCGCTGGCCTGACCAAATTAAGACCATAACTGGACTCACTTTGTCTACAGCCCTGAGACAGGCTGAAGACAGAACATTATGTGGAAGCGGCTCATCAGCGTCTCCGTGCGAAAGTTTTTTCAGCCATGAAGAATACAACACAGAAGAAGTTTTGATAGTAGGCGTTGAAATGGTAAGAGGACCTAGGTCCCACAAGTTTTGGTTATTCGACAGTTAAAATAAAGTAAAAATCCACTATCATCCATCATGTTCCGAGCAGTACCTTAAAGTAAAAGGAGATTCTGATAATTTCATTTCCTAGCAAAAGGGTAGGTATACGTAGGAACTAACCTAAAAACTTGATGGTTGACCCTCCTACCTATTCATAGGATGACATCATATTGCATCACACTCATATTTTAAATGCGAAAGTTTGTATGTTACATGTAGTTACCTCTTCACGCTAAAACTACTAAACGGGTCAGGCTGGAACTTTGCATAGATGTAGCTTTAAGCCTGGAAAAAAACTACTACTTCTTTCTATCCCATAGACAGCTCCCTTACAATAAACAATAAACGGTAAAATGTCCTCCGTCTTTTCTGTCCAGAATCATGGCGTTTCACAGTTTCCCATGATATATTCATCTTCAGGTGCTAGCTAACCGTTCAAAGACCCCGTTAACAGGAAAATTACAGTAAAATATTTAAAAAGAGGTTGGTTGATATTTTAAACTTATTAACAAAAGCCATAAACAAAAGAACGGAATACAGACGCGTTGAAAAGCGAATTCCAAATTCAAAATCCGCAATGGCCCCTCCGGATGAGCACACGTCAAATGTTCCCATCTCATTGTCTTCTTTGTGAGTGGTCAGTGGCATTGCAAACGAGAAACACACTTAGGCAGGTGATCCCCCAGGTGTCTCAACCACTTGCACCCATTTTTTCCTCCAATTTGTCTTGATTTCAATGAATTACAGAGATACGATCCATATACTTGCCAAGTTTCGTTTACGCGGTCACTTTCAAGCTGAGGCTAGAAATTGAACACGTTGACCAGCTTGCCATATGAATGGATGTATAAGCACATCACTGAGAATACACAGATGAAGTCTGAGACGCCGATGGCAGTCAAAGTGTTAAGATCCGTTCAACAATATGAAGCAGTGAACAGGCTGTTGGTTAGCCAAAAGATTAAAAAGTTAAATTGCTAAGCTATGCAATAGCATCAGCTTAGTAGAAAAGTAGCCGGTTTGCACTAGCCCTTAAGAAAATGAGTATTTCATTAAAATATTAAAGGGCTGACAGACGATACGCACTTCCGTTCACCGCCATATGTTGGCAATTCTATTTAACTGTAACTTGGTTATAATAAGTTAAAACGGGGCGTGATTATGAAACGAGATTGCGCATTTGTTAATTTTGAGCAGATTGCTGGTCATTTTATGTTGCGGATGCCATCTGGTGGCTATGAATGAAAGGATATGGCCATTACACGTATCTCATACAAAGATAAATACCTACATTCTTTGTAAATGAATAGGTCTTCCTTCATATTTCAAAGGAAATTACTCAATAGGATAACTTCAGAAAATAATAAAATAGAACGTAATAAATACTAAAACAACATAAAATAAAACAAAGTATTTCACAGCCACAAAAGGCTAAAAAACATAGAATTCAATAGAACAAACAATCAAATGACTTAATTACTTCCGCCGAGTAGCTCAATCAAAACATTAAAACCTCTCTACACGAGCATAAACAAAACCTTCTTTATTCGAAATTGAAAGAATCGACGGTACTTAAAACTCGAACGTGGGGCGTGGACAAACGACGTAAATGACGTTAGTACAAAACACAGCCAGCAATTAAAGCACCCAAGTAATAATTACTGTGAAATGTATGATAGGCTTGAGTCTTGAATAACTTTCCATGTGCCAAAGAATATTGAGCTTTATCTTCTACGGAAATGGTTGGTTTCTATCTTTATTTTGATGGTGCCGATATGTTTCATTGATCGATTTTGCTGTCGATGTTATAACAAGAAATCGCATACTATTGTAGAGCTCATAGAGTTCTAATTTCAAATTGACCGACCTAGTTTTGTATGGTTTTTGCCATTGATTTATTAAAAAGGGAAGATAGGTTACGTTCTCCCAGCAGCGCTTACCCAAAAATTGGCATGTGTTACAACTACACGCAAACACAAACGCTCAGTTATATTTCCAGTTCTGTGCAATACAAAGAAGACGGAAAGACGTATTTAAGACCGAAGTGAGACCGAGCCAACAATATTTCACGCGAATCACGACCGCCCGTGCCGCCGGCCGGTCAGACGGTGACTGAGGTGGGAGCACACAATTTTACACAATTTGAGGTTGCCACTTTCAACTACTTTCAAGAAACCATTACCTCATCTTCCCTTTTTAATAAATCAATGGTGTTTGCTGTATACATTATATTTTTAATACAATAATAATCCTTCCTACTAGGTATCTATTTATTTATCTATTATTTACAGAATTCTAAATTCAAATCTGAAAATATTCTTTTCTGTTTTATGGTGCTAACAAATGTCACCAATGTCTTCCTACCTACCAGTACTCTGTATAGGAAGGCCTACATTATATGGGTACGATGGGTAGTACATGTTTGCGGAAAAATAAAAGTAACGAACTAGTGTAGTACCCTCATGTTTAGGTGTAGGTACATGTACGCGCAAAAGTGCACCGTGTTTACTTCATATCTGTTGTATCGGGACCAGATGAGGCGAAGTGAGATTTATGATTCAGAAAAATCTCTTAATGGACCAACCCGCGCATGACCGGCCGTGATAAATGTTCAATTTCAACTTTAAGAATGCACCAAGTTTGACTCCAATGATATATGTATTTATGTTGTTCTCACTATTTGTTGATTAATGTTCGCTTTGGGTATTGTTTTATGAAGTGGATTGTTTGTCTTTGTATGAAGTGTAAAATAAAATCGTAAGGGATAGTCGGTATTGTAAGAGCGAGTCTAGTTGTTAACCCAGGGGATGGTTGAAAATTTTCAATATTATGGTTTGTTTTCAAATACCACTGATTAAATAACCTTTGAGGAGGTCATAAAAAATAGGATTTGTTTGATTACGAAAGGAATAGAGATGATAAAGCTATAAAAATAAGACACTCCAAGAAAATTAGCAGAGAAATTAATTATCTCTCGCAATAAGAAAGATATTTTCGCGTCGCAAAAAGTACACTACATCGTCCAGCCAAAACCCGACCGTTTTAATTACGCTACTTTGTACGAAATAATGTGAGGCAAGACAAAGCGGCAAGACATTAATGTCCTCCGCAAATTGGGAGACTTAAGTGCTCGAAGGACCATAAACAATACGCATCGCCCCGTTTCAGGCACTCGACACTATAATTTTTCCACATTCATACAATAAGGGCCGCAGTCAATGAGTCTAGCCTGATACTTCCACAAGTGAGCTCACGCACACACACGCACCTACTCGTGTAAGCTCGGAGATCGCGTGCAGAAAGCTCCACACACGCACACCACCGCAGACCCGGCGCCCTAACCTGTGGTCAGTACTAAGGCAAACTGTGTGACGGACACACGAAAGACGAGCTGAAAACGTATCGCAAAACTAACTAAATCATTTGTTTCCGAACGCACACTCGCGCGTGTCTTCGTACGATCACCGCGCGTATGTAAATGTGAACGTGCGCTTGTGTTAGTTTATGATCTGTCAAAACTCGGATACATGTGACGTTTCGCATCTGAAATGTAAACAAGAGTTGTCCGGCTTTTGGAAAGATATTTTTAAGTTATGAGTCAAATGTTACGTGAGATATGAACTTGGGTTCGTCGAATTAATTGCACGGCTTGGTGTAAGCAGTTTCGGATTGTTTTTGTATGAGTAAGTATAGAGTTTGTCGGTTGTTTTAGGAGTAAAGCTTCGGAACAACTGTTCGTGTCAAATGTTATGATTTGACGTGTAAATGGGTGAGTTAATTGCTTGTATGCAGTATGTGACAGGTTATTCGCTTGTGTAAACTTAATGGTACGGCTGTGTCAGTTTGTTTGCGGTAGCTATGGCTGAATTGCTTTTATGTAGTCAAAACCTGCATGAGGAAAGTATGTTCTGATCGTTTATATCTAGGGAGAGATCTATTTCATTGATATCTTTATCATTAATGTTATAAATAAATTTATAAATAAATAGCTTGGATGTATGGATAGGTGTTTGTTACCTTTTCACGACAAAACTACTGAACGGTTCGGGCTGGAATATTCCATACTGATAATTACTACCCTGGAAGCAAACATAGGCATACTCTTTATCATTTACATACTTTTTAGCCCCCAAGCCGAGGGCAGAAACTAGTTGACTATACAAAAAATATATCTAGCTGTTTGAGAAGTTCATATCGAGACGAATATATTATTATATTCCTCATCCTCACTAAAATAGAATAACGGCATCTTTTAGTTTACCTACAAAGCGAGATTATCTAGTCCAAGTACGTTAGTTAGACTTAAACCTTACATCATAATCTCTTTGTTGGACGTAAGGGGTATTCAAATATCTATTCAACGTTCATTTGGCAACAGAAATAACCATCTGAGAGGTATGTTCATTGGAAGAGTACAAACATCCGGCTGTAAGAATGTTTTGAACATTTTTGTATAAGACTGTAAACTTTTCATATATTTTCAGCTGTAATAATCTGTTAATTAATATTGCAATCGGTAATTCTTCATTTGCGGGCGATGTGGTAATCTCATAGACACGCGACTAATCCTTGGGGTGACGTCCGGTTACACGGATATACTTACTCAGCAGGGTTGTCACTGCTTCGCTGGAAAGTGTCATGGCGGCGGCACTGTTTAAAATATAAAATGGCGGAACAAATTAGTAAATTTAAAAGGTAATAAGTTATACTGGAGTTCTAGAGTACCTACTAAAGATGTATAAAGTTACTTATTATGGAAAAAGAAAGAAAATAAAACTTTTTAAACTTTCGCGATTTGTCGAATACCCGATAAATAATCATTTAATTAGGAAAGAAAATGGCTTAGGTACCCCGCACAACGGATGTAATCCGCGCGATTTTTTTTCACGCAGATCAATAATTAGCTTACTGAATCGTAATTTACGCGGTTTTTTCCAAAAGTGCGTGCAGCTTCATACAATTTTCTATTACGCAATATGCGGGGTAAGCCGTTAACGTTAAGTAAAAGTCGTAACGTGATGCAACCCTGACGTCCAAATAAGTTAGAATTTGACTTATTGACAACAAAAGCGAATTGACAACGAAACATTTGTATGCATGACAAATATTATAAATTTATAATATTTGTCATGCATATCTTTTTTACTCATAAAGTCCTGACACAAAACCCTGTTTAGTAAATGAATTATTATTTTGACTGACTTAAGTACGAACTTGTTTATTTATCCGTTTTAAATAAACTTATTTTCTAAAGAAATAAACGATTTGACTCTGACTCTGATTCTTCAGATTGCCAGTTGAGAAAAAGAAGGAGCTCTTTGACAACCCTGATGTCACACAGACATTTAAATGTGTGCGTACGAGGTGCCAATGTATGGCACCCCTAGACGACACCCCTGTTATAATTGCATTCCGCTAAAATATGACTCTTGAGTTTATTTTGCACTATGCACATTAATATAGATGTACTGTTAGATAATCATGTGTCAGGATTAGCCTTTATGCATTTTTTTATAATAAATTAAGACTGGACTTATAAGAGAAAAGCTTTCTATTTATTATTTCCAATAGGTTTCAAACATGCAATTAAGCCTCTGTCCAGAGTTTCTACAATGTATTACTTCTTTAAAAATAGATTTTAATAATTGGAAAATTTATCCGAAGTCCGTTATTCATTTTTGTTTCATCAAATTATTAGTACCTATCTTGGTTAAATAAAAACAATAGTTTTATTTGATTCAAAGTTAATTTTATGTTACTCCCAACCCAGCAAAGCAGCCAACATACAATAAATAGGGTTCCGTAAATGTGGTGAATGTTTTCTTAATTTCGCCCCGCAGTGTTGCGGTTAAGAAATTAAGAAAATGAGCCAACAATCTCTCCGCCACTTAAGCGCCCAGCTTAGAGTGTATTGTCTTCAGAATGCTTTCTGTCCTAATAAAAACTTGTAATTACGTTGATATGTGTAATAAGCTTTTTTTGGTTTCGTTGATGAAAATGTTTTCTAATATTAGAGGTTTCCATATTACTCTGAGTACAGTGTTAATAGACTGATAGATAATTATTATTAAAATAGCTACGCCCCACGGCTTTGCATGCCTATCCCACGGGAACTGATTTAGGGGATAAAAAGTAGCGTATGTGTTATTTCAGGCCTAGAACTACCTGTATGCAAAATTGAAAATCCGTTTAGTAGTTTTTGCGTGAAGAGCAACAAACATACATGTTTACAAACTTTCGCATTCAGTCAAATTAGTTAAGTGTAGTTTTGGCTACCAAATTTCGGTTAAGGTTCAAGCCCGGTCCAAGAAATACTCTCCCTACCTACGACACCTAGAACTATCTACTGGTGGTAAACTGAACTAAATACAAAATCCTATTTTTTTATAGGATAAGTTAAATTTTGAAATGTGCATCAGCTCATTCCAAAATTTAAAAATTCCACAAACAACATCTTGCATCCAATTCTTATAAACACGTATTCTCTGTTTTCTTATATAATTTGGGTGCCTTCTAAGAACTACTGTAATGAAATGTCCACGTAACGGCTTAGGACGTTTTGCGTAATTAAACAGGTGTTGTGCAAACAGACTTAATGTTATCACTTTTGTTCGTGGTTGTACCTTCTAGTAGAAACTACGTGTTAAGTTTATAATGTTTAGTTCAAAATGCATTAAGTTGCATCAAGTTAAATATTTTATGTTTATGGAAATCAATATTATGCACTTGCACACCTACATGGTTCAGAAACTTTTTTAATTAATCGAGCAAAAATCTCAAGCGTCGTAAGTACCTACTAACGACTAAGTACTTCTTTCTTTGTAGAAAAAATACAGCACCAAGCTGTTATGGTCAATAGCAATAATGTTAACGATATGTATTTTACTGTGAGATGAAACATTTAAATGCCTATAAAAACTGAGTAAAAACCTACCATACAAAAGCTGTATTTTCTCAGCGGAAAACTCCTTAAACGTCTTACCGCCACGAAAGCAATAAAGAGCGCAGGCTTCCACGTTCATTAATTAACCCCCAGATTATCCCTCTCGCTCTAACACCAGCTAACTATTTGTAAATGAGCATACTTCTCACTCACACCAGCTTTGCGCAAAAATTAACTACTACATGTTCCGCTTTCCCAGTATTCACATATAGCGAGAATGCATATTGAGCTGGTATCACTGGTATGGACTTGCATTGGAATTTGAATTCTATCGTCACATTAGAAAAGTGAATTTGCCATGTAGACTCGTGCTAAAAAGTTGAAAATTCGAGTCTTTGTAAAAACAAGAAGTACCTAGGTACCAACCTTGTAAAACAAATGAAGTTATCAAGTTCGAAATCTCAAACCAATTTAAAAATTAATCAGGATTTTTAGATTTTTCATCTTTATTCTAAAAAGAAAGTGAATGTGCGTAGTCAGTTTAAATGTTTCAACAACACATTTTTTCACAATAATACTATTGTTATAATACTAGCACGCAGTGATCGTAGTTGTTTTTCTTTTCCAGGAAATTGATGTTAATTACTAAACAGATAGGGCAGAGTTTTCTATGCACTAATTTGGTTTTATAGTATGTTTTTATGTGGGTAGTCACGTGTTCCATCGTCATGTAATAAATCTCTTACTGCCCGTAATTACTTTGTTCTTGTCTGTTGTGTTTTCATTAGACGAGAGACGTAGGCGATTAAATTAAAATTTTCAAAGAAATCTCCTTCTGAGACTTGGAAAAAGAAGTTCCTAATCATATTGAACTGGTAAAGCAGTAAAATGCATTCGTTCTTTAAACCTACACCAATTTTAATTCTATTTTTGATATGCAAATTCTAATTAAATTTTACTTTTAGGGTTCAATTTTAGTTTTATGAGCTCGCAACTCCAAAAAATATGGTACTAAACCCCAATAGGCGATAAAATAATGTATGTAGGTACCTAGCTACAACATAACCTTAACCACTGAACCCTAACACGTCATTCAATCAGTCACGCGACTCATTAAAGGCCACCTAACCCATTCATGCTCTCTCGTTCACATTGTCTCTCAACTTATCAAACCGTGTCGCATCCGACGCGAACCGATAAATTTACTTTCATCCTTTTCTCCACGCTTTCTGTCCTAATTTGTATATCAACAAAACCTTACCATAAAATTTTGATTTAAGCTTCGCGATTTTGCTTTGTAGGGTTAACAATTTGGAGATTAGCTCGTGATACAGTTAAAATTTGGTAAAGTGAAGTGTCAAACGTAGTAAAATAGTGCTCTATCCCTGTCGCTCAGGCTGGGCGGCGGCGCGGCTTG
Source organism: Eupithecia tripunctaria (assembly GCA_955876795.1). Classification (NCBI taxonomy): domain Eukaryota; kingdom Metazoa; phylum Arthropoda; class Insecta; order Lepidoptera; family Geometridae; genus Eupithecia; species Eupithecia tripunctaria. The sequence goes on from OY041614.1 coordinate 9,631,221, forward strand.
GGCGGGCGGTATGCAAATGCCCAAAGCCGCGGTAGTGAGCGCTACGTGTGTGAGTGTCTTGTACCATTGGCCGCGCTAGAACGACCAACTTCGCCACCAGTTACGGTTGTTTTTCGTTCCGTTTCTAATTAACTTCCGTATATTCTTTAAGTAACTTTTCTCATCTCGTTCCCTCCACTTTTTTATTCGTTCCAATTAACAGGCTATGTGAAAAACTCTCGCGTGTGATATGCAAAAGTTGTATCGAATTTGAAGGTGTTTGTTTTTTTCGCGTGCTCGGATCCAGATCTTAATTTATGTAAATCGTGTGCATTTTGAGTTATCAGTTCTATGCAAGTTGACGGTAATACTCAGTGACACGACAATGTTTTAGTGAATGCAAAGTATTGCAAGGCTTTTAGTAAACGAACTCTGTAATCTTGGCTCGTGTTAGTACGTTAAAATGTTACTTTTACTGCAGGGAGTGAGATTTTACGAGCCTTAAAAATAAATTACTGACCTCAGACGGATAATCGTTCGTCCCAAGGCTTGCCAGTGAATATTTTATTCCCGATTAGTGAACAAAAAAGGTAAATAAACCGTTTTGATTACTTTATCAAACTAAAACCTTCCTATAGCTTAACTGACTCTTACTTTCTAGAAGTATTAAAAGTCATCATAATTTATACACGCAGCTTTTAATATTAGTGGGAATTTAGTTAATCAATGCAGATTATGAAACGATTAAATTCATTACCCCTGTTTTCAAAAACGTCAAAGGTCGAGCATAAATCAGACATTAATTATTATGTACAGCTGTAAAAGGATCATAAAAAAGAAACACGTCAAAAAATCTAAACCAAATTTCTGTGCGCCCTTGGTGATAAAACCGTGTACAAATTAATGTGTGCCAATAAGGTAGCATTAATATTATAAAAAGAACAAACTTGAATTATGAACGCCGACACGCAAGTATACGTGCCAGATTGCAAAATTTTCTTTTTTTCCGTCGTAAAAAGGGGGAATTAATCCTGAGTTTATGGCAACACCAAACACCTTTAATTGCTCCTTTGACAGACGTTATGGGTTATCGGCCAGTCTTTCGGGTGTGGTCAAAACAAAATTGAACATGGACAGTGGGCAATATATTTCTATAGCTTTTTTCGTGAGGTGTTGTTTTTATTATTGACGAGCTTTATTTGCAACATTCGTTTGAAACTGCAAATTAGAAAGTTTATGTGCGAATGAGCGTCGAGATATCGTAAATTATATTCACAGGTTAGCAACTCAGAGGATGCGCTTTTTACATTTCGAAAAGGGCATTTTTAATTAGCCTCCAAGTGATTTATACGCCATCAAGTAACTTGAATAAATCTTGATTTTTAAGAAAACGAAGACGCAGATTTAAAATATCTTTCAAGCTGTCTCAAATAAAACAACAGCATTCCGACATTTTGAAACGAGGATTAAAAATCCGTTTATGATATTTTATGTTTTTAATGGCTGCTTATTGAAAAATCTTGCAATTCTGAGTTTTGTTTGGGCTACTTCATTTATTGGCAATATATCACCGGGCTCATATTAAAACAACGATCGTGATCATCCGACACGACGGTTTCATATATAAAAGTTATCGATAAATCGGACGCTGGCCAATATTTATTCGAGGGAAATAAAAAAAATATACAGGATAGAAGGCAGGCGACGAAAAGTATTCGAATCGGAATGCACTTTTGCATACACAATGCCTTTTGTTTAGAGAAAGTATTTCACATTTGAACCTGAGTGATTTATTTTTGTATGATTTATAAAAGCAACCACTGCGGGTGGATCGTGAGATGGCAGTAAGTCTTTGATTTACCTTTTATGTGGTGTCTCAGAGTTTCGTTACGGGTCTCAGAATTCTGATACTGGTATTTAAGGATAATTTCATTTTCTAGAAGAATATGCAAGGAAGGAACCTTGTATATTTGATGGATATATCCAGAAAATCAAAACCCCATTAAATATTTGTGTCTTAAAGGATTTTCTTAACCTTATTTCATTTTACCAATTTCTCAGTCGTTTTTTTTTATGCATAAATGCCTGTCATCTATTTATTTACTCATAATCACACAATAAGGGTTATTTTTGTTGACAAAAACAACAGGACAGAAGTGATAAGTGATTTATGAATGAAAAGATTAGACTATCAAAACGAAGCCTAGAAATGTTAACATGTGCCGAGGCCGCTTCAAAAATGGTAAGTTATTAGAAATCACAATACAATCAAAATTGGTACAGCTACCTTATGTAGAGTTCTTCAACTCTTAAGATGCACGTTGTTTCATTGCATTGTTATTGCTTTATTATATTTTAATATAAATTATCCCAGTCCAATTTGTGTTACGTATTTGTATTTTCTTGAGATACATCCACAGCCTGTATCGGTCCACTGCTGGACGCAGGCCTCCCCCTGATAAACGCCTTTTTGGTGTTTAACTCATGGGGGGTAATGCCCATAATCCCCACGCTGGGCATGCGGGTTGGGGATCGCAGTTTGGTGGAAGATTTGTTCTGCAGGGGGCGCTGCTGCCCGCCCCCCAGAAGATATCCCTTAGTCGCCTCTTACGACACCCACGGGAAGAATTGGGGTGGTGCAAATTCTATGCCGCCGGCACCACACGTCTTGAGATAACCATGCTGGATTTCTAACATAGATTTATAAAAAAAAACATTGTTATCACAGTATCTTACAATATTATTATGTTCACGATGTTTACAAAAAGTTGAATGACCGGTTTGTCTTTGCTAGACTTTGGGCTGATTTCTGATAATTATTATTGGGAGAGTTGGGGCTCACTCAGACTATTGGCCTCACGCGATGTCAAATCCTATTTCCCGACAAGAAACTGATTTGTATTGGCATTAATACTAAGTATTACTATGTTTAAATAAGTACCCTATCTATTTTTTTCTATGTAGTAAAATATACCTGAAGCAGATAAATCAAAGAGGAAGCGGCTACTTCGCATTCTGGCAACATTATTTTTAACTGACTTCGACAAAATGGGGAGGTTCTATGCCTGTATTTATGTATACCATATTTTTACATCGACCAACATATGTACATAGTACACCAATTTTGTAAATTATTTCGGTATTTTATAGAAAATTATCCCGGACGGAAGGACACATTTGTGCGACCACCTTCACAAGTGTGTATCCTACAAAACTCAAAAATAGTATAAAATTAAGAAGTCCGTTTTAAGTACTTTTGAAACAATCAAATTAAACTCAAAAAAGATGATATAGTCAGCTCTTTAGAATTACATTACACAAATAATTAGCAATCATAATAAATTTATAATAGATTAAGTAATTTATATGTATAGTTAAATTACTGTATGTATGTATATCTATATATATATATTTCAGTACGTATGTATATGTAAATTATACATATGAATACGCAATTTATATAAACATAAAAATAATGTATAGATACAACATCTGATTTTTCTTTGTTGAATGTTATGACACAAAAAAACATATAAGTTAATATTAATACCAACATATCAAATTTTTTCCTGGTCAGTTTTACTTTGCGGTTCAGTGAAGGGTTTCCAATCATCATATTCAATTATTCATCCAGAAAAAATAATACAGGCAATTACGAACAAAACCATCATGTTTTTCAATTCCCAATAATCCGTAATAACTGACAAAACAAATAATTAGAGGCGACAATAATTATAATTCATAAATGGAACAGACACGATAATCGAAGGCGCGCCGCGCCATCTTGCCAGCGGCTCGGCCAAATGTTTCCGCTTAATTTCTCCGGTAATTTGGTATTTCCGGTGAACCAATCCGTCCCGTCGACCGTAATTATATTATTTCGGCAATAAATTATCGAATTTTGAATACAAAAGCTGGTTAAAATGATGCCCTCCTTAATTTTGGTTAGACGCAACAATGAAAGCCGCTTCCATGTTTTTTGTACATAATTTTAGTACTTACCTAAATTATATTTATTTTTGTGTGCCAGAACTTATTAAAAGTCGATAAATTATAATTTTTTTGCTATCAAAGGGAAAGTTTTTTTTTTTTATACATACTTAAGTTAGTTTTTGAGTATTACGAGTATGTTTATATCTTTTGTATAGCCTCATTAGTCTAGCGGTCAGCATGTTCAACCGCTGATTATGAGGTCCTGGGTTCAAATCCCGGGTGGACACAATAGTTGGGGTTTTCTAGCAAGAAAAATTTGCAGTAGCAACTCGAAGTGTGGAAGTTTTCGGTGTTATACCCCCGTGCCTCAGAAAGCACGTTAAGTTGTTGGTCCTGCGCTTAATCTCTCCCCGGTCGTGTCGGTCTCAAGAGAATAGAGAGTGCATTTGTGTTTGCGCACACTTGTGCACTATAATATGTCCTGCGCACTTGGCTAGTCTTCGTTGAGACTGGCCGCTATGGCTGAAATTCGTCTAGGAATTATTAATATTATAATTATGAACAAAGCTAAACCTACAGAAAATGAATACCTCTCTCCTTGAGAATGGTTTCAATTGTTTTTTTTAAATTTTAATAAGCCCCTGTTAAAAATGACCACTATAAAATAATTATTATGAAAGGAAAAGTTTTATTTTATACATACTTATGTTAGGTTTGAGTATTACGAGTATGTTTATATCCTTTTAACAATTTTTCATCAATCATATTGGTAGAGCACAGCGGAAATCATTACTGAGTTCGGAAATAGCAAAATCACAAACATCCCAGTCAATCATTGCTAAGTATGCGTACTCAGCAAATATTCGCGTCTGAGCTAAGCAGTCTGATTAGACAAAGCCACCGAAAGTGCCACTAAATAGTCCAGCGTTAAAGTATAGAGCTCAGTAAACGCAAGCACCTTCAAAGTGCCGTCTATTTCAATTCCTCGATATCGATTGATTGCTCGATTCGATTAATTCCGTTGGAAATTAACGCGGTGGGTAAGCAGGGTATCGACAGACGCCGTTGCCATGGCAACCCGCCCCATACTTACAACGCACTAATTATGCCACACTGATTGCTTTTCACTTTTTTCTGCCCCCACGAGAATCTCGTTGCCACCCTATCTTTAGTGTTTGGCACGCGTGTTACTTTTTATCGATTGTTGGATAGGTTGAGAAACTTTGAACGCCATCTGCGCTTGCATAATCTTATTGGTGCTTGTCTAGTATTGTGTACAGTTGCAATGGTTCGTAAAATAAACTACTAAGATTTAGTACAATCTGTTAAACAATCTTACCGACACAAACATTAATAAAAAAAACCTGTAGCTGACTTATGTCTTATATATCTTATTTTAATCTACGTAAGGGGTATTTACCCATCTCGCTACCCATCTCGCTATATTTATCATAAGATACTTATACCTCACACATCAAAAAATATTTTAAATCCATTTAGTTAAATTTTCTTAAAAGACACAATCCAAATTAGAGTTGTGCAACATTAAATCTCGATAGTTTATTCTATCGATTGTAAACTCACCACAACACAGTGACTGTGCATTCAAATTTTGATGACGTCACGTTGATCGATTCAAGGAAGCGGGTCATTACACTGTTTTTATTCGTCACACTGATTAATCAAGTGATTAATTACACAGTTTCTATTAGGACGGGTCGGTTTTTTGTTCACTACGAATCATGTTTGGTTAGTGTGGTAACTTAAATAAAAAGCTCTATTGTGTGAACTTTAATTAATTTTGATTTTATATCGTGATTTCCCTTCCAAAAAAGTTAAATAAAAACTAACCGAGTATTATAAAATAAACTTATGGTGTGCCATTGCAGATTGTCAAACTTTTTTATATGGTGTTTCCAATTTTAACGTAACGAACAAATTGAAGTCTTAAATCGATTTTCATCGATATCGATTCCCCCATTCGCGAATCTGACCATTTGATCTGATAGCGCAGCCCTGACCTTGCTCAAACACTCACACATGCGCCGCACGCAACGTGAACTGTTGCACACTACGCGAATTCTTATGGGTATAAGGTGGTCCAAATTTATACGTATACATAATCTGATTAGATTTCTATTTTCAAACATCTTCTTTGAAAATTAATACAAAAATTAATAAGAGAGCAACCACGGGCAAGATCCATGAAAAACGATTCATTATGTACCTATGTCATTTATTTTCTTTGTTACAATTTTTCGTACTCGAAAATTGGGATGCTGATGAAGCTTTATAAATTAATAATAGCCTCAACCTCAACCTCAATAGCCTGCCCACAGCTGGACGCAGGCCTCCCCCTGATAAGCGACTTTTTGGCGTTTACCTCATTTTGGCGGCCACCTTTCATCATAGGTACCCAGTGTGGGGATTATGGGGATAGTGCCCATAATCCCCACACTAGGTTTGCAGGTTGGGTACTGCAGTTGGGTAATGGTGGTAGAATTGATCTGCAGGAAGCGCTGCCGCCCGCTCCTGGTGGATATTCCTTAGTCGCGGGTGTTGTTACTAAGGATATTCCTTAGTAACAACACCCGCGGGAAGAGTTTTGTATTGTTGAAAATTCTAAGCCTTATTCCTCCTTATTGGTACCAAACAGCAGATTTATATCAATAAACTGATAATGTGAAACTCATACGCCGTTTAAAAAACAAAACTGTTCTTAAACAGACAACATAAAATCTAAAAGAATTTAATAGGAACATCAAAGCCCAATCCAGTCAAAGTTCAACTCCCGAACACAAAACGCCCATTAACATTTTAGCAATCACAACAGCCGATGAACACGCAATCGTTTTCACTCACGATACGAATAACTCTATACATTCGATCATTCGATGAGCAACTTATCGATTGTTTTCCATTTTAATTTAATGCCCATCACTGCCCGTTACACTCACATGTGTGCGTGTATCCACACTAACGTGCATTCGCAACATAATTAGTGGATAGGGTCGATAATATTAATGAGAGGGGGAAGGGGGGTAAGACGGGGTGTGGACTGTTATCTATGCGAGCTTTGTGTTATTTTCTATAGATCAGTATATTCGTTAGTTTAGTTTAACAGTTTAATAACAGGGACTAACTGTCGTGGACACCTCGCTTGACACGTTAATGGTATGTCGAGGAAAGTTGTAATTTTCCTGCCGTTATTAGTTTGAGGTGAATTTTCGGTTCACTGTACTTAGAAATGGTAAGTGTGCCTGTTTGTTAACGAGTATGACCTCCATGGAAAATGTAGAAGAAAATTCTAAAGGAACTAAGAACCTACATTATAATAGCACGACAAAAATATTAAATAAAATTATATTAAATACCTAATATAATAAATTAAAATCTGTTAAAGAAGTGTTAATTTTTGATTGCCAGAAAAAGTCTGGAAAAGTAACCAGAAAATAGTTCTGGATTCTGTTGCTGAAGACAAAATTTGCTGCGATCTCTTATCTTTTGTTATGAGTATAAATAAGTTATAACGATAATATAATATTTGGCTATAATTGAATTTAAATTGGAGTATACGCTTGACTTAAAATTCTTGTCTGAAAAACAGTAATAAAGTTATTTAACTGAAATCCATGATGGTGAAAATCATTAATATCGTGACCAAATTAACATCACGATGAATTTCTAATAAGAAATAACGCGTCGGTACCAAATAGACATGTGAAGAGGCGGCTGGTACTCCACTGATTAATAAGATGGGGTTGCAAGCAAGGGGTACGATGCCACCCCACGCGGCACCCCAGCGCCTTACCCACGAAACAAAAAAAAATGTGACTCATCAACACACACCAAGACAAACCACCCACACACCAACGCAAAACGCGATATTAACCACAAATTCCCCATACTAAACCCTACGCTTCGATAAATAGAGTGCGGAATTGATTGATCGAACCTCAAGATAGAGCTGTAGTTAAGTAAACTAGGTCTCTTATAATCGTTCATTATCGCACACAGAGGAGGTCAGTACGTATTGTCCGACACGCATACAAGCACGCCTTAATTATATCGGAAAGTGGTTGGTAGGGGTTGGTTGATTTGATTAATTCTAGCTTGAGTAGTCGACGGTCTAGTTCGATATGCCATAAACATTGGAATTTTCCTACAAGCCGTTCGCGAAGACAGCAATTAGTGGTTTCTTACAAGTAAATGTTACTTTATGTTCATGAGAATCGACACCTGGACTTCTAGTTACTTCGATTTTAAAGTACAGAATAAGGTTATGATTGGCATTTTTGATATTAATCAGCAAAAAGTTGATGCAGCTGTAGGTAAAGAACGTTTATCTATGGTACTTGGGTAGCATGAGTAAAAATATAATTTTTCAAAAATGTTTAAATTAATTAAATTATTAAATTACAATTAACAATTTTTGTGTTGGAATAACACTATGGTCTTATTATTATCCCACAACTGTAGATAAAATTAATGCCAAAAGTTACAAACATTTTCTTTAAGCTTTTTTGCCAAATTATTTCAAATAGAGGTACTATTTGAAATAATTTGGCAAAAAAGCACCAGTAAAGCGGGTTGCAACAAACAAAATATTGAATTATGCCATCTGCATCAGAACTTTCAGCAATTAATATAGTTTTTGCAATTGTGTTTCTCTCTGTCACAAGTAAATAATGAAAAAATACCGTCTCGGGCATTCGCCGGCAGTCAGGCCTTCGCGTGCCTAATATAGCCGAAAAACGAGAAAAACCACAGGAAATTTTTATTATCGACTCAGCCTAGCCTGATACGGACTGCTGACAAATCGCTCGGGCCTTTATTTCCATGCTGTTTCCCATAAATATGGAACCATGCTTCAGATTCAGTGCAACCGTCGTAAAATATATTTTAATTGCTTGTCCCCCTGTTATGTGTTGACATATCAGGCCATTGTGAAATGGCAAATTACTACATCCTATCACGGCATGGTACCATAAATATAGTTGCTGGCTTGCATCTTATATTTCCGGATTTTTACATCATTAGCATAAAGTAAATGAGTCAAATCAATAACTCTACTTTTCGCCCTAACACCTCACGCCCGAATAAAGAACGTTTCGAAGAAGTGTTATCTACTTATGCAAAAATATTAGCTCGTGCTGGACTTTATGCAAATTTGGACCTACCTACTGGCTGTATGAATTTGTCTCGTGCCTTGGACGAGGAGTATAAAGAAGCACAACTTAGATAAATTTAGGGAGTATGGTAATTCGCGCGTGGACTCTTCATATGCAAAGTATCTAATGGCTTGTCACAATCTCGTCTTTTCTTATGCTGATGTAACTTTATTGATGGAATTGAATACATTGTACTTTTTTATAGAAATATGGACGTCGTTATAAACACATTTCAATTTTAAAAGGTTGTAAATTAATTTCCCTCTGGTAATCAAAACAAAGTTCCAATCTATTTTGCGTTTACTCTTGCAAAATTTCACCCAAACCTTATTTATTTTGCTGAACGAAAAACGGTCACTATCCATCTGCAGAAGTGTAATAAAACATTTCATCAATTCAGAAACAAAACGAAAGACGTTACTTTCCCAAAGATATTCGACAGTTGCATAGAAGTCCCACCTGTCTGGAATACGTACCCTATCGATCGGCAATACCTCGCTATTCTCGAATTTCATATGTATCTCTAATTTCAATAACACCCTTCCCTACCTGTGCCATCTCATCTACATATCAATGTTCGCAACGTCTCCGAAATTTCTTTTCTCTCGCTAAAGTATGCAACGCCCGTGCTCCATATCATTACAGCTATAAGAATTTCACTAAAATTGGATCACCCTCTTGCGCGTTGTCATACCCTTTGGTAATAGGAACGGTTTCTTTTCATAACGAACTTTTGTAATGCTACATTCGCGTTGTTTCCACTAAGGGTGGGATTTGTTACATCTTTGATTGGCAGCCTGCTTTGATCCTACTGTTCCTCATGTTAAGGAAATAAACTTTTTCAAAGACAGAACACTGCAGTCTTCGTCGTCCGACATACAAGGAACATGAAGTGTTTTTCTGATTTAACATAATACGGATGTTCTATCGTAGTAATTTTATTTTCAAGCTGATCAAGCTAATCTTCAGATGCTGTAATTCGTAACAATCATTTGATAAGTATCATCTGAACCCTTCTTCCCACACGATAGTTCGTTCAATAACCATCTGATGCATCTTGACTATTGTAAGCATCCTCTTACTACCCTTCTATGTATCTACAATAACGTGCCTTAAGTTTATGCATGTAGATGACAATAGTAACATCGGCTGCATAATTTGATTAGAACCTTTGTCAGATCAGCGCAGGTATCGGATCGTAAAATTAAATTTAGACCTATCATTGGTTAATTTTCGGATTCTCCCAACCTCTCGATGCTCGTGGAACCCCACTTGGTATCATTCGTAACAATAGTGTTCAATCAATTATTATTTCTTGCGCACCTTTGATGAAATTTAAAATTGTTGCGATAACGGTCGCCGCATTGTCGTTTACTTTCTTTCTGCAACATTTGCATATCAGTTATTGATTGAAAAAATATTCAAATATTACTGTTTAGAGTCATCCAATCGATCCGTTACGGGTCTCGCAATAATTTGCGTCTACAATGGATATTTGCGATTTTAAATAATGGTTTGACTACATTATAGTTCATTTGCATGATGAAATAGCGACTGTTTCTATGAAAATGTTCATTCGCATTGTAGACAAAGAATTCATAGCTCGTCATGTGTGTCTGCTACAAAAGTACCCTCCTCATAGTGAGAAGTGAAAACTTAATTGTTGTGGTTCTCGTTGTGAAAACACTGCATACACGTCACTGTTTCCTGCGGACACTCGCAAAGCATATTTCTGAATAGCTTTTGTTCTTACTCGTACAATGATGAGATACGAGCCGCTAACTAGATAAAAAAGAAGTTGTGTTTGTTCGAATACAGTTTCTACAATGGTCTCTAGAGAAAACAAAAACTTAGCAAATATGATATTCCAGTTTGATAAATATTAATATAATTGAAGACGCGTGGCATCGTCGTGTGCGACGACCGCGCTAATACCGATGTACTTTTGTATATCTAGATTATTTCCCACATACATTTACATAAGAATCGGACAATTTAATATTTCTTTTGCACCATTATCTTTTCCAGGTACTAAACGCTTTGCATATATTTGAATAGTTGAAGAAGACGCGTGCTGTGTATTTCGAATTTGCATACTGAAGTCAAAATGCAGACTCTTCGAATTATGTTTGAAATATTTATGTAGAGAATTTACTAATGCAAAACCAAGAAAAGTGAATTGAAAATTATCTTGAATCATGAATCAACCAATCCATTAATCTGTTCAAGAAAGCATTGACTTTAAACAAATATTTTAGTAAAATAAATTTGCATTTCTATAGAAGTGCCAGCCTACACAGTTTAGTAATCTAAACCAGTATAATACAAAAATGCCTCGTGTTTCTTTGAAAAGGAGGCTTGTGCCACCAACTACAATTAGGTGCATAAAATTAGAATCCATAGAGATTTTTGCATATGACTAGAAGATTCCCCTTATAAGATCCAAAATTTGCATGTCCACAAGTAGAGTCATCATGCGGCCAATGATTGTTGTACCTTCTATAGTTTGGGAAAGGCTTGTGCTGTATGTATCCAAAATACTAGACGGTGCATAATTTTGCATAACGTGACGAAAAAGGGATAAGATAATTTGCATTATTCAATCTGAAAAGCATTTAAGATTTGTCGCGTGCCAAAGTATTTTTCTGAATCAAAATTCATATGTTTTTAAAACTTTATTGATATTTTTAAAATTGGATTTCTGTTATTAAAAACAGTTTTGCTATGCTTTCATTAAACAATTACTTCTAAATCTAGTTTCTGATTTTCTTAGAATTCTTTGGATACCTTTTTACTATAATGTATTTCGTTATAAGATGTTATTTTCGACAAAACAAGAACAAAATACGTAGTACAAAATACACATTAACACAATGAATGCACTAAAACCGTCTGTCACTTAATATGCTAATAGTCAGAAACTAATCACGATTTTAATCAGAATCAGTCACTTTGCACTCCGGGAGTGTCAAGTTATGTCATTGCAAGATGAGCTTTTTATTTAATGACCATTTCTTTGAGAGCTTCGGACAGACAACGAGTTGAAAGACCACAGGATCAGGATAAAATAGCTGGTGGATGGTAATTAGAATATTTAAGGGTGAAAAATATTGCATTATAGGTGTTATTATTAAATCTCAGTGTAACAGCTTGCATTAGGTACTATACAGTTTTGTTTTTATCAACCGCACATTGGGATATAATACAGTGTTGGCGACATATCTACCTGATGTGGGAAAAATACATTAAAAATATTTGCTTAACTTCGTTTTATAGGTTTTAAAAACATTTATTTTAATTGATCGCTCATCGAATTAATCACTCCACAAACGAACCACCTTTAAAAATCAAAATGTGATCATAATTTTGGCAATATCGTGCCCTACTTGCAAATTTAGGCGAAAATATCGTGCAGTTGTCACAAATTTAGGCAATAGCGTTGAAAAGTTTGTCTGAATTCGCAGTAATTTTTCATGGGGCTAATTAAATACTACGAAATTTCGTGCTAAATGCAACCAGCGCGGGCTCACTACGACTTTGAATGTTAATTTAGGGTTATCAGATCTTGGTGTTTATTAAAGTTTAAATTATATGCGGTATTCCAAAAACCATAAGAAAGCATACTAAAACTACATTTAAAATATGGCGCTTGCACGGCTCCAATTTTAAAGCAATCTGAATAGCTAGGTGCTAACTACTGAGGTCGATAAAAAATTACTGACTATATTGCCATAAGATGTGTAAATTATGTTGGTTCATTTAAATAATTGTAATAATTATCTAAGCGTCTGTATCTGGCCATATCTCGCGAAGAACCGATAACCGCTGGGGTAAACGAGTTCTTGAGTGGAGACCGCGACTCGGCAAACGTAGTGTAGGACGCCCTCCGGCCAGGTGGGATGACGATCTACGAAAGACTGCAGGCAGATGCTGGATGCGTCAAGCTGAAGACAGGGCGCTATGGCGCTCATTAGGGGAGGCCTATGTCCAGCAGTGGACTAATATAGGCTGATGATGATGATGATGATCTAAGCGTCTGGTCGAAATGACGCGTGACCCTAGAGCTGGTGAGTATTCAGCCAGTGTCTTAGGGACGCTTCCGACTGGTATTGAGATAGATTAGTTGAGCTACCTGTAGATTGTTTGCAACAGTCTGAGGTTGGTTCAATTATATATAATGTCATTTATATCTACAATCACACAGCATTATCTAGACCCAAGCCAAGCAAAGCTTGTGTTATGAGTACTAGATAACTGATAAACATTAATACAATACACTACATAGATCGTTTTTTTATAGTTGTAATTGTAAATACTAGTTATATTTTTTTTCTTTTATTAGATTCTAAATCATATACATTTATCATCATCATCTCATTTTTGTCCACCGCTAGAAATAGGACTCCTATGATGAGCTCCCCTTCATAGTGACTTATCTTCAACTTGTAGAACCCAACATCTGCCAGCAGTCGTTGACCATAATATTCATCATCATCATCAGCCTATACTAGTCCACTGCTAGACATAGGCCTCCCATCAACGCCATAGCGTCCTGTTTTCAGCTTGACGCATCAAGCATCTGCCTGCAATCTTTCGCAGATCTTCATCCTGGGCGGCTGGCGTCCTACACTACGCTTACCATAATATTACTCATCATCAACTGTTCAATATTCTGTGTAATCCGAACATAAATACAAACACGTACAAAACTGCAGTTGCAAGTGTAAATGGGAAACCCTAGGAGTGCAGCACAGCACGGTCTTCCGTAATTAGTCTCGTAATTAAATACACTGTAATTGCTTAATGCAATCAGCCACGCTATGGAACCTTCGAACCTACCTACGTACGAAATAGGCTTAAATTTCTAGACTTAGGTTACCTACTCATAAGGCAAGTAGAGAATTTAACATGGATAACACCTACACTTATATTAAGGTTAACCCAACGAATTAAGGCAGGAAAGTACAAACGACTTCAAATTTGATTTTTTGAAGGAACCTCTTCTTATTTTGTAAGGCATCTAGATAAATATGTCTAAATGCTGCATGTGTCAAGTTGTATCCTGATACTCATCATAAGGTAAACCAGACACGGTACTGTACCAAAAATGATATTGGTTAATGGTGATAAAGATTAAGGCATTACTTTGCGGAAATCCAATGTAAATATAACGATGAAAATATTTAGTAACAATTACGCGAAAAACCTCCGATAAGATCTAACCAATTACACAAAATGAAAGAACATTTAATCAAAATAAGTCATCAACTAGTTTCGTTTACGAGTCATCATCTCCTGATGGCCTCCTGGCCACAACACACGATCTTGACACTGAAAACAACGGCAGAGTTCCACCAGAGATGTTGCCACTCCGAGCTCCGCGCGTCAAGTGATAATAATGATGATGATATTGGTGCAAGATTTGGATGGCCACAGTGTCTCAGAAAGACTTCCAGGGCCAAAAGAAAAGAAGACGCATGACCAACATTGTCGAACTTGTCTATCGCTCTGCCACGCGTTATCAAGCGTGTTACGCGCATAGTAAGGTTTTTAGACTAAGCATCTGCTGGCGTGATTTAACGAAGGCCAAATCAGGAAGATGATGAGTCATGTCATGAATGATATACCTATATATTTGAAAAGTGGTTGACACGGGTCGCATCCGACCGGAAGCGTCGGACACACCGTCGCCGGAGTCGCTCTATTTTGTTGAATCGATGCTGGTGTCCGTTTTATTGTTAATTATCGCCCATTACAGCTGCAATCGATAGCTAATTTTGTGAGGCAATATATACGAGGATTTTAGAATGTTCTAGTAAAGAGCGATGGTTAAGTGAAACTTGGGGAAGGACCTTCAATTGCATGGCACGATGGCCGATTATCTTGGCCCCGATATAGCAAGTTGACTTCATATTTTTTCCGTACCCTGGCCGTCCAGTACGTTGACAAATTTCTTAAAGGTCATCAAGTGACGTAATTGTGACACGAGTTGATAATCCTACTAATATTGTGTACGGGAAAGTTTATAAACAAGTATGTATTTATGTTGGTCTTCCACGCAAAAACTACTGAACGGATCGCTCAGAAATTTTGCATACAGGAATTTCTAGGCCTGGAACATATTATCCCATAAATCAGTTTCCGTGGGTTAGGAGTGCGAAGCAGCAGGGCGGGGCTAGTATTTTACAATATAAAATTAGACTTGTCTAAGAGCTTACTTTGTAAGCCTAAAGTGATAAAAGTTTTTGATTTCTGATGACAGACATTCTTAAAATCTACACCAAAAATTCATTAAAGCTACAATCTGTTTGAACTTTGTTCTATAAACAAATGACTTTCTGGAATGAAACAAAATATAATACATATTTATTTATTCCAAAAATAAAACTTACAGAGGTAGAGAGCCCTCGCGTCTACATCACAAGTCTTGAACTTAGTTTGAGCGAGGTTTCGAAATGAAATAGGTCTTTAATATACTTAGACTAGAAGTACACATACTTTGTTTTGTTTATAAGACCTTTACTTGAATAAATGAATATTATTATTATTATTATGTAAATTTTACAGACTCTACAGCCAATTTTCGTCATACATCAGATGTATAGAGTTCTAAAAGGTGTCAAAACCATTGATGTCATATAAGACATTGGCAATGCGTCGCATCAGCTTACAATGGGTGACACGGGTCACTAGACGGCACCGGCGTCGCCGGACGGAAGTAAGGTGGCCCAGTGTGCACGCTCGATATCGATCCACTGGATGTAAACAAAACGTTTATCATCGGTGAACAAAACACTAGAATATGTTGAATTTGATCAAAGAATTCCAGACATATTTTTCCCCCGTTAGGGGGATTTCAAGGGGAAAAACTAGAATAACCCATATAAACTACTCAGCTCTATCTAGTACGCGAAGTACTACTAAGCGAAGTGTAGCATATTGTTATAGTTCTTCTGTGCAAGTTGCGGAGCTTATTTGCCATTTCTTTGGATTAAGTGAGCTATCTCAAGTTTTTTCGTAACAATCTGCAGTTAGCTCAACTGTTTCAATTTTAAATACAAGTTCTCATTTGTTTCTATTCTTAAACTGTGATTGATTATCAACTAACTGCTAAAATTAATATTTAATCAAAAGAGAGGTGCCGGTTAAATGTGTAATTTTATTTATTGTACTCAGCCTGTATTATTTCATCATCATCATCTATAGCCTGCACTGCTGGGTAATATGCCTCCAAACTCTAGTGCCACGTTATTATTTAGCTAACGTAAAAACAATTTAATAATTACCAACAAATGTGCGTGACCAAAAACTATAGTTGCCCCGCGCACACTTTAATTTTGTAAAGGATCTTTCACAACGGCGACTGTGACAACGACTTTTATACGCCTTTATTCACACTGCTACCAGAATATTTTATGATTCACTCATTATTATCTAACTCCAAGCTAAGCAAAGCTTGTGTTATGGGTACTAGATAACTGATATACTTAGGTAATACAATACTTATACATATAAAATCGACACAACACCCTGAACAAATATCTGCAGAACGTACAGTTTTCTAAGTGTACATTAATTGTATTTATGGAAATAAAGCATTTTTGAGTTTGAGTTTGTTTTCAAACTTGTATCCCAAGGCGGGAATCGAACCCGTAACCTCCTGCGTCGCAGACGGACCTTCACCCGCTGTGCCACAGAAGTCGTCAAGTGTCAAATAAATGCATCATGTTTTTTGTTGACATGACACATCGCAAGAAAGTTGCTGCAACACCGTTATAATTATAACAGCTGTCCTAAAGTTCCCCAATGACTGTGTGTGCGAACCGTAGTTTTACTTCCGAAGGGCCTCTGGCCAGTGGCCAGTCACAGGTGGGGTGCACTTATCGTCCGATCTAGCGACCACTTCGCCTTTTTGACACTTCGTCCCTCCAGAATAGTGATATTTTCCACCGATATAACATAGATAAAAACAAACACGTGTTTTTATAATCGCTGTGCTATCTGAAGTGCTTGTTAATCGATCGATGTCATTTTTTGACATTATTTTGATGGATTAGGAAGGTTAGTTGGTAGGTTTGTGATAAGTAAAGATTAATCTTTCATTAGCAATGGCAGTAGTAACTCTTGATTTAAAAACTGGAAAAACATTAGGCAAGTCTTTAAATGTAGGAGTTTTATATATCTTATTATAATATTTAATTTATATTTTTATTTTACGATTCTAGAGGTAAATGCATTAATCAAACTATACCTGTTGTTTCGGAACTTTAAGTAGGTATCTTTCTTTTAGGTATCTTTAGTATCTTTCTTATATATATCCTTAATTTAAGTAGGTAAATATCTTTTAATCTAGCGTCAGCGTGATTTACCCATGATTTAGAGAAAAATTTTAATAATGTTTCATAGGTACATTCAGTTCCTAATATTAAGATACTTTTAAATGTAATAAAGAAGTGGCATAAAAAGTGGCAAGGCGTTCCTAGAACGAATAAATAACTGCGCTACTGTGGCCGTTTAAGAAAGCTTTATAAACTCATAAAATATCTGAACACATAAACTATGAACACAATGGAAGCACAATTAAAGCATGGTGTACGATCTGCTAATGTCTTATTTATGGCTTTTTGTATGTCGTACACACAATTTTCACATGCTTATCCATGCTACCTGAAGGTTTATAAATTTTTGTAGTTGTATCTGTGTAGAGTTATGAAGTACTTTGTAGTCAAGACTTAAAGGTGTTAAGTAGAGGAAAAACTAGAAGTGCTTGTTTCTTTTAAATTAACTGTCGGTCTGTTGATGTTTACTGGTTTCCCGCCTATGTTAAATAATAAAAGAGTTATTGTACTGTCACAGTATTGTCCGAAATTTATCCTTAGATGATTTTTTGGTGAATACCTAATTAGAGTCCATTTTTTTTTGTAACATTGTTATAATACGAGTAAGTCCTAATTTTATTTAACTATAAATTCCCAATTAACCCTATCAGTGTTTTTACAGTTATTCAGGCCACATCTATATATTCTTAACTCTACATCTTTACGATTTCCGCTCGAATAGTTTGTATCGTTTGCGATTTTAATATTCGTTTAGACACCCTTTTACCCATCACTAAGGCAGTAGGTAACTTTTTATAGGCCATATAATATGTCAGATATGGTTATTTTACGGTTTCGGGTTAGCAGATTTACTGTCATAACATTTTGAGATTTCGATACTATGAGGTGAATGATAAGTATTTTTGTGGTATCTGTGTCATGTTGTAAAAGTATAAGTCTGAGGGAATCTACAATTGCCATCAGAACATTTTTCCATGCAAGTTAAAGTATTTGTTAAGACCACATTCGAATATTTCAGGAAACCTACGAGTACTTATAATTATGTTGAATAAACATGCTAAGGCTCTATGTTATTGAATGTACGGTGAGTTGCATGAGTAGGTAAATTAATAGAGGGGTCTATTATGTTTGAAGCATTATATTATACTATGGAAATTGTGAATCTATAATCGTTCCATAAAATTATTATAGAAAAAATAGCGTGTTTTTTTAAACAACTAGGTATATTAAAATATATTAAGAAGAATACCTAATTATAAGACTCGGAATCTGTCAGGGTACCTGTCCATGCAGATCAGTGTGATCAGTTGGTCATTCGGAGTATTCCCGTTTGAGCACTTAGTTTTTGGGCACCTTTGCATTGAGCCCCAAAGGTATTCCGCCTTCATAAATGAAGGCGAATGACCAACATTAAACCATAAACTATGTTACCAGAGTATTAGCGGAGTATATATAATGATACTTCCTATTAAGCTTGAAACTTTATCACTACGTAGATACTGTACAAAAAAACGCTATTATATCAAGAGTGATCTATGTATGAAGCTTAAAATCAATCAACCCACAATAGGCTAAATGATCTAGCTAACCCTAAATAGACCTATGATCTTACTGGCCAACATCTTGATCAATAGCGTGAGAAATTTAAGTCTTGTTTTTGAACTTTCTCGATCTACGAATTAGGAAATAACAATAAAAGATACATTTTTGAAAGACGCGGTTGTCTTTTATTTTTTCATATAAATAAGTATTTTTGTCACAAATCATGGCATCCGCGCCCGAACTTTTTTTTAGGCCAGGAACAAAAGGAGAACGTGTTATATTTTAAAATGTATGTTTACAATTTTACATGCTTTTTATTAAACTTCAACTTTATCGCGATATTTTCTGAAGACACCTCAAATGAGAACCAAATGTAATAGCTATAAAAAGTTTATTGTCCATTACAACTTAAATTAAACAACCGTGTTAGAATTTTTCATGAACATTAAGTCACAAAACAAACACATTAATATTTCTATAGACAACATTTCACGATATTTGCCAAGAAGTCAACCAAATTGTAATTTTTCAAACACCGCATTTTATTTTAGTTTCGTTTCTCTTGTAGACTTGGAGGGATTAAAAGTTATTGTTCGATTTGTTCGAGCAAGGGGTAAAAAATAATATAAATATATCACTTTACAATGTAGAGGCAAAGTTTGTAGCTTATTGTGGTACCAATCAATAGTAACAGTAGTTCCTTAGACTCTGATTCTCAACATTTAGAATATGATTCGATCACTAAATAAAAAATTTCCTCTATGCCTCTATGGATTATTATTGTAGACTGACAACACTGAAATCCTTTTTCAAATAAACATACACAACATCCGGTGCGTGTACAGATTATGCGTACTATTGACCGATTTTGTGAAGAAACCCATCCGTGGCTCCGTGCCAGCGCAGAGGATAGGTATAAAATATTTTTATTTTATAGACAGAACCTAGGCAGGTATACATAAAACTTATAATTGTCATTTTATGATTAAAAATAAGTCATAAAATGACAAACTTTATTAATCGTTTTTATTTGAAAATCTCACAGTTATCAATAAAATAAATCAGAGTCAGAGTCAAAGTCAAATCGTTTATTTCTTTAGACTTATAAAATAAGCACACACAATAAAAATTACTTGTCTAAGTAATTTTTTTTTACTTTATATAACAACTTGATAAAATTAAATCAATATTGTATATTGTAATCAGTATTTAGTAGCA
The DNA here is from genome assembly GCA_955876795.1 of Eupithecia tripunctaria. Lineage (NCBI taxonomy): Eukaryota > Metazoa > Arthropoda > Insecta > Lepidoptera > Geometridae > Eupithecia > Eupithecia tripunctaria. Next base: position 9,651,403 of record OY041614.1, read on the forward strand.
TCATTTTGGGAACCACAGGCCAATCAAAGAAATACATTGACGCAACTTTAATCCTCGACGGTTCACGCTCACTAGGCACATTTCAAAACAATTTTTGGCTTATTAAACCAACCCAGGTAGACACCTAGTTTCACCCATCCGTTTTGCCCTTTGGACCCCTTACGGTAAGCCTCAGTCAATATTTGAAATTTGTTATGTTTGAAGTGATTTCCTTTTGCAGTTTGCTAGGGCAAAACTATAAATTGTGAAGTAGACCAAAAATCTCCGGTTTAGGGTCCAACCCAATTGCTTTTAATAGGAAAAGCTTTTTTAAGGATCTCGAATACATAAAAACCGTTACTTACTTATTGTTAGGTAGTTAGCAAGAAAGTATTTCTATTATTTCTTAAGTCATTAAAAGAAAGTTGGGGCTACCCAATAATTACTCAACAGAAGAAAAATACTGTATTTTACAACAATGACAAAAAACCAAAGGGTGTCAAATAAATAATAAGGCTGCCACAAAAAACAAATTGGTTAAAAATAATCAGGTTGAGAAAGTCCCATCGTCACCCGTGAAAGTTTTACCAGAATAAGGGTGAATTATCAGAGTTATAATCAGCAAGACAACCTATACAATAGATTATAGAGTATGAACATAGCTGTTTCTAACATATGTTCACTTATGGCCTACTCGGAAGAAGAATATTGAAGTTTCATTTGCACGAAATCGAAGTCTGATTCGGTTTCGTGCAAACACTTATGTTTGCACGAAACCGAATCAGACTTCGATTTCGTTTTTAAGAGTACGAACCCTGTACACTGCTTAATTAATTCAACAAAGAGAATACATAGTTGGGTAGACCTTTTATAAACCTATTTGAATGCTCGAAAAACGGTACAACTATACTGTACAACAATAATGAAAACAAATAGATAAAAAATGTATGAGTTGACGCAATAAAGACTTCCAATTAAATATCATACAAAAACATCGAAAACCTTTTTTTTGTTTCTACTCGTAATTTATTGTGAATTTTGTAGAACTTCCTCAACAGCCTGTATTGGTCCACTGCTGGACGCAAGCCTCCCCCTAATAAGCGCCTTTTTGGCGTTTATGTAATGGGGGTAATGTCCATAATCCCCACGCTGGGCATGCGGGCTGGGGATCGTAGTTTAATGGTATAATTGTTCTGCAGGGGGCGCTGCTGCCCGCCCCCCGGTGGATATCCTTTAGTCGCCTCTTACGACACTCACGAAGAAACGTTGCAAAACCTAAAAAAGTTCATTCGGTTCATACCATCGAAAGCTCTCATCTGTAACATATTACTCCAAGTGAACCTACGAGCATGTACACTCAGCCGATAATTAAGGCGTATTCAAACTGATCGGAAACTATAAATAATAGAATTTCGAAGACCGGATCTCTTTTGTGCGATTATGAAGAACCCGAATCGATAGGATTCGTTTAATCATATGGTTCGATAATTTCACCTCCTCACCTTCTATCACAGGTGTGTATGAGAAATGTTTGAAGCTTAAGTTTATATTAGGTACCTACCTACTTAGAGGTGAAATTTAATTAAAAGGAAGTTAGTAAATTTAATTTTAGTCAATATCGCCCCATAGTTCAGATCTACATTGCCAGAACTAGACCAAATTAAAATGGGACCACACGGGAAGCACCACGAGCTTTCATATAAAAATAGAAGCATGAAAATCTGAACACCCAGTAAAGTTCTGAGGTAACAAACATAAAAAACAATCGAATTGAGAACTTCCTTCTGTTTTTGAAGTCGGTTAAAAATCGAGAATACGTTGTCTAAAAAACTAACTTTATTTTTTATATTGATTTATTTTAAAAAACTATTTTAACAATAGCCAGTCTAAACTTCGAGATTAAATAGGTCGTTTTAACGGTTCCCGTTCGGACTATTTCATTACAAAGAAAAAATAATCGACCTTATAATCTTGGTGCAAAAAACTGTAACAATTAGAAAGGTTTTTGTTCCTTAGCTTTGATTTAAAGAAAAATAAAGTGACAGGATGGGAAGTACAATGACATGTCGGGTTGGGGTTGACGAGTTTTTTTTTTGTTTCTCCCCTTGAAGTGTTGGGTGACACTGGATCGCGATTTCTGACGGGCTTTTGTATTTTTTATATGAGTATCGTCTTGCATAAATTAACGCGGAACTAGAGTATGAATATTCCCATGTCTATTATTTTTTTAATATCTTTTGATCGATTCTTCGTCGGTCTTTGTGCTGAAAAAAAGTGAGATAGGAAATATAATTAAAAAATAACAAAAAGTTATCTATTACACTTCCCATGAAAGTTTATGCTTAGTAGGTATTGCTATTTTTGTTATCTTTCCATTTTCAGAAGTCTAGTTCAACAAATTGACAGAATTTTATCAAAAACATTTATTTGTTATTATAGGAAGAATGTTCCTATTTCAAATGCAATTCCAAATACCGAATCGAGTAGATACGTAAACAAATATTTATAGCTTTCTTGGTCTAAGCCCAAATGGACAAATTTACGACATGCCGTATCAACTAAATCATTTACGGTGACGTTTTAAATACATTTTTGTATGCGAGCCCGATGTACTCGACGATTCAGTGTCCGTATTTTGATGACAAAACTCTATTCAATTTGTGACTTTATAAGACTGCAAATAAAGACTGAAATGGCGCTGAGAAATGTTCGAGGTATCGTTGCGAGGCGCTTAGGAAGTAAAAAATAAGTAATTTGCGAATAAATCTTCCTCATGGAGGGGAACTTTTTGCAATCTTACATTATAAGTAGACTATTAACGTCATGTACCGATAATTGTCACACATATTTTATAATATCCCTTCGATGGGATTTTGAAAAGAAAGAAATGAGCGACTGACTGTACTTTTTTCTTGGAGAATCGCCCTTTTATTTTTGATCTATATTCTTGAATAGCCTATTATTTCTAACAAAATCTGCAAATTTTTAAGGAAATGTGAGAATATTTTTAATAAGCAGGAATCTCTTTTGTTACAGAAGGTGAGTTTCAACGAACACGAACGTTACAATAATAGGCGCAGATTTTTATTAATGGTAAGCGAATAGTCACTATTAGTTTTTTGTAGGTATTTTTATTTGTTTGAATTTTGTTTTTGTGAAATTTAACAAATTCATGGTCCTACTCGGAAAAGGCAAATCGAAATTTCGTTTTCGTTGTCGTGAAAAACTAACTCGTATGTCACTTGCATAAGATTAGCGTTTGCACAAAAACGAATCTGAAACTTCTATTTCGTTTTTAAGAGTACTAGTCCAGATATGTCCAAGCCTACGTGGAAAAAGAAAAGTAAGAAACAGGAAGTGCCATTGTTTTACGCGATCAATGGACGTAAAGGTGCGTGCAGACCGGCGGCGATCGAGCGTGGCATCCGTTTTGTGACATAAAACAAAATGATAACGGTATTTGGTTCAATGCACTTGTTGACATTACGATGTTATCACATGTTACGGTTAATATACAATTTATGGACAGTGATAGTTAGAGACATATTTATGATACACATTTTTTTTGTCACTTTTCTACTGAGTAGCACTATAGAAAAGTGATCTTTTATTGCTGCGCTGCAATTTTTTATATGAAATGAATATGTTAGGTTACTATGACTTAAAAACAAAATCAAAGACTCTTTTTTTCCATAAACACAATAAATGTTCACTTAGAAAAGGTCACATTATTAGAGAGGAAGAAACCTTTAGCCTGTTAGGTAGTTGTTATTTTTCGAGTTGTGAACAAACCCGTCCCAAGCATTCTTATTCTCTAGATAATCTGATATTTTATAAAGCCTTATTCACAGTAGGGATTTGAAAAATTTGTTTAAATTAAGTCCAATTTAAGTTCCAGTAAATAAAAAATAAAAGATATCTAGCTACATACTACGTACCTACTAGATTATCTACTTATAGTCTTCTTTCCAAACTACTCTACAAAGGATGTTACAATTTCATAAAATTGAAATAAAAACTTTACTGGAAATTTATTGAATTTCATCCTGTCCAACATAACAATCAACGGAAAAAGGCAAATAAAATTATCCGTCAAGACAACGCCATGATTACATTAACAAGCGAATCGCGACGAACGAAGCGGAAAACTTAGCGGGTCTGCCCCGCCTCACTTCGCGACGAAATCGCCTATTTACGCAATCACAATGACAACTTTGTGTCACTCTTCTAGAAGGGGTTTTACAGAATAAAAACGACACATTTAAGATTTTTATGTTTAGGCGTATTAATCTTAAATGTACATAGAAGACGGCTGATATTAAATGCCTATTTCGGCAAGCAATAAACTCCATTTTGGCTGACGTCAGCTCCAGCTGGATGGATAAACGTACCTACAGAAGACATACAAATTTACACCTTACCATTTCTAACCAATTCCTTGTAAACCAGAAAAAATACCCACAAGTGAAACATAAAACATAGAACACTTCACCATTGTCTGTGTGAATGCGTAATGACACTCGTTAGCCGAGTCGCTGTTGCTGAGTTTGTACAGTAATTGACATTATTTTACAATTTCTCTATGATTTTATGATTTTTTCCGCAATGAAATGTTGTGCTTCGTTGGTCCTATTCTTACTACTCCATATTGGTATTCTAGTTCTAAGTACCATAATGCCACTATTACTTACATATAGAACGCCTATCCTAGACTAAATTGCACGTTCTGAATTGAGTACTTAGGGTAACTAGTACCTACGTAATTGGCTAGATGAATGACATAATAATGTACCTAATAGATAGGGTAGAAATCTGAGTTTCTTGGTTCAAACATAGCTAAAAAAAACGCTCGTCACACATGATTAGAAGCATTTTAAATAATAAATTTTACATTGAGCTGAACCGATAATAATGACAAAAGAAAGCGTCATCGAAGCTCTTACAGGCAGCTAAGACACAGTTTAGATAGGTAATATTACTTTGGCTAGGTATGTACCTAATATAGCAAGCTACAAAGCAAATCTTCGCCGTTCTTTGCTCTTTCTTCCAGTTATAACAATCTACAAACGATAATGACTCTCAAACGACTCAACTGAGTTTTTCATACGACGCAGTAAAGAACCCCGCGAGCTCACCCCTATCACGAAAAAGTCACCCCCGCACGTAGAAACACAAAAAAGGGCACCGGAGGGACGCCACGCATCCCAAGTAAGAGCCTCATTGCTTGGGTCTGCAGATGTCTTTAATGGGTTTAAATTATATGTAGAGAGCTAACTGCGTAGGTGATAGATGGCACAGGAATATTAGAAATGCCATTGTTTTCCCTTCTTTCTTTTTGCTGTAATGGGGTATGAGAAAGATACTGTATCTATATGTTACTGAATTTACGTCTGTTCCTTTTGGAATTTTGTTTAGTATCTAAGTAAACATGGCGGCTTATGTACGGCTTATGTATTTTTGTGCCGGTATATAGCCCCCGGATCATTGGATCAGCGTTTGTAAAATACAGATTAGAAATCGCTTTATTTCAGATGTAAATATGCAGATTTTTTTTATAGGTCAATTTTCAACAATATGCCCGAACATCCTAAGTGAGATTTTCGACTATCTCGTCAAATAACGTGAAATAGGTTTTACCAAGAATTCAGCGTTCGTTATGTGAACCAATATTTAACTATTGATACTTGCAGAATGGTACAAACTGTGTAGAAAAGTCATCGTCACGCAGTTTTCAAACAACGGCAGTTTGCCCGAAGCATTACAGAATCGAAATTGCCCTCAAGGTAGGTGTTAGAAAGCGAAAACATTGAGGCAATTTAATCACAACGTACCCTGATTAAGGCGACCCTCATGGCCATAAAAACATTATCTTCCGTCCCTCCACACGAAAAAACATAAAGAACAAATACAATGGAACTGTGTGTCCGATGCATCAGATATTGGCAATGGGTAGGGTTACGGATAATATGGAGAAAAATAATTATAAGTTTGCAATGTTATTGACTAAGTATTATAAATTGTCATTTCTTTCTTAATCTACATGCCCATATTAATACGTAATTTAAAGTTAACTTTACTTGACGATAAACAACACCTAACTTTAGCCTAACATTAAGTTAACCATTGTTATTGTGTAAGTAGTATCTATTTCTTTTTATATTTTCATTTCATTTAATGAACGAAACACTGAATTGCTTTTCTAGATAGCGTTATATAACAATAATAGAAGATTATTATGAAGGTGAAAACACCACTTTGCAAATCTACGATCATTTATATAAGTTATGTTTAAAATACTTTTTTCTTTTTCAAATTTTTGGAGAAATTGGGTCTACGTACATGTAGAATCGTTTAAACGTTTAAAAGCCGGAAACAAAACCCGAATCGGAAAACGTAGCAGCCCTAAATGCATCAGATATTGGCAGTTAGCATTTGACGCGTGTGACTTTGTTGATTAGATCGCACCGTTATGGACCGTTTCAATTGTTGAACTGTTGTTTTCGCAGTTTAAATGTTAGTGGGATAGGCTGATTAGTTATATTGCTATTTTATTGATAACGTCAAGCGTGTTGGAATCGTCACTGACCTTACCAATGAGCAGATCGCAGGCGTACATAACGGTATCGCCCTGGTACAAGATTATGGGAGCAGTTTTTAATGGAAGTGCTTTTCCATAAGGGCCACCGGGCATAAATACCCAGATTAAAGGTACTTTACCAATTCCAAAGATGGCCAAAACACAAATAGCCTTGAGGGTGGAAATCTGAAAGGAGAAAACATTCGGTACGCGGCACCGTTATGCTTAATGCACCCCCACAGAAATTATCGATTAGAAGCTTTTTTATGCAAGAGGGAATGCGTAGGGGAGCCTACCCAGGGGCGAGTGGTTGAAACAAAAAACGTGAGTGAAGAGTGAAATAAAAAGTTTAAACAAGCACTGCATTGCCTTCAAGACGGTAAAATCAATAATCGAAGCCGCCCCGATGCAAATCTTGCATCCCGATCTGAATTTCAATGGGTAGAATTTGAGTTAGTGGCGTTTGTTTTAAGCTTTATTTTGGGCTTTCTTTGTGAATGTACCTTATGTCTGTCAGCTGTCAATATAGAATGCATCTAAAATTTACGACTAAAACGCATATTTGAATACAAATTTTTGTGCTGCAGTATTGGTGCGGACCAGATCTGTGACATCAGCACTGGGTCGTCTCCTATCATACAAAAACAGTATTGTAAACAGTATTGTCTATTCTATATCAATCCACCTGCGACGCAGGAGGTTGCGGGTTCGATTCCCGCCTCGGGATACATTTATGTATGATCTGCAGATATATGTTCAGGGTGTTCTGGGTGTTCTTTATACAATAAAAAATCGATCTATGTAGTATTGCATTAAGTATATCAGTTATCTAGTACCCATAACCCAACCTCTGCTTGCTTGGGGTTAGATAATTTTGTGTGAATTGTCCAACATTATTATTTATTTATTTATATTTATCTTGCTGACCGAAGGAAAAAATAACATTAAACAACTAAATGAACAATTGTGACGCAACAAGTATTCAAAAGTGCAGTAGCAATTTATAACACAAAGTCGAACGTTCCATAATTTTCTATGAATATGTAATTCAAAATAAAACGTAGAATACTCAATAAACATTAAAGTTGATAGTTTGTTGCCGGAGTACTAGACGTTTAACACTAAAGTTGGTATTACAAATCTTCTGGCTACTTACAATATTGTTATAATAATGTAAGGAGCAACGGAGAATAACTTTCAAGTAACTTTTGAAATGTCTAAACTTTCACAAACATATTTGAACAATATGAATTCTCTTACGACCATTGCTGCTATCATTCTCATGTTATGTTCATTGAAGTCCGTGTTTGTCTTTGTCAACAGGATTTTCAAGTGCCCGTATTAAAATAAAACACTTTTTTCGAGTGTCAATCAATCAAGAAACACAAAATTCCTCTCGCGTCCCAACATCCTTATTGTACACTCGTCCCAATTAGCCCACCCCTGGGCTCAGATGTGCACTCTTCTTGATCGTTCGAGCGTCATCTTTAAATTTCCGTCGTTAAGATTTAATTTTTATCAAGGTCTGCACCCCCTGCCTCCTCACTTCTTCACCCCTAGGGGGTAACCTGTCGCACCAAATATTTTCCTTCGTAGTTTTTTTCCTCCTTCGATGGCACTTACGCCGCCCCTCTGTACGAATTTTTTTATCATTAAAACACGGGGGTCGCCGAACCCGCGTTGCCAACTCGCGCTTGTCATAACAAAACATAATCATACGGAACCAAGCGGTTTTGATCACGTTTGCAATGATTCCTGCAATATGTTGAGCTGAGATGCTATAAAAATACCTATTGTCATTCCAGATTTTCTCTTTTCGCTCTAAGTGTTGTACGATCACCAATTTAAGGATATAATAATAATATATGTAATAATAATAATATTTTTTATTGGCCAAAAAACGAGCATAATCAAACCACAGTGAGATACAATAAGAATTACAATTACAGACGGACTAGCTTGGTATATTAAAGTTTTGTTCTGTGGCACTGATGATCACACACGACCATATTACAACAATATTATTATATAAGGCATGTTAGTTCCGAAATTTGTTGTCTAATCTTATTTTTTATTAGTATGACATTTTTGTTAGTCTATCTAGGTAATCTAAGTTTGTCCTCACCTATAAGAATAAATATATTTTAATTTCATTTCATTTCACTTACCTACACTAAGTCAGAGACTTGTGCTGTAGGATAATCTAACTATTACGAGTATAACTTCAATCACCTTTGGCATTATTAATTATACCATCGATCAATGCCCTATTTCTACAGGGTTAATGATAAAAGAGACAAGAAATCTAGTATTCAACCTTATTTCTTGTCTCTTTTATCATAATCATCATCATCATCATCCACAGCCGGATCCACGATGTACCCACTACTGGGTAAAATTTAATCCCTTTTATCACTTCTTTTTAATTGATATTCTTGGATTCATCAACACTTCATAACCACTTAGATATCACACTAATATTATAAATGCGAAAGTTTGTATAGATGTATGGATGGATGGATGGATGTTTGTAACATCTTCACGTCAAGACTACTAAACGGATCGAGCTGAAATTTTGCATACAGATAATCTTTAACCTGAAATCAAACATAGGCTACTTTTAATCCCATAAATTAGTTCCCGTGGGATAGAAATCAACTTAAAGCGTTTCCATTGGATCAACGCGTGCGAAGCCGCGGGGCGCAGCTAGTAGTATATATATATCTATGGATACGATATACTACAGCTATCCAATGAATCCAATAAGGGTGACCACGGATGACACATTTCACTTACCCTCCTGTGTAATTAAGCTGGCTACGTGTTAATTACGAAGACATGAAGTCTCACCTCGGTTCATTTTCTTCGGCTTTCTGTTTGTTTGGTTATAGGATTAACTGCCTCACGTAAGCTTGCGGGTTTTTCTTTAATTTGAAAAAAAACCTATACAAATAGTAACGAGACTAAAAAATACCTATTAATCAACAGAAAAAAATTAAAGCCAGTCGCATCAATAATTCAAAAATATATGAAAATAAATTATATAACAGAAAAACGAAAACTACTTATGGCCACGATCACAATCAAAATTGTTTTAAGACCCTATACTGAATAGGTACAAATACAAGGAGTCAGAGTCAGAGTCAAATCGTTTATTTCTTTAGACTTCCAAAATAAGCACTTAGACAAGTGAGTTTTGATAAATAGTAATTAATATCAAATAACAAATAAGGTGCAGTTGATGTAATTTACTTAATTTTTTTGTCCACTAGCGGAAGAAGGACGCTTTGACTTTACAACTGATTAGATATATTCATAATTGTCTTACTTGTTTACAAGTAAATGAGGTTGGTGGCTAATGTTTCTATCATAAGTTACTAATACTTTAAAGTTACAAAAAAAATATCACTTTATCCCAACATTGGTCCATAAAATAAAGAAACCACAAAATTGAACCAAACAATAGCCATCAAGATCATTTACTGCCTAAAATGCGGTAAACAAAATTAGCGTAGGTAAGTAAAGTAGAAAGTTGCGAAAACTCTTATAATCTTGTTAAAGCTCAGACGCCACTAATCCACCTCCCATCAGCTAATTAATCCCACAAAGTTTAGTTCTCAAAAAGTTTCAACGGAAGAAGTAATTTCGCGCTAAGAATAAAGGTCACTGTATACTGTGGTGCACTTTTCTAATCTTGGCAAGAATTACAGAATTTCATAACAATTAATTGATTAATTGGTGTCTATTCACATGTTGCCAAAACTAAACAAAACTAATTTGACAGTACTAAAATGTCGCTGTCCCTGTCATAACGATCAAATTAATAAGGACGGCATAATTTTTAGTAATGTCAGATTAGCATCAAGAATCAAAAACTCCTTCGGTGAGCAACAAATATTTCGTAAAAACATTCAACCTCTAGAACGCGGACGTAAAATCGTGAGCCCTGAAAGTATCTACAACTATATTCAAGTCATATCATTTGAATTCTGAAATGAATCAAAGATTTAATCGTAAAAATAAAATAATGTAAATAAAATCATGTTGGGAAGTATCAAGAATCAAGGATTCCTTCGAAGAGCAACAGATGTTTCGACAGTAAAAAAAATCTACCTCTAGAATACGCAACGTTCAATCTTAGACACCCCCTGAAAGTGTCTAAAAACGTATCTATAGCCGAGTCTTAGCATCTGAAATCTGAAATAATTCAAAGATTATAATAATACCAATTGTTTTGACAATAAAAACACTCTATACCACTAGAATATAATAATAGCAGAGGTTCAATCTTAGACAGCCCCTGAAAGTATCTAGAACCATATCTACCTAAGTCATAGCGTCTCAAATGTATCAAAGAATGAAATTATAAAAGCCACAGTTGTAACCATTTATCAGAGTTAGTCTACCTAAGCATTGCAACTTTATCTAATCAACATCTTAAGGTATGCACGCATAAGGTCTCGTTCGCTAAGTTCAAAAGAAGTTCAAAAGTCATTTATTTGCGAAAATTAGTCATAAAGATGTAAATTTGTTTCGAGCAACATGGATTACCTATATCTAGGGCATGCATCTTCTTCAGCTTTTAAACGGTAATAGCCTAAAGTCATTTACAACGGGATATTGACCGTGATTTGAGATTTGAGGATTTCTATATTTTGGCATACAGCACAAGTAATTTACAATATGAATTTAAAAGTTTTATACAGATAGCCTACCCGCAGCCTTACAAGGAGAGAACTTCACACTTAGACTCAGCGAGTAAACACTCATGACGTTTCCTAATTAACGGACGCAATTAGTGGCCGAGCTCGATGGACCACAGGGTGGCAGGGGGGTTATAAGTGGCCTCAAGCGGAAAAAGTTAGGAGGAAATTCGTGGCCTTACACGGGTAAACGTGAGACGCCAGACGCTCCGAGAGATACGAGGAGTGACCTTGCGAACTATTCGAAGACCGTCTGATTTTTGTTTTTTTCTGTTTAACGGCGAGGGGGAGTTGTCTGTCTTGTTTGCATCACTGTGCTCTTAAAGCAGTTTAAGATCCGTTTTCTGAAAATGACACTCACATGGATATCCATTAAAATTATTCAAATTTATTCAAGTATTGACTTGAGTACATTTCTTTGTCAACTTTGTGTGGGAAAACTGTCAAAAATCTAATGGATTGCTAACTACGAGTACCTTACAACAGTTCTTGAATACAGAGTAAGCTTTCTCTGTTCGTTCGCAACAACAACCTCGACCTCAACAGCCTGTATTAGCCCACTGCTGGACGCAGGCCTCGCTCTGATAAGCGCCTTATTAGCGTTTATCTTATGGTAATGCCCAAAATCCCCACGCTGGGCATGCAGGTTAGGAATCGCAGTTCGGTGGTGAAATTGTTCTGCAGGGGGCACCGCTGCTCGCTCCCCGGTGCTCCCTTAGTCGTCTCCTACGACACCCACGAGAAGAGATGGGTTCGTGCAAATTCTAAGCCACACAGCTTCCTTTGCATCAACAGATATTGAAGAAATCAAACAAAATCCCAAAATATGTTTAATTTGATTTCTTAGATACTATCCACTATAATAAACAAAAGAAATAGCAGTGTATGTCCGCGTTCGACGTCGTCGATGATGCTACTCGTAATTTCTAGACAACTTAACTTCACCAGTCCAACATTTACCTCTCAATTATAGATTCACGAGTGTCCGAAGACGAAATGAAAAATAGCACTCTCTACTCTCTTCTTATTAACATTCCGCCCCTGTGCGTTTCCGATGAGTAATTGCTTTCTTAATTCGCGTCATCCATCCTTAAAATAAGGCAATTTTTCATTCGTCTTCACCTACTTGTGCGTTGCCTTGTATGCAAAGGTAATTTCTTCATTACTTAAGCTTCAAGAGGGGTGTCAGTGACTTTTTGGTGTGCTATATGTACAGAAATATGGTCGTTCTTCTAATGATTAACTAGCCTTGTCTGTTGTATTTTTAGCAGGCTAGATTGACTTATTTTGGCAGCATTTGTCTGAAACTTTTTTATTTATCATAATTTGCAGTTATCTGGCCAACTTTTATTTTTATACAACAAATAATTGCGTTGGCAAGATTTTGTAATTTATAAAATCGTCGTATCATTAAAACGCGGTGGGCAACAAAAAATCGTCAGTTCTTGTTTGCGGTACCTTGGTTTCTTTTTCTTTCTATGCTTTAATTTATTCCCTAAAAATATAAAAGGATTCTGGGGAGACGGCCTCGTCGTTAGCGATATTGTAATTTGATTATTTGTATTTTTTTCTGAATACTTTTAATCACCGAGTCGGTTCAATGGGTGGGGAGGAAAATCAGATTTCAATTTCAATTAGTGACGGATCTTCGTGGAAAAATCCAAATGGACAGAATGACTATTGATGAGTTTGGTCGTTAATATAAATGAGTAATTTGAGGGTGCCCAATCAGCCTTTTTATTTGCTATCCTCTTCTTACCCATAAAACTTATTTGCGTTCTTCGTGATCGAGGACATCGTTCTTTACGATTCGTTAATTTATTTGAGGGATACTCTGTCATGATATCATAGTAAACATAATTTTATAGCGAACAAATTGCCCAGGTAGGAGACCTACTAAGTTTGCAGTAACAAAGTTTCAGGGCAACGACGTAGTATGAAATCAAAGCATGCCACGTCATAACCTCTCATACAGCTGGATAATTAGAGCGCGATTGGAGCACGCGAGCCACAAATAATTCATTAGGAGCCTTAGTTCACCGCATACAATCACTTACACTGTCATGCAGCACGTTGAAACCCAGCGAGCAGCGTAATTACCGTACTGAAACAACCGCCCACTGAAAGGTTAGATATAATTGGATAATAGACATTCTGCTATGCACTCTAATGACACTTCATTGCTCATGTCATATAAAACGACACATTTCAAAAAGGCCGATTTATTACCGTTGTTTGAGCTCGTTGGCAAATTGAATTTGTCCAATTTGTACGACACCAACCAATTATAAAACCGGACAAGGAAACCCGCAATTAAAAGGAATCCTCGAATATCTTTCGAGTTAATGACTTCTTTGCTTGTTAATTCCTTGTCGCGAAGGAAAAAACGGGAGTCGGATTAATTCCAAGTGCAAGTCGATTGTTTGCATAAGCCTCGGCCGAGCTAGGGAAGCATCACCTCACCGCCACCGGCTTAAAAAAATAATTAAAATTCGTAATCACTCTTGACTCGACCCCCCAAGGGGACGAGTTTGTCTTGGAAACGCGACCGCTTTCAAATAACATCGCAGTTTAAAAAAGTTCAACCAGAATGTTCCTGCAAATTCGTTTATGTGACATTTCATATAATTTGTGCTACTTGAAAGTTATAAATATGACATTATTACGAGGCACGAGTCGGGGCGTTGGTTGTTCAAATAGTGGCACAAAAGGCATCTTGGTGATCATAAAAAAATCAAACTGCATACACGATAGGAACTTTCTTCGGTACTTTTGCAAGCTAACCTGCAAATTTTGAAAGCTTAGTTCATCCTTTGCATGTTCGTCGGTAGTTTTCTACCCTCTTAACAACATATTTCGGAATATTTCGATTACCATAAAGTGTTCCGTGTCATGTATATTTACGTTTCATTATACGTACTTATTCACCTTACTACCCATGTACCTATTAATTTCTTGACTGAAATGCTTCAATAGCGATTTCTAAAAATGTATAATGGAGCGCAAAAATAATCGAAATTTTTATGAATTTTGCTGTAAATGGTATGTAAAATAATTTACAACAATAGGCTCACATTTTGTTCGTCTATTCAAAAGAATCCGAGCTTATCACGGTCTTAAATTAATAAGCATTCAAGTCGAGCCAAGTAAAAATGAATAAAGCTCGTAATACGGAACAATAGCGTAATAAGGATGGTGCATTTTGTCTCTGAGAGCTCGCTTGCAAAACAACAATAATTCTTCTTTCCGTGAAAAGATTTTCAGCGTTATTCCACTTGAAATTATTATTTTTTCTTGTCGTCGTCTTGCCATTGTCTCGGTCGGGAGGTAGGTACCTAAGTAATGAAGGAAATTTGGGGTTCTCCGGGAGGGACGCTAAGATTTGCGTGGCCGACCGCTGTCTAATGCGGAATAATGAAACAGCTTTGAAAATCCTCTTCTGCTCAGCGGTTTGGATTTATTAGATTTGCTCAAACAGATTAAGGCAGTCACCATCCACCAATACCTATAACTATAAAGCAAGATGCGAAAAGTAAGATGCACATACAAAGCTGCTTTTTATTTTTTTCCCCAGTTTTTCCATCGTTTCTAATAAGTTTTTGTTAGTCAGTAGGTTTCTGATAAAGTAGACTTCGAGACAAGTACCGCTTTAGCGGCGTATCTATTTCACAAAAGCAATTAAGGATTCTCAGTCAAGAAAATCCTACACTGATAAAAATCCAATTAACTGCTGGCTCTTGAAGAAACTAAAATAGATTTATTTAATTAAACCCGGGATAGAAAACCTTGACGAAAAGTAGTTATTTATATTTTGTTTAAAAAGTTGATCATTACTTGTGGTCAGCGAAGCGATATACGAGTACTCCTCAAAGATTTCTTACTTGCTTTTCGCTCGTAAACAAGCATTTGAAACGGGCTAAGTGCAATGCTTTTTACTTTTGTTCTCTGATGTCTTTCATGTTAATGTTAGCTAGGGCCAACCAGATTCATCCAGTATATCTGTTTTATCTGGTACTTATCACACAAGCCTTGCTCACCTACTTTGAGGCTATGTGATGTTGTGTGGATTCTCCAGCATTAATGGTTCAATAGTTCATTTATTACTAAAAACACATGAAATAGTACCTACTCTAGTACCTTAAAAAATACTAAAGTATACAAAATAGATTCTTGCAAATAAAAAAAAAAAAAAAAAAAATCAATGAAAATTATAATAAACCAATCAATTCAATTCAGTACCTATTAATAATTATGTCATTGGAAATATTATAATATACAATTAAAATACAAATTCGTCAATTCTGTAAAAGGATTTTTGATAACCAGTTCTTTGATTTATGTTTAAAAGATATTATTGTTACTTGTATATATTTTATCATTAAGAAAATAGTCAGAACTGACCACTAGAAAACCTAATCTGTATTTATAAGGAATCTGAATAAACTTCAAAAGCTCCAGAACTTCATCAATCACATCTGAAATTGGATCGGCGACCCACGGCAATAATCCTCCGTCCACTCACAACGCGAAACTCAAACATTACTTTTGTAGTTTCCTATTTACATGCCCCCAAAGCGGGTTAGTTCGTAAACTCCAATATTTCTTGGCTCATACTCGACCCGTCCAAAGAAAAGACGAGACTGCTTGCAGAAACACAAGTTCTGTAAGAAGTTTGAAAAAATCTTTGTTATTCTGGTCTATAAAAAATGAGCTGATCAAGATAGCTTGTCTCTTATAATTTGGTAAACTAAATTGAAGGGTCTAGAATCTAGAATGAGAAGAGTTTAACTACTAATGTATATTTTGGTGAATAGCTAGTTTTAAGATCTCGCATTTTCATTTAATGCTAGATGTGTAACATAACGGAGATAAAAATCAACGAAACATAATAAATAATAAGTTCACCATTATTAAAACAAACTAATATTTGCAGCAGTCTGCAGTTTGCCTAATTATTTAGATTGTAAATACTATTCTGTTTCTATTATTTGATAGTATTTTTTGTTTATGAATTAGGATATAGTAAAACACAGTAAACACAATTTCATTTCACACAAAATTCCATATAAAAAACTAAAATCTCAAATCGTTATCCTACGGTCCAAGGTCAGGAACTGAACTCATCGGCATTTATAAATTTGCCAGAAATGTCCTTGCCTCTACGTCTATATAGATTTGCAAGTCAAGTTTTTATACTGTATTCACTGTGTCCCGCTTTTCGGCGGTCTGCCATCTAGCATTTTTAATCTTGTTCTGCGGATCTCGGCACACGTGGTCCCTTCGTCCCTATGTTTACCTTCCGAAATAGTTTAACGGTAACAATTTGCATCTGTTTATGCGAGGAGCGTCCCCGGTAGTTAGCTATCAGTCTTTTTCGATTGCAAATTTTTGGAGGTCTGTTTTTTCGGGCCTTTGTTTGGCGTTGAGTGAAGTATGTTGTGTCTGTTGTGGTCGGATGTATTATGTAGAAAGTTGTTGTTGCTTATTATTATTTTTGTGTCGGTCAGTAGAGTATCCCCAAAAACAGCTTTTAGATAGGTATATGGTTTATTTGGTTCACTAGAACAGCACAAAATACAATTAGAAATAGACAAGTATAGGTTAGTATATAGAAATAAACACGCAAAAAAACTAGAATTAGAACCCTTATGTTACTTTTAACGAACCGATAATTTCTAACTCTGTAATTTTGTAAGTTTAGTTTGAAATACAGATACTGATGGTACTAACCCAATAATTAAATCTATCTCATCTAGATCTTCATAAAACTGAGATATTATCAAAATTATATTTTTTTATTGTTCGAGAAAAACGAACGAAACTAACCCAATACTCATGAGTGTTCCGCGAAGATATGGGCAGGTTAGAAACTTGGCCCTAATCGATATCCTTATAATGATTGCCGAAGGAACTCGCATACGAAATAAGGAGGGCGCTTGAGGTGTCCGGGGTGGAGGGGGAGATATGAGACGATTTAGATTTTTTCCCTCTTCTATTCTTTCGTTTTTTGGGGGAGCCCCCTCAGAAAGGGTGAGGAATTTAAGACGGTACCGCGATCGATTTTTTGCGTATGCATTGGTATTCTCGTAATGTCTTACTTTGAGATTAGAGTTATGCCTCTTTTCGTGTTCATCTTTTCTGTTTATTTGCTGCGAAATGTTGTTTTTCGGTGTTTGGAGATTTTGTTTTAGGTTACTTATTGTTCACAGTACAAAAGTTGACGGTTATTAGTTTATTGGTACTATTGGTTGCAAATTATGAATAGAATACATTTTGGAAGTCAAAGATTATGCCAAAGCTAACACGTAGTACACTATTCAGTATAAATAAATGTGTTATAGTGTCCAAATGAAAATAAATTCAGTAATTGAATCGAAAATAAAAAGGCGGCTAGCCTAATAACAAAGAAAAAACATTCTTTGTTCCCCAACGAATTCCGCCATGCTAATAAACCGTCTCATTCCAAATTACGCCAAATCACAAAAGAAACAACTCAAGTCTTAACCGGGGAAAAATATTTCTTCATTAATAGATCACCGGGCATCAACAAAAGGCAAAGCTAAAGGGGCTAAAAGCCTTCCTGCCCACAAAAAAGTCTCAATTAAAAACCTGACGGAAGCTTTTAGAAGGTAATCCTTCAAATTGTTTCCAACGCCCCCTCATTAACACCGAAAGTGTTAAAAAGTTAACTTTTTAATCTTTATTACTTGACTAAACGGGTTAAATTATTATAGAACAAGCAGTATCTCATTTTTTACTTTAACCCTTCCTGTCTTATTTATTAGCGGAGTTTGAGCGTCTACGTTTTAATTGAGTGAAGTCATAATTGCGGGGTGGTGTGATACCATTCCTTAAATTTTGTTGGCTTTGAAAACAGACGTTTATGATTTTAAAAATTAACAGTTTATTTTTTAAAGAATCTTTTTGTTAACCAAATTACTAAACGAAAAGGAATCTTTAGGCTGACTCTTGACTTTTAGAGATTGATTTGACAAAACTTTAGGCTTGAATAAGAACTCTAGTAATTCTTATAATTGAGTTTGTTTTAAAAAACTATCAACCGACTTCAATTATATAGTTTTTTCATGGATTTTTATCGTCAAAAGTGGACCAAATTAAAATAAGGCTACACGGGAAGTAGAATTTTTCTAGGCCATAAAGAGTATTAACTACATAAAAACACTAAAATATAACCCACCTTCCCCAGTAATAATAAAACACAAAACTTAAGAATCGAAGTAACGTCCTAATGATGACATAAACTATACCGTATCCATCGAGCATGTAGAATGTTAGTAAACAAACCGCCCATCCTTACCAACCTTTAAGTCGATTCGGTTTCTTTCCAACAGTAAATATTGCTGACAATTACATCGGAAATTCGACACCAAGCAAGTGAGTTTTTGTTATTTGTGACGTGGTTTGTTTCCTAACATTCTACATGCTCGATGTATACTGTATAGGTACTTCAACCTCAACAGCCTATATTGGTCTACTGCTAGACGCAGGTCTCTTCCATAGAAGCGCCTCATTGGCGTTTATCACATGGGGGTAATGCCCATAATCCCCACGCTGGGTATGGGGGTTGGGGATCGCAGTTCAGTAGTAGTGCTGTTCTGCAGGAAGTCCTGCTGCCCGCCGCCCGGTGGATATCCCTTAGTCGCCTCTTACGAAACCCGCGGGAAGACTTGGGGTGGTGCATATTCCAAGCCACACGGCTACGTGCAGTTTGAAATAGGTACCTACTGCAAACGATGCAGAATATTCAAACGGAAGACACAACTAATCCGTATCACAGCTTCGAATATTCCCAAAAATACCCAAACAACATCACCTCATAAAGAAGTCGGTACAGCCCAAACACTAGACAACAAAAAGATACCAGAATGCCAGGGACTCCAAATAACTAACCGACCGAAATAGCAGCTGGACAGGACACGCGACCAAAAACTTTACGTGACAACACTGCTTCATTATGTACACCTATATTAATTACTTCTGGTAAGTAGATTTGATTGTGTCCCCTAAATACAAACCCTTTCATTGTAGCTTTGATTCTTGCAGTTTTAAATTTGGTCGGCTTCTTTTGTTTCTTTTGATGGTCTGTGTTGTGGACGACCACAAAATTGACGTTTTCAAATCCCGCATCTAGAGGTTAACGCAGCGAACGTGCGTTCACGTGAGCTTTGATATCAATGTAATGTTCGTTTGTTGTTCAGTTGAGCACGCCCTTTCATCGAAATTTCTCGTACCGACTTTTTTACCAGACTGACGAATAGTGCCGAGTTATCGCAACGCGCGTTAGCACTCGTTATCTGAAAACTCTTTAAATTTGGTTGACGCCCGATAACGCACGTCAACGCACGTTACATGTGAACTTATCCTAAGTTAAAAGAGTAGATGCGTAAAAACAAGATTTCTAGAAAGAAGTTGTACTGCAGAAATAGCAGAAATATTTGCACAGTATTAATTACTTTCACGATGGACCAACCACAATATAACGTGCCAGATAAGTCGCCTGAGATTTATTGCGTGCATTTCTTTTGTCAGCTTTGAAATTGTACTCGCATAAGTTAACCGAGATTAAAGTAATCGAACTTATAAATTTTGTCGCCTCACCTTTATAAGGCGATGGCGGTGTCGACGCGAACTTTGTTCAAATTAATGGGGCACATTATCAGATCGAGCCGTGTACATGGCGTTTATGCTGAGATAATTTTGTTTGGGGTTTTTTTACGAGATTGTCTCGGGATGTTAGCAAGCGTAGGCGCTTAACGTGCTCTAATTTTTACTGCAAAAAGAAAAGCTTTTATGTCATTGTATTAAACAACTCTTTAAAATTCGAGTCGAAAAATGGCGATGCTTGACGATAATAAAGATATTTTTTAGACCTTGCTACCTACTTACCAAAGTTTTGAAATCTCCTTTATTTCTAATTATAATTATTTGAATTTCGGAGAATTGGAGAATAAAAATAACTTGCGTTTAACAAGTAGCTTTGTTACCTTATTACAGAACGTGTTAAGTCCCGTTCTTTTTCGAATTCTCATGATTTAAATTTCAAAGATATTTAAAACAAAAATCAAAATGAATCATCGTCAAATCATCCGTAACTAAAATGTCCCTAATCCAACATTCTACGCTCAAAAACGCTTCAAAACACTAATTAAGAAACTAAACAGCCACCAATAGCCATGAAATTCCTTATACGAGCGGTAAACCAATTTCGAGGCACTTTAGTTAGACGCAGTAGAAGCTACCTAATTTAATTGTCAAATAAAGACTGAGAGAAGCTCAACGGTTGATTTTTAGTTGCATCTACTGTCAGAAAAATGTAGAGAAGTGGCATGATAAAAAAAACTTATTAACTACTTGTCCCGATGAGAATCATTATCATTTAAGAAGAGTTTATCGATCGTTTTAGAAGCCTGCGTTCCTAATTCAATTTCTAAATATACATATAAAACTAGTTTCACTCCGTGGATTTACACGTGTTGTAACTATGGAGATGTTTAGAGGTTATTTGTATCCCACGTAATAAAAAGTAGCTTTTGTTATTTTTCGAGATTAGTATGTATGCAATATTTCAGCCGGATCTGTTCAGTATTTTTGGCGTCAAGAGACAAAAAAACATCCATCCACCTATCCACCCATCCAAATTTCCGCTTTTATAATATTAGTGTGACAAAGTAATAGTTATCAATTATCCTAATCTGTTAATAAAGTGAGCCTAAGTTGCTCAATGAAATCATACATAAGTATGAATATACTTAGGTAGTGTGATTAGGTAGTGTTATCAAAAATTGACCAATAACTAAAGAGTTATGACGTTCGTGTAGCTAACTTTATTAAGCCTGAACTAGCTAACATTGTTGACGGTGTACTTAAAATACTTAGTATGTAAGTGTTAAAATATGTACTGAATAACTCGTAATAAGATTTAAAGAAGCCGCGACTTTTCTATGCCATTGAGAAATAACTTATGTTATGTACGATGCTAAAGAAGATCTCATGCCTTGAATATATTCCTAACGACGACATCAGTGGTGCAGCAGCTCCCCCGGCGAAGCAGTCGCAGGTTCAATTCTCGACTCAGGACAAATATTTATAAGACCTACATATATTATATTTGTTCCAAGTGTTTCTAGGACATTTATAATAAAAATATCAGGTTCAGTAATGTTTGTTAGATTAAGTGTATCGGTTATCTATTATCTATATCTACCCATAATACAAGCTGTGCTTAGCTTGAAGCTAGATGATGCAGTATAAATTATCCAGCATAACCTCACCTCAACAGCCTGTATTTGTCCACGGCTGGACACAGGCCTCTACCTGATAAGCGCCTTTTTGGCGTTTATCTCATGGAGGGTAATGCCCATAATCCCCACGCTGGGCATGCGGGCTGGGGGTCGCCGTTTAATGGTAAAATTGTTCTGCAGAGGGCGCTGCTGCCCACCCCCCGGTGGATATCCCTTAGTTGCCTCTAACGAAACCCGCGGGAAGAGTTGGGGTGGTGTAAATTCTAAGCCAGCACCACTCAGCTATCCAGCATCAATTATATTTTATTATCTAATCTAAGGAATCCTTAATAAAAGTATTATTTTTTTGTTAAAGTAAAAGTTATAGAACTATAGAAAATTAAAGAAAATAAATTTGCTAAAAAGCGCTAAAAGAATAAACCAGAACATATAATTAATGGATCTTAAAAAGCATTACAAATCGTCACCCCATAAAATCCGATGTCGACATTCAAAATGAATAATTAGTCGAGTTATCTTCGAAACAAGGGACTTTGGCTTAATTATTACACCATTATAAAGTGCAGGCGAAACGACCCTTGCTGGTAATGCAGAGATATGAAGGAAAGTTTCACTCCTACGTCCAACCGTAGAAAAAATAGGACAATTATTTTTATAATTTATTTATTTATGCATACGTGGTATCTATCTACAGCACAAGACTTAGTGTAGGTACCACAGAACAAAACTTTAATATACCAAGCTAGTCCGTCTGTGTATCTCACTGTGATTTGATTATGCTTGTTTTTAAGCTAATAAAAAAATATTACTATTATTTTGTAAATAATATCTCTTTAATTCTGTAGATTGTTTACAACAGTCAGTATCTAGATCAATTGTTCCAATTGTAAATACTAGTAAGTAGATATACTAATTTATTTGTATTATTTGATTGTAGTTTTTTTTTCAATAATATATTTATCTATACAATAAATATCACACTAATATTATAAATGCGAAAGTTTGTATAGATGTATGGATTAATTAAAGAAAATTATAATCAAGTAACAGAAACCTAGTAGTTACAATTGAAACAACTGAGCTAACTGCAGACTGTAAATAATCTACTAAGTCCATTGTAACAAAATAATATTGCTTCGTAATCAAGCGACATTCTTAGGAATAGTTATTTTTTTCCTTATAAAACTCTGTTCTCAACGCTAGGTCTTAGATGAGCCTGTACGTATTGTGAGGTCAGTAAAGAAAAACACCAACAAGAAATGGTATGATAGCTCAGTAAAAGATCAGCTTTGACTCGTTGAGATAAAGCTCATTTTTCTGTTTTTAAACTGTGGAGTGGCACAGGCGCAAGTCAAGAGGGCAAGACAAAAAAACGACACAGGATTAATTAATTTTCACCAACATCGTTCGGTCTGTAAAATGCTTAATTTCCATTTATAAGAAACTGTTTTTGTTTAGAGTGACTTAAACTTTCCCGGGGCAAGACGCGATAAATGCAAATGCCCTGTCGCGGTTTCATTTGAATTAATTAACAGTTCTAATGAATGCGAACTTTTTATTCCGTCCGTTTTTCCGTAACAATGTTTGCGGTAAATAAAACTTGTCAAGGAAATGGAGGTTTTTTTGCCCATCTGTCGGTTTTTCTTTTTAATTCGCAGAGTTCGAGCGGGATTGTTGGGATTTATTCGTGTAATTAGTGAAGTTTGTTCCGTTTCAATTATTTTTATTTTGTTTTTGCGTTTGTTTGTTACAATTTGGGGGAATTGAATTTGGAGGTGAGTTTGATTGGATAAAAATTAGCGGTGTTCCGGTGAAGTTTAAAAGCACGTTTTTTGTTAGTGTAATTTACGGAGGGCTTTGTAAATTCCGCAAAATACCGAGAACTTAGTCGTCGATTTCATCAAATAATTTATTAAAAACAGACTACAAATAAAACTGTATCGGTTTTTTTAGTTTTGTATAACCAGTAATAAACCCAAGTTATGGTTTAAAACCTAGGAACCATTCTCTATTTTAAAACAGCAAACGATTTTTTAAATTCGATCCATAATTATTAACAATGAAATCGACGGACATTCATAAAAAAACATACCTACAGAAGAACATAAAGTCTGTTAAAAAATATAAGTACCTACAGTAAGTTTAGTATTTAAAGGGTCACCTACATATTTTCAAATTAAAAAAAAACATAAGAACCTACTCACAAAAGAAAAACTTTCACTTCTATTAACATAAACGCCCAAATAAACATTCCTACATTACGTAAGCTTGCACTAATCAATTTAGACGCACTAATGAGGACAATATAAATCGATGTTCTTAATCCCTGGAAGGCTGGAGTAATAAATAAAGGCATAAGAGCACGCGCCATATTTCTCGATTAAGTGCGAAAGTGAGGCGGTCGTGCTACACTGCTACAGTCGTGGAGTCAGAGTGCGAGCGAGCAGCGATTTGATGAACATACTTTAGACTTTATTTGTAGCGGTTTAAGGTAGAATAATGTGTAAGCTTGAAATTATGCGTAATTCTTAATAGGTTAGGTCAGTGTGTAAGCAAAAAGCAATTTTTGGGTAAGTTAAGTCAAGCGGGTAGTCTCCACGCCACAGAGCCGTATTAACCAGGTTGGGTCAGAGTGTAGGCAAGATGCAATTTTTGTGGAGGTCTTTAAAATTAAAGACTTATGGTCCATGTTAAATAGCTGCATCTGTGTTGAGAGTTTCGAACCAAATATCGTGTGAATTAAGTTTTAAAAATTCCAATAACCATAGCTTTCTTCATTTTAATCGGAGCAATTAAATCATGCTTGTTTTCACTGAGTTATCACAATCGTCGTTTCTTTTATTGGCATTGACAGTCAACATAACTAATTATTCTGTCAGATAATGACATGTTAATACTTATGAGACTTACAGACTTACATGACAATTTAAAACTTATGAGTAACCTAAACCCACTGTTGAATGTTTAAGCTACCTAACTATAATGTACATCTAAATTGAATACAGAAAAAAAATATTATTTCTACATAAAACATATTAGCAATTTATAAACGAATTTGAGTTTAAGTCAAACTAACATACTGCTGTGAGCGACTATCACGCAGCAATCCATATACTGTTTAAACTTATAGTGGGTCCATCTATGAATATTGCTTGAAACATTTATTTATTTAAAACCGCTCCTTTCTTGGCCACACCCTTAGGCCATGCGCAAGCGCATATAGGCGGTAGGCCCACGTCATTACCCGCGCAGGATTGGTCACGCAAATCAGATCCACGCCGTCCACGCAATTATAATCAAGTACAGACTCGTAATTCTAAAGTAATCAAAGGTTTGTACATCTGTTGTTGAAGTGGCTGCGACAGTGATCGTGTTGAATGGAAATAAGTTCAGCTTATGGTGATAACATTAGCACTTCAACTTAGTCTGATCCTTCTAAGCTCATCGTTTCGTAATTTTGTTATGGTGCCATTCCACTAGAGTAGCGTAACTTAGCTAAGCGGTAGAATGTCTGAAACCAAGTAGGAGTGCTTAGTTATGGACATCGAGTAGTGATCCTATTGGTAAGTTGCCCATCTCTGGCTGATATGCAAGGGTTGCTTGTACGAAACTTTTGCATCAAAATCACATAGTAATGCACCTCTCATCATAACATCACAGACATTAAATATTCTTATATAACCTGTATCCTATACACGTTTGTACTAAACATATTTATATTGGATCTAACATTTCTTCAGCTTCTGAATCTTCATTTAAACAAAATATTGTTTGGATATTGTCAATTAATCCTCAAAAATATTGCATTGTTGACGCTCG
Source organism: Eupithecia tripunctaria (assembly GCA_955876795.1). Classification (NCBI taxonomy): domain Eukaryota; kingdom Metazoa; phylum Arthropoda; class Insecta; order Lepidoptera; family Geometridae; genus Eupithecia; species Eupithecia tripunctaria. The sequence goes on from OY041614.1 coordinate 9,676,743, forward strand.
ATCTCCATAATCTTCAGTAAGCTTCTTACCATAAATAACACGAACTAGTTAGAATAGAGCATGCGTGGGCGCAGCTACAGATCGACAGGCCTATCCTGATTGTAAATCAGTGCCTAGACTATTTGGATGGGGTTATGAAGTAAGCACTGTTATGGTTATTTGTTTGTATAGAAGATTGTTGCTGGCAGTAATATTTTACTAACTTAACTTTCTTATTATTTAGTTTTGTACTCGAAATGATTTGGTTATTAGACACAAGTTTGTTTTCTGTCTTCGCACGTTTTGTTTCTATGGAAAAGTTGTTTAAAGGTTTCTATTTCTATCTCTTAGAACAAAAAGTAGCCCATGTCACCGTATATCCCCGTCTATGCCTACACTCAGTTCAGTACTTTTGGCGTTAACCTCAACCTCAACAGCCTGATTGATCCACTGCTGGACGCAGGCTTCCCCCTGACAAGCGCCTTATTGGTGTTTAGCGTATGGGTAGGGTAAAGCCCCACGCTGGGCATGCGGGTTGGGGACCGCAGTTTGGTGCTATAATAGTTCTGCATGGGGCGCTGCTACCTGCCCCCCGGTGGAGTTTACATTATCCATCTATCTACCTATCATGCATCAAACTTTCGCATTTATAATAGTGTCTCTCTTGGCATTATTAAGTAGGTACTCTATATACTTTTTTCTTTGATTTATGTATTGTTGTGATTGCTGACCAAAATATCCACTAAATATCATCTAATCCATCATCTTGGTTTTTTTTGTGACCGACCCCGATTCAACGTCATCAGCCGCCTTCTTGGCTGACCTCGTCTTCGTCAACATCCGTTCTTCTAGCACCTTCACTAGGTATATCTTCTGTTTGCTATGGAGTAGTAATGTCTCATACCTTTACCTACATCAAATTGTCATACAAATCTACTTTCTGCACTAAATAGAAGACAATGCGGAGATCCTATACAACAGTGCTATGTCACACGTCGACCACGCCTGTTGCGTGTAAACCGCTTGCCTCGGGGCCACACTCGGTTCGAGTAGGGTTGTCGAGTGTTTGTTGAACTTGGTAAGAGTCAATACAAACTGGAGTACATAGATACTGGACCTGTTTATTTTTATTCATATAGGGAACACTGCAGGCAGACGCTGAATGCGTCAAGCTGAAGACAGTCATTAGGGGAGGCCGAAGTCCAGCAGTGGACTAATATAGGCTGATGATGATGCTGATGATGATGATGATGATAGGGATCGCTGTTGAAAATTTTTAGTAGCTATGTTAACGTTGTTGTTTTATTTAAACCGTGAGTAAAGTAGGTATTTAAAACTTTAATACATTGCTTATTTTGGTATCTTCTGTGCAAATCTTAATTATTCGCTTACAATTATATTTTATTTCACAAAAAATTGTATATTCTTATGATAAACATTTTGAATGCATCATGGTTATTAACACTAAACTCATTTACAACGGGATATTTACCATGATTTGAGCTTTGAGCTTTCCAATATTTCGGCACAGTTTCATGCGCCATGAAAACAGAATAACAGCCGTTGTTTCTGCAGTTATTCTGTGATGAAGAAGAATTTGAGCTTCGTTCTTTTCAACCCTCTTATTTTATTTTATCATTGCAGTTATGACCAACATGAGGTTAACCTATCATCTTAGGTTTGTTCTGCTTTAGAGGTATGTTCACGTAATTTCTTGCATTTTATAAGCACGAACGCAGATACATTTTTTTAAATACTACTCATTAAAGGAACAATCATGATTTTAAGTGGTATTACCATCTCCTGAACAGAGCATAACCTCTTATCACAAATCTAAGGCCCATATTATAAAAGCTTGCTCTTATGGTTTTCTTTGGCATAAAGACTCTCAAACAAAGATCCATGACTGAGAAAGCTTTCATAATACAGTTCTAAGATGATGATTAGGATTCAAACGTGAAGTCAATGACAAAATCAAGAGACTTTGCAGCCAACCCTACTCTCCTTGACGGATGTTTCGACACAGCTTGTCTCTGCAGAATAAACACCTCTGATTCATACACTAGAGGACAATGTTTTAGCTAATGGCTTTCTACAATGTCTAACAATTGCTGTACTTAGATTGGACGGATCAAGTTTCAATTTATTTGCAAGTTTATGCTTTGGAGAACAAATTATGGAGAGCGATTGGTTCACTTGTTACGACTGGTCAAAGACTTAAATTATACTTAAATATAGTTACTTCGTCAAAATATCTTTTGATGCAATGAAGTTCTACATTACTATAAAATAATATTACTACCTGACGTTAACTAGTAGGTATGCAAGTGGGTAGTGAGTGTTACTGTTCCGTTATACAGGCATGTGTATTCTTGGCTATTACTATATCACATAAAATGAAGAAAATACGTGGCCTTAGTGCTAGAACTGATGTCTTCTAGGCAACATTATGAATTGTTTTAATTAAGTACCCATAGCATGACAAGGGACTAATATAGGCTGATGACGATGAAGTACCCATAACAGAAACGTTCTAGCTTGGGTTATATACACTATATATATCACACAAATATTATAAATTCGAAAAATTGTATGAATGGATGGATGGATGGATGGATGTTTGTTACTTCTTCACGCCAAAACTACTTGACGGATCTCACTGAAATTTTGCATACAGGTAATTCTAATCCTGAAATCAAACATAGGCTTACTTTTACTTTTGATCCCATAAATCAGTTCCCGTGGGATGAAAATCACCTTTTAACGTTTCCATAGGAACAACGCGTGCGAAGCCGCGAGGCGCAGCTAGTATATATATATATATATTGTAGTGTATATTGCTGTGCAAATTAATCATTAATCTTACCTTCAAAGGCGCATAACCATTCTTTAGATTATAAAAGGTGAAAACTGAACTTTATGCACTTTTTTATTATTATACTCGAACGTGGGCGGACCATCCAAGTTGCTGATAATTCATATCTAATCTTGCAAAATTAAGATGTCCTTCCTAAGCACAACAAACACTTTGAAACAAGCACTGCTAAAATATAATAAAAAGCTAAATAATAGTTATCTCGCCACTTTACGCCAACGCACAGATAAGAACAGGGTAATAGAGAAATTACTCGTACAATATACATTAACACTTTACCTGGATGGACGACTGAATTTGTATAGGAAACAGGCAATCAGCGCCTTTTTTATCCTTTCTGTAAACCGGGTCATCACAAACGTGTTTTTTTAGCTGGTACAAGCTTATTAAAGTCAAAGGCCTGATATGATAGGACGCGACCAAGATGTTGTGGCGCTATTATAATGGTAGCACTTTAATGTATATTTGAAATGCTGCTTTCTTAGCATTTTTTTCATTAATATACCTTTTAATATAAAAAAATATCTGCTAAATAAAAAAATATATATTTGTACATATTAATGAAAAAAGCGTTTGACCATAATCCTAGATGTCGCCTAAGAAGGTGCGCGCTTTCCCAAAAAAAATAATGCTCTCAGAATTAGAAGATTCCGCGATTGTAGTTTAAAAACACACACACAAACAATTACCGACCTACTCATAAGAATAGCCAGCCCACTGATAAGTTGACAAAACATTGTCCTACAATATGTAGGACAATGTTTTGTCAATGTATGTTACATTTCAGTGCATGAATATTGTATATTCATGCACTGAAATGTAACATACCCGCCGGGCTCAGTCCCCAGATGTGTAGAGTCCACTGGGTCAATTTGCTTTTACATTTTGATACCTTCAAGCTTATTAAAATATGTATAAATATTTAATAGAAGGTATTTTTATCAAAAGCCCATTAAAGTATTTCGAAATATTAAACCTCTTCATGCGCCTGAACCATCATTCTGACGTGGCCCATATTACCAGTAAAAGTCAAGGGCCTGATTACAAAGTGAATGTGCCCTGAAGGTGTTTGTAAATTGATATAGGCTGTCTCCACGTGCGAACATGTTCGAGGTGTTGATTGTAATTTGTAGTGCGCGAACGCGTCTGGGGTATTCTAGATCCTTCTTCGTTTTGTTGAGGACTACGTGTTGGAATGGTGTCTATAGCTCTATGGTGCATAGCTTAGGTCAGCGCAATATCTTTTGAAGAACATATAGATACAGTATATATGTAGGTATAGTGTGAATATAACAATTTGAGCAATACAATTACAGTTAGCCCGTAATGTTTGCTGTTAGGGAAAAGACCTGAAATTTCAGGTAATTTCCGGAAAGGGTTGGAAATTTTAAATTGAAGTCCTGGAGGGTGCAGGAGGCTTAAGTGACGTGATCACTTTCAGAAAACTATGGCCTGAAGTAGTTTAAAAAACGAATTAACAGAACCTTCTTCTAATGTTGATAGATCAATGAACGCTAGGTAGGTACGTACTGAAAAAACCCAGCACCATATAGATCGGAAGTAAAGATTACAAACTTTCGAAACATAAAATAAACACAGAATAAGCCCTCGAGATATCCTCTGCAGTGGACGTCTCGTAATTTATACTGCACAGGATTACTCCATCGAGGGTCGAGTTTATGCGAGTAAAGCCACAAATTATTGCTTGCGCTTAATTATTGATTATAATCTGAGCACACTTATACAATCCTATTGAAAAATTTCACATTTTTATTTATACGTCAACTAAGAATAATAAGTTGCTACAAGAAAAATATACAAGAAACCATTAAACATAACAGTTGTTATAAAGGCCGTGAGATACAAAAATATTAATTTTTACTAACATAATCGATGGCAATAATCAGAGCCCCTAGTAGGGTAGACGTTAATATCGAGGCGTGATTGTTACGTCTCATTTTCGTAGTTTCTGTCATCGCGATACAGGACGCTGCTGTACCGAATATAATGAAAGAATTGCATAAGTCGTCACGATTACGTCTCGATACTTTCGTCAACCGGACTCGAGGCTTAAGAAAACTCAATATATGTAAAGTAACAAAAATCCATCCAACACTTGGTGACTTACACTGAAAACCAGCGCTGAGTAGACACACCCACCAGGTCTACCCAGCACAATGCTGAGTGTGGGCCATATTTGCCTGCTACGCACAAAAATTAGTATAAGTTAAGAATTAATTCAGTGAAGTTAAATATAGTGTTGTGTAGTTTTTAGGTAAATAAAATTATTTTCTTTTTCTTTCTTACTTACTGGATAAGAAACTTTTGTAAGTACACCTTAGAAACAAACTAACCTGTTAACATGCGAACGATGCGTGCAAACACCAGCTTCTATGTCAGTTTGTTTTTCTCCTACAATTCTGACAACTCAATCCAAATGCCTTTACAAATGAAGTTACAAATCAAATGAGCAAACAGCCAGTGGCTAGCCTTAAGAACAAATCACATAAGGATAGTTCAAGAGGTAATGATGACTTCTTCAAAGGATATAATAATTTATTTGGAGTCGTAAACTGCACCCAAAAGTATTAAATGAATCGTGAACTCAGAAACAGTAAACTAGATTGCTTATTTTTTAATATTTTACTTAGGTACTTTATACAATGGCTGGGCAGTGTATTTTCTCATAATTTTCATTGATTTTGTTCCACAATAAACGTTTTATTATTATTATATTATAATGACGTTTGCATTTGCAACCTGCAATGCTGTGCTAGGTAACCTTACTCGTATATTTAAAAAACACTAGACCTTAAGAGCACTTTGATTTATTAGTTAAATAAAATCCTAATTTTAAGGTAGAACATTAATGAAACATTTAGTATAGGTACGAGTATTTAAGATCAACAACTGTATCCTACATTACGTTAAAGCAAATAAATTAATCTTTTCGATAACTTCATTCCGGGATTGGTATAACATAAAAAAATCTAAAATAATACAGGCGCTCTGTATGAATTACCTATAGTCTCTCTTAATAGAAAGAATTAGCAACAGCCAGTAGGTTGTACTAGTAATAGGTCAGTAGGTAAGTTAGGTACTGTTCATCAGAAATTTATCAAGCTCTCCTTGAAAAAGACTTGCTGTAGCAGATATTCCAAACACAAAGGACTCCTGGTCTACGAACAACAAATCACATCCATATATCACTGTGTAAACTTCGTACTTTACCTTTTATGATGTATTTTACGCTACGGATGGCTAAAGCATATTCGCTGTCCGTTTAGAGTTAACTAGTCTCTACATTGTCTGGAATTAGCTTTTTCTATGTCTTTTTATCTAACCAATGTTTGCTAATGTTTGCTTTTAAACATTATGAATTTATGAGTGTACAACGAACTTTCATACAAATATGATACGTAAATAAATATAATAATGGTCTCTGATTCCTAAATGTGAATTTTTCTATTTTTTGTAATTATGTACATTACAAAAAATAGAAAATTTCATTTTTAATCTTGCCCGCAATGAGAAGTGCGAGCGAGTGAGAACCCGAGTTTAGGCAGAATGTATAAAATACATTAAAGCTATTTTCTTAATAATTTGGTTCTAGGCTGCTGTATGTCAAGCAAATAAAGTATTTAATTATGTTATTTAGTCTGAAGATAAAAGAGTAGTGAAAATAAAATGAAAATAAGGGATAGATTCTGTGTATGGTGTAAATACGGAGATGATAATAGATAAAAGACCGTTGAAGAAGGAGACATCTGCTGATCCACGTAAAGAGGGTAAAGAAGTGTAATTTTGGCTGAGCAGAGAAATGTATAAAAAGTAAATGCATTCTTTTCATTTGCCAAACACCACTAAACTGACCAACAAGTTTAAAAGCGCTGAATTTTAGTAATTTAGTATTCAAAAATGGTAATTTCCATTATAACCATTGTGTATTCTATCAAGCAATCCAAAAGAAGGCTTTCCTCCCACAATCCATTGGGAACAAAAAAGGCCGAAAGATGACGGCTACCCGCTAAGTTAATTTTCCATTTAGGTGTCAAATAACATAGTTCTGTGGGTGCAGCGCTTACGTCATATCCTGTGTCATCTTTGAACGAGATCGTTGATCCAAATTCGTATATGAGTAGGTTATTGTCATCTTAGGACGCCTTTAGGTACAATGGCTTTTCTTCAGTGTCCGACTGATCTCTATCAAAATTGTCGTTTTCGATTATTGATGCCTTACATACCCCAAACATACCATGAATCCATTACATTATTATAAATTTGAAAGTCTCTCTTTGTCTGCCTTACGTCTAAACGGTTGAACGGATCTCAGTGAAATTTTGCACGGAATCAAATGGTATCCCAGCTTCGTCCCCGGGATTTTGAATAGCCTTTATCCGTACATAAACCATACAGAAACTAGTAATTTGATAAACCTAGGTATGCCTGATATTGTAAAGATAGGGAACAAAGTATCAGGCATTAACTATTGTTTATTATTTTTGTATAACGCAACGGAGGCGTACTTATGCTTTAAAATTAGTGTCAAAGAAATTACTGTCAATATTATTTCGTTGGTAGTGTCATAACCGTATTTTGACTGTTTTCATTTCGATGATCCTGTATGGATAAGATCAGATTATCTTGGCCTACCTTAGTGATTCAATAAACGGTATTCTTTATTGCAAACACCGAAGATTAATTGAAGGCTTAAGTCGTTATTGTAGCTTTTTCTCCTCTTGCGCATAAAACATTTTCTGGGCGAAAGTGAACTGCAGGCTAATTCAGATATACTCATGAGTGTATCCGAGTGTATCATGCATGAGTGTATAACATACTCTATATGTATACAACATATACTAACTAAACTAAACATTAATTCATTTACTCTTATTTTTCGTCTTTAAGAAAATGCACACAATATGCGGCTAAAATAGGTGACTCATGAATAATTTACATATTTGATTCGACCAGCTGTACTTTGTACGTAATGATGGGGTCATTGACTAACTTTTTATCGAAAATTTGCAAATTTTATCGATTTGCCTTTTAACCCGAGATAACGTTAGAGTGTCGGTCTCGAAAGCTTTGAATAATTTTATATTGACGTTTTGTGGTCAGGAATTCCTCAACAGAAATAAATCCAGTGATTAGCCAGATGTGCTAATTAAAACGGAAACCCAAAATAACGCACAAGCTTGAGCTTCATACATCTTTATCATATTTCTTACAAGACTTATAGCCGCTATAAAGTATAGGGCTACCACATAATTCTATCGATAATGGTGGCACAACGCCCACATAAGAATTAATTAACACGTGAATGTATAAAAACAAGTTCTTGATGTCGATGTCAACAGTCGGGTAAAATGGAACGGAACTATAAAGGCAGCTTCGACATTTTTATGGTAGGTATACTGGATTAGACTTGAATGACTCATTCCGTCTTGAGGATGGATAAGGTGTGGTTGGAATGTTACTTTTGTATTGCACCCTTAAATAATCTTAAATCACAAGATCATTTCATTCACATTCCATTCAATTGGTACCAAGAGTGGAGTACCACTAGGAGGTGGACACCCTAACTTGGGATCACATCCCAAGTTAGGGTGTCATTCATGTCACTTTTCTTTTTGACTTACAGCCGGTTTTTTGAAAGTTGGTTTACCAATCAATCAATCTGTAGATTATTTGCAAAAGTCTTCAGTTAGCTAAATTGAAAATATTACTTAGTTTTAAGTTATTTAATTGTAATTTTCTTTATCAATGATCAAATTAGGTCAGTTATAGAGATAACCATCGATTATAAGACATCAACAAACGGCTGTTAATGTTATACAATTATTTTTGCCGCGTAAAATTGTGTAAGATATGTAATTTATGATAAGAACATTGGTCTAAACCAATATTGGTGCACCTAAGTAAACAAGATGGGTACTAAAGACGCTTTGACACCACGCAAGATACAAGCTTGATTCAGAAAACACACTGATGACGCTTATCTTTTTATCGACATTAACTCAAATTGTTTATTAGCCTCGCCCAACACTATCTCAAACGTATAACAATATTACCTTTGTGGCATTGAAGCTACATTGAACCCTACAGATTTTTGGTCAGTCGATACGACCGCTTCGGCTATTTTGTGACCGTTGTAAAAGTACTATTCCTCATGAATGGACCTCGGTGGCCGGTCATGCGTGTGTGGTGACGTATCTGTGTGTGTGTTGGTTTTTTGTGAATGGCCAGCGATATCCGGTCCTTCTCCGTACCGTACAGGTTTTGTTATCAACTCTCGGACACTGTCTAAACACAAGATATAAAAATTGTGTTTTATTGCGTTTTACAACAGCGATCCATGAATATCGATGAGACGTATCGGATAATAGACTTGGAGAAAAAGGTTCGGGGTATAAACGTAGGTGTCAATGCGTCGCCCGTTCCTACTCAATAGCAATTTAAGGAGAGGGAGTTAAATTTTACATAACAAAAACGTCTGAATTGTGAGTGGAAATTTGGGATACGTTAATACGATTTAATACTGGTTCTGATAACGTATTCGAGCGACGTGGCTCTGCAAAAAGCGAATAACCGATTGTTTGGGATTGTGTCGAGGCGCTTTTGCTGGTGTAAAGCGAATTAGCACAGTCGACGTATCTTTGGGTTGCTAGATACATTGTTGAGGTTCCTTCAAGATTTGTGTCTCTATTGCTTGTAAAGCTCTAAATAAGAAAAGGTTTTTTTTTACAATCTCGAAGCATTTCGCGGATGGCATAATATTTTTAACAATAAAACTCGGAATATGTATCGATTAAAACTGTTTTTTTGCAATCCTCTATGTAGTATAATCTAGATTTAAATACACCCAACAAAACTTTTCCCGAAGTTGGCAAATACAATTACACACGGATTCAAAAACTGCCAGCATAAATTAAATGCCAACACCATACAAAAACATGCAGACGGTAAATCGAAACAAAAAAGTGGCCACCCTCTACCAAACGAAGACAGAGTTAGAGAACAAAACAGGGTCTTGCCTTATCAAAATTTAAATTTGGAAAAAAGCGGGGGCCGCTTCTCATTTCAATAACCGTTATACGAGGCCTCCCCCCCGCGTCCCCCGATCCCAAACTATAGGTGATTGATAGCAGCAAAGAAACAATGGACGGACCAACTGCCCCTGCTCACTGCGAATCTCAAACACTTTTATTTTCATCGAATAACGAGACTCGATAATAAATATCGATATATCGACTTAGATTCGGGATTATCGACGCAGCTGTGGAGAATTTTAAAACACGCTGTTAACGATTCATATGTCTGAGTATAAATCCGTTTGAAAAAAGATCGCACCATCTTTTTATGCGACGACGAACATGGATTGCGGTCTTGTTGATTGATGCTGTGTTCTTGTATTGCTAATTGACTTGGTAAAAACTGTTCTACCATTATTGTAGACTTAATGGGTTTGATGCGTTATGAAAAGGAAATAAAATTACATATTAAAATTAAGTTTTACAATAATTGTAAAACCATAATAGATAATAACCCTATTTTGTTTCTCACCAGTAATTTTTTGAGACCCAGTGACCTTCTGTGATATAAATAAGGATCTTAAAACTAACTTTCTTTTTTCAATTAATTTTGTAATTGTACACATGATTTTTTAAATTTTCCGAATTAAAATACTAAATTCACGCGAATACAATAAATATCTTTATAGATCTGAACATAGACCTTCTTTTTTAAAAGTCTGTTAAAAATCAATCACTATTTCAGTTGATCGCTAAGCTATTTATTCATTTATGGAAACAGAAAAGACACATCACATACAGAGTAAAAAAATAAAGTGGTCTAAAGTCTAGTGTTTTTCTAAAATAAAGGGTGCCAAAGGGTGAGCAAATTACGCGTTTAAATAATTATGAGATTTTTCACTTTTCCTCGTCCATCTGCGATAAACAACATTTGAATATTGCAGTATTTTAATTCATTCGATTTGTTTCCGAAGCGAAAAAGTCAGATTCGAATTTGAATTGTATTCCGCAAACTTTAGAACGCTATTTTGATTTGTCATACGTTTCCGACGAGTTAAAATACCCCTGCAGATTGCATCGTGTTCATTAGATACACACAACCATTACATCTACGCAACAAATCCCACATTAGTCATCAACTTACAAATACTAGGTTGAGGCACAATACATGCTGGCAGTACAGAACCTACAACACCCATTTTCCTACTCACTTGTCATTAACTATGGTGTAAAAAATACAAGCAAAGCAACTCAGGCGTGTAATTTCACGTCCTCTGTACGGTCATTCGAGCACGTCATTAGATAGTAGAAGCTTTTACAAGCTGCTTATGTTCGATGCAAATATAAGCGACATTAGCAGAGAGTGTAACGCCAAAATCTCTCTGACACACAGAAAAATAAGGTAGAGAATACTTTATCTCCACAGGTGATCTATATTTTTATAAAATATTTACTCCTTTCTGAAAATCTCCACTCGTTAGGTCTACTAGTTCTCTTGTTAGAATGGTTAGTTTTCCCCCCTGAAATAACACCTACTAGGTGGGGAAAACTGGAAGAATATTTGAAATAAAAGAAGTTGTTGCGTTGAAGCTGTCATTGGGAAAAAATGGAAGGGATCGGGGAAACTGAGACTACAAAAAAGTTAAATCTTAAGTCTCTGCGACGTCTATTTAGAGCGATATTAAATGTTCACTCGAGCAAACGTCCATTCGCGCAAATGTCCATCGCTCAAATCCTACTACCCTTGAACCATTCATGATATAATTATAAATTCGAAAGTAACTCTGTCTGTACGTTTGTAACCTTTTCACATTCAATGAAATTTGGCAAGAAGGTATATGTGGTATCCTGTAGAAAGACATAGGTTACTTTTCCAAATAATGCTTGCGAAACCGTGGGCAGATGCTATTATTGTAAGTATGATAGTAAGAAAAAAAAATTAATCACCTGCAATCTATTTCTAACTCCAAATGTTTTCCAACTTTAGAAGCAGTGTGTCGAGTGAGCTAATGCTAACTTGCAACGTCCATTTGCGCGAAAGCATCTAGGTAGTGATTGCATCGAAACAACTCATTCATTTCAAATACTAACTCTTTAAAGTAGGGACTATTTCTTTATAGCCATTACATTATCATGTTGGTCGAGTCATGACGAGGCTTGACTCCATGCAGTCATGGCCTTGACTCATTCAGACTTGTGCAGTTCAGTCAAACAAAACAAACGTTATGAATACTGCTGGGCCAACTCTTGTATTTTTATTAATTTTGATCCAAGAGTTATTTTTAAGGTATCTTGTGCCAAACCGCTATCTGGGTAGTTTTAATAAAATATGGTATTATCTCTACTCTTGCATCAGGAAATCTGAGGTTCTTCATGAATATTAATAAATAGCGGCCCAAATACCTACCAGATATTTAATTACAATAATGACTTGATAATCCGTTGATAATCAACCGATTCGCATACAAAATGAAGATTTTCAAACTTTTTATTTGATTCGCTTTGCGTTAACTGGCATTCGAATGATTAGGGACAATGTTCGGATTAATTAGTTTTTATAATAAGTATAACTAAAATGTAACTATGTTGGTCTGTCTATATAAATAACTAGCAGCACCTCCCGTTTCCGTTCCCGTGGGAATTCCGGGATAAAATATAGCCTATGTCTTTCCCTGAAAAGTAAGCTTTTTAATGATGTAATATTTTTTTAAATCGGTCCAGTAGTTTCGGAACCTATTCAATACTAACAAACAATCAAATTTGTCTTCTTTTTAATATGAGTATAGATTTAGTTTTTGGGTAATGTGGATAGAACTTTACACTCAATACCATTATTACCTATTACTACTCCAAACCGCGTGGGGATTATGGGCATTACCCTCCATGAGATAAACTCCAAGAAGGCGCTTATCAGGGGGAGGCCTGCGTCCAGCAGTGGACCAATATTGGCTGTTGAGGTTGAGGTTGAGATTGAGGAAGGAGACAGAGCTTCATAACAATTTATTGTTTATTTTTTTTGTTGAAACATGAAGTTGTTTTTTATTTGGATAGGTAATACTACTGCACCCAGATTTTAAGCAAAGTCGCAGGTTACTAGCAGGATTTCATCATAAAAAAACATGTTTGTCCGGTCCTCGCTAAGTTATTACCATAAAAATTTTAATTGCCATCGACCATCTTCATTAATACAATATCTACATTAAGATAATTATGCTGATTGTGTTTCTATGTTATATTAGTTCTAGTATGTTAAATCTGTTTAATAATTTTGAGATAACGTTTTTAATGGTTTATTAATGTGATTAGCAAATTGAGATAGACATTTTGAAATTTTTCTTAGGCTGTCTTTCACCATTGTTATTTTTACCCTTTAACCCACAGCAAATATTTTTATATAACCTCAACCTCAACAGCCTGTGTTGGTCCACTGCTGGACGCAGGCCTCCCCCTGAAGAGCGACTTATTGGTATTTGGGAGGTAGTGCCCATAATCCCCACGCTGGGCTTGCGGGTTGGGGAATGCAGTTAGGTGGTAGCATTGTTCTGCAGGGGGCGCTGCTGCACGCCCCCCGATAGATATCCCTTAGCCGCCTTTTACGACACCCACGAGAAGAGTCGGGTGGTACCAAAATAAATAATGCTGGACGATGATCATTATCATCTACCCTCAAGCTAAGTAAAGCTTCTGTTATGGCTGTTCAGTTGATAAGATAACTGATGCACATAATAAATAATAATAGATTGATATTTTTATTATACATACAATATACCCAGAACACGAAACATTGTCGAAGGTGTAAATCGAGCGTCGCAGGCGGGTCTTTGCCTACCGTGCCACATCTGTCGTCTATATAAACATACGTACATCTTGTAGTAAGCCTGTTGTTTCCCACTGCTGGGCAAACATACATTTATAACATACATTAATAAGTACAATTAATTACTACCCTGGTCCCTTCATCATCTTTCTCTTTTCACGTTCTGAGCCAGTTGGACCCAAGCATCCTCGAAGGTGTCCAGTTCATCAGGTCATCCTTCCTCGATCGGCCACGCTGTTGGGGCTCCACCGGGTGGTTATTTTTATAGTACTTTCTATTATTTCCAGTTTGACTTATAATATGTAGGTACATGATTAAAAAAAAACATAGATTTATGTTTGTTTTATATATGATCTTTAATAGTCCAGACAAACTTACTCTACTCAACTTACTTTTCTACATTTTTTATAACCTTGAAGATTTTTACCAAACGTATTTTCATACAACTTCAAAAAAACTTTGAGATTTTTGGTAACATTTTCGGTAACAATCAAAATCAATTTAATTCAGTGAACTAGTGTAACATCACCTTTATTTTAGTTTATTTCCGTCGATGCTTTGTTAATGAACTATTTATTAGATTAACGGTTGGTGGGAAAACCCATCACAATAATGATATCTCCAAATTAAAGCTTCTTAGGTCATCGATGACCTCTATTTCTATACAAATTTTAGCTTGAGCTTTGAAACTATGATTTTTTGGTTAGTTTTATAATTTTGGGTAGGTCTACTATGAATATTTTTTATTATTTTGCTATATTGATGCTGTAAAACTTTTGCAGGATTTTAATAAATCATGAATAAGATGGAATTTTTTAAATAGTCGTTTTATTTGAATGAGATGCATTTATGAGGGCTCTGCTCATTTTTAAGCATATATGTAGTTCACCACTGCTGAACGCAGACCTCCCACTGTATAAGTGCTTTATTGGCTTATCTTATGCTCAGTACCCACGCTGGGCATGCGGCTTCAGAATCTCAGTTCGAAGGTACTATTGTTATGCAGGAGGTACTGCTGCCGGCCCACTCCAGTGTATGAATAGAATAGAATAGAATAGAATATTATTTTATTGTATAATATTATGTTATTGTATATCCCTTAATCGTCTCTTACTACACCCGCGGGAGGTGGTGGTGCAAATTCGAAGCCCGCACCACATGGCGTACCTACGTAGGTAACGTTAAGATATATTTGAGCTTAAAAGTACGTGAACGGAAAGTATAAGTGACGTCACGCATCATAAAAGAATGACTCACTCACTCTACTCTAAGTACGTCCTAGTAGAAACAATCTCACGCACCTAACGCTTTCACAAACCATAACTCACAAAAAACAATCTTAATAACACCAAACTCACTAATAATTTAACAAGTAAACCAAATTGCTGCTAATCATTTTGTAGCTGTTTCTAAAATTGTACCTGGTTGCTGTTATTATAGTAATGACTTGGGCGGAACGTACAAACAAACAAAAATTATATGCAGGTAATTAAAGAAAAGGGGTTCCATTTGATAATGGCTCGATAATTTTGTTACGGCTTCGTATCGAGCAATTTTCTAGAATTATAACCGTAAGTGGGGACTTAGATTGCCTTCAGATTCACTCGAGATACATCATGATTGATTACTTGCACCATTTTGAAGCTAAATCTTTTTTTAATTCGTTTTATTTAATAACGCATTCATTTAGTTTAGTTTATTTATGTCCGGGTTAAATGTTAGAATTCTAATTGAGTATTAAAGCGACGCCAGTGTCACTTTCTACAAACGAAATCAAAATGCCATTATCGTTGGTGATGAAGATAATTTAAAAATCCCTTTGAATATTCAAATACATTTCGAATTCAAATGAGATGGGCAAACGATTGAAAAGAACGAAATTAATAAATTAGTTCATCAAACAATTAGGACGGTCCGAAGCGCCCAAACAAAGGGAGCCGGGTGTGACTGAAAATTTCATTTGGCCCCAATTATCTCGTACCAAAATTGAATTTGCTGACAATTATACCCTGGTACTGGGATATCCGGCTATGGGCCGTTTCTGCCTCCGAGAGAGATGACAACAGGGCGACAAAGACAGAGGGTTTGCAACAGGTTCCCTTTCGAAGCAATTAAAACGGGATTTTAATTAGTAGGGGTGCTTGATTATTAGCGAATCTCACCGCGTTTTAGGGCTTTTTAGTGGAATGTAAACCACTTCACAGCTGGGGGAGTGCGGCGTTCAAACTTGATGATTCACATTGTAATTAGCAGTGTTCTTGTCAAATGAAATACACTGACTGACATTGGTTTATGTTGTTCATCGAAATGTGTGGAATTCTGAATATTTATAGAATAGATACTATATTGATGTTTGTTAATACTGTAGAGCTATTTTATCAAGTGTGTGACCGAATCTCTCACCGAAACTAGACTTCGATAACAGTAACACATGGTCTCCGTGAAAAAAAATAACCGAATTGTTCTTATAGTTCAGATGGATTTAAAAGTTAGGTATAATAAATCTTTTTTTGTCATAAGATCTATGATAGTCATTCATTCACCTTAAATTAGAATCAAATCTACAAAACAGTTGTTCGGTAGATAGCGTTCTCAAAACAAGAAACTAGTGTAAATGCTATATCGAACTGAACATCCCAATAAAATTTGGAGGTTATATAGCATTGAGTTTGGTAGGTTAAGTCTTATCTTCAACTGATAACATCAGAAACCACTAAAAAATTCGTCCCATTTATGATATCCTGTCCTAAACACCGAACCACTACTTTTTAAAGCTTATTCGATACTTAGCTTTTCTTGAAATGTCTGCATTTCCTTATCAAAAGACTCCCCAGGGTGGTAGCTGGTGGGTGGAGGAGTCGGGGTTGTGTTTGCATGTGTGAGTGAGCTGCCATGTGTGACTACTCATCTATATGTGTTAATGCGTTTTCTTTTTACCAATTTTTGGGGTGACCTCGCTTTTTATGGAGGAAAATTTGCATATTTGTAAAAAATGTTGATAAGTATGTAAACCAGACATGGGTTTGAAACAGCTGTCGCGTTGTATGACTTATTGTAACGGTTCGAAATTGCGATTTTGTGGACATTACATTTCTGTCAGTAAATAAAGTATGGATGTAGGCTTAGGTACTACCTACTTTTATAACTAATGTTGCCACTTACTCTCCTTCACAGAAAATGATATTAAAATTCTGGCGAACCCAATCTTAAAACAGCCTTTTAGAATACAGTAGGACGTTTAAGAAATCGACGAAAAAGTCCCAGCAAAATGTGTTTTTTGCTCATTTCAGCGACAAACAATGGGCACCCTAACGTCTTCGCTCCACACGAACAAAGCTTGCATATGATTTGAGCACACACGCGAACGGATTTGCGTATGTGTACACTTGTATTATGTATGTGTTGTTCACGATTTTCGCATCGATGGTGTTGGTATTGATTTCGTATTGTCGTTAGTTTGCGACATGTAAGAAGAAAGGGGTCTTAGGTGGCGTTCGCACTTGCATACGTCATGAGTCGTGGTAAGGCTAAATTCTTTAATGTCACAAAAGAAATTCGGTAAAATCTAACCTGTGACAGTTCTGGGATAAGTTATCTTGAATTTGTTTTTTTTTTTAAATACTTTGTAAAATACTTGATACTGCTTTAATGATAAAGATTGGTTTACTTCGGTATTACCCTACAAGAAGTTTTTCTTTTTAGCTGACTGAAAAAAGGAAGAGGTTCTATGTTCAGCTGTATGTTTATTTTTTTAATAGGTATATGTTTGTCGATTTTTCCGTCATTTATAGACTGACTACCAAGGTGTTTCCATTATTTCCGAGTGATTGGTATGTATCCCGCAAGAATTAAAAACAGTGTACCATAAAGGGATACGAATTAGCTTTTTAGTTTTTTCAACCAAATTATTTAAACAAACCCAAGTTAGTATGTTGGGACATCTTATTTGCGTATTTGTTAAATCAATTGTTGGAGAACAGGCCCTGGCTCGCTTTAAAGTCGTTTAGGTGCCTTTAGCATCAACATCATTATCTAATCATTCATCGTTATTATTAATGCAAAACTAGTGTAAACGGATCCTTACAAAGAAAAAGGGTCTCAAACACGGTCGACCATTAGAAAAATGTCGCGATAGGATGTTCAATCATTTCGCTTCCAATAAGGGGTGTTATCGATTTTGCGAAAATGTCAAGCTAACGGTAGCTATCAAATATCGGGTTTAGGGTTGGGTAGGAGTTGGCATACATTATTACATTGGTGTTTTAAACGAATCTTCTCTTAACTCGGGTTATTCGGTAATAGAGCATGTCGAGTCATTTCGATGGGCCTCGGACTTGTTAAATTGAAACTTTAGCTCAGATATGATTTAGTTCTAGGTATTAATTGAATGTTACTAAATCTAGATTGTATTAAATGTAGAGTCCTATTGAAACATAAAAAAATACGGCTTGGTACTATTTAAACCGTACTTGGGCCTTGTTTATGTTATAAGTCTATCGAACAACGAAAAACATATCTATCGAACAGTGGATGTGTAAACTATAACTAACATTATATATTTTTTTTTGTTTCAGGTAAGAAAAACCTTTGTACATCCACGGTTCAAACAAAACCAAAACAAACCATCCACTCGAGTTCGAGGTAAAATTCACTATGCGCTCCAGAATTTCAGGGTCATAACAATAACAATTTTACTTCCTTGACATTGACTTCATAAAAATACCGAACAAAGTAGCTCCGCTATCCGTCAATAGATGGCAGCACGTTTAGAGCTTTAGGAATTAGGGTTCGGGCCACGGCGGGGTGGCGGACATATACGACTGTAGCGCACCCACATACGTGGGGAGTTTTCTCGACTTTTCTTGTGTGAAGGATTCTTTGTTGGCGTAATAGTTTCGTGATTTTCACATAGGGGGCATTGCTTGCTACGTTTGATGCTTGCTTTAGATTTCAAAATCTGGCGCATTCGATTTGGATAGGTATGTTTAAGTACAAAAGAAAAATCTTACCCAATTTAACTGACATTACATACAACAAACTTATGTAGGAAGATACAACGGTATTTAGTATCACATTTGGTATAGTATTTGTATTTGTAAGTCTAATAAATTTATTTTCAACGCCAAGCTGAAAACAACTTCATTACCTACCAACTTTTTTTGCTGCTCTATTTAAAACTTTCTTCTCTATATACTCTATGACCAAGAGAACCAACTTGGACCTTCCATAATGCTCAATACCAGTGCATTTTGGAAAAAGGATTTTTAAGAGGATATGATTTATTTGTAGTAAAATAATTATCTTCTGACTGAGATAAAAGTAGGTAGGGGTTTACTTACCTACCTATCGAGATTCGGGACCCCGATAAAGTAACCAAAACACGACGCAACAAAATAAATGTTTTAGCTTACTTTATTCTCCACTAGCTGCTATTCGTGACCTCGTATGCGCTTTTCAAGTACGCGTCCTATACGATGTCCTTCCACGAGATACCATTTACATCCCGGCCAAATTTTATTAAGATCTACTCAACCGTTTGAGCTGAAAGGTAAAAGGTAACAGACAGACAGACAGAGTTTAATTTGAATTTATAATATTAGTATGGATAATCAACTTGGAGCCAATGAAACCCAAAGAACCTACGCCATTTCCGTGTTATGAAAAACAGTGTTTGAATTTTAATAGAAAATCTCAATCGTTTGTGGCACATACCTTTAAGATAAAAATACCTATAGTTTCAACAAAAATTATCCTGGTACACACAATTAGCAGTAACTTTTGAAACTCAAACACATTTTATTCTCTTTGTCAACCACAAAAATAAAGTGACCAACTCGGCACCAAAAGGATCCAAAGCGGGATCAGTTATCAAACTAAAATTAATACAATTAATTATTTAGTTAATTCTTCCCGTGGGATGAGTTTACAGTGGGATCAGCTGACTAAAGAGCCAACTTAGCAACCTATCCCAAAACTAGTGCGATTAGTAAAACACCGTTACGATTACTTAAGATACTCATACTGATAAAAACAAACATGTGGTGCTTTTGTTGGTAAGTATATTTCGCTTGATATTATTTTCTTAAGGCGCATACACGATTGAAAGTGGCGCCCCACCTATTTTATCCTATTATTACGTTAAACACAGGAAGTTTTAAAAATCCATCGTACAGAAGTTATTTATTAATACCTTTGTAATAGTTTCGTTTTGTAAAGCTTAGGCAGAGATACGAAGTTGCTTTTTGGCCACCAAACTCTATATTCGCATCTCTTCCGAAATAATATTATACATATAATATAAAACTATTACGGAGGTTTAAAAAATTGCTTATAATAGATATCACAAACTTTACAATAGATTTTTAAAATTTCCTGTGTTAAACGTAATAATATGACAAACTAAGCGCTGTCATATCGGCTCGGATATGCGCCCCCAAGATTTAACAATATTTCGACTGCGTTAAATAGTAAGTCATACCAATTGTGTCGAGAAAGATATCGATATAATAAATAAATAATTAATAATGTTCGACAATTCACACAGCATTATCTAGTCCCAAGCTAAGCAGGGCTTGTGTTATGGGTTCTAGATAACTGATATACATAATACATTACACTACATAGATAGATATTTTTTTATTATATTATATGATAACGATAAGATAAGAAAGATTTCACACTAAGCTGATTAGTCTCCATTGAGACGTGCCGCCGTGGTCAAAATTTAGCTTGGAAGACTGCAATGTCTTTAATCTTCTCCGTGCCTACCTGTTTACGTGATTTTGACGGTAATTTCATTATAATTTTATTTATTTTTTAAGATTTTTATAAAAGTACCCTCTATATAAAAAAAAACTTGTAAATAAATAAAATTGTAAGCGGCTAACTCGTTTTGGCTAATATCAAAGTACCATTCGTGACAACAGAGATTAGGTAGTTACATACTTCTCCGTTATCAACTGTGGAGCAAAGAGACCTGCCCAAAATATCCAATTTTCAAGCGTGCAAGATGCTCATTTTAATCATCATCATCGTCATCAGTCCATTGCTAGACATAGTCCTTCCCAAAAAGCGCCATAGCGTCATCGTCATCCCAACTGTCATTGACCTTTTTAAGGCCCATACACCAGTGAAAGTGGCGCCCCCAACTATTTTAGCTTATTATTTCATTAAACGTAGGAGGTTTTAAAAATCCTACGTACAGTTTGTGGTATCTATTGTAAGTTATTTATTAATGCCTCTGTAATAGTTTCATTTTGTTAAGCTTAGGCAGAGATACGAAGTTGCGCTTTTTGGCCACCAAACTCTTTTTTTGCAACTCCTCCTAAACTATATGAGATAAAATTATTACAGAGGTATTAAAAAGTAGCTTATAATAGATACCACAAACTGAACGAACGACTTTTAACAATTCCAATTCTAAACGTAAAAATATGATAAAATAGGTTTCGCTGTCATATTGGCTCGGGTATGCGCCTTAAGAAATTCAAATAAATAATACACACAATTAAAAGGTTTGTAGCATATTTTCCTCCTCTTCTGTTATTAACTAAGGACCAAGAGGACCCACCTGCCCAGAACA
This sequence comes from Eupithecia tripunctaria, assembly GCA_955876795.1. Classification (NCBI taxonomy): domain Eukaryota; kingdom Metazoa; phylum Arthropoda; class Insecta; order Lepidoptera; family Geometridae; genus Eupithecia; species Eupithecia tripunctaria. The sequence continues at coordinate 9,698,030 of OY041614.1, forward strand.
TACAATCCCAGGTGCATTTAGAAAAATAACGTTATGGTCTAAAAGTTTTAAGATACTAACATGTAGTCTAATAGTTTTACTATAAAAAGTACCGTGGTTTGACGAAATTATTACGGATGTAAGCGGGTTAACTACAAACCTTATTTTTATTGAAACTTATTGGTGTTCTTCCAACACAAATAAGCGCGTTAACTACGAACCTTATTTGTGTTGGAAGAACACCAATAAGTTTCAAAACAAATAAGGTTTGTAGTTAACCCGCTTACATCCTTAATGTAGTCTTAGCGCAATTCTGACGTGCTCTTTTTAATAAATTAAAATTATAAATAAAGATTATGGGTTTGAGGCAAACTATTTTTAACGGACTTCAAAAAAAGGAAGACTGTTTTTTTATGTTTGTTACTTCAGAACTTTTCACTACCCATGGTTCGATTTTCATGATTATTTTTTTATATGAAAGCTGGTGCTTCCCGTGTGGTCCCATTTTAATTTGGTTTAGTTCTGACAACGGGATCCATGAAAATATGAAGTCTAAAATATTGAATAGTTTTTTTCAAACAAAATTATTGGCTTAGATAAAAGTACCGCGTATAAAAGTTCGCGACAACAAAGATAATCTTGATTAGGTATTATCAGTTCAATCAGTTACTTACCTACATTGATTTATCCTCTGCTATCAACTGTTTACCAAGAAGACCCAACTGCCCAAAACATCTTATCCCCATGCGCATTTATGAAAACAGCGTTACGTAAAGTAAAGACATAAAAAAAATGCGAGTTTGACACTAAGTATTTTTGGTTGAGATAAAAGTACTATTCGTGACAACAAAGATAATCCTGATTAGGCATAAAGCAGTTACTTCCATTCTTTTTTATAACTAACTCGGGATAGTCGACAGCAAGAGGACCCACCTGCCCAAACATCCTATCCCCATGTGCGTTTAGGAAAACAGCGTTACGTAAAGTAAAGACATAAAAAAATGCGAGTTTGACACTAAGTATTTTTGGTTGAGATAAAAGTACTATTCGTGACAACAAAGATAATCCTGATTAGGCATAAAGCAGTTACTTCCATTCTCTTTTATAACTTTTATATACATATATGGATAGTCAAGAGGACCCACCTGCCAAAACATCCTATCCCCATGTGCGTTTAGGAAAACAGCGTTACGTAAGGTTTACGATACTCCAAGGTCAGGGGTTGGCCACGCAGGTCATTGCCCGCACCGCTTTTGTGACTGAATAGGCTGAGGTCAACGGTACGACGAGCGAAATTTTAAATCACGAACTTTATAAAAAATATTCATCTTGTTTTTAAAAAAATCTATTGTACTTTTTAAATTTTCGCAATTTGTTAACATAATTTAATGATAAGTAAGCTATACCCGATAATTAATCATTAAATTATAAAATCTATAGGGTTTTGTAGACGAACTTTTAAAAGTACTAAAACGTACCTTATTAACCTAATAAGTAGTAGGTGCCTAATGTTCGAAGGTAATCTTTTTTTTTCTTTATAGGTAAAAAGGGTGTCTGTCATCTTCTTCACATTTATGATTATTTTTAAAATGTAGAGCTCATAAAAAAATACCTATCCATAACCTATTTATGTTATTGTTTAAAAAAAGCATATTCCAAGGCAAACTGTGATATCTAATGATTGTAATTATTCTTTATTAAAAACTATCGTATTTAAAATTGTTATGCCAACTCTACCTATTATTCTTTTGGTAGATAAATAAATAATTATGGACAATTCACACAGCATTATCTAGCCCCAAGCTAAGCAGAGCTTGTGGTATGGGTAGAAGAGAACTGATATACCTAATACATAGGTAATATATTTTTTTATTATACATAGAAAACACCCAGAACGCCCTGAACCAATATCTGCAGATCGTACAAACATTTTGTCCAAAAGCGGGAGTCGAACCCGCAACCTCCTGCGTCACAGGTGGACCTTCGCCCGCTGCGCCACAAAGGTCGTCGAGATATAAGATTACTACTGGTTTATACTTATGATTTTAGTTATTTTAAATTAACGCTACGTACTAAACCTACGAGTACTTTGACCTTATTTTTATCCCTACCACCTGGAAAAAGTATATACCTACCTGATGTTGGTAACTTACCGAATGCAATAGGGATTCCGTTTTTACTTCAGAAAACGGAATCCCTATTTCATTCGCTTGAAGTAGCTAAGTAGGTATACCTATTTTTTCAATCTGTACTTACCTACGTTCTTTTATCTTTTATATTTACCGTGTGACTTTCATCAGATCTTATCAATTAAATTACTGCTTTTATTCAATAACAAATGATTTTAATAGAACAACTTGAACAAAATAAGCTACTTAGTGCAACTCTACATTTTATTTTCTTAAAATGGGACCATTTTTTTCTGAAACTCACTTTAAGTTATATTGACACTGCAAATTGACAATTCCCTTCGAAAATTCATTATTAACAACTGCACGCCTATTCAAATAGCAGGACAGGTAGCTTGCGACGCGTTTTTTGCAAGCGAAGGCACAGTGGGTGGGCGTAGACCGCAATGTTGAGGGAAAAATTTATTTATTTATTATCGCTACCGTCACTTGTCTGTAATCCTAGTAGGTTTTTTTATAGCCATTATGTATTTTAGTTATGTTTCAGTAATATTTTCATTTGTATCTTTAAATTTTAAATAGACAGTAGCTATGGTATTTACGGTGTTTATAGTTTGGCAGTCTATCTAGTAAGTAGAGTTAAAAATGTCAGAAGTTTTTTTTTCTGATAGAATTTATTGTAACAACTGCTAGTTTGAACAAGATCACTTTACTGGTAGCTTTCTAAATTTTCAGGTAAAATTATTAAGTTACAAAGATTTTGATTAAAAACTATCGAAAGTAGATATTTTCCTACCAAACTGGTTTAATTATAACAGACTCTACATTTTCTTAATAGTTTCTTATCAGGAGCCTGAGACCAACCAACAATCGTCAGCTTTTTGACCAATTAAAATAAAGTGACGAGACAATCGCCACACGATAGACAAAACAAAGAAGCTTCCTCCGGACCTTGGTTCGCAGAATCCAAGCAAAAACAATTGCCGTCCGAGAAACAATGACAATTAAAACGAGCGTAATTAAATCTAGGCGTGGCTTGGCGTTAATGAGGGGCGCACATAGGCGGCAGCGTCCGTAATCAACATTAAAGATTGGCGGGAGATGCGGCCCCCCGCACCCCGCACCTCTCATTACTTATACAAAATACTTAAGACGAGCATCGTCCCGCTCTCCGCGCTAATAGCTCGCGCCCACTTGCTATCGCCGTCCCGCTTCGCCCGTTGAGCGTAATTAGGGCTTTGCATCGCCTCGGCTCGCTAGGCGGGCGGCCCCGCCCCCTCCGGCGGAGCGCGGGGGGGCGCGCTCGGGCGGGGGGCGCAGCGGCCTGCCGCGCGCAGTGTGCCAGCGACCGTTGACTGTGCTACGTCGCGCGCGCCGCGCCGACAAACCCGAACGACAAGCAACCACCAACAACACAACTTTAGTTCCTCATTAACAGTTACAGTGCGTGTTTTTGGTGCAATAACAAAGTTACTAGTGTTTTGACTGAACTTTTTCAAGTGTTGTTCGAGTTTTACTAAGTTGGATACTGGACAAGTGATTAAAAAGTGACTGCGTGCTATGCCGCAATTACGAGTTTAGCTGCGCTCTGCAGGCGATGCTCACAGGTTAATATTTACATTTAAATTTCGTACCTGATTCTCACTGGGAAGAGACGCTGATTCAGCTCTGCCTGGTGCCATTTGAAAATCTTGTTGGAAAATTGCTGTAAACAAGGAATACAATTATTTTTTATAAAACATGATAAATCCTGGCACGGATTCGCTTCCTGTATAAGTCCCTCGCTTTTATATAAGGTATTTTTACATAAAAACCGTTACTCTCCATCCACAATTTTTTTTTCGATAGAACTTTTAACCTATTGGAATAGCTTTGTTGTTGAATTGTGAAAATGTTTATTTGTCTTTCCTTTAGTTTTGAAAATAGTTCTTCCTAAATCTTATGAAATAAAGTTCAACCAATAAAAAAACGCCTTACAAGATACCAAGCCAGAACTTTGGATGTGTTATCTTATCACTATAGAAAACTGCTCTACCTTATTGCAAGGTAAGTAGGTAGGTATTCAAATAATCCGGGCATTTTAGATTTTTTAAATAATTATTACGTTTGTTTGACCAATATCACCTGATAGAAAGTGACGATGTAGCTATCACATGTCAGTTTTATTCACTTTTAGTAAATTGATTATTAAAATTTTTTAAACACAAATAATATCACTAAACGTAGCTTTTATTAGGAAAAAGTAAATGTCTACGGAAAAATATTCGTAGGTATATAATTTATTAAAATATCGGTACTATTGTTATAAATATATGGATTAACAATTTCTCCCAAAAAAAAGTTAGTATTACCTAATTTGAAATACAATTGTGTAACTCGGACGCTATGCTTATTTTTTTCCTGTAAAGTAGGAACCTAAGTACCTACCTATCAAATCATAACAATCGATGGGAAAACCTTGTGACGTGATATAGTAGATACCTACTCCTTTTTTAGAACTATCAAGAGGTAGGTATATAGAGGTTTTAATCTAATTAGATTGCAGATCATAAGGAAACACGCAACTAAGTGATTTCATACTACACACCTAAGACTTTTCTTCCTCGAGAGCCGTTCTAAGATACCTACTATCTGATAAATTGCAAAAATGTTGTTTTTTAACACAATGGAGGTAGTTTATAATGTATAATCATTCGTATAATTATGTTGTTATTATAGTGAGGGAAAAATATCGTATGCAGCAATATGGATAAAAATATACTTAGTCACTAAGTATTATATAATGCGGAAAAATAATATACAAAACTTAGAGTAACCTATCATAGTTTGGTTTTTACAAATTAATTTCATATTTTAGCAATTTGTTTAGAATGACGTAGTTCAGTTTTGGCAACACCAAAATTCCAATTAAAGTACAAGTAATTCCTAGTCTATGATACCTAGGTACTTCGAAATTCAAACAGCGCGCGCGCTTGCATTCCCGCGCGACGGGCGGCCATCTTCCATCCAAATAATTCTCCCGTCAATCCATCGATATTCCAGAACAATTAATCATATCAGATAAGCATCTATCTCGCACTGTTGGTATTTAATCTATTATTGCTTATATTATACAAGATCTGATAACTGACAAAATCAGCATAGACCTGACAAAATTTTTAAAGGTTTGATGATGACGCTTCATTGCAATCAGGAAGTTTACATAACTTGCACATTTTTATAGAAAACTAGTAGCGCCTTGCGGTTTCACCTTCGTAGTTCCCGTTCCCGTGGAAATCCGGGATAAAATATAGCCTTAGTCACTTCATGGAAAGTAAGCTTTATAATGATGAAAGAATTTTATAAATTGGTCCAGTAGTTCGGAACCTTTTCAATACAAACAAACAATCAATGATTCCTCTTTATAATATGAGTATAGATAAGGTTTGTAGTAAACAGTATGGCAGTAGAAGAAATTTTTGATAAGGTTTGTAGTAAACAGTATGGCAGTAGAAGACATTTTTGATTCAGTATTTATGAATTATAGTAACAGACTTTAGTCAAGATGACTGGCTACCCCATTGACGATGACAAAGGTATTGTCCTAAGCTCACAAAAATACTTCAGCTAGCTCTTATTGAAAACGTCACAGAATCTATAATTGTTTTTTGATGTTTGCGTAGGCACATAAGTCGGTGCGAAAAGCTTGACAATAGAGCCACCGAAGACGTTATGGTAATAGACCACCAACAATATTATGCACTTATTTATGAATAGAAAGTATAGCACCTTGTGGAACGTGCATTCTAATTAATGTGTTCTATTTGATAGCCTATTAAATTACGAATGCTGGGTGGAGTCTGATTTGCAACTAAAATATCTTTGCGATGAGACAATCGTTTATAATTTAATCAGATATTTCCTTAGTTGCAGTATATAAATATAAATATTGATACATATTTATTAACATAGTAATCTTTTGGCACCTATTGTAATACGTTACACAGTTGCAAGTCTTAGTAACATTTAATTCTAATTTAAAAAAGTATAGTCTAGTCTAAGCGGTTTTGAATTTATAAGCGCCTTGAAAAGTGTTGTTTTTTTCCAATAAGAAACGTATTAAGTAATGTAATCGTAATATTAAATTACAAAAATTCAAATCCCTATGAGAATCAGGTACTTACGTCTATTATTATTATTATTAGATAAACAAATATTTTTGGCTTTGTATTTTGAGTTTTGCTTGGCTTTTGTAGTTTATTTATACTTGATTTCAGCTTCCACTTTGCTTTTACTTTGCCCTTGTTCATATAAGTTTTTCATAAAACTTTTCAAAAAGTAAACTATACAAAAGAAGTTCCTTTCAGTTTTGCTCTACCTTTTTCCTCGAGTCAACAGAACGCATCATGAAAACAAGTACGTCTTTGGAAAGTACGCTTATAACATTAAAAGTAAAACTCATTTTTTGGAATGTGTTTAAAGCGGTAGGTAAATAATATGTCAAGGAAAACATATGGCATTGTTACCTAAGTACCTAAGTTGCACTAGATTAGCGTTTCAATCTGTTAATCTGGTGTGCCTAATATAAATACAAAATATTCATTCGAATAAATGTTGTATACAGCTATTAAATAATATCTCGGAAACACTGAGTGCGAGAGTTTACGCACTATCAAAACAAAAACCTTAAAAGTTATATTTCTACCATTATTATAAAATAATAAAATACTTACCAACAATATCTTGGAAATATTTTCACAAAAAGTACCTTTATCTCCTGTGTTTTCAATATTAAAATAAAGAACAGCTCCTAAGATGTTTCAAGATCATTAGCAATTTTAATGTGTTGAAAACATTGTGGTAGTAAGGTGAGATTGATAATCTCGGTTAAAAATCTCCCGGATTGTCTTTGTAGGTAATTTTGTTCCCGAGTTGGTACTTACTTATCACCTTGGTTTATCGTTGCCTGACTTTGCTCTTGGTGCCTATGCCAAAAAGGTTACGTAGAGTCAGATTTTTTATTACGTATGGGTCAAAAACCCCGGTGTAATGTAACCTTTTGTAACCTGTTTGTTTTTATACAACGTGCTATTTATATTTTTTGGCCTTATGCAATGCTTAACTTCTGATATCAATATAACTGAGTATTCATTTTCATAGTAAAAAACGAGGTTTAAATTGTTTGCCAAGAAACGCGGTCGTCTGATACAAAATTTAAATGTCTACGTCACACTTAGCGTGCAGCGCCATCTAGTGGGAGGTAGATGAACTATAGTTCATAGTTACGGCAAAGAGATGAGTCTACACTACGCTTCCTTCTTCTAAAGAATTAAACTGGATGTCTGTTTCGAATACTAACTTGACTCTCATTTATAATTTACGCAGTTCTGTAAATTATTATAATTTTTTGAGAAGGTTCTCGAAAAAGTTTTGTTTTTCCTTATTGGCTATCGAATTCAGTACAATGGTCTTTTTCAAATGTGTACCTTCAAAAATCAGATATAGACAAAAATATATACATATAAATTAATATTCTTTATTATTATTTCCTAATAATATAATGGATTTTTATTTTTCTTTAAAGTAGAAAGGTAGAAAAAAGTTCAATTAAAAATAGCAAAAGTGAAGCGATTTGAAAATTAGAGTAGCTATAAAATTTCACTCAGTGTATTATTGTGGTTGCTGTTGATTACAGGCATAAAATTTAAATTAATATTTTAATTAATCGCGAAGTCGTTATGGCTTTAATTCGTAGATAGCGTCAAAGGCAAGTAAGTAACTTTGTGGAATGTTACTTTCAATTGCTTTATTTAATTAAACATAAGATTAATATATTTATTGTTTTATAAAACGTGCGAAAATATTTTAATAAAAATTTATATAAATGTGTTGTGTAAGAATATAATGATTCTATAAAGGTATTATTTGAGTTATTTATTTTGCTAGAGTCCTAGACCGTTTATCTAATTAGTTATCAACATATTCTAACAATAAACAACAATAACAACATGAAAATCTCATTCAATTTTTAGTTCGTTTTCTTATTGGTGTTCTAATCTCAAATGTATTCATTTTCTAAACCAAAAGTCAACAAACATGGCGTCACGCAAATCGATTTTATTCTTGACGCTGACACAGTTGCTGCCGGTTTTTGTACTAAAATATTATCCAAAAAAGGCTGTCAACCGTTACAACGAATTACTGAATGAACACAAAAAAGTCGTATATATATTCCTAACGCTTTGGATAGACTTATTATCTTTTTCGGATGTTGTATTCAAACGATTGCCTACTTCTCGGTTCATATTTTCTTGCTAGCAATTTATCAGTTGAGCGACATAAGTTTTTCGTCAATTCTGTACGTGCTTATATGGTTATGATAATTTATTTCCGGTGTTCGAGGCGCGTGCACATAGCACGACAGACTATTACATTCATAGCTTTAGCACGATTTGCATTTGAAATAGTATGGCGCTTACAATGCTCTCGGGTATTGAGGTACTATGTCATATCAAATTTCGTGGTACATTTTTCAGCGGCCCGTGCCATGGTTTCTTTAGTTGTTGATAATAGGGCTCGTTTTGTCCCGCACGTGCGTGAATAATGCACGGCGTTCTAGCGGATAGAGCCATTTGGCTTTCGTATCTATATCCCATACATCATCTATGTAAAGCATGTCGTGTAACTTACTCATCCGCATATTGGAGTTCCCTCTCTCTTTGTTGTGGAATAAGTTTGCTCAATATTTGTGTGAATTGTCCACCATTATATTTTAGTTTTTTTCAGAATAGACAATAACACCGAGTGTGAGGACTTACAGTTTTTAATAACAGATTCAGATTCAAATTCAAATTCATTTATTGGTTTAAGATAATATACATGTAAAAATGGTATAGGTACATAATTGGGTACACAACAATTAAATTAAATACCCTACACCTACCATCCAACATATCTCAGAATAAATAATTTTAGAAGGCCCTCGCCAAGTTTTTTACCAACATATAAAAAAAATACAGCTATAAAACTAGAGCTTTAGTCAAACTTGGCAAAGATACTATCTACCTTATTTACGAAGAGCAAAACAGACAGATGCTTCTTGCACATTACTGTGCCGTGAAACCAGGTATAAAATCTTTACAACTCAATTTGCAACAAAATCAAAGTGCAATATTAATCGGGGTGAGCATTTCTTGGAGTAAACGCGGCGTGGTGGATGCTTTTGTTTTATTGAATAATTGCCAGAGGTGTTTCGGACGAGACTGACTGGTTCTCCAAGGCCAGGCGTCGAACTTGCCGGACCATTGTCCCTATTCCGGCGTTCGCGGTCGGTACGCAAACTTTTCTGCGGTACTTCAGAATTAGTCTCTTTGCAACCGTCGTTTGCTGTCATTTGTTTATTCGAATCTTGGTTTTCAAACGAGTATCAATTTGTTCTCATCAACGAATACGCGTAAAAGCGTAGCGTTGTTGTCGCTAATTAAAATGTTCTTGAGCATCTTCGTACCATGCCCAGTTATGTTATTTATTTGTCGAGATAATTTAAGTAAGGTTTCTTGTATTATATTGTACCTCACTTAACACGCTCTAACGAATGACGTGAATCTTCGTGTTATGTGGGTATCTACCTAGATATAAAATCATGTCCTTTTTTCATTAAAATTACAAAAATACACGTATAAGTATCCAATAACGTGCAAGATAACTGTCATTATTTGTCATAATCCCCACAATATTGCTCTATATCTGCTGATACAGATAACTAACGTAAATAAAAGTAGTTCCGACTATGATTAGGTAGATATCTGGTAAATTAGTAGTCACCAGTTTAGTTGATCGTTTGTAAATCAGGATTTAATTTAATCCTTTTCAGATATTTTCTTTGTGTAGAAGATCAGATCATCGATTAAAGATTAATCTTTATTAATCTTAGTAGAATTCATTTATGCAATTTAACTTTGTCAGAATAGTAGAGTCCAATTCAATGATAATACCTACCTAATAGTAAAATAGACCATAAACTATATGGCCCGCGATAATTAAATCAGAAACGCATATTAATAATATTGTCCAATTCACATAGCATCATCTAGCCCCTAGATAACTGTTAACTGAGATTTTTCCATATTGTTGAAGTTCTATAGTTGGTTAAGTAAATCTTTAGTTATAAATTAAAGAGCCCAATTCTTGATGGTGTAATGGAGGTATTTCCTCCATTTTTCACTCCAATGTAATGCTTTTTCACTTCTTTATGCGACACAAAAAATATATCGATTTGAAATACTATATCAACGTTATTTTATATACCTTCCTTACCAATTTACAAAAGTTCAGCTGCAATATCGCAGTCTTGATAATATTCAGATAGTGTTTTGCGGTAAACCGTCTGCTTAATGTTAGTCACAAACTCATTCTGTTATCTACAAATAATTAGCGATAACTCCAAAAACGTTATCTCTGTTTGCTATTAAATAATCGATAGATTGCCGGTCATTGCCTATAAGACAGGAAAACGCTTTACTTAGAAACTATGGTATGTGCTGCGACACACCCCTTCAACTAGTAATAAGCCATAATCACATGTTTTCTTTGAAAGTATTATGTATGGTTTGCCCATAACTTCAAGGTATACTTTAAAATATCTAAAGCTTAAATGCTAGGCAAACTGAATATAAACTTGATTAGTCTACCTCTGGCTTTTGTTTTCAAACAATCGTAAATATACCTACATGTATGTACATATTACCCGGAAAATCAGCATTGACATTGAATTTCCCTCATTTTTACTAGTTTTACTTACTTATTGTAATAACGTGTTATGCAAAAACGCTACCTTAATAGGCCTTTGAAATTATTTTGTTTTCCGGATTGAGAACAAAATCATTTCAAAAGCCTTTAACATTTTTCATCAAGGGTGAACACACAAAGACAAAAGTCAATATGAATGCCATTCCATATTGACTCGATAAAATCACAAGAATAATAAAATTGTATCGCCTCGTTCCAATTTCAAATCTCCGCTATAAAATTTCTGCCTTCATTTAATATTTAAATCAATAAATGAGGTTTTATAAGACATTTTTGTTAATTAACATGGCTCATAAAAAGACGCGTTAATATATCTTGGGGATTTTGCCAATTAAATTGATCAATATTTATATTTTGCGTGGGTGGATATGTCATTTGATTGAACGCAAACTAGTCGTGCTAGTCACATTTGATGTCCTGATAGCATCATGATTTATAATCGTGCTGATGCAAAAGCTGACATAGCGTTTACTTGTTCTTTTTGGTAGGTGGATATTTAGTTATCGATCATACGATTTAACGGTGCTGATAAGCAGAGCGGAAAACAAAGTGGCTGCAGCAAACCCATTCATACATTTACAGTATTTCCTGTTCCTAATAATATTCCATATATAGTGCTAAATTATCAGCATACCAAAGGAGCGGTTGCTGCAAAATTTCCTTCCTAGCTTAATTAGCGATTTTAAATTGAGATCAAATACTATAGAAATTTTGTGCTGATCACTTTATATTATACAAGCTCGAAGTGAATCATTTTGCATGCCGAGGTGTCACTTTAATTAAGTTTTTTGTTGCGCTCGTGGAGGACAGTTGTAAGGATCGTTATGAATGTCCCTTTATTGTTGAGTTCAGAAATAGCTGTGATGCAGCAGATCTTGAACCAGTCCTTTTAGTGTGTCATGATGACTGATTACAATTAGTTAGTTGCTTTGGGTACTTTGGTTTGCTCGTTTTATGTTATTTTTTAAATAACATTTTAAGATTTTTAGTAATATGACCAAACAATTACATTTTAATTATTACTGATTTGCTATTGTTGAATACTACATTGGCATTATATTTTTCTTCCATATCTCAATTCTTTCGTAAATAAGTTTAAGAGGTTTTGTTGTGTTTTCAATACGGTCTAAAATAATGTCTGCTTAAAAATCCCGTTAAGGTTTAGACAAAAAGACGACCTTTTATGACTCTGATGTATTTAAACATTTCACTTCACCCAGTACATGTTAACGAGCCCTTACAAAAACACGTAGATAATTAACTAATAAATAAAGATAAAGATGTAAAAAGCCGCTCCAGTACCTACGCAACGCTAATCCTAGTGATTTACAATTAGTTGTAATTACAGTATTAGTTTTAATTATCAATAAAATGACGTAGAATGAAGTAGGTAGGAGTTTTATACAAGCGACAAATTAATGCTGATTAAATTTTATTGTACTTTAAATTAATGATCGTAAAACACCTTTCCGTCGAAAATTAATTTTATTGCGCAATTCAAAGGTGTCGAAATGTGCCATCATTGATAAAAATATGGAAAATTACAGAGTGCACTTAGCAAGCATCTGCCTGCCCGAGAAATCTTGTCACATAAATACAAACATGCGTTTGATAATAACATGAATATTTAAACGCGTTAACAGCAACAAATATTACCTGGTAAGTGTTATTATTGATATGGCGAAGGAGCACGCTTAGATCTATTTAAAGATTTTCAAGTTCATAAACTAGCAATATATCGTTATATTAATACGAATGCAAAAATTTAAATAGTAGTATTTAAGAACAAAGTTAAAGATGTGAAAACTTAAATTATTTACCTCTGGAAGAAATGTGCATCCGTATCCAGGTGCATAACGCTAAAATCAAATTGCAGAAAAAGTTGCTTGCATCTCTTTAATTATATAAAAAAGTAAAGATGCAAACGTACTGTCCTTCGCCACAAGCAAAGGCAGCCCGACAAAATTACCCTCCTCGGTTCCATTGTTCAGGGTTGCCAAAAGCAATAAAAAAATCCTTAAAACAATAGCACCCTGCGGCGTCCACTGCTGCGAAAGATGTTCATGATAATTATTTTAGAAAATATCCCGCCTTAAAACGCTCCTTGAGAACAGGTGTGGTGGCTTTAAAAGTAAAAAGCACTTACGATATAAGTCTTAGATGCTGAAACTCCAATTCGTTAAGGATCTTTGTATCTGACTTATGTTTACAATAATAATAATAATAATAAATAATAAATAATGCTGGACAATTCACACAATGTTATATAACTTTAATATATCGTAATAATGTTTGTTACATTCAGAGAAGTTTTACAGGTACCTTTATGGCCAAATCCGAAACTTTAAGAACTAGGGGAAAATTGTCTAAGGAGTCCAAAACAGGAAAAAATATAATACTAAATCATAAATTTGCAGTTTTTGTTTTATTTTTTAATAAAGACCATGACTTCTCATAGATACATATCTCTAAACTTATATGTATTTTGAAGTCGCACGGTGTGTCTTAAAAACCATAAATCTCGATGAAAATAAATAAAAAGGAGGAATTTAGCCATAGTTGCCACTGGTCAACACACTAGATATACTTTCTGAAGTTTATGTATAAAGTCTATACGACTGTGCGTAAAGCTTCAAATACTACCGTTTGTTGTTTAGCAATAGAATCACACGAGTTCCACATGGGATTAAATTGTCACCTTTGCTTCGCTGAGTTTGTCGTTGCTAATCGTATTTTAATAACGTTTTCTGTGTCCACGTAATTATGTATGTCGTCAACACTCCACAATTACCTAAGTTGATTTTTTTTTGGTGTTCATAGATTTATGGTTAAGCAGCATCATCAACTTTATTTAAAATTTTACCTAAAAATTATTCTTGTTTTCGTCATTTAAAAAGATATTTAGATCCCTCATCAGCAAATATTTTGTTTTAAAGTAAGTTGATGTTCTCTTAGTCGAAGTTCGGCCACAACGTTAAATCACAACGAAGGTTAGATATGTACGCAGAACATAATAATAATTATGATAGTGCGTTAATAAGTGTATAGAATAATAATAAAAATTTTAAACCACATCTTTATTACCAATTAAAACCTGTTATGTGTTTCGACAATGATGAGTGAGTAGCAAGTAGGTAAGTAATTGTCAAAAACAACACAAAAACTAAAAAGAGCATCAGATGATATCACGTTAACTACGCTTTCGTCCATAACAACAGTCATTATGAGATGATATTTTATTTCATAAATCTTCCCATGGTTGTTATAGAGCTCAAAAAATTTTACATTTCGAAGTACTCGTATGTAGACCTCACACTATGATAGCTTTTATAATAAGGCTAAACTCGTCAGTCCAAGGAATTATAAACTTAAAGCTGGGGACACAAAATAGCTTTTTCAACGTACATTTTGAAAGCTAATTGATCTGAAATGCTATCTAGGTATTGATTAATTAGTGCTGTCCCACAGTCATTTTGTTGGCAATTAATCTAAATCGGACTAATACGAATTACAAATTGAATTTTATAACCTGTTCTAAATATGTTCCTGACACTGCATTCGCTTTTATTCAATGCAGATTTATAACCATTTTAGGTCTAATGTGAGTCTATAGCTAGTTGACCGTAACACTATTATGATAAAGACTTGAATAAAAAGGCGTTTTCTTTACAAAGAACAGGTTACAAGGTAGGAGTTAGGAATAGATTTTGTATCAGACAGATGGTGCAGTAGAGGCATCGAAAATATTTATAAATATTCATATTTATCGACATATTTTATCGATACTTATTAAAGACCGGCTACCACCTCGCGTCCGGAGGTGAGAACGATGGCGCCCCCTGCTGCGTCTGTTCAGAGTGAGACGGGAACATACAGAAAGGAATTCAAAATGAAGTTATGGCTTTGAATTCCTTTTTTTCTCATTTAAAAGCTGATTATTTTATTTCTTAGCATTCCTGTGCTTATGTGGTTGAACTTTAAAATGATTTGTGTCAGCGTTTCTTTCAATTAATAACCGTAGAGATTACAGCCGAAAATTCACCAACGAGATGAGCCTCAGCGAGTGCGAAGGCTTAAAATTAAAAGACGTACGAATTTCTTCTACCACGTTTATGATGAAATACGAATGTCAGCTCTACCTTCATTTAAACAAGGATGAAAATAATGTAACGACCACGTCCTGTTCATGGCACTTTGTGGACGATAGGAACGCACCTTCGCCGCCATTAGCTCGCGAGTTGGGCAAATATCGAGTTCTGTTTGCAGTCGCAAGGTAAATATCGACAAGTCGTCAGTGAAGTTTGCGTTACGCATCACTAGCGACTGTTTGTCGAAGCAAGCGCGTGTTCGCGGCTGCTACTGGAAGGGTTGGCCACTTCTTCACACTTGTCTATAAATAAGGGAAGTTATTCATTTGCTTTGTCACTGGTTCAACGTCATACAAACTCAACGAAACTTTCTCACGATTTTTATCCATTTTAAGGTTGTTTTACAACATTTTCTGAAGTAGACTTAAATAAAATAATAAAAATAAGATTTAAGTCTTGTTTAATCGATCATCGCCCCACTAAAACATCGAATTTTTCGACATTAAAACCGATTCTAATAATATTTATTCAATATTTACATAAATCCAAAACATTAACATAATTATATCATCCATCGAGTATATAAAGTTCAGTCCAACCTTTTCAACAATTAAACTATTGTTATTAGTTTAACATAAATTCCCAATATGTTTTCCATCAGAGTTAACTATGGTTGTTTTATTCATGAGCCGTGGTCCAAAATATGCTGCAATAATTTAGATTAGATAGTCTAAAGTATTATGTCACTAAGATATAATATTTAAATGAAGTCGTGCCCGTTTATATGAGTTTAATCAATCATATGTTTCGATTAATTACTTAGATACGCGCCTCTGTGGATTAACCTTCTACACGTTCGTCAGGTTGGTACAATGCTTATCCTTTGTTATGCCATGTATAGGTATTTTTTTAAAAGCTGGTGTGATGCCCTTTTGTTTTTCATATATAGCTGGGGTTTGGATTTGTAACGTCAGCGTAGATAATTATAAATGAATATAAATACATTTTATGTTGTTAATATAAATGAATGTAAATAAATGTTGGACAATTGACAAAAATTTTGTAGTAAACATTGTGACAGTCGATGGCAGTTCACACTCAGCTTATACAGAATGCCCTGAACAAATATCTGCAGATCGTACACACATTTGGCGGACCTTCGCCACACCGCCACAGAGGTCGTCATGGTCGTTGTATGGAGAAACAAAAGACAACCACGCGTTCTTTTACAAAATTACCAACCCCTGTGTCGAATGGTTAGTTTTGTAGAATTGTTTACACAACGAATGCTCATGTGTTAGATTTTTTTTTATTTGACGAGATGGCTAAGTGATTTTAAACCCATATTTTTGAACGTTGATTTTCAAAACTCAGTATAAGCTTTTTTACCGAATGGCACTGTTTTGTAGTTATCAGTCCGCCTAGCCATTCTTCAAACGGGCTGATTCCACGATTCGGCTGCGTCACCCTATTATAAAGCAGAATGTCATCCACAAGTGTAGAAACCTATTAGATTGTTAGCAAATAGATGGTTACAGAGATTCTATTGTCCACTTAGTAATCAAAAGTTCAAGGATTCTTGGTGATTAATTAATAAATGTGGAATGGAAATACTACCAGCAGCGGGCTAATCAGAATCGTAGATCAGAGGAAAGAATACCTCGTAAATTAATAAATTTAAAAAATATTTCCTCGTGTCTTCTACCTACATAAGTTTGCAAGCCTAAGATTTATCGTCTTTTCCTTGACCTATGATGTCTACTGTCAATGTCAAACATGTTACTTTTATTGTTTTGCCTATTACCTATAGTCCTACTAACTTTCAACGACTATCTTTCTTTTAGATACCATTTACTTCCCTGCCAACATTAAGGTCTGTTCAGTCGTTTAGGCGTGAAAAGTTCACTGACAGACATACAGAATTACATTACATTCGCTTTTATAGTATTAAGAATCTAGGTATAGATTTCGGTAAGCTTTGTGCACTTCAAAATCCTGTATTGGTCCACTGCTGGACGCAGGCTTTCCTCTGATAAGTACCTTATTGTCTTTTAGGGGGTAATGCATGTGGGGATTCATAATCCCCACACGCTGGGCATGCAGTTTTGGAATCGCAGTTCGGTGGTAGAATTGTTCTACTAGAGGCCTAGTAAGGTTTATTAAAATGATCAAAATTTAAAAACTTGCGACTTCCATCCTCTGGCCACAAATCACGATTCATTTAACTTTTTCACTTTTTCAATCAATAAATTAGACGACAACTCATTCACAGAACGAAAAATCAATCCGCCTCTCACTTCTACCATTAAACGTATCATAATTATCGGAATTTGATTAATATTGCCGACGCATAATCACGTAGAAAATTAATTAAAAAGTATTTGATTGAAAGAGTTACCACATCGTTTCAGGATGATATTACTCAAAAAGCCGGTAAACCGGCAAACAGCAGATGTACCGGGTACATCTTTAAAATTTTATGAACAATGTCATAAAAGTATAACAGTGTATGTTGACTGTGGGATTATAATTTATACATAAACGATACAATATCGGTCAATTTCCCAAGAAATTAGGTAACAATTACTAACTAAGTAGTCTAACCATGGACTAACTAAGTAATCAAACTTCACATGAAATAATAACGGTTTCGTACTTTTGACTTAGCAAACTTAACTTTTAACTTTTGATTGTTTAAAGTACGAAACCGTTAAAGCTTAGACAAATTAAATTGTTTGCAAATACTTCCAATGCAGTATATTCCACGCTCATAAATAATAGAACGGACAAATTGAGATCAGAAACTAATTGTATTCTTCTATCCCATTCTAATAACGCACTGACTATACAAATCGAGCCCTCCTGAGCAATCTGACGCCGTGCAACGGAATAGACGAGACCAGTTTAAAATCTGCACCCTTAACTGTAAAAAGGAGATCCTGCGCAAAAGCTTTTTTGCTATGGCACCATCCGTCTATAACAAAATTCCGCTACACATAAGAGAACTGCCTACCACGGTGTTTCAGAGAAAGCTTAAAACATTGCTTTATAATAAATGTTATTACACAATTAAAGATTTTATGAATGACAAGAATGTTGACAAATAACCAAATTAATTATTATTTTATATTGACGTATTTTGCTTTTTTTTGACATTTATGTACCTACTTTTATATATTTTTTTTATTTTGTTATTATACGATTATTACACAATTAAAGATTTTATGAATGACAAGAATGTTGACAAATAACCAAATTAATTATTTTTTTATATTGACTTATCTTGCTTTTTTTGACATTTATGTTACTTTTATAATTTTTTTATTTTTGTTATTCTAAGATTTAAATTTATTATTTCCTATTAAGCATGTACTAGACAAAAATTGCACGCCTATAAAGGGCAAATTACATTGTTACAATATTATTTTATTCTACCATCTATTTCACATGTAATTATGCAATAAATATACTTTTACTTTACTTTTACTTTACTGAACAGAAGGTCTAAGATGTCCAGCAGCGTGAAACTTCTAGTAATCAGTAATCTAGCAGTTCTTCAGTATAATAAGCAAAATGTCGAAGTAGCAATGTAGCAACGTTTTGCTACGTAAAATTTCAACGTAGCAAACACACACACATCTATTAGGTGATATGTATAGCAGAATATCCATTTAGCAAAAAGTCGGATAGTAAGCACCGGAAAACCAGCGGCAACCTGCTTTCAATCAGCACTTAACTAAGGTGGACTCAGAATGTGCCAACTAACGGTGAGTGATGTGCGTTACTACCGGTTTTACACGTCCGGTAATTACGGACACTGTGGAGTCATTTGTCGAAACTGTTGTGTTCTCAGCCTAGAGATTGTTACATGTTAGTTTTGATTTTAAACCCGTAATTTCTATGAGAAAGATTACTAATTGACATTGATTGTGGGTACCTACCTACGTTCAACCACCGTCTATAGCATCGTCATTAGTAACACTAAAGATATTCTTGCTGATACACCTACATACATATGTGTGTTAACAATTAAGTACAGTCCAAAAAATTTCATGCTAGTTGGGGTATGCCCCGCGTAGGGATTAGGTATGGGTTATTACCCCCATGACATAAAACCCATAAGGCACTTATCAGAGCGTTCAGCAGTAGATCAATACAGGCTGTTGAAGTTGAGGTTACAAATGTCTGCAACAGATTGTCAAACGTTATTACTTTGAATAAAATCATTCGTTTGAAAATCTGAATCAACGTTTTATCTTCTGCTTAGTTTAGCTTTCCTTTCAAACTAGATTTCACCAAGCGATTGTCTAGCTCAAACGAGGCTAGAGCTTGATTCTAGGGACAGGCAATTTGTATGTAAACAACGCTAACAATCCATGACACGCTTTTTGATTCACTCAAATCGTCATAGCTCCCATTCAATCTACAGGCAATTCATTCACAAGTCAACGTATGGTCAATTTCAAGGTTAGATCGTGTATCTTGTAATACCAATAATACCAATAGGCATGAATAACCGTCGTTGGTGGCGGCTACCAGTTTTACGCCCGAACTCGGCCGAATTTTCGGTGTCACAACACTTTTTGTTGCCGGGTCCGATAATATTTTTAAGTTATTCCGGACAAAGTGAACTTTATATCTGTGAAATAAGAATATTGTGGACAAGTCCTTTTTAAAACAGGTGATCATATCTGCAGCTTATGATTGAGTGAATCGAACGGATCAGATCAGGTATTTTTTGGTAGATTTGCTTAGTAAAGGTTCTTATTAATAACCATGATGGATTTAAAAGTTTTTAGTGAAGGTTAGTTTAATTATCTTGATTTGATTAACGTAATTAGAGCGCAGATCACCTAGATAAAATAAAAATCCCATAAAATAGTGTGGACAATTTTCACAGCACGTAGGCTGAAGGAAATGAGTCAGTGATTGTGTACTAATTGCACTTTAGTCATGTGTGTAACACTTTCTCGGTAAATCCTGCATAATAAAAGTAATATAGAAAAACATTAGTTATTGAAAGGAGACGTTACATGTTGTTACGCAAATAAGTACTTGGCAATAAAATATTTGTAGAGATGACATCACTATCATTTGCCTATTAGGTAATTCTTCATTTGTAATTGACTTCGAAACTTAGCGAGTGTGTGATGTGGATATAACTTGCAAATTAAAGCTTAGGCGAAATACGACATACCTTAATAAGCCTGCGGGATTTAGAAAAATCGCTCTCAAAAATTCTGTGATGCTTATGTTGAATGTGTTCAACAATAAAGACCTAAAAATGTACCTACGGTTGTAAATGTGATTTAAAGTGGTAGCCACCTGCATATTTGGCCGATCAATAAAGATACAGTACAAGTCGTTAACCTATTAAACAAAAAGGTGTACGTTTATAAGGCAAGCCATGCACGGCCATAAACCATGTCCACGTGTGCTTGGAATAATTACAGCTCGGATGCCGGTTAGGTACCTGAGTGGTTTTGACGAGGCTGAATCACGACCGCTGACGCAACCGCCGCGCAGCTACCGAGAGCAAAACACACGAGAGCATAGCAAAAACTGTCTCCGAAACAACTGCTACAAGTGTACGTTCTAATCCGAACAAAACCCAGTAGCCCGCCTTTTGAGTTAGCACCTCAGCGCTCATCCATTTTAACATATAAATTCGACCAACGGAAGTATCACGCAGCGATAAATTATTTACGACCTTTATAAACACTTAAAATACCAAAAAGCATTTCCATTCATAAGTCGGAGTCACCGAAACGAAGTCGACGCACGAGCGATGCTCATAAAACCTGTTTAGATTTTGATAATTTTATTAACGATCGAATGCATGGAACGCCGAAATTGAGGGTCTCAAAACTTCCATATATTATGGCTTTAACACAAATTATACAAGTTTAAAGCCACAACATAGAACGCGTGGGTGTCTTAATGTTGAAATGTGTCATCTGTAATTATACGATCTAGGGAATTTTAATGTGTTTCAAATGTCGTCTTCTTTATTACAATAGAAGATTTACTAAACTGGATCTATCTGATCCATTGTCATAACATACTCCGTTTAATGTGAATAATAAAGCTTGGAATGCGATCAATCCCAGCTCAGCCTGACATGGACGGTAGAAAATTCAAAACACAATGCTCCGAATTATGTAGCGTCATTATTTAGACAATTAGTTATGTGACGATACGCTCCACTGAATGTACGGGAACTGTAATTTCTGCAGTCCATTCACTTTACATCATTACTGAGATTTCTATATCTTCTTTTACTATAGCAGTGTCATCACGGTGTGTGGCGTAAATAATTTCATCTTCCCGTTGTTCATTAGGGACACATTGTCTCTTCGGTGCTACCTTACAAATTTTATTACAATAATTTAGTGAAATTGCGTCAAAACGAGACGAATTAGGCAGATGTAGATTTCACCATTGTGAAAGAATCTTTTGCTACCAAACTTGTTTGTAGTCCTTGGTAACAAATATGTGCTAAAATATCGGTTCGTAAGATTACCTCTCACAAGCATCTCGCACCATTAGTACTCACTTATATAACAACAATATCCACAAGTGATACGATAATCATGCATCTATCGAAACGTTAACGCCTCAAATTCTTAGCACAAACACGAGATAGAGAATTTATTGGTACGGGGAATCAATAGGACAAACCGCTTTCGGACTTCAAGCGAACCATCTACTCGCTACATCGACAGGCAGATTAATTAACTTCTTACGACCAAACGTACCTCTTCCATTTAAGTCTCGAACGAAGTACCAACTTTAATTAGTAGTTTTCCATTTACCAGACACCTGGTAAAAGCCATTTGACTTATTAGATGACTGTCGCATTACTTGTGAAGATTGACGAACATAAACCTTAGGATGTTCAAATAAAGCTCATATTGAGAGTCGTAGCTCTAACTATTTTATCATGAGTTTTCAGCGCAACGTGATTGGTCGGCGCGTGTTAACGCAATGATCACGAATGGTACAATTTCAAATAGTTGTAGCTTTAATTTGATAGTCTTTACGTCGTCACTGACTTGTAAATTGGCTTTTATTATTTGTCTTTGAATGTTCATGCTAATTTATTTTTAAGGTTTAACGGTTTCATCATCATGTTTAAATATCACGATTGTTAGTTGGTGCTTCGTGTGTTACTAATATTTCTAAGTCATAATACTTCGTATAAAGACAAATTTTATGAATAACAATTTTATTAATGTTTCGATCGACCACAATCAATAACAGCTACGTTCAAAAGCCGAGTCTGCGGCATTGAAATCAGAATACGTGTCCAGAACGGCTATAGAAGACCATCGTTCATATTTGACATCTCCACACATGGACATAATGTCATCCATTTAGCGACCCCTTGCACTATTATTGTGAGGTTTTCGTTCGAGCAAGTCATTAACGTAAAATCAAATCAATCATTTTAAACTTGTCCACGTCTTTTGTAGTTTCAATATCTGCGACGGCCATTTAAACTAACAATTAGCGACTTTCTACAAATTGAAATAAGCTTTTCTGCAGTCGAATATCAACAGCTTGTGCATTCCTTTGCTCGCAATTTACTACAATCTGTTGATATTCGATCGATATATTCCTTGATATGATAAGAAATCTGCTTTCTTACATATACTTCCTGTTAATATGCCTACCGAAGCCTTCGTAATCTCTCATTTGACCTAGCTGTTTCCTTCAGACTGTTCGTTTTACTCAACCTAGTTTTGCAAACAATCTTCGTATAGATGTCTAATTTTAAGTGGCACCGTTTTGGTGTCACCATAATGCTGATAATTAAATTTTGTGAAAAGGCCCGCCGCCTAATAAGTGTTACACGAAACAATTTTGTCGCAACGCTCAAGCAATTAGCATTAGAATGTGTTAATGATACAAATTTGAAATTTCGAGAGGTTTTAACATTGCCATTTAGGCGTTGTCTAATAAGGCACTTGACACAAATGATATAATGAACGGAAAGCAAACTACTATATCGAATACAAGACTTCCGTATATTATAGAAAAAGTTCTAGAAAAAGAATAGGTAATAGAAATCGTGCCGTCCAAATAATGAATTTAAGTTTTGAAACATGTTTTATTTTGTATCTGTCTCCAGAAAATCACCTGAGTGTTGAGAAAGAATTTCAACAATATTTGTTGTTAGCTGTTGCCAAAGTTCCTAAGCAGTTTCCTTGTTAAAAATTCTTGTCGTGATACCATTTAATTGAGAAGTTACGAAGCTCTACGTGACAGTATAGCGGAGTACATAGGGCTGAGTTATGTCGCGACAAAAAACGTTCTCATTTAGTTTCACCGATGCCAACAGAACGTGAAAGGCAATTTCATGCATTTTCTGTTTAACACGCTTTTAAAGCACTTTGCCCTTCCCATTGTTATTATTTTTAAACAACTCCAAACTTACTGGTCATGTCCATTTGATAGCATCCATAGCTCCTTCGACATCAATTTGGAAATAATTCCCAACCAATGATTAGAGTGGATTTGGACAGATGCTGCATTCAATAGCCACTGCGATTATGAAATATTCCCAATTAGTTCCAAATGCGGTAGACTATACACATGCGACATTATCGCTGTTTTGGTTTATTGTTCACCGAAAATATGAACCCACACAATTTGGGGAATTTGTTATAATCCACGCCGTCTCTATTGTTATGCATTGTCGGAGCAGATTCTAGGGGAGACTAGCGATGTTCGGGGAATATCATTCGTGATTCAAAAAGTGATTGATCTCGGAATTGCTGTTATTCAGTATATGAGATTCCGTGCACACGTGAACCACCTCTTGCGGTTATTAAAAGGTATCGTGAATATATTAAGGCGTAGTCATAAGGTACAGGTGGAAGCCCCCGGGGCGAGGAGTGGAATGGGAGTCGCGACGGTCGCGTCGCATCGCAGTCGTGCCGAACCGGAGTGGGTTATTAATAATCTGCATTCACGGGTCGCACGAGCGAGCGCGAAGCGACCGGCCCGCGACGACATTCCACACCATTGTACCCGGCGACCCGCTCCGCCCGCGACACTTGTCTATTCACACCGATAAATCACTGCAACCTCCACAATACGACCTTTACTAACGAACATCGATTAATTAGTGCAACACTACAGATAAGATAGTCAGGAAAGCGATCGCTTTCAATTTCCTCTCGAGGGGCACTTGGCGTAAAGTGCGCGTTAAGTGCGGACAATCGAAGATAAAACGTGCGAGACGAGACTCCCTTAATCCGGTGATCGAAGATTGCGAGAAAACGGTTTGTCGTGGGGTTGCTTGCTCTCTCGCTCCCATTGTCTGCGTGTCTTTAATTTGATTGCCCACACACGGCACGCGCTGACGTGGGCGACCGCCCGATGCGGTTCCCTAATTAAACCTATAAGATGCTAATGGGACTCATTCGTTGCAAGGTCAAACGGGACGGGCTCAGAACGACACCAACTTTATGAGCAATCTACATAAACATGTACTCTTACAAGAGGGCCATACGCATCTTGTTTAGATGCGATCAATATTGAACTTGGTCGTATCAAACGAATGTTTTTCCATTTTATTGAATTACCCGTTCCGTTCGGTCTCGCCACACGCGATGGTCTGCCCAGACGCAAAGTCAGTATCTCTGTTTTAAATTGATTGTAATGTGAATGAGTTGTGAGTGGTTGTGATTCGAGTTGCGTCTCCTGCTTTCATTACGTTTACATGGTCATTCCTCTCTGACCTTAGACTCGGTACAGCATGTTTGATTATGTTTTCTTGTGATATTAAGAACATTATAAAGGTATTAGCAACAACTGCCTCGGGCCTCGCACTATCTATGGCATCGGCCCGGTTAATATGCTTATTAAATTATATCTTGATGGCAAAAACAGACTGGTTCGTTTAGCTTTAGGGAGTAATTAGCAGAATGAGTCTTATCAGGCATCTAATCAATGCGTATAATTACTGGGTATGGTTCGGACCACACTTGCTCGCTCGCTCGTTCCCTTTTAGGGCAGTTGCTTTGTTCGATTAAGGTAAAATATAGAGCCAGTTTGATATAAATAATATAGCTTGTTATATTCTGCAACAAAATAACATCTGCTAGAAAAATCATTCGTTCATAGGCCTCGACATTGACGAACAAAACAATAGTACTATTGTAGCAAATTCGATTGTTACAGTTGAATAGTAATTGGAATTAGGGTCAAATCTTATTGATTAGCGAACAAAAATTTGTGAACATGGGACCGGCACTGCCCACACCCGTAACGGCCTAACTTTGCATATGAATGTACCTACTTAATATCGACATGCATCATTTCGTTTAATTGCATTTCCTGAACTAATTTTGTTTCTATTCTAGAACTCTACCTATAACAATTTATTTATAATGAAACGAACATGTCACACGTCAATTATTGTTAGGAGATAGAAATAATTGACATAAAAACGGCCTCAATTATGCAATAAAATAATGCCGAAGGTTCGCCATATACGACAAACGAACTCGGGTTTCGCTACCAAAAGTAGCGCAGCGATTTTTGTCGCCAGCGACTCAACTCGATTGAGTCGATTTGTTTGTTTTGTATCGATACGTCATAATTAAAATGCGGGTTAGACAATGTGAACTCTCTGGCCTTTTAATTAGAGATCGAACGATAACCTAGTTAGCATGGATCCCATAATTAATAATCCTCTAGACGTGACCAAACGAGGAACTGTATAGGCCAGGTCAGATCGATGCCTAACATGGACGGTGGGACCTAGTTAAACCTTAATGTAAAATACTCTCGATTCATCAGCGATTATCCGACAAACTAATACGGTACATGAAATAAATGTAATCCGCATTGATTTGTACGCTTCGCACATTGTGTCCTCAGATCAATAGAACCACCGGTCCTAGAATCTGTTCAAAAGTGTTAAATCGGTTAGTATAATGATGATGGATGCCATTCCGACCAAACGGCCCGCAGCGGGGGTGTTTTACCCCACTATACAAATAAAGTATTTTTATTATTAACTATTTTCCCTCCTTCTCTTACCGTTGAGACTAACGATCGCATCATCTCTGTCGCACTGTTTAATCGAAATCATATTTCTGTTTTGTCATTATGGTATCACGTTTAGAGTTCCTCTCTTTTGTTCAGGATTACGAGTCGTCGGTTTCTTGTTTCCAATGCAGCTTTGATTCTTTTTTTTAATCAGTCGCAGCGGTAAAGAAATTCGAAACGAAAAGGTTTAAACTTTTTAGTTATTTATGTAACATTTATGATCCATTCATTTAATATCAAGTGAGTTGGTATTTATTTAAGACTTTGACTGAACATTTTATTTTTTCTTTGCAGGTAAATGCAGCACACATCGCCATCTGTCGCCCAGTAGCGGAGTATGCAGCTCACTAGTTTTTTCCGTGACTGCTTCCTATGAATGAAGGTTCGTTCCCATAAAAAGGTGCAACCTTGTCAAATTTGAACAATATTGTTTAAACTTTAAGACAGACACATGAGTTTCTTTCATCATCACGAGCTTACCTGGGGGCACACAAAAAACACCGCAGGTAGCCCATTTGTTTGTTATTAATTCTCGCGTCGATTCTCTTTTTTTATTCCTCCGACCACTCTAATACTGTGAGAATATTAATTATAATTATAAACGAGCCTCGTCGCGTTCGTTTTAACGTCCTCTGGATCCCAGTTTTTGGTTTCCAAATTTAAATCCGATCATTTATCATGCGACAATGTCGAGTTTATCTTGATTTTATATTTTTATTTATTGTTTTCTTTTGAATTTGAATTGTACTACATGATTTAAAGCTTTTGGTCCTTTTTGTAATCTTATCGTAATTAATAATGCTTCCATTAATGTGTAAAGATTGGGTCCACTGTAGATTAAAAGTAAAGTTAAGATTTATTGACAAAATCGCGTTAGTTTCTCCGAGGTCTCTAAAGTCTTGGTAATGGGTTTAAACATTGTGATTGTCTGTTAATTTAAAGTATTCCGCCATGTTACCGAGTCACGGTGAGCGCACCAGTAACGTCGTAGCTTCTTGCAAATTACACAGTACCTCCCTAGCACGCTTTCTGCGCACACTAACCAACTTAAAAATGATACTTAGTGACTTGGATGACCGACTTAAGAATTACGGTTGGTTATGTACAATCGATCTAATGGTCGAGTATTAATGCGAATGTGTGAAACGTTTTCTTGGATCAGTTTCCATTTATCCAGTATACCATCATTATCGTAGTCAACCTCCTTACATGCGATTACATCGAACCTGGCGATTTGTTTCCTTACGTTGTACGCGATACTTTTCCTACTTGTAGTAATTAGTTTCATTCGTATATTTGACAGTATTGTATGCATCTAGGCATGTGTAGACTCGCATTTACAAACGATATAGATGAAAATAAATAATACTGGTCATTTTTACATAACATCATCTAGCCTCAAAGGAAAGCAGTTCTTGTGTTATGACTATGACTATGACTATGAGATGAATAATGCACAAAAATACGATACAGTGTTATTATACACCCATTAATTTTCACATTTTCAATACTAAATCTATCTGCTCTTTCTTCCTTAAATATTCCAAAGCCGATCCAACTAATCTCCTTATTGCTACAGCTCTTTAAATTTGGATATTGGCAATCAGTCAACGGGACCTAAATAGTGTGATGTATCATAAAATACTCTGAATTCAGGTCAAAGCCTAGGTGTCGACTATCGCAGTAATGCAATCGTGCCTTATGCTGGTACGATAGAGCCCTCATGCGGTTACATTTCACCGCAACGCAATTTTACTGTCTCCACATACATATACTAATTTAGTTTCGAGTCTGATCTGAGACCACACAGTCCACGCCAGCTTTCATGATTCGAGACTTTTATGATGATTCGTAGTTAACCAGCTTACATCAGTAATGAACTTAATGATGATATTACCTACAATTGGTTAAATTTTTAGATTTTTCTAAATTTTACCGCGTAAGTTCTGGTTTTTATCCATCAGATATAGAAGACTGACATTATTAACATCAACTTGATTTACCTTTTCTAGACTTTATAACCTTTTCGCTATGCAAATGTTCAATCGTGACAAATTGGAATCAAAATCTTTTGTAATCCTTGACATATGATCTGTTTTAAACGATTGTTTTTATTCCGACATTTAGAAAGTTCAAATTGTAATCTGAAATCATAAAGTTCTGTTGTAGAGGAGGTGCGGTAAGAGGTCACCATTAGCTCCTTGGCTAATATATCACGATTCGAGCATTAGTTGTTCTATCGCCTTACATTAGGAGCGATTGTCAGTCACCCATTGTGGCGGGTGAAATGTGTTGTCTTTTGCGTGAGAATGAAGCAATTATATCCGGTCGTAAAGTTGCCAAAAATCATGCTACTCGAATCTACATGCAGAATTGAGATATGCAATTCTGCATGTAGATTCGAATTGCACTCTTGGTTTGAATCCCTCTTTAATAAGACACGCGAGACTAGAAAAGAAAAAGAGAGAAAGGAAAACGTAAACGCTCCTTAGTCGTATCCAAGGAAATGCGCTGACAAAACGCAAAAGCACTACGTATGAGTATTCCCGTTCCTATGATCTGTGAAACCAAGGAAAACGCTCCAAGTGGAGTAAAATAAATAAAAGATGTCGGGTAGAGCTCGCGATACTTCTCAAATTGAATATTAGATTGGAATTACGCGCTCGGGCGGCTCTCTCCTCCGCCTTTTGTTACGCGAATGATACATAAAGCGCGCGCGCATACAAACACAGCAATAAGAATTTTAAATTACCATTCTTTTTGTGCTCCACGCCACCCCAGCCTACCCTAACCTCCTGCACCCCACCGTCTTAATAATATGGAGAAATTGAGTTGTTATACACCCTTTTTGGAGGAGGCGCGGGTGCAACGGCACACCTCACAGAGATGCCTTTTTGTAATTGAATTTAGATATTCTTTTCCCGAATATAACGACGGGGAGGTTGCTAGTTCACTGAACGGAAGACATGTAAGTTTATATGAAATTCTCGGATCGTGAATGTCGTGATATTTTCCATTAGAGATTCTTGCTTTTGAACAAATTGTACCAAAAATAGGTTCTATTAATTCGATCAGCCTTCCGAGAAGCAGCGATGGCATGATGCTGGTATGTAATTACTGAAGGCTATTAACATCGTCCGTGTACAAACATGGCGGCTGATTGTGGGTTTCGTTTTAATTGCGCGTACGCATCGCGATACAGAGTTAGAGCTCTCACACTGTTTCGTCGATGATGTATTGGGAATCGTGAGAACTCTGATTGTGTATTGATTTTAAAGATTCATGAACACACCGGCAATTAATAAAATTACGAGTGAAGTAACTCAGACCACCTTTTCACTACCGTTGTGAGTAGGTATCCGTCTGACGTGATTAAGGAAATAAACCACAAAGCACTACAGTCTTTACTCAGCCTACTTGCACGAAATACCTGAACGTTCAAATCATAAAAACAAACTCATCACTCGTAAAAGATTCCACTAAAAAGGAAAATAAAACGCCGAAAATGTAAGTCGTTGACAGCGCAACAACCAGTGAACTCAGTAATTATCCATTCAAATTTCGGTCTGTCAACGTTTTCGTTAAAATTCCCACAATTGTATGTCACCCGGTTCCCATCTCGGGGCATTAAATAATAGTTAAAGTAAGCTAATTTTATAGTCGCCTGTGAACGTAAACTCCCTCTTTCACCATTTTCCTCAGGTAGGTTTCGAATCGTCCATTATGAAGTCAACACATTACGCGACACTACTGAACCTTAACTTCTTTAGCTTGTGGTGCAAATATTAGCGGTTAGCGATTTGGTCCAACTTTCTGCAACGAACACTTATTGAGCAAACTGTCTCGGTCGTTTTTGCTCCCATCTTTTTTTGTTTGTTGTATGATTTTCGGCGATGACGTTAAATCACTAATCGCTACCAACCTGGCCTATTTGGCTATAGGTACTTGAAAGCTTTTTCCTGCGTAATTGTTTCGACATTACGATTCTTCGACTCGTAATTATCGGCAAAGTTGCTGCGCGCTCCTGACTGAGAAACTTTGTGGCACCACAGTCGTAAAATTTAACCTCCATTTTTATTTCCTTTTGTCTACCGAACTCTAAGGTTTCTTTGTTGGTTTATTACCTCTAAAATTATAAAAAAAAATAACCAATCATACAAATTAACGTTATGACACATTTCTCGAGAATGTTAAGTCGCCGTCACGCTCATCGCGGTGAAATAAGATTAAGACTAATTCGAGGTCTCTCAAATTATAGACGTAGTGCGGCGGATGTCGCCGCTGCGGCCGCGGCGCCGACGCAGCCGAAACCGCACGTCATTGTTTTTTGTGAAGCTCGAGCCCCGAGGCACCTCCGATCCGACGCCAGCCGCTAATTAATTATTTCACATGTATCGATCTTTAATTACGGAATGATGGAACCCGCTCTTTATCTCCCTAATGATACCCGCCGATTTGTCCGATATAATTATCTTCAAAATTACTTACAGAACAAAAACGTGTAACGATATTCAAAATATTAACACCGACACGTTACACGGCGTAGGACTAATAGCAGAAAGCATCGAGATCGAATCAATCTTAATCTCATTCCAAACGTAGGTAATCCAGATTTATTTACGACGGAGGAGCGCGTGTGCTATTATACTCGTCTGCGGCAATTTGCCTCGGAAATTGTCTTAATCGGCCGCTCAAGGGACTATTTATGTATAATTATCTCCAAATTCGACGCTGCGTTTGATGCCTTTCCGCTCTCTTTGAGTTGGTTCGACAAAAAAGTCATCTGTTGCAACAATTAAGCCCGAGGAAAAAATAGATATAAGTATCGAAGGGTCCGCAATAATTACAGGCGCAAATTGACGGTTCATAAGAGCCAGATTGGTCGAGTGGCGCCTGCCAGGATACCTGAGACTCCAGGCTTCACGCGATGCCTGACCTCCAGAAAACTTCCTCCCAATTCTCGGTATCAGAATTTTAAACATGATTGCTTTGCCTACCATAATAACGCCTTATTAAGTACCCATTTCACGTTATAACTAGACATCGGCTACCAACAATGTCAGATAAAAACCTCATACAAGCCCAAGCCTTTACGCCAGCCGATCAAAGGTTCTGCCCACAAAGAGAGCCGGCGGGCACCTAACACAATTAGCTTCGAAAGCAAATAAATCATTAAATCATCCGCTTTATGATCATATTTAAAGATAACTTTATACTTACATTCCAAGCCTTGTATTGTTTAGAGTTGATTAAAATGACAAATTAATGAGAAAGTAGAAACTCGTTAATGAAATAGGTTTCAAGTTTCACACATGAATACTGCTTTGTAATTACACAAAGGTTAACAAATTTGCGTTGTCACCTTAACGTGTGAAATTAGAGAGCTGTTTTAATTAATGACTTTTATAACGGATACAATATGAGTCAGTACTTCTTTAATTAACTGGTAAGACTATCAAATTCATCCAGGATGTGACGAAGCTTTAGTAAGATTCGTGAAATTTTGTCACTCGTTGTCTTTTTTGATGCCGATTTTCATCCTTTTCATTCAAATGTTATTCTTGTGAGAACGGCTACAATCATTTTCCTGTTGGAAGTCTTATTAGCATTCTCGATCTTAAACTTTCTTGCACCATCATCAAATGTTGCGCTTTGCTTCGTGTCGAACATAGCTATTACCAGTAAAACCGACACGAGCAAAAAGAGCCATTCCCATCGGCAGGGTTCAAAACTATTACCATTAATGAAGGTTTAAACTTAAGCCCTAACGGTGGACATTGTCGAGCGCGATCTTTACCATGTAGTAGCAACCTCAGCTCCACCGTTCCCACGTCTAACAAGCCTCCCCATTACAGACAACGTTTTACATACATACCCTCCACTTATTATCAATGTATTAAGTAAATCGCTCTCCGACTTCGCTCAATTTTATTTCCATTAATCGCTTTTCGACATTTTCGGCTCGGTGCCGGACAACGCCGGCTTAATACCTTATTTATTGTAATTCCTCGCGCCGACTTAGTAGATGTTGTTTAATACGCTTTTACGATGTTTTCGTGAAGAAAGCACTCCCAGGGTAATTATTTAGCAGTGTTTTGCGGTTTCTGCGAGCGTCGGCCGCTAATGAGGGCCTGGTAATAACCCACGATTATTAATATGGACGTAGTAATGGCATCTTCTGGTTATGGCGCATCTTGCACTTCGATGCTCCGTGTTTGTATTGCTATGTTTACTGTTCGGGCTCATCGCTATTTCTCATTGCTCCGAGTGACATTTTAATTTCCTCGTTGGTAACAAACGTCGTGATTTCCATTCGCTCTGCTAGAATTGTTTACTGCTCATAATTTTCACTTGTCTAATGAATCTCCAATAAAGTGCCCTCCTTGGGTTTCATGCAACACTGCTGGTAGAGTAAGTGGGTTGTCCTGCAAATTTCAAAGTTTCAACTAGTAAATTCTCATTGGAAAGTGATACATGGATCACGAAGTACTATGGATACGGTAACGAGCGCACTGATTGCTCTTCTCATGGTGTTTGCTTTTGCTAATTTTCGAATTAATAGTCAATCTCCAAGTGATTTAGCTGCCATTATCATTCTCCAATTTCACCGAGTTGAATTGGCTTTCTTTTATGATGAGTGTGATCGAGCTATTGATCATCATAAATTGGACATTGAGTTAAATGTCATTGATTTGTGTAGTCGTCACGAGGGATCCACATTAATGAATTGAAAATCTCGAATCTTCATTATGCTGTGCTCGATACCTATTGTCGACGATGCGGGCCGTATGCCTGTGTGAGTGTGGTTGAGTGCGTACGCGCAAATTGCGTCAGTGTAAGCGCACACATGTATCATTATTTCCGCCGCACTTTTCTCACGCTCACATGCGTGTTAGTGTGATTTGCTTATGTGAGGTTTGTTTGTGTGTGTCATTTTATCGGAAATTAGTTCTGCATCGAGCATTAGGGCATAGTGGAAATTGACAACTGATTGTATGGGAACATCTGCACATGCCCACATTAAACATTTACTCTATTTGTACGATCCACACTTCGAAGATATAAATTATAGACACATTGCAACTCGCTTTGTGATTAAAACTTTGTATAGTATCGAACAAGCCCATCGATTGCTAGCTTTTTATTCCAATTGAAATAAAGTGTCTTATTAGTATTATGAACTTCTCCCATATCTAGAGGGGCATAAATAGAAGCAAATTATAGTATTACCGAACATTCACCTCGTGTATAATTACCTACAGGTCTTTGCATAATTTCCATACACATTAGCACTCAGAAATGATCTACAAATTACTATTGCTAGAGAGAGAATTATAATTAGAATAGCAATTACATTATTTTTTACTTTGTCACCTGATGTTTCATAATTATAGGTTTTGTTTTTAATAGTTTGAAGGCTTGGAACCTCGTCTACAACAAGCACATTCTTTAGTTGTTAGGTTACAGTAATGTATTCATTGATTTGTATTTTTTTTACTTTTAACACAGTAACTCGTTGGCTGAAACTCACTCTATCTACATTATATAGAGCAACTAGCTTCTGCCTGCAGCTTTGCTCGTACTTCAAAAAGCCTATGGCCGTCTCCGGGACCCCCGCAGCCGCTTACACGTGAAAGGATTTATATAGACAGAAAGCCATGGTTCGTGTTTATAGAGATAGAGTTTACTAACATTGTCACAGGAATTCGTTTCGAGTATAAAGTTAATTGTATAAAGTTATCGACATAGCTCAAAGAATTAGCAAGCTGAAGTTGCAGTAGCCTGCCAAATCTCGCGAAGAAATGACAACCGCTGAGGTAAACGTGTTCTTTAGTGGAAACCGCGTCGTCGAGAACTCTCTTCAGCTAGGTGGGATAAAAGGTTCAGTTCTGACAATGGGATCCATGGAAAACTATATAATTGAAGTCGGTTTATAGTTATTTAAAACAAAGTCAATTATTTACAAAGAAAACACCCAGACCAACGGAACAAATATTTAATTTAATTTCTGCATATAGTTTGCACGTAGTTTGTAGTGCACACATTTTTTTTCCAAGGCGGGAATCGAACCCTAAACCTCTTGCGTCGCAGGTGGACTCACGCCCGCTCATTAAGGCCAGGAGTGGACTAATAGAGGTATACATAATATGTTGATGATGATGATAAGGTTGATTGCGTTACTTAAAACTTTATCAGTTCCAAAACTATGGATAATATTATATTTGTATGTACTTACGACCTTTTTGTATGTGTGTGGTTTTGCATTATCTTTCAACATCCGCTCAAGTCATTCATTAGTCACAATTTGGTGAATTCCCACATACATAATTAAACATTTCATATGAAATTAGTAATCAAAATAAATAGTTGAAGGAGGAAGAAGGAAACTTATTGATTAATTTAACACGAAGCTTAATTAAAAAGCATAACAATCTTAGTAAAATTGTAGAGTCTTACGTCGCCTTCTTTGACTTTTTAACAGAACTCAACTTATCAATTTTTCGACCTATCTCAAACTAGACGCCATACAACCATGTAATTCGAGTATCTTGAAAATGACTGAAGCCTGCTGTATGAATGTTTTCATAATATTTCCCCAAATTCCTCATCAATTATCTGATCACATGAGAAGTTTCATTACTATCTCACCTGTCAAACCGAACAAATATAAAATTTAGTACATACTCGTTAGGTATTTGTCAGACGAGTAAGTTTCTTGATAACGCTATTGATAACGCAGATGATGGCTTAATCTCGATTTTAACGAATTTCATTCTTTATCTCATGTCGCCGTTCTGCGTCTGGCCAATAGTCATCTTTAATTTAACAACATACAGCATAATTTTCACTGTATATTTTCCGCAGAAAAGTAAAAATTATTTGTTTGTCGAGATCAAAGTCTGTTGGTTGCTTAATTGTATTGGTGTCAGCATTGACAGCTTGTCAAACGGATAAATTGATCACAGTTGTTTGCGCAAATGCTTGATAACGATTTCTATGTATTTTAATTTGAGCATTTAGATATCAGCTATGGGAACAGCGCTATCAGTTTAAACACGGCTTTAATATCTCGAGCACGTCGAAGACGCGTTCATAAAAGTGTTTAATCTGACGTTAATCAAATATTTACCTTCGTTTCCAATATATTACTTACCAAATATAGGGGAATCTACGGTATCTAAGTTTGAAAAACAACGTGGATGACACAAACGGCCGCCCTACCCACTTCCGGTCGTCGGACACAATCCCATTCAATAGTCACCTTCAGCTAACTGGGTTGAAACTGGCCCGTGAGAAATAGGCGATTGATTACGTTACGGAGCGTTTGCACCCATTTATGTGAGTTCCAATTATTTGATGGTGAATTATATTGAACTGTATCTACTACTATTGAATAAATTTTCGTTATATTAATCCTCAACATCTCCGTCAATAAACGTTTCATCTTAGTTGGTAATTTGTATTAAGTTGTGTGTTTATTTTGTTGCAGGAGAGCATGTGATGCCGGCCTTTGACGCCCGGCGCCATGCCTACGCCGCTGCAGCCCGGCGGCACCGCTAGCGGCGCGCCTCCGGAGCGCAAGCGGCGCCGCAAGCGCGACGACCCGCAGAGCTCGATCGCAGCGGAGCCCGACGACGACGACGGCGACATGAGTCCCGAGGAGGATCCGCGAAACACGCCCGCCGCACCGGCGGCACCTGCACCGGCCCCGTCCTCTGCACCCGCCCCTACCTCACCCCCCGCCGCACCGGATGCCGTCGACCTCACCTCCCGAAGAGACTCACCTCCCCTCTCCTCTGATGTCGAACGCTTCGATGGCAGGATTGTCTACAACCCTGATGGCTCGGCGTACATCATCGAGGATCCTGAAGGATCAGAGGGTGAAACCAGCTTACCGGATCTACCCAAAATAGAACCTGGCTGTATAGTTGATAGCAGAGACAACAATCTTCTAGAGAGGCAGCTCGAATTTCCTCAGATAGCCAGCGCCTTCTACGTCTCAAGAAACCCTTCGTTGTATGGAGCGCTATATGGAAGACTGGCAGCAGAGCGAGCGCGAGCTCGACCGGATGCACCTGTGATGCACAGCTATAGAGTGTTTAGTTTTCGAGGAGGAAAAGATGTTCCAAGGCCGCCCTCGCCACCAGCTGAATGCCCTAGTGTGCCAGTGAAACCGATCCTTATGTGTTTTATTTGCAAGTTGAGTTTTGGTTACGCAAAATCATTTGTAGCGCATGCTCAATCAGATCATAGTTTATCATTACTTGATACTGAAAGAGATGCTTTAGCAAGAGAAAACGCTTCAGCATTCATCCAATGTGTTGGCAAGGACAAAGAAGCATTAGTGTCGTTTTTAGAACCGGTTGGTGCCGGAGCACCACGTGTTTCTGTATCAGGAAGCCCGGCAAATACGTCAGAATTATCAAGTCCGACGATGGATAAGAGACACCACGATATGATGACCCCTGATAAAGAGAATGATTCCTTACTACCTAATGGATCATGTGATGACCGAAGGCCAAGCCCAAATCAATGGAGACCACCAAGGTCGATAGCAGAATCATTGATACCCCAACATTCCTTGATCTCAGTGGCGCATCCTCATACAATCAATGCGTCAGTACAACCCCGGGGAAGTCCGAATTCGTCTCCGCCATTCCAAACCGCTCCACCTGCTTTCCTATCTGGGACAACGATAGGAGTATGTCCAGATCATCTTGGTGGACGACCATCTGGCGCAGACTGTCCAAAATGCGAACTCATATTAAACTCTGGGCGACTAGGAGGCCCTCTAGCAGGTATGCATAGTAGAAACTCCTGCAAAACTCTGAAGTGTCCAAAATGCAACTGGCATTACAAATACCAAGAGACATTAGAAATCCACATGAAAGAAAAGCACCCTGAAGCCGAAACGAGCTGCATCTACTGTATAGCTGGTCAACCTCATCCCCGGCTGGCTCGCGGTGAAACTTATACTTGTGGATACAAACCATATCGATGTGAAGTATGCAATTATTCTACTACGACAAAAGGCAACCTGAGTATTCACATGCAATCTGACAAACATCTAAATAATATGCAAGAATTACAAAACGGTGGAAACCCTGGTGAAGGCAGTTTACCTCCTCCTCCTCAACATACTCCTCCAGGTGTGCACAAGCCACCACTTCCACATCATTCTCCCCTTGGACAGAAGCCAAAGCCTACTTTCCGATGTGACGTATGCAATTATGAGACAAACGTTGCGCGTAATCTGAGGATACACATGACTTCCGAGAAGCATACCCATAACATGCTGGTATTGCAACAAAATGTTAAACACATGCAAACTCTATCAATGTCAGCCTACCATCACAGACAACAAAGTCAGCAGCAGCAGCTAGAGAATTTACTACACTTTCATGGAAGTGAAGGTCCTCCACAAAACCCAGAGGCCGCACTTGCTGACATGGCTTATAATCAAGCCTTGATGATCCAACTAATGACTGGAGGACCTGGACCCTCACCACCAGAATTGGGTGCACATCTAGACGTTGGACTTAACCCAGATGCAATGGAACCACCACCAGAGCCCGCAGATCCTGAACCAGAAAGGACATTCCATTGCTGTATTTGCAACTGCTTCTCAACTGACTCCTTAGAAGCTCTCGGCCACCACTTAGCCCAAGACCGCACGAAAATCAGAGAGCAAGAGATCCTTGCACTTGTCGCGGGACATTACGTCTGCAAACTTTGCACCTATAAAACAAATCTGAAAGCAAACTTCCAGTTGCATTGTAAAACCGATAAACATCTACAGAGGTTACAACACGTAAACCACGTAAAAGAAGGAGGTCCACGAAATGAATGGAAATTGAAATTCTGTGGAGGTGTTGGAACCGGAGGCGCCGGAGTCGGTGGAGTTCAAGTGAGATGTTGCGCCTGTGACTATTACACAAACTCAGCGCATAAACTGCAGCTCCATGCAGCGGGATCGAGGCACGAGGCAGCAGCTCTTCTCCTAAGACATCTTCGAGACTGCTCGTCAAGGATGCCTCGAGAGCGTCCCAAGGTGTACCGTTGTAATCTATGTGGTTTTAATGCCCCTCACCGTTTGCCACTCCTACAGCATGTAAGATCCGTAAAGCATCTACAAATGGAGCAAATCCATCAACTGCAGAGACGATCGGAAGGGAAAGACCCAACACCAGATGTTGCCGAGCTCTTCCAAGTGATTCCTCAGCCATCAGAAATGAGCAGTCCGTTTGAACAACAGGACAATGGTAAGTTATCTATTGTTAATGTTAGTTGAAGTATAACAAATCTCCCGCTAATTAGGTTAGATTTTGCACGAATACAAAAAAGTTTATTCACTCATGAACAATACAGTGGTAACAGGGAAACACTAGTTACATTTTCCTACCTATTTTTTCATCAACTTCCGCGAAGCTCAATGACATAAATACAAATTAAACAGAGAAACATTATAAAAGTATTTTATTCGACCTATCAGGTGAAGGAATATCGTGCGAGAGACATTATTGCTCTTGCGCATAGTAAGTAAAACTTTTAGAATTATCCACTAGATGTCGCACTCTGCAAATTTTTATCACAAAGTGTGGCAACAAAATATAAATTTAATATTTATTGCTCTCGTGCTAAAGATATTTCGTAACATATTTCTATAAAGCGTGAAAATTCCATTAAAATTAATTCAACCGAAACCATTACCGTCGTTCGTATCGATAAAGTAATACTGAGTCGACTTATGAATGTGATTTCGAAACGTCACTATCGGTTTCCAATTTAAACCGATTCGTTCCTTAATCAATTTTACTTTGAGTTTTTACCAAGTGAA
This sequence comes from Eupithecia tripunctaria, assembly GCA_955876795.1. Taxonomy (NCBI): domain Eukaryota; kingdom Metazoa; phylum Arthropoda; class Insecta; order Lepidoptera; family Geometridae; genus Eupithecia; species Eupithecia tripunctaria. Next base: position 9,736,915 of record OY041614.1, read on the forward strand.
CTTCTTGCTGTGGCCCGTGTCAATAAACATACAATTTGTTTCATGTTAATTTGTGTACTTTTTATCATGTGAGGGTTAATCACGTGTTTGGTGCTCGTCATCGAGGCCTTAATTATCGTCCAACGCGTCTCCGTGTTCAATCTAAGAAGCAATCTCCATTTTAAGCGATGAGCATTTAGCGGAGAATTAATCACAATAATGAGATAATTACACACGGACAAAATTTAATTTAAAGCGCGCAACATTAAAACAGGTTTCTTTAATAACGTACGCCTTACACGGTGTCCCCACAGTCTGGTGCCGTCATTGGTTGGAAGCGACTCCGCCCCGCGAGCGAGGGAGACGGAAAGAAGATTTGAATTGAGAACGCGAATTTTCCATAAGTACCGCACACGGGACAATGACTCGCATTACGTATGTGGCGGTCGCGCATTAAGGATGATTGCCCCTTGTGATGAGGCAGCTACATCATCTACAATGTCGCCGGCCGCATCTCCCGACGCATGTTTATAGCCCCGGCGAAATACAATAACTCTCAGAGAAATGTAGTGTCGAAAAAATCCGTTATAGCGATGTCCATTGTACTCATGTTTATGCTTATTACTTGTTCTCACCATACTGAGAGAGTCATTTGAATCAATCAATTTATATGACTCTACTTTCAGCCGGCCTTAAGCCACAAATAATTTTGCAAACTAAACATTCACACGCCCTTAAAACACATTATGCTATTAATTTAAGTAATGGCTGAAGAATGCACTGTCCGAGTTTTGTCTCTGACCCCTCCGGACTGCTTCGTTGGAATAATGCCCATCTTCAACACAATCAAAACCAGAATGAAAACCGGTCTCATATTCAATGAGTCACACAAGCAACACCCCAGTTTATGATTTTTGCGTCTTGACTTTACGTACATACCTACAGAACTTACTAGTCGACTATAGTGCCCATGATTACTAGGCATGTTGTCATAATTTGTAAAGTATAAACCACACCATTTCCAAATTATGACAACAGTATCGCAAATACTGCACCTACTAGCAAATATGTAGGTATAGATTTTCCTTTACAGGACGAATTTCAGCTTATTTGTGACAGAAGTATAAATAAAACACGAATATAACAATCTGAAATTATATCACATCCCACTATCTTGCATAATGTTGCCTGATAAACGAACACCTCACCATATAGACTATGGGAAGACAGTAAAATATTCAGACCCCATTGTATTCCTGACGCCACATTGTAAAAATTCTGACCTAAATCTCGCAAAACAAAACTTCAACTACACAATACTTACTTTACGACGCTATAACGATGTGGTGTTTCCTTAGAAAAGGCCCTTTGTTCATTGACAAAAACCGTCCGAGATCGCATTTATGCAGACAAGGTCCCTCTACCTGAGGCATTGTTCTATGCTCCTACCAGACTGGGGGTCGGCGATTTAACATCATAAATAATTATATTCACTGGTCAGTCCAGCCAGGCTGAGAATTAGGGTCAGTTGCGCTATGATTATTATTATGTTCTCGGATTTGCTTTATCCCTCTCCCCATCATTAGATGTAACGGTTTTAGCTGGTTAAAACTATAGAACGGGTTGCATAATACAGGGGGCCGACTGGTTACAGCTCCGCTGGACTGTGAGATAATTTCTACTTTAATTAAGCGCAAAATCTGGCTCCCCTTTGCCGCCGTCTTTTGAGTGTTCTCTTACAATTTTGTCAAACCAATCCAGTTTGTCTTTGCTCTACTTTCTATAATTTCCTGAGTACACGTTATCTTTGATGATTGCGTTCTTAACTAAGCAGACCTTTGTTTGCATAGGTACGGGTGTTTTATTTTAAGGTTTCCAACTAATATTGATTTGGATCGAGGTCCATGTAGATTGTTTGCAACAGTCACCAGTTAACTCAGTTGTTTCATAGTAAATACTTATTCTAATATTTTTTCATTGTAATCCTATAAAGTCTTCTCTTAATATTTGTGTCTAGACTGAACATAATCAAAATTGTCTATTGTCCAGCCCAGCCCTCAAAATGTTCATCTAATAAAGTATAATTGTAACTTTAACGAAACTGTGCCGTCCCCTCTTTGGTCGTTTCTTTCACCTTCCTTATTTGAACGTAAACAATGCGGCAGCTTCTTTCACACGCTGCCGTGGACTTATCCTTGGTCAAATAATAATTGCACACTCACATATCTTTAGTTTCGTTGTCTCTCTCGCACTTACCTTCACATGCGTCAATTCTCCAAACGCATTTGATCCGACGCGAAACGAAATATTCGAAACCTTTTGTAATAATGAACAATGATTGTTTGCTCGTCCTGTATCTTCCTTTGTGTGCAAAATTACAATATACTTGTTACGTTAGCATTTATACATCTGTGAATGTGTGCGTACGGGATGGATAGAGCGATACCTTTGTCTTGCCGGGACGTCGCAAACAAAACGAGTCCTACTAATAATATAAAAGAGCAGAATTTTATTTTTAACTTCAATTCAGAAAAGTAACAAACGTTCGCACCGAACAATAGTGGGTTTCATTTATAGAAATAATCTTTTTTTGTAGATAAATCTTACGTAGAGGTTGTGTAGGCAGTCGTTGTGGATTTACGGCATATAGATCAGTATCCATTTGGTTTGCAGATTCCGTAGCGGGAGGTTCGTTTACTTACTGATTTTTGGGTTTCCATTTATTATATTTGCTTAAGTACTTATTTTGTTTAAGTATGTTATATTTGTTTTGTCAACAGATACCAAGGAACCAATAGATCAAAAGCCTGAGCTTACCCAGGAACAGAAAATGTTGAGATTTTTGGAACAACATCAACAACAACAACAACATCAGAACCAAGGGCAGTCTCAACAACAGGCACAGAGCGAAGAGGATCGAGAGACCCCTGGACCTCACGCTTGTCCTTACTGCAACTTCAGTTGCACAAGTGAGAGTCGACTTCACGCCCACGTAAATACAATCCATAGTGAAAACACGAGGCATTTCATCTGCCCTCTGTGCCAGGATGCATTCAAAGAACGCAATGCTCTTGAGAGGCATGTAATGCAGATACATTCAGTCAACTCTGAAGGGCTTCAGAGGTTGCTTCTACTGGTAGATCAAAGCCATTGGCTCAATGGTGGAACGCAATCTCATAGTGAATCTCGTCAAGGAGACGAGGACCGTGAAATATCTTCACCTAGATCAGAAGGAAGCTCCGATGGTGATATTGAAAAATGCTCTACCTGTAACCGTACTTTCCGTAACGTTGACGAACTGTGCCAACATCAAAATGAATCAGGCCACCTAGAACTGAAACAGACACCACAAGGGCCTGGCTATTTTTGCTGGAAGAAAGGATGCAACAGGTACTTTGATGCGGCACATGCTCTACAAAACCATTTTAGAGAAGCTCACACCCGCAATTCAATAACAAATATGTCGGTGTCTGAGAAACACGTGTACAAGTACCGCTGCAATCAATGCAGCCTTGCTTTCAAGACAGTAGAGAAACTACAACTGCACTCGCAATATCATATCATTCGAGATGCAACCAAATGTGTATTATGCGGAAGGAGTTTCCGCTCCGTTCTGGCCCTTCAAAAACACGTTGAATCATCGCATTCTGAGTTGACTGAAGAAGAACTAGCTACATTTAAACGCAGCCTAGCGTCTAATCCTCTGCTCCAAGGTAATCATGGCACGGCTCTGGATACGACAACAGCAGATTTTATGCGCAAAGAAGCTCTGAGGACACCCGATGATGACTTAGCTGATCTAGAAGACAGAGATTCTAGCGCCACAATGGCTGACGAGTCAGGTCATAATGACGCCGAAAATTCTGACGATTCTATCATCTACAAAGATCAACAATTCTTGGAAGATTATCTCAATTCCCAAGCCATGGCAGAAGATTCTTACAATGACCCAAACAGAAAATACAAATGCCATAGATGCAAAGTGGCTTTCACCCGCCAGTCTTATCTCACTGCACATAACAAAACACTTCTTCACAGAAAAGGTGAGAAACTAACATACCCAATGGAGAAATATCTTGACCCGAATAGACCATTCAAATGCGATGTTTGCAAAGAGTCATTCACGCAAAAGAATATCTTACTGGTTCATTACAATAGCGTGAGTCATTTGCATAAACTAAAGCGAGTTATGCAAGAACAACAAAATAATAACAACCCTCCCATCTCGCCCGGAGCGGGATCTGCGCCCTCGAATTTAATTCTCACTCCCAAAAGTACTTCTAGCGAAGAGGACGATCGCAAACGCTACAAATGTAACATTTGCAAAGTGGCCTACACACAGGGTAGTACGCTCGACATTCATATGCGATCAGTGCTCCACCAGACGCGAGCGGGTAAGTTGCATGAGCTCGCCGCGGCCGGGCATGTGGACCTTTCAAGGCCTTTAGTAGAGCAACCGGACAGGAACGACACCGCGAAAATGTTACAAGACGTTTTGTCGCCAAAAAATACATCCCCTTCGTCAACTAGCAGCGGGGGGCCGCGGTCTTCACCCCCCGCGCGCCCAGGTAGCCCGCGATCCCCGCGCGCAGGTAACGCCTTGTGCGAACGCTGCCACGCGTCATTCCCGACCGGGGAGCTACTCGACGCACATCGTGCGACTTCATGTCCGTTCGGGGATGCGCGGGCGCAGTCGCCACTAGGTGAGGCCGAAGCAGCCGCTCTGGACGAGATGGTCGCCAAGGGCCAACCGCCCAAACGAAACTCACAAATGTATAAACAACTTCTAGAAACCTTCGGCTTCGACCTCGTCATGCAGTACAATGAAAACCAACGGAGGAAAATGCAAGAGGAACGAGAAATGGCGCGAGTTCCAACGCCGCCACCGCCCCCGGAAGAAAAACCCCCTGATACTGAAATCAAATCAATGTGTCAGCATTGTAACAAGGAGTTCTCTAGTGTGTTTGTGCTAAAGACCCATTGTGAGGAAGTGCATAAAGACAAAGTGCCACTGGAGTTCCTTGAGCAATTTGCGGAACAATTCAAGTCCGAATATGAGAGGAAGAGTGGTGCTCCGAACTCTCCGCGCGCGGCGTCACCCGCGCCCCAGGGCGACCGGTCACCTTCCCCCCGCGGTGAAGGAAACTACAACGAAAACGGAAACGCTCAAGGCGAAGCACAGGCTGGAGCCTTGCTTGCCGCTCAAGTGCAAGAGATGCAAGCTGCACTGAACATGATACAGCTTCAGCAACTGGGCCAACTGCACCCGATGGTGGCTCAGATGCTCTCGCTTGGATTACCGCTGGGGTTGAACGTGGGTGCCTTGGCTGCGATGAACCTTCAGCCGCCCTTGGTGCCGCTGATGTTACCCCCGCCGCCCTTCGATGGCATGCCCTTCGGAAACCACGAGCAGCTCAAACAACAACAGCTGATTCAGCAACAACAGCAGGTTAGTTACTACGTCGGTATTATATTTTTCTGAGTATTTGATTTAATTTTAATAACTCATAACCTATGATAAAGATACCTACAACATGTTGATTATTTTTGAAGATCTCTACATTACCAACTTTACCTAAAGTTATAATAACATATGTACATATATTTTATTATAAAAACTATCGTAGACGAATAAGGTTCATAGTTAACCCGCTTACAACCGTCATGAATATACATAATAATATAACTAATATGCATTTATTACAAAGAAAATAAATTCAATTAATTCAAATACTCAACGTTTTTCTTTACAATAGGATTTTTTATATCATTCATATTCTTTTATTTGAATAATATAGATTTTAGCGCCTTTTTTAGAGCTTTTTTTCTATGATTAGTTTTCAATTTAAGTCTAACGCCGTTAGAGTTATGATGTGCTCAAGATTCATAATGGCATGAGTTAACATAACTATCTATGTATGTGAATTTAAATGTCTTCGTAAATCGATGAAAGTATTCATAATTTAATTAAATAGACGTGCTAAAAAAAAATAATCTATTGAAATTTATACCATTATTAGCATTATTTAAAGGTTAAACCCACAAAGTTAAAAGTCAGACGTTGAATGTTTACATAGCTGTAGATACACGAGGCGATGAAGTGATTATTTTTGTCAGTTGGTTATTCGATCACGGGGCAGGATATCTACAAGGCTTTGAAAGATAAGCATGGCGATTGAACGTTAGCTATCTGTTTGCACAAAGCAACAGAGCTCCTATTGTTATACGTCTAGGGTCGAGCCTTTATTATTACCAACGATCTGTTATTATTCAAACTTACCTGCCTGTATCGACCAGTAATGGTTGAAGATAAATGATCCCTTTTAAAGTTTAACTTCTTTGTTGACTCGTAAAACTCGTTCTTAATTTTATGGATTACTTAGTAAGTATAATCATTTGTTGCTAAGTTTTGAGTTTTTAATTTCTTTTCTTTGTTTGCAGGCTAATGCTGCCGGACAAAAAAGAGCTCGCACTCGAATTACCGATGATCAATTGAAAATCTTACGGGCTCACTTCGATATTAACAACTCACCAAGTGATGAAGCGATAGCAAAAATGGCTAAACAATCCGGCCTGCCTACAAAGGTTATAAAACATTGGTTCCGTAACACTCTCTTCAAGGAGCGCCAGCGAAACAAAGACTCTCCATACAACTTTAACAATCCTCCTTCGACGACACTCAACCTTGAGGAGTACGAGAAGACAGGTGAAACCAAAGTCACCCCTTTGGACTCGTCAGCAAGTTCCGATGAAGGTAAACCACCACCCGAAAAAAAAGCAAAAACTGAAGAATCATACATAATCCATCAACAGGACGTAAAATCAGAACCCAACGACGAACCAAGTATGGAAGAAAAGTACGTCTCGTATGATGATCGCCATCAAGAGGACAAAAGTTTTATCTTCCCACAGGTGCCACAAAGCCCTGCTCCTCTTATGAATAACTCAGATTTTCACCACCAAAACATATCAAGGCCTCAGACACCTACTCATATGTCATTGAACTCTCTGATACAATCTCAACTAGACTCCATACCGGCCACGAGTATACCTCAGCCGCCTCATCCGTCGATGCTTCCACCAAAAATGAATACGAATTTCACGTCCCCAAACTCCATGCCCCCGAACGTCCTACCTTTGACCCCAAATCGCAGCATGAGCCCCGGCAGGGGGCCAGCCGATTTCGGACTTTCCGGGGGCAACTCGAACGGATCCAACAGCTCGGGGTCTTCTGGCAAACGCGCCAACAGAACTAGATTTACTGACTATCAGATAAAAGTTCTGCAAGAGTTTTTTGAGAACAACGCCTATCCCAAGGATGACGATCTTGAATATCTGTCGAAGCTATTAGGTCTCAGCCCTAGAGTGATCGTTGTCTGGTTTCAAAATGCTCGTCAAAAAGCAAGAAAAGTATATGAAAACCAACCTGCTGCCGATCCTCCAGCGGGTGCAACAGATGATGCAAATAGATTTCAACGAACGCCTGGTCTAAATTATCAATGCAAAAAGTGCCAACTAGTATTCCAGAGATACTATGAGTTGATAAGACATCAGAAAACGCATTGTTTCAAAGAAGAAGATGCCAAAAGATCCGCACAAGCACAGGCAGCTGCAGCTCAAGTAGCTGCTACTCTGAGCAGTGAAGATTCCAATTCTAGCACTGTAGAGCACCATGGACCTCATGTGCCAGTCTCCCCCGCGCCGCCGCGAACACCTACTCCGGCTGCCCCAAACTATCCGGTGTCACCGGCCCCCCCACCTGCTCCTCTTACACCAGTGACACCATTATCTCATCAGCCAAGAGAGGAGAAAGATGGAAATTTCCAATGTGATAAATGTAACCTAGTCTTCCCAAGATTTGATTTATGGCGAGAGCATCAACTCGTTCACATTATGAATCCAAACTTATTTCCAACTTATCCACCAGATTCCCCGTTTGGAATCTTACAACAACATGCTCAGTTGCAACAGCTAAATGCACTGGGAAATGAAGAAGCTCGGCATCCTTTAGTCGCAGCGTTGAATCAACAGGTTGCCAAAAGAAAGTTTGATGAATACGAGGAAATCGATACTGGAGAACAGCCGAAAGACAAACGTCTTAGAACAACAATACTACCTGAACAGCTGGACTACCTCTACCAAAAGTACCAGATTGAATCAAATCCATCTCGAAAGATGCTTGAGAATATTGCACGTGAAGTGGGTTTAAAAAAAAGAGTGGTACAGGTTTGGTTTCAAAATACACGAGCACGTGAGAGGAAAGGACAATTCCGCGCACACGCGCAAGTTATAAATAAGAGATGTCCTTTTTGTCCTGCCCTGTTCAAGGTTAAAAGCGCTCTCGAAAGCCATTTGAGTACAAAACACGCTGATCAATGTGCACGGGGAGAAATCAATGTAGATGCTTTACCAGATGAAGAACTCAGCACAGAATCGACACCAAGCTTCGGCTCCCAACAAAGTGACCGGCAGCAAAATTTTTCCCAAGCGGGGGCTCCCATGTTGCCCCCTATTTTTCCACCTTTCCACTCAGACATGGAGAAATTTATCAAGCAGTACAGTGAAGAGTCGATGAAACGCTATGTTAGCGAACTGCAAGCGCATGCCACACAACAACAGAACGGCGGCACCAATAACGAACAGTCTGAAAAACGCCCAGAACATGGAAAATCAGAAATCCCTTTAGATCTTAGCAAGCCCGTCGATCTTTCAAGGCCCGGATCTGACGCAGATGAGCGCTCGGACACTGCTTCAGAAACTATGGAATTTTACGATGATGACGATCCGACATCGCCTGGGCCCGGCCAACTCACTCCGAGGCAGCCTGGCAAACGATACCGAACTCAAATGTCGTCTGTTCAAGTAAAAATCATGAAATCACTGTTTACCGATTACAAAACACCAACAATGGCCGAGTGTGAATCCCTCGGCAGAGAGATTGGCTTGCCAAAACGCGTCGTGCAAGTTTGGTTTCAAAACGCACGAGCCAAAGAGAAGAAAGCCCGTCTAGCAGCTGGCTTGTCGGAGGTGTCGGACGCGCCACCGCCGGAGGAGTGTCGTGTGTGTGACTTTAAGTACAGTCACAAGTACTCGGTGCAAGATCATGTGTTTACCCGCGGGCACATCGCCACTGTGCGCACGCGGATCGAGACGGGCAGCGGTGGTATCATCGGCGCCGCGACCATCAGTGCTGACGACAGCACGCTCGCCCTTATGCAGATGGCGGCTCGCCTCGAGAGTGGAATCGCCGGGGAACTTCACAACGCCTTCCTGCGGCCGCAGCTCGCCGGCAATGGTGAGTGCACCACTTGAGCACGATCCACTCGCTAGAGCTCAAAAGCTCTACGTGATTTTGGATCTCTGTAGAACCTCGCAGCGGCAAGCTACGCTCGAACGTTTTGTTGTAACTAAATATAACATCAGCAGCTTTTGCGTCGGTTCCTGACGATTTAAGCAATTAAATATTTTGAATAATTGTGAACATTTAGGTTCGAACGAAGCTTTATCTAGTGCCGTGACGGTCGTTGCTAATTTCCTACTAGTGAGTCGTCTTGTATGTAAATATTTAGTTGTAGCTAAATAGCTCTACCTCTACGTTGTGTTGGTATTTCAATAGTGCGACAAAGTGTGCACTAAATCGCTTGTTCTGATATAAACGTAATAGAAGCACGTACAAAACCGATTCAATCTTTGAAATTATTTTGTAATTCAAATAATTACTAAGTACTTTATAGCTCGAAGCGTGGCAGTACGGGCAGTAACTGTAATAATATTTCGAGATCTGTAAAAGATGCATTATTTTGGATTCGAGTAAAATCATTATCTCTGGAATTCGCAGGCGATAATTTCTTTAGTGGGCAAAGCCTGTGTTATTTGATCTTGGCACAGCTGTGTTGGATGATCCCCGGACATGGGGCACGAGACACGATGACATCGAAGGCTTAGAGGCGTGCCGCCAGTGGGCTGGTGGGCGGCCGCTTTAACCCGCCACTATTCAAATGCAAACGAAACTTAACAATGGTAGGAGTTTGGACGCGTGAAGGACGTCGCATATCTAATGGGACCGATCAGGCAAGCATTTTGCTCCACATGAATAATCAATTATTTAAATGACGCCAATCAAAAATACTTTCTCGAATGCTGTATCCATTGTTTCTGGAACATCACCGTTAGTTATCGAACCGTTGAAAACCAACACAACGTAAATATAGACTAGTAATCTGTTGCATAATATTATTTTCTTAGTTGTTCATATTTAAAACTCCTATTAGGTATTAGGTTTTGTCGATTGTTGTAGGATTGTAATGAAAACCAAATTATATATTTTAGAGAATTTAATTGTTTTAGTTATCTTGTACAGTCATAGCGAAGCCTGAAGTCTATATAACTATTTAATAAGGTGCCTTGTAGGATTCAAGTAGGTTTTGTAAATTATTCTCTGAACTCCACTGTACATAGTTAAACATTAAAAAGTATACTATTAGTTATAGTGTGATAGCGCATTGTAAAATTATCTTCGACCGCTGTTCGTAATGTGAATTTGCATAGTTCGTATCTATAGATAGATCTAAATAAATATATTGTTTGTTTCGTAGAGGCATCATAAGAATTTGTGATATAACTGTATCTAATTAGTATATTCGTATTTCGCAGTGCCTCGACGGCACGAGTGCTAAAGTACAAAAATATATACAGACATAGCATTAGAGTTTGTCGAATTTTACATAATAATGAGGTCTCTGTCGTGTGGGGTCCCAAACGGCTGCAGTTTTTGCTATTCTTTATAGAATTTACATAAGAGTGGTTTGGAATTGGGGAGTTAGGCGATATGCAAATATTTTCTCTAAATTTGAATTTGAGTAAAGCTATATACACAGGTAGCGCGTGGTAAGACCCAGGCGCGAGCGCACGCGCCGCGGGTGATGCCATTGTACTCGCGTTATTATGTGGAAACTCTACCGTCTTATAATCATCTTGATCCTTCCCATATTGATCTTTCAAATGCAAATATCGTTAGAGCACGCCTGGTTCACCATATTTGATATGTAATACTTACTATTTACTCTCGCCAAATAGAAAAGATGTATGTTGCAATCCCAACGATTTCACTTTAGGTTTGAGCATGCGTAGGTATTTGCATATCGCTTTTTGTTGTTTTTTTTTCATTTAATTATGTTTGTATTTATTTTTGTTCTTTAGTTTTACTTTTATTATTTTTTGTTTTGATATTGTAGAAAGATGTATGTGATTACGCCTTAGCATCTGGTGTATTATGATATTGATTTTGCCTCCAATACGACTTCCAATAATATTATTTTAATTTGTATAATTTAATTATAATTAGTGCGATCTGCATTTACTGTTATTCAGATGACGTTATGATAGTTGTTTGAAACAAAGCCCTGTGCCAGCCAGTGAAAGAGTTCTTTGGTGAGACTATTGTGAGTCTAAAGAAAAAGATTGAAAGTCTTGTAAACTGAATAGTATTATTATAATTATCTACAGTTATTTTTATTTGCAGAATTCGTTGAAATAAATGCAATATTTATATTATTGAATTATGTTTTTTTGTTTTTGGTTCCTTTTATTTTTTAGCTTTTTTTGCTTTCTTTTGTTTGAGAATGAATTGCAGTTTGTAGTAACAAAAGTATTTAGACAACATATTTTTTTTTTGAAGCGTCCTGCTAAGTTGTAGAATTATCGTATTACTTAGGGCAGGTGAGCAGAGAAGGTAATTGGAAGATGTATAGGGTTTCATGGAGAGTGATACAATTGAATTCTAAACTTTTGTACCTGAGCCTGTTAAAACAAAAGCTCTTTTGTCTTTCTCTCCCAAGGTAAAAGAAGAATAGATTCTTAAATGCAAGATGTAAAAGTCATCGTGGGAGGCTGAACTTGAAAATTATTTAGGGTAGAGTTTGCAAGCAGGTAACAGATTGCTAGTTCATAGAATGAAGAATATAAACATAGGATTCATAGGTAAACGAGAACAACGATCGTGACGGCACCTACTTTAACATTATTTCACTGCTGCGGAGGATCTGTCTACGTTTGGCATATTTTATTTTGCGTAAGTATATCTACTATAAAAATACTATTTTTTACAACTATGATGGCTGTATACCACACATGTAGTTATAAAGTAAGATAGAAAACAATATACTACGCAAAGACAAAACACAATACAGACAGAAATGCTTAGAATACAGGAAGTTTAAAGGATGCCTTATAGCTTTTATAGCTTCTATATCTTAAAAAAACATTAAATAGTTACTTAGTTCTGGCTCACTACTTATAGAAGAAGAAATACGAAGTAGGTGCTTCCTATCTCCAGTTGAGATAAGGTACTCAGCTTACTACTTAGCCTTCATATAAAATTTGGAAGTTACTTTCCGACTAAACGATGACTTTCGTAGCCATCAGAGTGTAGAGTCGAAGCAGGTGGCAGGTTCGATTCCTACTGCAATCACATAACAGTATATAGTTGTATATAAGTGAATTGAAAATGATGTACTTTTACTCACTCGAAACTACACCCTGACTGAATAACGTTAACGTAATAAGTAGATACCTACGAGTGATATGATTAATTCAAAATTAATTTAAAAAAATTTAATTGAATTCATTCGATCTAAAAATAAAACATAGAGATGTGAGAGAAATGGTTACCACTCAGCATGTGCATGACAGGACAGGAAGAATCATGCAATAGCGCTGGTCTTCCGTGGCGACCATGGGAAAATAATAATAAAGAACCAAACACCCATTTACGTACAAGTTGCCAATAATGACAGTAGTAAAAAAAGGCTCAGTTTCTATTCTCTACACGAACAAACAACGATGTGTTTTTTCAGCCTTCCTCTCACTTACTCAAGGGTTTATTACAAAAAATATTAAATTACAAACGCACAATGAAATAGGCTAATGCTGATGAAAAAATGTACCCGTTACTGAACCAGCTAATTATCTTATTGTACTATACAATATATAGGACGTGCTTACCAGAAAATGGGCTTTTTGTTGAACTACAATGGATGTTTTTATGGAATCGATATCATGGAGGTAAAGTAGGCAGATCATTGAAATACTTTGGACTGTGATTGAAAATCAACGGTTGATCCAAATGCAGAACACGTGAGGAATGCGCTTAAATTCAATAAAACCCGGAAGATTAATCCTCGACATAAGAAAAGGCCCTTCAATTTCTACTTATCATAAATATGTAGCTTCACCATTATCAGTAACTTGACTTCACTGCTCCAATTGCAAACTGCTGTACCACTCTTAGGCCCATATTATGAAAGCTTGCTCAGCCATCGATGTATGCTTAAGCGACGCTTTTCTATGGCATAAACGTCACTCAAGCATAGCTCTATGACTGAGCAAGCTTTCATTATACGGGCCTTAGCTCCTGAGCCTGAGTATCAACCAAATTTTCGTAGGTCCAACGAATTTACCTATCACAAACTGAACTCTATGAGCATCCGAAATACTTAAATGTAAAAATTTTTATGGGCTTTTAATCTGTAGTTCTTTATTGTAGACAAATCACCTTATTGTAGACTTATTTAATAAGGAAAGTACATAAGCGAGCTTAACCCTAAAGAAGAGTTTTCTTCCAAAAAACCTTATAGTCAAATATATATTAAATACCTTTTAATAAAATAATATACATACTTTCATTTCATAGAAACGTCTCAAGTAAGACGTTGGGAATAACCCATAGGACCATACAGAAAAAAAAATCTCATGAAAACTGTTCTCAATTAGACAACATACTTGTAGAGTCAAAGACATCTAAGTACAACCTATAAAACTTATTGTAGCAATCTGAGATCATAGCGTAGAACATACAAGCAACACATGCAATATTTTACACACTTGCCTAGCCTACATAAACGCAAAAAAATTACGAATAAACCCAGCTTCACGCTCATACACCTTAATAAAAAATATTGAATAGAATTCTTCTTACTCCGCAAATTTGGCGACAAACTGAAATATGCAGCTGCCGATTGAAGATAGTGTGACATGATTTCACGGACGCATCGAATCGCTAAGAAAATCCATGATGCGCTGCAATTTAATTTCTTCGTTTTTTTAACCGAAGCTATCTGTTTGTTTGAAACAGCTGTCACATTCTTATAATACGGAACATCCGGCATTTATATCAGTTTTGCATACCTCAACCTCAACCTCAACAGCCTGTATTGGTCCACTGCTGGACGCAGGCCTCCCCCTGATAAGCGCCTTGTTGGCGTTTATGTAATAGGGGTAATGCCCATAATCCCCACGCTGGGCATGCGAGTTGGGGATCGCAATTCGGTGGTAGAATTGTTCTGAAGGGGGCGCTGCTGCCCGCCCCCGGTAGATATCCCTTAGTCGCAGAACGTGTGCGAACATTTTTTTTATTTTTGAACATGGTCTGTGGATCAGCCTTAGTTAGGTCAAACCTGGGGGCCATCTTGATTTTACGACCCTTTGTAAATGCCGCACTGACGAAAGGATATCTTGTTATTGAGCGAGAGTAAGTAGGTTTCCTAGTTGTTTTTCTGTTCCATGATAGTAATTCCTCTAAACTGGCAACGCTGCCATCATATTGCTCCGCAAATTTCACTAAACGTTGAATCTAATAATGACGGTGGTTAGGGCCGGAGGGGGTAGGCCGTGCAGTCACGTCGAGTCCCAACCATTACTCGCTCCAAACCGTATCGACAAATAACCGCCAATTATTGGATCGCTCTACAATCTTTTTACAATTTCTTCTCAGCCGTTATTATATTTCTATTAAGCCTTTTTTGTAATCAAACTACTAATGATTCGATTCCATTTCCTAGGCGGACGTGCCGTCTCCGTTGTTAATGACAACATTATTACGCTCACAATTAGATCCGGATGGTTCGAGAGCGTTGACTTGCGGTGCCCGACCGGTAGATAATAAGCAAAGTGTCAATTTTACTAAAAATATGGTAATTTACAGTCCACCATATTGTTTCGCCTTGAATTTGTCGCTTAGTGGAGAAACCGTTAGCGTCTAGTCGACCCAAATTGTGTTTTCACTGCAAACTATAACACTGTCTCTAATTTGACGTTTTATTATCATGGACCAGAAAATAGGGATCTTCTAACTGTTATAGTAGTTAAAAATATTGTAACAACATAAAAAAACACTCAATTTTTACGTAGTTACTAGAGTTGATTGTTTAGGACATTAATATTAGGTACATACACATAGCAAAGGGACAAACGACCAGGATGTCTTTAAAGCTCTGTCTTTAACAACCTTTTATGTAGGTCTATTATGAGTGCGGGTTAGCTACGAACCTTGTTGTTGTAGGAAGAGGAACAAGGTTCGTTATTAACCCATGCACATCACAATCTCATGATATGAGTCTTCATCATCAGTACGCTGACTTCATCCGGTATAGGCCGCCAAACTTTTGTGCACACGCTCCTGTGCCAATCTTATCCAGGTTTGCCCTGCACACACATTCATAAAGAATTCTTCAAACTACGACAGTGTTTATAAGGTGTTTTACGGTCAATATCCTTTTCAAGTATATATGTATACGAGTAGGTATATGTTTTATATACTTATATCTGGAACGATCATAAAATACTTACATAAAGCCGGCTACTGACGGGTGTTACGGAGCGTAATGTACCATACACAGCGATCATGATACATTACGCCACTCGTGCGCTAAAATCCGTCGAGTTACTCATTGCGAGCGCCCTTTCTCCACGTACTGACTGCACGAACGTTCGCTGTGTAACATGTTACATCACTACCCCGGTCAGTACCCATCTTAAAAGCTTTCAACCACCTTCTTGCTCAACAACCTCCAGAGTGGTCGATACAAAAAGTAATAGCTACATTAGACTCCAGCCGAAGATCGTGACTGCGGTCATCGGCGTGTCAAATGACAGTTCTAGCCAATTAGAAGTTCAGTGACCCACCTCAGAGAACACGGGTGAAAAACGACTAGTGTAGTCATGTTTCAATTTATGAAATTGATTTGTGTTCTTGCAGCATACCCCAATGTAACAGCATCTTGTATATACCTAAGTTCGAATATTTTTTTTTTTTTTTTTTTTTTTTTTTTTTTTTTTTCGAATGGGCTATGAAGCTGTTGACCGCAGATGGCCATGACAGCGTTACCGGACTTTTGGCGGGCGCAGATGGCGCCTCGCCGGTAAATTTTAGGTTGGGGCGACACGCACAAGGGCCACCACTTAGGTGCGAGCCTCGGCTTGGGCTGTCGCCAGATGCTACGAGAGGGCATGGAGGTTACGCCTTAGGTGCACGAATGCACCTGCGGGCGGAAGGAGGGAATTCTTCGACCCCGCTTCCGGCGGGGTCGGTTTTTGGTCGGCTGTGTAGTGTGCGGTAACGAATCGGTTGACGTCACCTCCGGGTTAGCGGCGGTGAGTGGGTCAACGGGGTCACCGAGAACGTGTCTCGGTCTACGGAGGAGAGAACTCGTGGGAGGATTGTCAATGGGATAGTCGGGTATTGTGGAGATCAAGGGATTGTAATGATCCGGGGCCGATTCATAATGCCGCTGGGAGGCGGTCTTTATGAAATGGGCGATGGACTCGAGATTAAAGTCGCGATGGAGATCGTTATTGCGCATGTACCACGGACAGCCCGAGGCTTTGCGCAGAAATCTATTTTGGACAACCTGAAGGGCGTAAGTATTGGCTGAGTGGCCGAATACTACAGAGGAGTACGTCATGACTGGGCGTATGACCGATTTGTAAAGTGTCACCTTATTTCTAAGGGACATTTTACTCTTCGCTCTAAGGAGGCTATTCAATCGGCCAAGTATGAACTTAGCGCGATTGGCTACAGCGTGGAGATGGGGCTTAAAATTAAGGCGGCGGTCTAAGATCACCCCTAAGTATTTGGCTGATTTAACCCAGGGAATGGGTTTACCAAATAGGGAGAGGGTCCTGGGCTTAGGGTAATTCCGCGAAAAGTACACTGCTGCACTCTTCGTCGGATTTACTTCTATGCGCCATTTTCTGAACCAGGCACCTAGTTTGTCTAGTGCGGCTTGCAGCCTCATACTCACCCGACTCGAATTCGAGTCGGATGCGTATAGTGCTGTGTCGTCCGCGAAGAGGGCGAGCTCCACTTTATGGTGGCGGGGGATATCGCTGGTATACAGCGTAAAGAGGAGTGGGGCTAAAACGGATCCCTGGGGAACTCCGGCTCGGACGGGTCGGGGGTCAGAGAGAGTGCCCTCCACGCGGTAACGAAAGCTTCGATTCGACAAGTAGTCTCGCAGGATGAGTACGAGTCTGTCGGGCACAGCTAAGTTCGAATAGCACTTTTCATGGCTTTAAGATTAATCTACATAGGTATGTAAGGGACGCGGTTTCTATTGTTTTGTAATTTGTTTTGTTCATTTCTCGTTTAGCGTAGTATATTAACTAGATTAAAACAATGGTTAAAATCAGGAAAATAATTTAATCAAAAATAAATAAAAATAAAAAATAAAAATAATAAATTGCTTGTACAGCTTTAATTTGTTTTTCCACAATAGCTGAATGCCTAGGCATAGTTTTCACCATCTCATTTAATAACAATTCTGAGACAAAGAGCTGGGTTTAGTTAGTAATCAAGTTATACGTAAGATATACCTACCTATATATGAATCAGTGTTGCAACTTTACCACCAGTTGGTAGCGTTAGGTTATTTTAGAATTGACCAAGATGATATCCTAGGAACATTTTATAGAGAATTTGTGTTCCTTGTCAACACTCTTTGTCAGTCAATGTTTTGTTACTAAGTTTTGTTTTATAATAGACAAAGACAACGGAACATTACGTCTTATTACAAAGTACCAAAGTCGTGATTACTTATAAATAATCGTTTCTTTAACAAAGCCAGAGACAAGTTTACCGGTAATTATCATAACTTTATCATTCCGCTATGGTTGTGGTTAGATTTTCTTGACTCGGCAAATTCAAATTGTTGACTTCCAAATGAGACTGAGCAGGGTAGGTAGTTACTTCCTTACCTAATATTTAAATCCTACACAGGCATTCGAAAAGATTTTTTTTATTGAATCGTCTTTAAATGAAGTCAAATATGATGAGAAATCGGAATAATTTATTGTGGTTCTTAGTGTAAAATTCACTGTCATTATCCGCGCGAGTAGAAGCTTGTCCAATTAAAATATACCATTTTTAAAATTGAATGTAACAAAATAAATATCCGATCTTGTTATTTCGTTTTAAAATCGTTCGATGTCCTTTTCGATTCTTCACATTAGGTTTACCGAAATCAAAATCAAAAATTTTTGTTTTCTTGATTTATAAATACAAGAAATGTACACTTAGAAAAGGTCAAATTTTATGAGTAAACACTGACACGGATACTAAATGATATTTCTGATTTCTGTCACTTCATTATGTAGACAAGTACCTAGTGGTGTAGTTGAAGTAAAAAAGCAACGAAGAAACCTTTAGCTAGGTAGTTGTTATTTTCGAGTTAGAGCAATATCCGTCCCAAGCTTATTTAATTTTACACTAAGATGACAATTTTATATTTTATAGTAATCCTATAAAAAAAGCCTACAGCACAACACTAAATATATTAGTAGAGGATATATAGAATGTTCAATTCGCCATTAATACCTGACTCAAAGTATTTTCAAAGCGACTAGTTTCCTTCACCCCATTCTAGCAGCAATACTGTTGTAGCCGTGGTCTATAACAACAAGTGGCACATTCCTTGCGCGTGTCGCCCGATGCTTTCATTATCACGGTAAACACATCGGTAACAATTCTAATAGTAATAAACTGTGGTATGAAGTCTGCGGAATTCCTATTCTCTTTTAAATCTAGCTTTTCTATAGAGATAGTGTGAAGATTCAGAGTCAGAGTCAAATCGTTTATTTCTTTAGACTTACAAAATAAGTAATTACTATCAAATATAAAATAATGTGCAATTTTTTTAAAGAAAAATGTGCTACGTAAAAATATATATGAGTAGGAATCTCAGAAGCTCTACTCTGTTCCAGGGCAGTACCTCTAATTTTAAGTCTGACGTAACAATGCAGCAGGCAAAAGACGAAGGTCTACGAAATAACATATATTTACTGGAGAGGCAATGGGAGGGTTAGGGAAAAGTATTTTTTTTTAAATAAAGATCAACTCTACTAGACACAATGGTGCAAGCCACAACTCTCTGCATGGTCTTTTTCGAGAGATATAAGTTCTGTGTTTTTTTCGCGCAAATGTCCACTCGCACAAAATAAGAATTCGCGTTTACGACCACTAGCGCAAATGTTCAAAAATGTCCTACTGCCTCAAAGTACCGGTTTACGGTCCTCAATTGGCGTACGAAAGACTTGTAATTACTAAAAAAATCATTAAAAAAGGGAAACGATTTTAATATAACTGTTTAATCTATGGCAAAAATGCAAATGAATCACAAGAAACTATGAAGCAGTGAAGTATGAAGAAACTATAAGTAAGTATGTCTGTAGAGTTTTAAAACAATTCATAAAATGTACACTCACAAACATGCAAATCTCCAACATCCACGCTTTATTGATGAAGTACCTACCTGCCTGCTTAAAAAAACGTAGACAGTGATGACATTCCGTTGAAAAAGTCTTCGATCAAAAGCTATAACTTTCAGACAATAGGCGCCATAGATCTCTATCAACACTTTTTATATCAGTTAGTGGAATCGACGAATTTGCAAATGAGCCACGTAGGCGACAAATACCGCATTTATAATAAACTTCAAGCCATAAGTTATTCAGTGTATATTAAGCTTTTGCATTTTAATTTTTAAAGCAACACAATAGTTTGCGACGTTATTTAGAAATTCTATGAGTTGGTTTAACT
Organism: Eupithecia tripunctaria; assembly: GCA_955876795.1. Taxonomy (NCBI): domain Eukaryota; kingdom Metazoa; phylum Arthropoda; class Insecta; order Lepidoptera; family Geometridae; genus Eupithecia; species Eupithecia tripunctaria. The sequence continues at coordinate 9,756,764 of OY041614.1, forward strand.
TATCGTCATACTAACAAGCGACACTTGTGGTGTGGAGTTTACTCCCCAAAGTCAAAATTAACGCAAGTTACTCATTTTTAGCATAAAGATATTTCTGGTTAAGGAATTCACAATATGATGGATCTGTTATAAATAAATTCACAAAGCATTATCTAGCCACAAGCTAAGCAGAGCTTGAAATATGGGTACTAGATAACTTATATACGTAATACAATACACTACATAGATATTTTTTATTATACATAGAAAAACATCCAGAACGCTCTGAACAAATGTCTGCAGATCGTACACACATTTGTCCCGAGGCGGGAATCGAACCCGCAACCTCCTGCGTCGCAGGCAGACCTTCGTCCACCGCGCCACAGAGGTCGTCAATTTATACTGTTGTGTTTTATACCGATGCCATCACTCGTGCCTTGAAAAGAACAGCAGCTTCTGCTTATGACAGATATTTAAAAAGTAAAGAAACGTCATTACCAAAAAAAATACATGAACAGTGCAGTCTTTATAGAATGGATTTTCGACGGGGCAGTAAGAAGAGGTACCTTAACAGGTATAGCTACAGAATAATGGTTCCATAATTTTTAGAGAAACTTTCATCCTGATTCACAGATTTTCCAAATAATACAGAAAGAAAATGGGCCTTACATCAGGCCTCAACAGCCTAAATTGGTCCACTGGATATCAAAATTGCAAGCTTTAATATTTTTCTTAAAACTTTCTTGTTATTTTATTAAATAAAGTTAATAAATATACATATATTCGATTACATCTGGAAATTAAGGGAGAATGCTTATTTCTTTCTGAATAAAATTGATTACGTCTACAAATCATCGACTGTATTATGATCACGTTGTTAGAGATTCGATCATGGTAAACTTAAAGATAAGGCAAAGTTACGCACATAAATAGGCATAAATAGTCATAGTTTTTTGGTATTCATTTCTAAACTACAGAATACTGGGTTGTCTTTTGGCTTTTGCTTGCACAAGTAAAATTAAAGCTATCAAAACATGGACAAATTTGTAAACTGACAAAAACATGTAGCTTTTAAGGTATCTATAAAATTGTCGGACTCAAATAACAGAATGTCAAATCAGGGACTTGAAAAAAATGTTCTCCTTAAGCCGGGTACTGACCGGTGGTGGTTTTACGCAACGAGAACTAAAAGTCAAAAATACGTCTGGATTGAGAGCGCTTTCTTTCCCCGTAGGTACTTATGGCGCGAACGTTCGGTGTGTGACACGTTACGTTACGCCCCGTAACACCGGTCAGAAACCGGCCTTAGATTCTAGAATATTCTATGTCTTTATTCAGAGGTTGAAGCAACAGTTTCATAAAGTACTGTCTTTGTGTATAATGAATAAGTTACTTACTCGGACGTAGGTGACTGCCGTCATAGCCACCAACACTTTCATAGTATGATTTGCAGCTGCGGGTTTATTCCTACGTTACCTTGTGCACTTTATATTCCTTGCATATTAAATGAGCGACAAAATCGTCACAAATTACCTTAAAGATTTGACTGTGAGATGTATGTATGAAGTATGTACCAATGTTATCCAGTAAAACGTTGTTAACTCCAAATTCATCGTGGAATTTTTCCGTAAATGTCGCATGTTGTTGTGTCAAAATAAAAATAACATACCGAACCCAGTTTTGTATGTAAGGTGAATTGATGAAAGCGAAACCACTTGCCAACTACTTATTTATGCCGTTATTTTTCAAATCAAAATGCTTACGGTTCATGTTTACTGTCAAACTGTTATTTATTAATAAATAAATAATAATAAATAAATAATGCTGGACAATTCACACAGCATTATCAGCCCCAAGCTAAGCAGAGCTTGTGTTATGGGTACTAGATAACTGATATACATAATACAATATATTAAGACTCAGATCTGGACACATTCCGTGCAATAAATTTTCATTTTTGATGAAAAAAACTACCTCACCTAATTGTTTAACATGTAATGTAGTCGATGATGTTTATTGTTTACCACGTATTAATGGAATGTGTACAGAACTCGCAAGAGAGAAATAATTATAATATAAATTTGTCAATGATTGGTATTTGCAATAGCATTCTTTCAGATCCATTTTCAGATGATGCCAAAAAATTGTACTTATTAGTAAGTAAGCGATTAAGTAGCAGTAATTAGTTAAGTTAGAGGTTTATTTAAGTTAATTTAATTATCAGGGTGCCTTATTCGCTTTAGCGAACAAACCCTTTGTAAATAAATGATTATAAAAAAAAATAAAAAAAAAATACAATACACTACATACATAGATAGATATTTTTGATTATACATAGAAAAACATCCAGAACGCCCTGAACAAATGTCTGCAGATCGTACACACATTTGTCCCGAGGCGGGAATCGACTCCGCAACCTCCTGCGTCGCAGGCAGACCTTCGCCCACCGCGCCACAGAGGTCGTCATATATCGATAAAACCCTCATGGACCTACCTACTTCAATATACTAGAATTCGAAATGTAGAATATTTAAATATTTAAGGAGTAGTCTTGCAAGTGAATTAAGATGCACGCCTGATATGAGAGCCTTATTAACCGACTTAAAAAAAGAAAGAGATTCTCAATTCGACTGGTTTTTTTATTTAATTTTTTTGTCTGTTTACTCAGAACTTTTGGCTGGGTGATCCGATTTAAAGCTGGTGCTTCCCTTGTGGTCCCATTTCAATTTGGTCCAGTTCTGTAATAATGCAATAATGGCATCCATGAGAAAACCATAGTCGGCTTATAGTTTTTTAAAACAAACTCAATTATTTGATGTGAAATAGACAAAATAGACATTTCACCACAAAATTCTATTAATTTTTACATATAAAATAGCAAAAAGGTGAAGAAAATAAAAAAAATTTTGGAGCATAGCCCACAGATGCTAAACATGGACCATACAGCGGGAGAGATACCTAGAAAGGATAGGGGCATTTGGAATGTGAAACCTGGACTAAACAACCCGGAATCAAATAAAAGCTAACTTCGATTTCGTAAATTACTTAAAAATCTTTAGAAAGCATGCGAAGCCCCGAGCAGAAACTAGTAAATATAAGAATCATAAAACCAGGTTGACCTTAGGAAACATTAACTTTGTTTTAAATGTGCAGTCCAAGTTGTACCAAAACGAAATCCAACTCACCCACTAGGAAGGGGCCCGCATATCCTCCATCCTAATTGAATCCTATTGCGCGCGCTAAATAGTCCAGATTGGAGCGAGGATCACATTGTTAACTGATTGAAAGATTTCACAGGGATAGCTAATAGAATAAGGAAGCGAGTGTCTAGGCGTGATAGGACGGGATATTGGACATTATGAAACATTATTCTGTTGTGTTTTCATTGGTGTAAGAATCTGTTCTTGACATTGTCTTATACCAGTTAGTAGACCGTGTTTCAATGATAAAACTTTTAAATCTATCATGGTTATTAATACTAAAGTTATTTTACGGGATATTTACCATGATTTGAGTTTTGAGCTTTCTATTTCGGCACTTCTTATGCTCTCTCTTGCAGACAGTTTTCCTGGTTTATAATTTTGTTTTAGGATCTTAATATGGGTCATTCCCATAGTATTTGAACCCTTTTATAATGTCCAATGTCCAAATACACCAATTCTAAAGAATTCTTTATGTATTCAAAACGTACCTTTAAGTCCAAAAGACGTAAAGGCAAGGGTGGTAATATAACATCTCAGACTCACCCAAATGTAAGACGCAGTTGCTCTCATTAAAAAAAAACGTATTGTCAGACTATCGAGCTTGATTTAAGGAGCACTTCGCACAATATGCTGGCCTCATTATGAGGGTCCTTTGTCCTAAGAACCCGTTCTTTTGTACTGACCTTTTTAGCAACCCAACGGGATGTACAATAAGTGTATCAAATCAAAATGTCCCCTCACTAGTTTCTTTATTCATGACCTCTTGATTCGTAACTTCGGATTTGGATTTAATTAAAGTATGGGCGATTCTCTTGTGACTTAATTTTTTTGTGCTTTATCTCAGATCTCTTTGTTTAAGTAAGCGGGTTGCAGAGAAACGAAAATTTCATTCAAATCTTCGAATGAATAGCTTGCGAAATATTTTGAAAAGATGATGCCACCCATCCGGTCATTGTGACTGGGCACTATCCAAGTCTCATCTCAGATTGACAAAGCGAAATGAGATCAGGTATTTCCAGTTATTCTACAAAAATTTACTTGTTAAGAGCCCAACATTAACGTTCGTTTTCGTTTGAAATTTTAATAAGACTATAGCTTGTCGCTGCAGAATGCATGACGTGGGAAGAATGAGCGGGAAAAATATGTACCTACTGGCAGCCTTTTCAGCGTGCAAGTACACGTTTTAGAGTCTATTATTTTTGTCGAACTTGCCACTGTTTTTTAACTATCCCTTCTCTTGCCGTTCGTACTTACCTATATTGTTTAGCATGGTGGAAGTTGACAAACCCTATTGCTATGTCGTCCAGTAAGTGCATTGTACAGCTAAGCGAGAAAATGCCCAATTCCTATTGAGTGTATCATTATTTTCAGACGATGTAGGAATCGCACTTTCTCCTAAGTGATACATAGTGCTTTATACTAAAACTTTTTGTTGTTTGACCTATTATGAAAATAACCATAGCTACCGGCTGATATTTCGGAAAATTAAAAACAAACAACACGTTGGAAATCGCTAAACGAGTGAGAAATGAAATTCTATTGTTTTTCCTCCCGCTTTTTTATAATTTATTAATTAACAAGTATATTTGGAAAAAGAATAAGCCAATTTCTAAGCAGGTGCGTAGTATAAAAGATCTTTACCGACTGGCAGTTACAGAATTCTTTTTTTATCCTTCTGGTTTATCCAGCTGAGCTATAAGCCAAGAATAGCTAGTTAATTACCACCGCCGCAGCGCACGATCCGCAACCACGGTTACATACCACACGGTTATGACGAAGAGGTGTTTATTAGAGGAAAAAGAGGAAGGAATTTGCTGTTGATGGCTTTGGAATTAATGGAATACCTTCGTCGTTGTTCAAAGATAGATTGTATGTATATGTTATATACATTCATATATAAATACAAAACTCAAACGAATCTTTTCAAAATTTGTAATTTAGGTACTTAATGTTCAATTGAGTGTTCATCAAGTAGGTAATTTATTTTGACCAGAACTAGAATAGGTTTACTGTGAAGTTATCAAAACAAATTAGGTTTTTAAGGAACCTTTACTCAAATAAATATATCCAGCTTTATCAAAAACAATAAACTTGCTTATTTCTCACTACTAAATATCCATTGCCTTTGCGCTTAAGTAGCATACCAGCAACCATAGATCCTTGCGTGCGCTATTATTAAAACGTTAGAATTTGTCATTGTTATGTAAACTGTCATTAATGATTTGCAGAATTACATGGCTGTTTATGTCACCACTTAGCTCACGGCTCTGTATTTATGTACCAACTTGTGTTGTTAATGTAATTACATCTAGCCACGTGATCATTGTATACACTGTAGTTTTGAGTTGATTATCTCTGATTCCTTGTGTGCATATTGCATCTATTAATTTTGCAAAATTAACCTGAAAAAAATATGGCATGTTGTCCAACAATATGCCATATTTTTTCAGCTTAATTTTGAGGCGCCTGATACTGGTACGGAGGCGTGGTTTTTTTGCACAAATCTTACCTATTCCGCAGTAGGCAAAGTTTCTAAGGTAGAAATTTGCCTTTTTTTAGTACCTTGGTATATCTTTTCTACTCAACCCAATTTGTAAATAAAAGTTTATATAAATAAATTCTCACAAATATTACAAGGACTTACTTTCAAAGTTGGTTCTTCAAGCATATCGTTGCGGTTCTTCGCATAATTGTCTCATAATTGCACGTTTAGCATGTTTCACTTTCGAAGACGGACCTGCAACGGATAAGGATACAGTGCACTGCAAATCATCATGCAATATTAAAGGGGCTTGAATTTTTTGTATGGAGGGTGGCCTTAACATACCGATGTGGGCCAAACAGTGTAGTAGCCGTACCACTCTGAATTTTTTTCTTTCCAAAATCATCGCGCACTATGAAAGTTATAGATAGATAGATAGATAGATAGATACGTTTATTGATTTATGAATGATACATTTTTATGGTAAGTAGGGTCTTAAATCCTAAACTAGGTTTATCTAGACACTAGGGTTCTCTAATATAAACTTAACCTGTTTACATCGACAGTTTAAACACCCTTAATAATAAGGACAGTTACGCACACAGGCACTACCACCGTCTTGGGTTTTATGAGATGGCGCGGTATGCAGTTAGTCAGAGCAGTAGAGTCAGAGTCAGAGTCAAATCGTTTATTTCTTTAGAGTTACAAAAAAGTACTTAGACAAGTAAATTTTTCACTACATAAACAACAGTTTGATGAATAGTAATTAATCAAATAAGAAATAAGGTGCAATCGACTCTAATTCACTTCAATGTTATATTGAATATAGAATAATATATGTATGTTTGGATATAGGACACTCATAAATAAAAAATACCCTATAATATAATGTTCTAAAGTGTCAGGTTTCAGAGACCTTTACAATCAAAATACCTACTGCTCTAATTTTATTTTTTCATAGTCTGAATATATCAGAAACTCGACGCCTTAGGATATATTGTTATATGACATTTTTTATTTGCATATGCGTCCTCCATCCAAATATATAGTTGTTATGTAGAGCAGCGATTTTGAAAAAATAATAGTACGTGCCGATGCGAGAGAAAATCTTCTAATATAAAAGGTTTGCCCTTTTATATTAGAAGCTCCTGTCGAAACTTCTGAAATTAAACTTAAATTTACTAGCACCAAACTAGCTATCGCACTAAGATAGAGAGATAGATTATAACTTTATTGCAACATCAATACAAAAGAAGAATTAAAATAGAACTTAATGCTAACTATAGTCTAGTGTTGCACAATCGGCGGCTTTATCGCTAACGGCAACATCCAACTGTTGCTCTTCCAAGCAACCTCTGGATGGATTAGATCGGTACGTATAGAAGCTGACGGTGGCGTAATTGATGACGTATTAAAAAGGTAGTTAATATTTTGACAACATAAAAGTACTTACCTACTTACAGAAATTTTAAGATTTAAAAACATTTATGTTGTTCTCTTCCAATTTCTACGCCAGGTTTTAGAGTGGTTGTAAACAATCTAGTCCTCTTATCGTATTTCCCGATCTGTTGTTCCGTGTCTTCATCGTTATAGTCTACATTTTCTATTGTTTGTTCCTCAAGTGCCACATCCACCGCGTGCACTGTAGCAAGTCACCGTCGCGTGATTCCCCCATCACAGTATTGTTTGCCAACCATTACACAGTTAATAAGCGCTCTAATAGCCCTGATGGTAATTAATACTCGACTTGAGACTGGAGCCAGTGATTGTCTGGCTTAGCTTTTGATTTCGTTGCGTAGCTTTTCTGTTGAACGAGATTGGCCGAGTTATGACGGGTTTTAGGTTGGTTGCAATCTGTCGTTACAAACTGTCAGTCGCTCGGACAACCTATTTTTTATAATATCCACTTTATTTATTTCATTTTTAAGAAGCTTTCCACACTGCTCATAAAATTAGGCGACAAATATCAAGTCCCAATCTATATCAATTATTGATTGAATTATCAGACCAACCACATAACCTGAACCACAAATGCTGCCTGAGTCTTCAAACAACATTAAAACTCGATCTCGACGACTCTATTAGTTTCCATGTTCATCATTTGTCCTTCAACAATCGACTCCACAGTTTTCTTCTTCTTCATTTGTTCGTTTATTTCATGCGGGTACGATGGCATCGGCTAATTACTAACAGAATTATTCGCAGCCATTGCAACGCCTATAACCGTTGCGTCAAGGAATTTAATTGGCACGTTTATCGCAATTACACGCATCCATGGTTTGAGGGCGACGAGATTTCACTTCTGACCCAAGATAGCAATGTAATTGAAAATTAACTTCTCGTGGTATGCCTCGATGTCGCCTTTTTAAGGTGTTAACTACGTGGTTTTGAATAATTTGTTTAGTATAATAGTAGCTGAATCATAGACATTATTTGATATTCTCTGTCTTAGGGCTAGTTCAGACGAGAGAGACGTTCTGTCTTAACAGAGAATATCAAATAATGTCTGTCTTGCATGTATAGGATACGTGCGGTCCTCATTTACACGTTATTTTTCAAGAAGTTCACAATTCTGGACAATATACATATCATCAACTTAAAGTAAGCAGGGCTTGAATTATTAATACTTACCTAGATACTAGAAAACTGATATAATATAATTATTGATATTTTAGTAATCATAGAAAACACCCAGACCCGGAACAGATATCTGCAGATTGTATACTATAAACATTATGTCCTTATGTCCGGTGGGAATCGAACTCGCTAACTCATGTGTAGTACTGTTTGCCCACTGCGTCACTAAATCGTCCGCTCGGACAATAATTTATTATGGATTTGAACCATGGATGAGACAACCCACTCCCCGCGTGCCTTGTCTGAACTAGCCTTTATAGATAAGTTATTTCTTTAAAAGGTAGGTAGTTAATTGAATTATAGTTTTTTTTTCTAACATAGAGTTGCCGTATTCCGCGAAAGGAATGTCTGCCAATTATCTGCTAATAAACATGTCTAAGTCAGGATCGTGATTATGGCCCTAGAAGTCTGTCATACGTAAAAGTAAGACAAAAATTTAAAAGCTGGCGTGGTTGTCTCTGGTTTATCCGCGCCTCATAAATCTAAGGGGCCTACTAGGAACAGGAAAATCTAAGTTTCGTTCTCGTTGTCGTGCAAAACCAACTCTTATGCCGTCTGGCATAAGATTAGCGTTTGCACGAAACAAATCAGAAACTTCGATTTTCCTTTTCCGATTAGCCCTTCAGCACCATTACGATCAGCGTACGAAAATCAAAAGGAGATCGCGCCAGGTTTGAAAAATTATCCTATACGTACAAGTACAACATAACATAAAGGTGGCATAAGGTGGTATAAGATAATTAACAAAATGTAAAACATTAAGGTGGGTTATGGTACTAATATTAATAATATTAAGTAGTTTGAATGGTATCCTTGCTTTTTATTCCTAAAGTTTGGAAAATACCTTAAAAGTCACATCACAATATTTGTGGTTGCACCTTCATAATTAATACGAACAAATCGTGGTATTGGCACGTCCAACAAAACGTCGAGGGCCGTTAAAAAAATAAGTCACCAACAATGGTGGCGAATTTGTCATTAGGGGAACGTGACTTCAACCCAAACAATCCATGCTCAGATTGCTCAGTACTCGTTGCTTTTATAATATCATTTTTTTATTCTTTTCCGTCAATTTCACGTTTTTATATTCCCCTTTTTGTGCGTCAACGTGACGCTTTCAAGATTTTTCATAAATAGTAATGGTTAAATGTTCTTTATTGTAATGTCAATGTGGCTGAAGGTAATGTTTGGAATTACTTTCAATGGTTTATTATCATCATCATTATCAGAACATGCTGTAGGCCTTATCCAATCTGTGCCTCCTCTAATCGATCTTGTTCTGATAGATAGATAACGCATCAAGACCCAGGTCTTGAGCCGGGTTTTCACCGCGAAAGGGTAATGAGCGGAAAATGAGAGATGAGTGGGTGGAGTTAATTTCAACGCTTTCTGCTCGCTCAGTCCTTTCCACTCGACGATTTGTTGGTAGAAATTTTTACAAGTATGGAGCTAACTCTTTCCAGTTAAAATGGGTTTGCTCCACTCGCGGTGGAGACCCGTAGTTTATTTTTATTTTAAAGTTATTATTATATTATATTATTTATATTATTTTGAACTTACTTCATTCATGTAGTTTAGGACATTTTTTGCTCTTCGATATTGTTCTATCGTACTTCTCAGACGCTACCTATGTCGTTTTCCCATTAGGTACAATGTTTTTTCTAAGTGCATGTGCATTTAGGACCAATTGATCATCCTAACTTTCTTTTGTTTCATGTACTCCCTTAACCATGATGCCAATAATAGTTTAAGTACGTATTAATATTACAATTTCCAAAATTAGGTAATTCTTGATCTATGTTTTTATAAACATTCGTAATTTTATTTACCTGCAGTGTAATAAGGTATTCATTATTCTATTAGCATAATACAAAATTCATAGAAAACCGTCTAGGAAAACATGGAAACACTGTGCCAAGACCTCAATCCGGCATTATGATCCAGTCCACCTGTCAGTCCTACATTTTTCTAAGAACAGGACAATTTTTATTTCACATGCTAAATACAACGCCGACACAACTTTGAAGTCATTTAGCGAAAACAATGGAAAGATTCGCGCGCGGACTAGCATTCTAAAACAACTTATTTAAATTAACTTATTCTTATTATGAACGTGTCTTGCTCAACCACTGGTAAAATTTATAATGCTATTTTTACGCCTAAATGAGTCATATGGGTTCTTTGAATGGGTTCTTTACCTTAGGCTATCGATACATTAGTTAGCTGTAATGTGACATTTTTATCTGTATCGACTTTCATTTAAATGCAGTTTTTATTGTAAATGTCGATGTGGGTGATGATTGAGGATATGTGACATGTATAGTCATTAGGAAAACAATGTTGCAGTCAGAACAATGCTCTGACTTGGTGTTGGTTACAATTACTACTATAGTAGAGTCCACTTTCCCTTTGTTATAGGGTTCTTTAACATTGTATGCTTTCTATAGATCTTATTACACGGCCATATCCTTAAGTTTAGACTCAGCTTTACGGTGATAGATAATGGTAAAGTAATAGTTTGATATCGAATTCTCTTTTAGTAATCATGCTCCACATGCATGTATGAGTACTTATATGGCCAGACAGATCAGTTTAGATAACTCTGAATATTTATGGTAAAAACTTGGAAAAAAGAAGTAAATGAATAAAACTGGGCGATTCGTATAGCATTATCTAGCCCCAAGCTAAGCAGACCTTACGAGTATGTCATGGGTACTAGATAACTGACATGACTCTTATGTAGGTAGGTACATACTTAAAAAACATAAATACATATTTTTTTTAAACAATCCAGTCCACGTAAGCCAACCCAGTAAATATCTGCAAATCGTAATTTTTTTTTCCTAAAACGGGAATTAAGTCCGCTACCACTTACGTCGTCGGCGGACCTTCGCCTGCTGCACCACAGAGTTCGTCAAAAAACAAAAAACAATGATAAGTAGCTTCCATCCGGTAGGTCCACCAGCCAAGCTTGTCTCTTCAGGTTCCAAATCAGGATATCTCTCACCAACATGGCTTTTCTAGGTAAATCAGCATTAAAGATTTACAAATCTACTTCGATTGACACGTTACAAAGTCATCTTACCTTTCTCCCTGTAACGCGTTTATCACGGTTGTTACAATATACCGTTATGATGAACCCTTCCGTTACGTCTTACTCAATTTGCATCAGGTGCCTTATGAACTTTCCTCGTAGTTTTCGCCATCATAAAGTGATCAAATAAGTTATCAAACAGACCGAGGCTTTCCCAGTCGTTAGAATTCTTCACGGTGGTGAAGTCTGACAGCGAGCTTTTTGTTTGGATCTAATGTTGAGATGGCTTCCTATTCACGTAATGCGTGAAAGTTAGTGCTATCTACGAATGGAAATTACTTGGTTCAGAAATCAAAGAGAATTGAACAATTTTCTTTAAACTCTATGTCACATTAATAATTATTTGACCGAACGCTGTTCCTAACTGCGGTTTTTGTTACTATATATTTTTTATTTGCAACCTTACACTTCATAAAAATTGATTTTGTGAGAAATTAAATAATTTCCGATAATTCGGGTTCCGTCTACGACGTTAATATTTTTTAATATCCAATTTCTGGTTTCTGTGTCTCCAATGAAGTTAGAGAAAAAGCTCTGAAAACCAGCGTTTATGATTATTCCTATATATTTCCTAACTCTTTGCGCTTTCTGAATATCCTACATAGTACACTCACTCAGTTTTCAGTTTCGATATAAAACATTTGAAACCATTAAAAACAATTGATAGAGAATGGTCGGTTGGAAAATAATTCAGATTGACGTCATCAATTCCTTATTTAAACATATTCAAAACAAAACAATAACGGAACGTAAATTATTCCTGTTTTTCACATGTAGGTACAGTTAACGATATCATTTAAAATTTTAAAGTGCTGCTACACCTGCCTGCTAAGTAGGTAGATTGTTTTATAGCGTAATGAAAAAGGCATGATAAAGTGCTGAGTATGAACCAACCGACACTCAATATCAACAAAGAACTATAATTTAAAATATTTCTGAGAAAATGCTCCCTACTTTTCTCTGCTATTCTAGTTTCCCCCCTGGATAATTACCTGTTAAAGGGGGAAGAACTAGAAACTTACATCTAAAAAAGTCCAGAATTCCCACTCTCAACGATTTTTCTTATTCCACTTTTCCGAGTCAGAGTCAGAGTCAAATCGTTTATTTCTTTAGACTTACAAAATAAGCACTCAGACAAGTCATATTTTTACTATATAAACAGCTTGATAAATAGTAATTACTATCAAATGAGAAATAAGTTGCAATTGGCTCTAATTCACTTAAAATTGTTTTGTCGGTGGACAATTTTTTTTAAGTGAAAATATATATGAAGAAGTGGAAAAGAAACCACTAGCAAGTTTATCGCGTATCAACTAATACAATCTTTGCATATCTAAGTCTAACACAGCTAATTTATGTTCCCACTTGTTTACCAACATAATAACCACGCTATCTCCAGAAATTTAAAAACTAAGAAGGTGGTAGTACCTAAAACCAAAACCGATTCAAAGATTATCGCATCCGTATTGATGACAACAACAGTTAAATTATTTCCGAGGTCTCAACCCATTATACGTGGGGTAACAAAACTGCAAGAAGAGAGGATATCTTAAAACTTTGATATTAAAAATATGAGCCTTGATTTCGCAATCAGGGCAAAGTATAGGTATGATTTAAGCTGAGACCATTGGTATGCAAGTGTGTAAGAGACGAACAAAAGATATTATAACATCCTGTTTGCGCGACAACTCTTATTATTATCCTAATGAATGAAATTTATAGCAGCTTAAAACCTCCGTGCTGGTAATATTAAACCTTTTTTGAGGGAATCGCGGATTTTGAATGAAATTGGAGCTACTCTGAAAATAATAAAAGTTCTTAAGCTTCGAGAGAAAACTTTGAAAAGTGTAAGAACTACACGAAGGAAGAGTCAGAGTCAAATCGTTTATTTCTTTAGACTTACAAAATAAGCACTTAGACAAGTAAATTTTTTACTATATAAACAGCTTGACAAATAGTTATTACTATCAAACAAGAAATAAGGTGCAATTGACTCTGATTCACTTCAATTTTTTGTCCACTATTAGAAGAAGTGAAGTGAAGGTGTAGGTCCCATAGGGAGTAACGTAATCAGAAATTAGGTATCAGTAGGTCGGTACTATAAGTTTAGCATAGCCAGCAGCTGTGTAGTATAACCATCTATGTTTGGGAAAAATGTCAAATTCAGTTCATCACCTGACCTGAATATCGTTCAGTAAGAAGCAAAAATACGAGGCAAAGTCCTCAAACCTGTACTACTTTTTCCTTTTTCTTTATTGCAGCAAATCGTTACAAAAATGGCATTTATTAAAATAGGCACATTTCCTGTAGATACCTAGTTTTTCCTTTATATATAGGATTACCAATTAGAGAGATTATATAATATTTTAAATAAAAAAATATATTCAGATTTTAAATTTAATATATTTAATTATTTATTGCACATTTATTGAAAGAAACAAAACAGCTTGCAAACTATGTGACAAGTGGCGGTCTTATCGCTCAATGGGTACATTTTCTGTGCCTAGGTCGTTTAGATACTCGTTAATTAGTATAATTCTTATTTCATGGTAGACCCCCAGTAACGATGTAACGTATTGGGAGGTATGGTGCGTTAAGATATTAAATATGGTTATGATTTTTGGAGTCGTAAGAATCTGGATCCGCTCGTAAAATGCGCGAAGGAAACGCCTAATTGTGACCGATATGAGGTCATGTAAATTGATACTTTACAATAAAATACAAAGTTTTTATACATTTTGCATGAGGATGGTTTTTATGATTTGTTCCCTAAACCTGTTTAATTTGCTTGGATGTTTATTTTATTACGCCTGGTGTTTAATTTCTTCGTATTAAAATATTATTTATCTTATTAAACGATATTTATCTCTTTTGCAGGTAAGTTGACACTTGAGTTAATTATGTAAGCAGTGGGTAAGTCCTAGAAATAAGCATAATAAAATACAAGGTGGGAGCCGTCTTGAGTATAAACTTTTTACCCACCAAGTTTTCGTTTTTTAAGACACTTAATTATTCGACAGGTCTGTAAAGGCATCTAAAGACAGGGCTGTTTTTGCGTGGGTACTTGTTTTAAGTTTTGGACTATCACAATGAGAGATCGTTTTTGCAAAAGCATCTCGTCATGATTCTTTATGAACCATCCTAAATAATGTTGAAGAAAATACTAATCAGCAAAAAAATATATTTTTTAGAACCCTGTAAGGATAAGCCACATAGCAACATATAATAAATAATAGTAATAATAAATAAATAAATAACATATAGCCACCAAGTATGGTTTAACCGGTCCATTAAGCTCTAATATTAATACAATAATCTGTTATCCTAGTTCCTTGCCGTTAATTTTATCTGTCGCAAAACCAAGATCTTGAACTGCGAATATCAAAATACAATATTAACCAATTCAGGTACTTGCAGATTAAACAGCTTGCCAATTCGTACACCTTTTAAAATTTTATATTAATAAGTACATATAAAAAGATTGTTATCCAAAGAATATAAAATCCACACCGTGAAACCGGAAGAACAAGCACGGATTATGTATATTTTAGCTCAAATTTCCCGATATCAAAGACAAGATTCAGCTGCCAAGTCATTCAATTCGTGAATATTTTCCTTTAAGTTTAAACTGAGTATGCATCGATTTAGTGTAGGAGCTAGCAACGGGTTTACTTACAAGATCAACTACGAGTGATGATATCCACATGGTGAGACCAAAACTCTTACGTACCTAGTAAAGTCAACGCTGAAATTACTTACATCTTGACTGGAACTATCGCGTACTTTCACGACCCAGAACAAAATACCTACCTAGTGCTGTTTTCAAACTATTTATAGTTTGCACATCGTTATAGAAACATTTTATATGCTTAAAAGTAGCTGAGAGAAACTGTTTTGTTAAAACTTTTGCCTAACCAAGAATGAGATGCTATAAAACCTAAATCCAGAATGTTGTACATCAAATTGTATAGATTTATCATTGATGGCTCTTAGTCTACAAGGTTTATCTGACTTATGTACGATGCATCTGCATTTAAATATGATATACCTACGCTACGTTGAATTTACTTTAATATTTTAGACTGTAATGCAGTAAATTTAAATACCTAGTTTCTAGGCAGGTACATGATTTCATTTATTCATCGTAGGCAAAGGATTCAAAGGACCTATGGAAACCAAACTTCACAAAATTAATATCCTAGTTGGAACATCCCGTCAACATGCTTAGCAAAATTTTAAATGTTGCTTTCTTTCTACGTCAGAACTGAACCGATCGAGCTTAAATTTTGGCGTAGAAACAGTCCAAAGCCTTCTAATAACATAGTCATGTATTTTTTTAAAAGTAGTGTAAAGTAGATTAGGTACTTTGAATATTTTTATACTGACACGATCTGAACACATTATTATTATTACTATTTAACGGATTAAATTCGCTACGAAAAGGGGGAAATGAGAGGCTACGTATACGACGTTTCAATAGGTCGTAGTCACACACTGTCGTAGTTACGAAGTGAAAAAAGTAAATAACGCTATAAATACCCGTTAATTAGTACAAATAATAAGATATTACTTTGCTTTTTTTCTAGAAATCTCGAGCAAATAAAATCAAATCCGCTGTTTGACAGTATTTTAACAGATGGCCACGCGCCCGGAATTATTCGCATAAAAATTTGTATGGAATAAAATACGCTTCGAAATCACACTGTACGTAAAGGGAACCATCGGATAGCACTTGTTTCCCGATACAGTGTAATAAAACACTTTTCCCCAACTCCCCTTGTAAAGTACTTGTGTGCTCGGGTCCCAGCTAAAGACATAGCAAGACGTTGTCTTGGATTTTTATGCAAATCCTGTCCAGCACAGATGGAATGCCCATCACTGCTGGAGCTTTGTATTGTATTATTCGCTGGCAGTTGTTTGTTTCTGCCTAAGAGTAAGTTGAGCAAAGTATAGAACTCGGTATACAATAAGAAAAAAAAATACCCCAAAAAACATTGACACCGACTACCCTTTCTTAGAAATCATCCTGAGTGTAAGGTAAAACTGTATCTAATAATAAAACCTCGGTATAATTATGTTGATCGCGTTAAATATAATAATTGGATAATAACTAACCTTATGATAGTTATTTTGTGGTAAGCCGCTAAGTGGTAAATATTATTAATTATGGAATGTTTTTTTTCTTATAATTTAGAAGAATTTATTTTTTGTCTTAGTGCTTCTCTAAGTGAGACCATGACCTGATATGGTGGTAAGTAATAAAGTACATAATTATACAAAATCGCAAAAGATTTTCTTTTGAATTTAAAAACTTTAATGTGAAGCTGGATTCTGCTGTTACGGGATACCTACCTTACTTTAAATAAGAATAATATAATAATAGAAATCGAAGCCATCACCAGAAGATTGAATCAAGAATTTTTTTATATCGAAATATAAAAGCGTCGCTTAATGTGCAGCATTTTTCATAACAGAATTGTGACAAAACTTTGAAATTATAATAATTATTTTGTAAAAACTTGCCCGTAAAAGCACTTTAGTTTATATATACTCGTAGGGTGGTTATTATTTAGATACAAGCAGAATGTGGACAATAACAACACGTTCATAGGAACTTTCCAATTTACCTTAGAATGTGACTATGATTTCTGTGATTACTCTAACGTTTTTGTCTAATTTGAATGTCTAATACACGGCTTATCATTCAGCTTACAAATACGACTAACCGAGCGTGGGGATAATGCAGTCTCTAAAGAAAGTTTATTACAATCTGGTTATTTTTATACCTTATTATGGTAAATAATGGTGATTTGTTGAGTGGGTGGCCACAATTCTATGGAGTTTTATGACGATTTGACAGCATCAGTAATGATTGAAGGGAATCGATACCATAGAGGTTGTTTTCTATATTGTACCGAGATTTTGATGTTTCTGCACTGGATTCAAAATCGTTGGACATAAGATGAATATTTTTCTTTTGTATAAATAATTCTGATAGTTATTTATACAAACTAGTTTCTGCTCGTGACTTCACACGCGATGAATAGCTAATATATATATGTATATATGATGGTTGTGTTCTTTAAATGAATAAATAGTTCCCATGGGTTCTTTTTTATGAGATAAAAAGTAGCCTGTGTTTTATTTCAGGCCTAGAACTACATCGATGCAAAATTTCAGCCCGATCCACAAGTATCCATTCTATATTTACAGCCAAAAATTAATACCTTAAAACGTCCATACTTTCGCATTTATAATATAAGTTGTAAGATGTCATGATGATGCATAATCAAGACTGAATATTCAAAACCTCTATTCTGTACGTGTATCAAATCAATATTTGATAAAAGATTTGTTATTGATACCCAAAATAGACAGAGTGGTCTAATATATATTGACACAATCACGTGAAGGACGCTCACACAACTTCCACACTGCCAACAAAATCTAAAATCAAGCGATTTCTCCCAAAGCCTCCATCATTTCAATATCGGTCCCACTAAGCCAATAAACGCTCCTTTTCACTCGACTCCAAGCATTATTGAAAGCAGTTTTCCGACCGACTTCCCGTTGTATAATCAACGCTTTTCCCTGTATTTTTATTGATTCTCCCAAAGAAGCTCCCTCCCTCTGAAGACGGGACTACCTCCTACCGCGCATTCATAATCGCATCGACACACACGATCAAAACACTCAAAAAAGTCCCTTGGAACGAAGCTCGTAAAGTTCGTTTTTGAACAACGTATGGGACTGAAAGAATGGAGCGGAATCGTGCGTTACCAGTCTCGAGACATTAAGCGTCATATAAATTACATTAGCATATAAATAAAGTATTTTTGTTGCCTTCGGTCTGCGTAGTAGTCTCTCTTTTACGAGGATCTTGGAGAGCGAACATGGACTTAACGATCGGATAACGATAACATAGCGTCCTGTTTCTGTTATGTCATAATATATTTAATTTCGCAAACAAAGGATTGCTTGAAAACCTGAAATTCAAGTTTCAAAAGGTATATTTGAAAGCTCTACCAGTTTAGCAGAAACATCGGGGCTTGGCCAGAATTTTCCAACGTTCAATTATTTTCATAATATTTACTTATAGCTCAGCAAACCGAAGTGGGTCTTGGCTACCGATATCAGAGGTCGCGATTTTTGTTTTTGTTTCTTGTTTTCTTTCAATTTCTGATTCACAATCTTCCTGTACAAATTAATAAAAAGTCACAAAATCAAGAATAATAAAATTATATGCAACATAATGAGATTTCACAAAAAATTTATACATCCAAATAAAAGTTCAATACCTACTTACTTAATGAGTACTTTAAATAGAGTTAGCCCACCTTAATATCTTCATCCATTTAATTTGGATAATTAAGAAGTGCACATTATTTGGTAAATACTGTTAATATGTAATGTCGATTGCTAAGTCTAAGCTTCTGTAGGGTAAACTGGGGACATTTTCGTTCTCTTTAGATAAATCCACGGCCTTAACGACCTTAAGCAAATACATGTTATCGGTATACGTTTATTGCTTATTCGATCTCGTAAATAACTGCGATGGAAGCGAAATTAATTTTTGTATGAAAATTGTAAATAATAATATTTATTGAAAAAGATTTAAGACTAAATTATTACATCATCGGTCCTCAAACTAGGATAAACAAAGTCCGGTAACGCGGTCATGGCATCTAAGGCCAACAGCATTATAGTCCATTCGAAAAAAAACAAACTAAGATAAACCACTATCTTGGGGACCAAAAATGGTATAGAGTCTGTGACGAGTGTTTTGCGTAAGCTTATATTTACTTATTAAAACTAAGTACAGACAAAAAAGTTCGTATATGTAAGCAAGTATTTATGCGTAGGAATTTTTACCCATTGCCAATATGATAGAGCAATTTCGCTGATCGTATTAGTTTGGCGAAATGGGTATGATTTGTTATTTTCGATGTTATTTATAAAGGTCATTGCGAAAACCGGGATTGGAAGTTATTCTGAACAATTATTTTTGATAATTTATTTTTTCTCGGTTATTTGAAAGCCTGTGTTAGATCGCAAAGAATGGATGGAAGAAAAAGAGGCAGTGAAATTGTTTTGAGATATCTCGTCGGAACCAAATTTGGCCGATGGGTATAAACGCTTTTAGAACTTGGAACTGCGCTTTTAGAACATTTGTTCCGAGGTGGGAATCGAACCAGCAATCTCCTTAGCCAGCTGAGCCATAGACAAAATAAAATTCAAAAACAGGCCAGTTGTCCCCTAAATTTTATAGCAGTGGTGGTCGAATAACACTTAAAGTTGGTTGGTGGCCAGTGTATGCCAACACTTAGATGAAGGTGTCTGGAAGTCGTAAAATTTTTAATGAACTGAATACCTTATAATGATATGAGCATTTTATTTTTAGTCATAACATCTTATTACCTCAACCTCAACAGCCTATATTGGTCCACTGCTGGACGCAGGCCTCCCCCTGATAAGCGTCTTTAATGATTGTTGTATCATGGGGGGTAGTGTCCATAATACCTACGCGGTCGCAGTTTGGTGACAGATTTGTTCGGCAGAAGGCGCTGCTGCCCGCCCCCTGGTAAATATCCCATAGTCGCCTCTTACAACACCCACGGGAAGAGTAGGGTTGGTGCAGGGGGCGCTGCTGCCCGCCGACAGCAGCGCCCCTGCAGAACAATTTTATTAGGGGATTATTGGCATTACCCCCCATAAGACAAATGTCAATAAGTCGCTTATCAGGGAGAGGCCTGCGTCCAACAGTGGACCAATAGAGGCTGTTGAGGTTGAGGTTGAGAAAGGTGTGTTCTAACTCTTAAAATTAAAGTTTACCTACAGTACGAACAAATGAAAAATTTGAGGCCTATTAAAGTGCCACGTGTAGCAGCCACCCCAGTGGAATATTTATTCCTGTAGGATCGGGTAAGTACCTGTGCTTATTCATTGATTTTCCCCCGCTGCGTCACAATTTTCTCGTTTCCACTCACTTCGAGCTTTTCTTTCGCTACCTAGCGAACATTATGATAAATCTTCTGTTTACGACTGTTATCGATTTTAACTAAACTAAAGCTGAAGACAGGGCGCTATGGCGCTCATTAGGGGAGGCCTATGTCCAGCAGTGGACTAGTATAGGCTGATGATGATGATGACGATGAAAGGTGAAGTTATGTTATTGTAAAGGGCAATTACAATCAAATATTAGAAATAAATGAAAACTAGTACTTACAATTGAGCTACCTACAGTTGCAAACAATCTACAGGTAGGTCAACAATAAAAAGTTAAAAATAAAATTTAACATGAGCCTGTCTAAGGAAATTAAATATACTATACGAGATGCTTTGCTCTTGGAAAGTTTCCAAATAAAATTCATACACTATCTGGTTACGAAAATACTTTTATCAACAAAGAAAATCACATTAATATTATACATTGTACAAATTAGAAATAGTATTTTCAAATTTTTTGTGTTACATTAACAAGTTTTGTTGAATCCTTTTGTATCAATAATTTTCAAATAGTACCAATACTGGTAAAGAATCCTTTTATATCAAGATTTTTCTATGTGTCTCTAGAATAATCCTAGATTTATAATTAAAAAAAATATTGTTTGAATGGCCTTTTGTCAATATCGCTTTTCACTCGTAATATATACTAGGAATCGAATTCACTAACATATTGTGAAAGTTTTCTGACGTTTTTGACACAAAATTTTATAGATTCACGTAAACGTTAATCAGCGATCCTGCCTAATTGTCCGATTATCTATTGGTGAACGGAGACATAATACTGTGTAGTGATATTTAGTGACTCTACCATACCTTCTGTTTATGACAATAAATAAATGTATTAAGTCCTGTGGCACGAATACATAACGACATCGTATCGAGATCGCCGGAATTCGGTCGATGAGATAAATGAGGCTCGTGTAAATCGGTCGTCGACCCACTTCGGCGGGATCCTAGGATTTAAGAGTGCCGATTCGGTATTTGGGGAAAGCCGTTATTTATGGTAAGCAAAACCTGCATTAACGTTAGTGATAACTGTCATGTTATGTCATTTGATAACTGTAACTATGTTCTGATTCTGTGCTGACTACCCCACAAGACATCGTCACCGACTACAGCTTCCTACAATATGATTGACGAAAGCAACAAACAAAATTGACGATATAGGAGTGAAAATATATAATAATCTGCCAGACTCTATAACTAGTGCCGCGTCGACAGCTATATTCACCAAAATACTGAAGGGAGTCCTAGTGGACAGGGCCTACTATAGTGTAGAAGAATTCTTAGGAGAAAAATATCCCTTAGTCGCGAACTCGAGGACGCCGATATCGTTGATCCACACTTAAAATAACAATAAAATATTATAATATATAAAAAATGTAATACTTACTTTTGGTAAGAAATATTATTACGTACTTAGTGTAAACTATTTTGTACAATAAGTTGTTTAGTATATAATATCTATAATGTAAGAAAATTTTCTTATCAATAAATAACTGAACTGAACTGAACTGACCAAAATATCATAAATAACTCACTATCCCGCAGTATATGCAGGGCAATTGACAAAGCTGGCAGTGAATGCGTTAAAACGCCCTGAAAGATCCACATTCAAAAATAATTACGCCACATCTCCTGACTACAAAATCATGCAACAAAGGGATGATGTATTACCCTCAAAAAAAATTGCCTATACAGGAACAAATCAAAAATATATGCACCCTTCCACCCTACGTGATTTGATTGCGAAATGCCCGATTTACGTGAACATGCCCACATAGTCGCGTGCCGTGATTTTTTATTTAAATCATACTATTTAGGTATGCCAAAAGACATTTTTCTTTTCGTAAATAGTGAGGCTTAAAAGTTTTCGGTGCGTGAGCTGAATTACATTTTTTTAATATACATACCTTACTTAAACCTGCCTTTACGAATAATGAATACCTCTCACATGTAGGACCTACGAAATTTTTCCAGAACGAAGATGTAAGCGATGAAGTTAAACATTCATAAAATGAGCAATTGGCAGTTCTATTACTTACAATGAAGTTCATTCGTTCTCTCTTTTTCATTAATTCATTCATTCTTTGGCGAATTTAACTGGGTTTCTTTAAAATACGGAGGAACCTCATTTCTATTCTACGATATCTTGACGTCAATCATACGATTGAGTAGTCTTATTTCATCAATTCAAATATCTTTTAAAAATACATTCAGATAATTTTGGTAAATTAGGATATCTTCATTACTCAAAAACGTAGGACAACGTATAAAAATGATATTAACAATAACCGAATGATCAAATATGTACATATATGTAAACGTAAACAATCACCTACGTTGTAATTTCCATCCCTAAACAAATCAAATAAGTACAAAAATAGTCAAATAAAATTTTCTCTAACATCTATCCATTATATTTTCAGTCGTATCCCACTGTCTTAAAGCTCAAATCTCAAGGGTCATGCATCAGGAAGCTACCACCCTACCCCCTCCCATAAAGGCTTATCTGCGATTTCGAGCCCATTTCATTTGAATGTTCCCGTTACTTGCATTAGTTTTAAATCTTATTACATGATATAAAGGGTCGATTATCTACATATGTTTTGAACGATATTTCTTTTTCGATGAATCCAAATCAAATCAAATCAAATCAAATTATTTATTTGCAAACATTGCAAACAATCCAATATATGGAGCGTGATTTAAATTACTTTCAAAAGAAATCTCATTATATTTGATGTCGAAAACCGCTGTTGTAAAAGACATTATAATCTTAAAAGTTTCTGATTGAAATCAAAATTAAATAATGATTTCTGCACCGTCTGGGCATCATCATAAACAACACAAATACTCCTTATTGCACATCAAGATATCAGAATACAGAAAGAACTCTGAAAAAATCAAACAGTCAAATAGTGGCATAATGCAGACACCGTAAAATATTTAACACGGTTAATTCCCTAAAACCAACCAATCAGGCGGTTTACACACCTAAATCCCTTATCGTCCCAAACCTTAGCTACCCAACTAACATCGTAGCACATAACAATAGAAAAATCTTAACTCTTACCCCGAGAACCAACGGATTAAGGCTCTTTTTCCTGAAACTACGAGATGCCCCATCCCCTATACCTACCCTAATCAAGCAAGGCGTGAATGAGCATTTGTTCTACCCTTAATTAAAGGTTACAGCGCATGCGTCGACCACGCCCAGCCACGCAGCCTCCTCCCCCTACCCCGATTAATTACTGTCAAGACATTACCCCTTAATGCCCTATATACATACAGGGCACGTAATTACTTGGTTGAACATAAAAGGTTGTGCTTAGATTAGATTTCTTTTGTTGGTAAAAAGGCATTGTTGTTGGTGATGTTATACAATAATGAGTAAAATCTTATTTGGGGTTATTCATTTTTCTGGAGAATTGACTCTTAAATTGGTTAGATAAGACGAAGCTAAACAAGGGTTTTTAGATGGTCGAATAACTAAAGTGCATCTTTGAGAGGAGATCTGAGTAGCGCAATACGGATTATGCATTATCATCTATCATCTTGCCATCTTGCCGTCCTTAATGCCGACGTTAGGCAGTGAATGCGATAAACTAACGCTTTCATGGCCAAAAACGCACAAAACCCATCAGCAGTTCCGTGATGCAAGGCTTGACGCTGGGCAATGAATGCGTTAATACTCAAAACACCTCAAAATCAACCTCAACAGCCTATATTTGTCCACTGCTGGACGCAGGCCTCCCCTTGGTAACTGTTATCTCATGGAGGGTAATGCAATAATCCGCACGATGGGCATGCGGGTCGGGGATCGCAGTTGGCATACTCAAAACTACAACCACAAATTAATATTACAACAAAGAAAACCGTTTCTAATCCCATCCGTCACTCTAAGTTACGTAAAAGACCAGATGCAAAACTCCCTCGTACAAACCTTGAGTTTTTCCTCTCATTTTCCTACTTACAAAGTTGTCGCGTCCCGAAATTCCCCATTAGCCATATCTCAAAACTACGTCCCTACATACATAATGCCGAGCTTAAAGGTGGGTATACACTTTGTAATTTTTCTGAAATGTAGTCGGGGCCCCCATTACAGATAATGCTTTGTGTTCTGTTTTGCTGTTTGTAGGTTTAACTTTATTAGATTTTCTATCATGGTCTTAAACATTAGTCGTCAGTACATGAAAATGTGCTCATAATATTTTTTTGCTGAGGTTTAACTATATTGAAACAGAGTTAATCGCATGACGTCATGAAATCTAAACAAAAACACATATATCTTATGACAATCTTTTGTTATTTCGTACCGATTCATTTATAACAATTTAACTGCCTTTTGTTTTAATAGTTTACTATGATCTAAGCTTGTTACAAAAATATTTTCTTCATTTCTTTGTATGTTTTATTATATCTGCTGCTGACGTCTCTGGTATTTAGCTAGTGTGCACACACCTTTACGTGGAGGCAAATGCTCATTTGTTACATAGGGGTGGTATGAATGCCAGGCACGTCCGGTTCCTCTCTCATTTTTCACTACATTGGTTTTACGTGTGAATTATTGTCTGTAAGCTTCCTGCTAGCTTGTGTTTTTAACGGGAGGTAGGCTTCGAAGATATTGCTTCTTTACCCGCATACAAATAAAATAGAGGGAATGCAACAAAATGGTTGGTAATTTCCTCATAGAAAGAAAAATATTGGAAGAAAACCTTTTGTTAATAAAAACGACAATAATAAATGAAGACAAGATCATTCTGTGTTTTTAATCCACTGATTTAGCAGATACATAATTTACGACCAGTTTTGTAAGTTAGATGTAAGCAAATGTGGAGTAAATAAATCCCAGAACCAGGTAGGTACATTTGAAGCATATTTAAGTGAGTTGGCACACATGCAAGTTTTCATTACCAGTACATAGGTACCCTCCTCATTCTGTATGCAAGCAGCAGCTCGCGCCTTTCAGAAACTTTAAAGGCACTCTTACATAGTAAAATTGCTTCGCTTTTGTACGCGCACACATTAAAAGTTTGTGGAAACTCGACATACCTGTAATATTAGCAAATCGGAACAAGCTCCAAACAACGATTTGGATTTAGCATCTATTAAACTTATTAGTAATCACAGTTGAAAACCAACATTCAAAAAACTAAACTTGACGTAAAGAACAGAATACACTTCCTTAATTTCCTGCAAGAACACCATTTAACGACGAACAACGAAAAACGAACTGCGGATTGTATTTTTTGTCGTTTATGATCTCGTATACTGTCCAAATTCAATTTAAATTTCATTTTACGCCCCAAATATCACGTGCGAGCATACAAAATAGCCCATCCTTCCTAACTCCAAGAACGCTGTCAAATTTTAATTTCTCCCTCAAATATTTACCGAGGGAAAAAGGATTCCCTGCGGGCCTCACTCTAATAAGTTTTCCATAAGAACGTGGGAGGAAAGGGGGTAAGAAGGCTCTTATTGTGTTTGCTGAAGCTGGCGCATCCGGGCGCATACCTAACAAGATGGATATGTAGAGTCTGTCCCACCCTCCCCTTTGGACCTCCCTATGTAGATGTGGACGGACGGTGCGCTGCATTGAAATTGCATTTCGGATTACTAATGCCTTCTTTTCGGCCAATTGTTCGCCACTTCAGGTACGATTCGGTAGATTTAATATCGGTCGAGAAGCACTTGAATACGAACAAGATGAAAAATACTGAAAATCTAATTTATTTCTGAAGATTGCTAGCATATTTGCTTACTAAGAATTTAATCGCTTTCAGTATAATGAAATACCTTTTTATAACGTTTTCAGTTTAATAAAAGTAAGGTTAGAGAGTTCAATATGTGGCCGATACATGTCTTTGACCTTTGCAAATAAATTGAAATTCACTCGGTTCGTGTTAGCGCCCAGACTTGTATGAGATCAATGTTAAATTTAAATAATACAGAAGACAACGCAAATAGTTTGTCTAGAAACTTCTATACTAATTTTATTTCGATTTCGAATTCATTTGTATGGTAATTTTATTCTTGTTTTTCTTAATAAAATAAGGACATATGGGTTTTCTTATCGCAGATTAAAATAAAATAGTTGTTTTTGTTTAGTAGAAAATAAACTAATAAGGAGCATGTCAGATTCAGACGATTTTTTCCATAATTGAGACACATTTGCTCAAGTTCCAGGTATAATCAAATAGAAAAAAAATATTGTAACTACATTTTCTATTGACTATATTTTAACCTCTAGACAGAACATAAGCGATAACATGTAATATAATAAGACATATTCTTTGTCATGTCAGTATTTTTCTTACTAATGCATATCCGAAACTCGGATTGGCAAATCCCGTTGAAACCAAAGCGCCGGATTGAACGAAAGCGCATTCACTTACGTCGGAGAGCTTGTCGCTTCCAAAACTGTCCAATATAGCTTTTTCCCGTCGATTATTCCAGGCTTTAATGTTTTTATTTAACGCCTCCGGGTATTGAAAAGATGTCGGCTTTCGTCGCTTCTAATTTATTGCGGGTCGATCCTCGCAAGTTTTTGACGTTACAAAAACGCGATTCGCGATCGAGAATCGCGCGTACCGACCGCTCACTTTTTTATCCGCGAATCGCTTTAATTATGGCGGCACGGAATGCGTCTATAGCAGCGGCCATTATTGTTTGTTTAGTCCAGAATTTTGATTTAGTTATTTATTGCCCGACATGTGGGTAAAAAGTTTGATCAATGTGTTATGGTCGCACTTGTTGTGCTTTGAATAAATTGATCATACTTTTTATTTAAACAACGTGATAAATGAATCGGACACGCATGAGAACCTTTAAATTATAATAAACATAATTCTAGACCTACATTTTCCTATAGCTGAGCCAGCTTTTTGTAGAGAAATACATCGTGATTCTATTAAGTAAACAAACCACAATCTCAATATTTCTCTAAGTGCAGGTCGTCTCATCCCATAAACCGTGTGTGGACACATCCTGAAAATTACCAAAGCGAAGCCTCCCTGACCGGGGGTTGAGAAAACATACATTTTTAACGTAAACCCCCCTAGGGTGAGATAGGGAGAAAATTACAAAAGAAAACAACCTTAATTTCCAATGTCATCTCCGTTCCACCTAATCCTCTTATGGTTTTATATTTCGGCCTTTGAATTTTCATTTGTTATTGTTTATGGAAAAGTGTACCGTCAAATTTAGTTACTTTATTGATCAGCTCATTATTTATTTCGAAAACAATTACAGTGAACGAGATAAGAACGTTCCATTGAAGACGAAACAAATTTAATACATTTTCTGGCTACAATCTAATCAAGTTGAGAATAACAAGTATTTTAAATGTTTCTGAATGAAAAAAAACTAACTAGCAGGCTGTCTGGTCCGAAACCAGATACTTAAGCTTCCTAAGCAGCAAAACCACAACACGAATATGGCAACAAACATAGGTACACATTCCGATCTGATCGTCGTCGATGCAGATCCAAGAACAATAGTACGTCAACTGTGGATGTCGCATTAATCAGTCGTAGTGCAACCATAATTCAATCTCGGCCCGCGGTCGGACTGACCAGAGGTCCTGATGTCAGAAAGTGGGGGATGTGGCTACGAAAGAACTTGTATTTATCGGGTTATAATTTTTCAAACGAAAAATCCCCCTTATGGGCGAAAACTGGAAGCTAGTAGCTTCCAGTTTTCGCCCATAAGGGGGATGTTTCTGGGCGCGGATTCATAACTGTTGTTTCTATGGAAACGTTTAAATGTTATGTCTAACCCATGCGAATTGATTTATGGGGAAACAGTATATACCTATGTCCTATGTGTTATTTCAGGTCTGAAACTACATTTATTCGAAGTTTTAGTACGATACGTTCAGTAGTTTTTGCGTGAAGAAGTAGCAATTATACATCCATCTATCCAAATTTTGGCGTTTATAATTATTACTGTGATACTTTCTTGTGTGATTTTTCAGAAGAATTTCAATTCGCTTGTAAATATTTCAAAATTGTGACCATTTTTCATGAGTTAAATTTAAATATGGTAAAATGCAGATCATGGAACCAATGCAAAAGGTCACAATCGACTTCCCTCTAGATCTAAAGTCATAGATCGAAGACATTTCAGGTTCTTTACAGATTCATTCCGTCTAAGTCAATTCCGAACAGTTTCTATATTTGAATCCACACATGCATTCAATATTTCAAATCCCCAGGAACCCATTCATTTTATTCGGGAAGCAAATCTCTCCCAATCATGCCATCTAGAGCTTACCAACTTTATTGGCTCGGGCTAGCTCAACTGCCACATCCATCCGAACAGTCATTTATCCAGCTTCGTCGACAGAGCGGGGCTTTCATATTTTACATAGAATGCGGAGACGTCAATGCGTCCCAACGCTCTGTCTCAATCACTCAGTGAGCTCTATCGAAAGACTATTTGCAAATTAAAGGACACGATAAAATCGGACTATTGTACCACCAACTGACACACGAATAGCGCTAATTTTCGTAAATCTACGTTCGTTGACTGACGTTCAATGCGTTCTGCCAAGTTGACGATGGTTGATACAATACGTGTTCGATAACATCCAATAGTATAGAATCCGGGCCGTGTTCAAAGGAATTTTAATTTGAAAGAGATTATTAACCGAATTTAATATATTTTAAGTAGCAATAAATAAAAATTAGGACAGTCACACAAGCAGGTGAGCGTGACTCGAAATCATAAAAATTGAAAACACCAACACAAATAAATGAAAATTAGTAATTTATTATCTGGACCGTTCCGAGAACAACATTAGGCCATTAATTGGACTAAACCAATAAAGACGACATCGCGAGACACGTGTAGGGTTTCGTTTTGAATAGTAAAAAATAAAATTGTAGCTCTCGGGAACGTATTCTAAATATTTCTTTGGACGGCCCTCGAGCCTTTAATTGTTGTTTTTGTTCGGATTCCGTTTTTTGTGATTGATTCAGCATGCAGTTGTCATTGTATTCGTTCAGGTTTTGATCACGTTTTTTTTTATATTCCAATTGTTTGTGTGTTTTAAGAAACGGAGTCAGGGTTCTCTTTTGTCTGGAATATGGTAATGCGAGACGGTTAATCAATCTTATGAATTTCAAATCGGACTTCATTATGTTTATTAAAATTGTTGGGAGCACGGCTATGAGTAGAGTACTGTATCTAGATCGGTATCATTTTGTTTGAATAATGTGATGTCTATAAAAACTTTATTTACATAATCATTCCTTTTAGCAGAAACAACATTAAGCCCCATTACGAATATAAGATTTCTACGCGTAATTAGGTTACTTGTTTCATGGAAAAGATATATCATAGGTAAGATTGGTTTTCCAAGCAATATTAACATGATAGTAAAGTTACATATGTTTGTTCATTTATTTTCCTAATATAGTTTGCTAATGGATTACTAAAATCAATACTATTCAATTAAAGAAATCAATACTATTCATATTTTTAAACATAAATTAAAACAATTATTAATTGATAAGGCTTATTATAGTGTTAATGAATATTTTATGGATAAATTCTAGAATAAGATAATTCTTTTACATAATATTAATAACTAATTTAGATATTGACATTGTATTAATTTGAACACTGTATTTATTAGAACATTGTATAACATACATTTACTGTGACATTGCATGCTTTAAAGCTGATCATGGTTGTGCTCATTCTATTTTAATCTTACATCTCTGTTACCCATGTTTCGCAAAATAAATGAATTTGATTTGATTTGATTTGATTTGAAAAAAAAAATCTTTTCCTAATTTTGATTGATCGAGCGTTCCTCGCAGCAAATAATCTTCTTGATGGAAACAATTCTACTGATATTCATTACAGTATACGATATCTAAAAAAACTTAGTTTAAAAAATTCTGCTACCTGTAAAAAGTCAGATATTTTAAAAATGCGTCCGCCGGATAGAATCGGAGCGTAGCGTATACATATACACTAATATTATATTATAAAAGCGAAAGTTTGTATGGATGTTTATGACAAAATTAAAGTTTGTATGTTTGATAAGCATACAAGTAATTCTAATCCTGGAATCAAACATAGGCTACTCTTTATCCCATAAATCAGTTCCCGTGGGATAAAAATCACCTTTAAACGTTTCCATAGGAACAACGCATGCGAAGCCGCGGGGCGCAGCTAGTTTACAATATACTCGTACCTAGCATAGGTATCAGGAGATATCCCAATCCAAAGCTGGACGCTGTACCATAGAAATCAATTCGAAATAACAAACCCTTACGCTGCGTAGGTACGATCCGATTTCGATCCGAAGACGCACAGCTTTAAGTTCATACATCCTTCACAGTTTTTCTTTTTCCTTTACGGCTCTTTCTCTTCCAAATGTCAAGTCATGGCTGAAACATTTATCATATCGACACTGCACCCCAAACATTAATATGTGCTATTCATAATGTTTCATTAAGAGGTAATGCGTTTGATACCCCATCAATGGTGTGATATTGATGTGCTATCTTTGTTGGAAAGAATTTTCAAAATGGGCTTAGGAGTGGTCAATGGACGGATCGTTGGGGTAGGCTGATGTAAAGTAATTGAAACTCTATAATCATTATTAATGTTTATAATATACCTAAAGTGATTGATTTTCAAAATGAAGCTTTTACTATCTCTATGAATTCTAATGGCAAATTCAAGCTTAACATATAACAGACTTGCAATAAACCCTCGTCTTAGTTTCAGTCGGTCAAAAGTTTACGACAAGGTATATGATTGAAAACATTCAAAATTAGATTTATAATTTGAATACGCAGTCACATTACGAATTGCCAATCCCGCATCTGGAGCATTATGAGAAAGCAATCGAAACAGCAAAAACATAAAGCATTTTACGACCAACGTTGATTTATTCCACATTCATAATTTGATGTTCCTGAACATCAGAGGATTTAATAACGCAGATAGAGATCGCTTAAACCGATGTAAAACTGCTCACGTCTTATGTAACAATCGTAAAATATACATTAAGAAGCATTAAGAGAAGCGTAGACCCAACTGAAAATCTCTGCCATAATCTGCAAGTTATTTTAAATTCAGGAACTTTATTGGCCGAAGTAATAAACCGTTTTATTGCTATAAATCGTTATTATGCTAATATTGTTTTATTGCTGTTATTTTAGCGTTTCTTGGGCACCAGTGTTGCCATCTTATCAGCTCAAAACCTATCGATGAGTGATTACCTAAATTTCAACATCATTTCATTTTCCCAAAATAACGCCCTTTGAACAGGTTGGGTCAAGTATGAATGACGTTTCCTCAAATAAACTTTACCGTAAGAGCAACCAAGTTACCGTGTTAACAATCAAAATGCCTAACGTAAACACTTAATTAGCATCATAAAGTATCAAGACGGTGCAATCTTCAAACACTTATCAAACGTCCATAATAATTTGAGACGCGTTGTTACGGCTAGGTGCAAAAGTGGCTGACCTGACATCACGCCTGTGACCCTCGATGCTACACCCCTCCCTTTCACTCACATCTTTAGTTCTCTCTCGCACATCACGCCCCCACTTTTCCTAATCATCTTAAAGTCACATGTTTTGGTTACGTCTGAAAATTAATGAACTTTAAATCTCTGGCATTAAATACTAGTTTCGGTCGCTGCTAGGAATGAGCCATAGAAGTCTCGGTCCATCACCGTCATCTATTGTCATGTCTTCTCGAGCTTCATAAACAATCTCTTTTATTTTCACCAAGGAGTTTAATCGGCGCGCGCTCATGGAATTCCTTTTCCTGTACCACATATTCTCGAATCATTTTATAAAAGTATAGATCTGTTCATCGCTGTCATCGACGTAGACGGTGGCTTCAGTGGTAACGTATACGAGTTAAACCGGTCAGAGGATATAGATTCGAGAATTCGTAGTGAGGGTGACCATTCTATTCTTATCGGGTGGTCGTTCCGAAGCTAACGAGAGCACAAAGGTTGTTTTGAGGTGCCACGACGTGTCAGCTGTGTACTAAAAGGAATGAACTTTCGTGACATGCTTATTTCTTTTTGTATCATCTTGTATCGACACAATTACGTTTTGGGTGTAATGGAGTACGTTCATTTATATAAATTAATGCATTTGACTCAGTAGTTAAAGTAGATACCTTGTTTTTAAGATCTAGAATATTTGCCAAACTAACGATACAGGTTTTTAAAATTAGTTTAATTACAGAACGAACCTAGTGCAGGAATAATAAAAGCAAAACATTTAAAGGTTTAAATAAAATAACGTTATTGCAGTGAAAACTACCAACAAAATGGCGAAAACGAATAGTTAGATCCACACGGACTAAACTCTTTAAAATTCATGGATATTTCGATAAGAGTTGGCTCGATCCCAGAAACGTTGTTACCTTCTTGGTTCAAAGGGGTTTTTCCAAACAAAGCAAGCACGCTCAGATCTCTATATTTACGTTTTTAAAAAGCTAGTGTCATCTTTAATTATAAATATATTACCTAGTTTTGTTGTACCGTCTACAGATTAAGATTCAGATTCTTTATCAATAACGCTTGTAACATATTATGTTGTTGTTACTGTATTTTTATTTTGTTTAATTTAATTCATTGAATTACACAAAAAATGATCATAAACCACGATCACAAATTATAAATTGTACAATACATTTACAATAAAATTAACATAATATTAACAATAATTTAAAATAAACAATACGGTGTAGGTACATGTTACACCGTAAGATCATTTTCATCAAAGAATGACAGGACAGGTAACGATTCGCAAGTAACATGTCTTGTTGGTTATCGTTGGTTAGTAGATAAATTTTTCTATACTGCTTAGAGTATAATTTTCTAAAACGCCTTCTCTATTAGCTTCACACTTCGCTACATTTCTGCTACCATCATTATCCCTCACAAAGTGACTTTTTATAACGCAATTTGTCATTATTCTGGTCCGGTTTTTGCTTATATTAATATGATATTAATTGAGTGATGTTTGCTCGATTTACTCTCATTTCCTAGCCATAGTACTTTAATGCAGTCTGATAGCGGAATGCGGCCATAATTTGTAATGAGTCGAAGCTAGGATCGTGAGATGTTTCTCTTCGCCTCGCCTTGTTTAATAGGTTTGACTCGTTACTAGGTTCCCATGCTTTCTGTAATGAATGAAATGTTCAACCGAGTTAAACTTGTTTGAGAGTTTCTGCTGCGTTGTCTTGTCCCGTGATTTCATCGCTTATAATTTGCTGCACTTCTTTCAAGTTATCAAGAAGAGTGATAATGCCTGCTCTCATACTGAGACTTCACGTGTTGGCCTGTTTAATGCAATCAATGCTAGCCGTTGCTGTACAAGCGCGTCAAAGCTGGAGGGGCGGAAGACGTCTGTGTGCATCATAGGCAATGAAAGTGTTACTTTATGAACCTGAGACAAGGCACTCATGTCCATGTCTCTGTCAAAACCAGCCTACATGTAACTGAACCAAATATATTTTTATTTGAATCTGTTCACCATCAGATCTCTGATGTTCATGATTAATTATATCAATTACATCATCTGATCTAATTAATATTATTAATTTATAATTATATTAATTAGATGATCTAAATGAACATCCTGTTGGATATTCTTGCAGAATCGATCAGTTCCAACAATACCTACAACTCATTCGCATTCAATACCAAATTATGATACTCGTATTACCTACAAACGTTTACTGAGATCGTAGCCAATTGTCAGTTGGTACCATCGCTATTTCAACTCACACCTGCAATTAGCTCTCAATCACGCATCTACACTCAGACGTTCAGTCAGGGATTCACACCAGTTGCAGTGCCAACTGGTAAGCTGGCACTGCAACTCTGAGCCTCGAGACAGCTACTTTACCTGAATTTCGTTCCATTTCATCAGAATTGGTTCTACTTTTTAAATTGTTCATTTAATCTATGTTTATCACTTTTAAATGCAGTGTCAAATAAAACATGGTGTCTCACAGCCTCTTGATGAGTATTATCAACATTTTTATCTGCTGATCTTAAAGCAATGTCGAATAAAAAGTTTTATAGCTTAATCTGAATACCAATAGCTCTAAACGGCCTGATCATTACCGTTAAAGCTCTAATCGTCTCCGCTTGTCAATTTCTTTGAGGCAAAGCTTTTTACATTTTCGTTAGCAATTTTCGATCCGATCCGTATTTAAGCAGGCACGAAGCAGAAATTAAGTGCAATTAGTGGTGTGAAAACTGGTCTGAAGTATTTTGTTGAAAAAGCAAGTATTCCTCGATTCTTCGCAATGTGTCGATAAGAACGCGGCGACTCTCAGCCATTTCAATTGTCTTTCTGTCGGTGACTTAATCGTCAGTGGACTTGTAATTGTTGAGCATTTCGATTGGATTCAAACGTTATTTTCCTTTTGGGTGCATCCAGTTTAATTAACGCTCAGTAACTGAAAACATAATCATTTACAACGGTACATTTACCATGATTTAAAACATGGTAAATATCATGTTGCAAAATAATTAAGGTATGTATAACTTTTATAAGCAATAATAATCATGATCGTCTTATTTGTTTCAGGTAAGTAGCTGAAAACTATCCTTTATTTTTCCATTGCCCGTAAGTACCTACCTATCTTCTTAATTTATGCCATATCTTGCAACTGTGTCGTGTCAACCCTTCATGCAAACGCCGAGTCTTATCGTTTTCCTTAATTTGACAAACGTCAAATTAGAATACAATAAAAAAATCTTAATATATTGTTAGACCAACAAATATCATAACGTAGAGATATTACATAAATTTACACAAATGCCACCTGTAATAAGTGCAATGTGGCTGCCTCAACGATCTCTCCTAGGTAACTTGAGACAAATCATCAAAGGTGGACAGGTAGGATTTTTTGATTATTCTGGCATATTCAGCTGAGAGAGGAGACGAAACCTCAGGCAGCTATAAATACCTCAACCTCAACCTCAACAGCCTGTATTGGTCCACTGCTGGACGCAGGCCTCCCCCTGATAAGCGCCTTATTGGCGTTTATCGTATGGAGGGTAGTGCCCATAATCCCCACGCTGGGCATGCGGGTTGGGGAACGCAGTTTGGAGGTTGTTTTGCAGGGGATGCTGCTGCCCACCCCCCGGTGAATATCCCTTTGTCGCCTCTCACGACACCCGCGGGAAGAGTTGAGGTGGTGCAAATTCAAAGCCAGCACCACACGGCTATGAATACACTACTAGACAATCCATTAGTGTAGGTATTCCAAATACAAACGGCAGAGCAAACACAAGCCGCAATAATCCTGAGTCTGCTCAATCAGCGCTAGGTGCCGAACTCTTGCGCATTGTTCTGCGCGTGCGCATATTGCGCGCAACTGAGTTACTGCCCGTAGCGGCACAGCTGTTAATTATATGGAGACTTTGTGCGCCGGTATTTATGATGTATTCTGTTTATGAGAATCTGTTTCCATTGCTATCGCGAGAATGTTTATTCATTTATTTATTTAAAAATGTATTAAAAAAGTGCACCTGATTACTGTGGTTATTTCTTACAAATAAGACATCCGTTAACTTGTGTGTGAGGTTTTAAACAGAGGTAGTCATGAGTTTTACATACCTACTACAAAAATTATAAAAGTTATAAATTCTCTGCGTGAGTTCTAACCGAACACTGAAATGGACTACTTTTCAAAGTATAATAGTCCACGGCTGGACATAAGTCTCCCCTCTTAGGTATAACTTTGTTCTTATTTAGTCATTCAGACGACAGAATTGGCTTGTAAGCCCGGCAAACTTCATTTGCTCTTCGCGTGCTTACTAAACTTTAGGGCAATTTCACCTAAACCATGCATTATGCATTTGAAATTCATTTTCAGTACCTAACCTTGCAGGATATCTGATTTAACCTAAAAGTCTGATTCGAAAATTGCTCACTAGAAGCTTAATGTCCTCGCGTAAAAGGTACTTAACGAAAACTAGTTCACTAGAAATGTTCTAGGTTTGTATTTATTCTGAACTTACGCATTATAGTAACAAAAACCTTTCAATGGTTCGTCAATAAATATTAACTTCCGCGAGTAAATTCTTGTTTTAAATAAGGATCATGGAGACAACCAACCCTAAATTGTCATTATTTCGGATATTGAAGCGAGACGTTGAAAAACCGCACGAGTTTTACGGCGCAAGTGAGGATGCTTTATTGACTGTCAGCCTGAGGTCTCGCAATAACATCCAAACATGACCGATCTCATTTATGTACGTAAATGAGATCGGTCATGTATGTTTGTAGTAGGTACCTTCATTTGTTTTTGTCACTTTTTCGAATAAAGAAAGCGCGGAAATATCAAATGAAGAAGGTTAAACAAAAGAATGCGTAACATTGCTAGAGCTTTTGTCATTTTCAGAAAAACAATGAGTCAACAAGGTACCTAGTTGAAGTGCCTTACTTGAGATGCTTTTAAAGCTCAAGTAGAAGCCTATTTCGTTCTTGTTTCTCTGTTTGCTCGGCAGAGCTACCTGTTGCTCACTTACTTTACGATTCCTCATAAATAGTATAGAAATTACTATTTCAATTTGATATAAAAAATATTACACCCACCAATTAAACGTCCAGATTGTCATAAACAAACTGTCCGAGGGGCAAGCGGACGCATAAAAACCCTACATAAAATATTAATAGAAATGCACGTGTGTTCATTGTCAATAAATTACCCAA
Source organism: Eupithecia tripunctaria (assembly GCA_955876795.1). Classification (NCBI taxonomy): domain Eukaryota; kingdom Metazoa; phylum Arthropoda; class Insecta; order Lepidoptera; family Geometridae; genus Eupithecia; species Eupithecia tripunctaria. The sequence continues at coordinate 9,793,892 of OY041614.1, forward strand.
GTGACAGAGCAATAAAAAAGTGTATTTCTTGGAGTGAATGGGAGGCTGAGGAGGCTTCGATGCGAGGTAGCCAATAAAACCAAGCCTCTGTCAGTTTCAGAACAACTTACAACGTAAAATGGGCCCATTTTACGTGCCATGTTTGCTAGCTCAACTACATGAACCGAGCATTCTTTGACAATTTCGTCCTTTACGCCTTTCAGGGAGAATTAGACTCTGTATATTAACGATACGTTTCAAATTCCTCTGTTCTCAGTTGTCAGTGATGTATCTAAGCTGACGATGTTGGTTCATCTGTGTAGAAAGTGGCTAGTGGCCGCTCGTAAACCTCCGCTGTAGACTGCGTGGCGAGACGCATCCTACCATCTCACATTCTTCTAAGCTACCGTACCACAGAACAAAACAGAATTATATTAGGTACTGAAAAAAAAGGCTTTTTAATCTTGTTGGTCAAAAAATCAAACATACGAGGAAAAATAGGGACTTGCAAGGGTATTTTAATTCATTCGATTCGTTTCCGAAGCGAAAACGTCAGATTCGCATTTGAATTTTATTCCGACGGAACTTTAGAACGCTATTTTGATTTGTCAAAACTTTCCGATATCGAATTCGATGGACTTTCCAATGAATTAAAATAAAATCAAAATAGGTACCCCTGCTGAACGATAAACGAGAACATAATGAGCCAGTTTCAGAAAGTTTCCGAAATGCCCGAATTTCCAACAGAAATAATACTTAATCATCAAGATTTAAGGGATTTGAGATATTGTTCACGACTATAAAAAACCACCAGACGACTGGGTAAAGAGCTCAGGTGAAATCTATTTTGATAGGAATAACATAGGTACTAGCCGTAAGATAATTCTACAGTTTTTTCGTAAATTCCTGTGTTTCCTAGAACAGTAGCTTTTGACAGTGGTGGTAATTTCTCGTCACGCGGGACCTTAACGCGCCCCCTAAACAATACAATAAAACTTGCAAGAGATACAGAAAGGTCATCAGTAAATTAAATTAGAATAACTCTTGAGACAGACGGACGGCCAGTTTGACGTTTATAGATATGATCGGTGACCCGCGGTTGCTTATCTGCTAGTTTGATCTTCTAATACCTCGTCTTGTTTCGTTGTTACAAAAAATATGTAATGCTTTTAATTAGATTAAATTGATTTGATTTAATGTGGTTTGGTACAGGGTGTTTTCAATGAAAATCACAAATCAAAGGTACAACTTAGGCTTCTCCTACAATTTGCGCACATTCTGTTACCACAACAGACATACAACAATGTTGATGGTACAAAAAGCTAGGTACTCACTTACTCTAACCTATCTTCGTTCATTACGTCCACCATAAAACCTTATGAAATTCCCAAAAATTCAAATTCATAATTCTGCGCGTTTCTTTAGTAGCTCAACCAGATAAAGGTACAAATCCAATTCCTACATCTGTCGTTTTGTTTGCTTTGTCAAGAACGTACTTTATATAAATTATCAGCATTGTTTTATATCACGGGCAGAGGAAGTCTAATACCATTGATTTTTATTATTAATAATATTCTTATTTAATCAATTGGCCCTAGTGCCTGGCACTCTGGAACACCCTGTACCTTCAACTAGATCGAATACTGAGATAGAATTGAATGGAGATGATAATTAAGCTAGCAAATAAGAACCGTGACTAATGTTGAAGTTGAATTCTTTAAATTGTTACATAAGTAATCATTGTTATGAACTGGCTGGTCTTAGTAGCAGCTTTTTCAAGCTCTTTAATCCTTCTACAGTATTTTTTTTTAAACGTCAGTGAATGTTTAGTTAGCGTTGTTAGTTAGCGTTGATTCCAGATTTTAGATTTTTTATTTCTCTAAATAATGTAATTCAAAAATTTTCACGTAGTTGATCAAATTAAATCATGTATCTATTATCGTAACCGGAAGATTAGTAGTAGAGTAAATAAATGTAAGCTACGAAATTATTGTATATGTTTTAACTACACTTCGGCAAAATTCTCATAGACGATTAGTTTTCAGATCTTGATCCGGCTCAAAATTATCTACAATAATATCTCATGTAACAAAGGAACGAAATCCTAACATAACAAAAACGAATAATTAACAATAATTTGTTAAACAAACCGTAACTATTCATTGGGTCTTTATAGAAGCCGACAAAGAAACCCGCACATTCGCAGTATTGGGAGTTCTAGCGACCAATTAAAATGGACCAATTATTACTAAATAGTTTTAGCATTCCTAATATACAAAGCCCATAGTAGAATCCCTCTGGTTAATGTGATATACGATTATTATGTATAAAAATACCAGGATGTATTTAAGTAGGTTCCGATTTTCGTGAGAATAAGTCGTAGGTAATTGGAGTACGATTTAATTGAGTACCTTACGTACTTAAAACACTTCTCTTTTGAACACTTTTGAACATTATTGAAATATTTTAGGAACGTAAACTAAAAAGGAATAAAAAAAAATATATTTTTTGCAACAGTAAGATTCAGTGGAAAGGATAGGTTGCATCGCAGATTTTATAAATCAAGAAATAGCAAACTAAAGAATCTCCGCATCAAGAATAATCCACAAAATTCTTTATTCCGGGAACAATCCACCCAAACAATTCATTTCTAAGATCAAAGTCATCAATATTCCGAATAATAAATCCAGTATGTTCGACTCGGAATGCGTACCGACAGCAAAAAAGAACCACCCAGCTTTTATTGACAAAACTTCTGAAGACGAAACAACAAGAATCGTCCGTTCAGCCCTCGATCGTGATCCGAAGCGCGAACTTAGCTAATGAAAGATGAAAAAATGTAAGTACACCTGTACCAAATTATATTCTCTAACAGATTTACGAGAAGGGCTTTATGGTTTAGGGAGTAAGGTTGACGAAGTTGGGAATGTTGGGTTCGTGGTCGCAAATTTACGTTGTTGTCATAATCTACCTGCGAGCGCTTTCTGCTCATTGTCTAGCTTGCACAGCCGGCATATTCATGCATTTCTGTAGGGTTGTCAATTAAATTAATTTTAAAAATGATGTGGATGTAGGCTTTAACTAAGGTATTGGATTTATTAAATATAATAAATATATAAATAATATTGGACAATTCACACAGCACTCTCCAGCCCCAAGCTAAGCAGAGCTTGTGTTATGGGTAGTAGATAACTGATATACTTAATACAATACACTACATAGATAGATATTTTTTTATTAAAGGTACCTACGTAGAAAATATCCAGAACACCCTGAACAAATATCTGCACACACACATTTGGCCCGAGGCGAGAATCGAACCCGCAACCTATTGAGTCGCAGGCGGACCTTCGCCCACCGCGCCACAGAGGTCGTCAATTATTGAAATAATTTCAGATATAATTTCATGAAAAGCCTCACTATTAGTCACATTATTAGTTCTAATTCATTAAAATCAACTTATTCAGTTTCAAAGATTTTCAAATGACATACCTAGTCATAAATTTTAGAAAATTAAACTTCTAAAACTAAAAGTTAATCTCGTCACCCCTATAAACTCGTGCACCTTTAACAAAAGATCTAATAATTATTATTTTTCATCTGCTTCGTTTTTGTCACAGTTATCAATCAACGCTAGAAGTTACGTTTCATCTCTTTCTATCTTATAGGATTCGTTATTTACCTGTCCTTGTTGTTCACTATCCAATGTAATTATATGAACACCTGGGCGCAAAAGAATGTCGCACAAAGGGCCGGGTAATGACGATCCGAACCATAGATCGGGTATATTTTGTTACCAAGAAACTCTTGCTTCATTAATTATGAAATACAATATGCTTTACAATTTTTCGTTAAAATTATGTTCCATCATTTTTGTCATATTATTTGATAAATCGTTTTCGCCTTCTGTATAATTTCATAGTTGATAATTCCTATCTTTGTTTCGTTTACGGAAAGGCCACCTTTTTCAATACTCGGAATACGTAATTTATAAAGATTAATTGGAAATAAACATGACAACATAAGCGGGCTTCCGATAAATTTGAATCAATTGTAGATGTCACATAAATAATGGCTGTCTAGTTTTAAATAAAAAAGATGAAATCACGGTTCTATGGTGAAAATATGATAAGACTAAAAATTATGTAGCTAATGAAGGTGAGAATGCTTAGATAATATAATCATAAGGTCGGTATAATGCCTTCTGATAATCTGACGAACAGCTTTGTCATGATCAAATACCTAATGAAGAAATATTGCGGGTTTTGATAGCGCTAGCAATAGTATGTATAAACTTACAAAATATACCAAAGTACTTTTAGACGTTATTATACTCGTAAGGTAACTCGACGTTACCAACACAAATCTTTACGGAGTTTAAATATAAACCAAAAATTTGTCGCACTGTCAATTTTTTTTTACATGAAGACCATTAAACCTTTATAGCTTCGTTTTAGCAAACATCGGATCCACGTAAAGCAATTTCCACTATCTAAACACCTATCGAATTAACGCTTCACAAAAAGAAAGCGGTCAAGATTACTCCGAGACGCCGAAAAAAATCATTTACAAACACCGTGTTAGATAGCGTTATATTTTATCCTTCCACGCCAAAACCGTAACGATTAAAACGACTGAGAAAAAACCATTCAAGTTTTAACACTAAAGGCTGCGGTATAGGGTTTGATTTTCAGTGGAAGAATCCGTGATGAAATTTCGGCGTATTAAATTGAAACTATTGACGACGACGGTCAGCAAATCCCGTATGTGTTTGTTTAGGGCGAGCCCACCCTAAAATATTTATTTTATCTCGGTTTGCCGAAGTCGCGTCAATAGTTTGTTTCCATTTTTACCTTGGACCAGATAGGATCAATATTCGGTTATAATTTATATGGCCTTGTTTGCACCACGATATGTAAAGCCAACATCTTCTGAACAAACGTTATCTTCTACAAATACTTACGCGGACTCAGTCATCACGGACTATTGATTTTTGAAATTTGGAAATTTTAACATCCTGCTATTTGTTTTTATCTGTAAAGTTTTGTGTACTTAAGTGGACACAAGTTTAAAACAATTAAAATAAATTATATCTTATCTATCAGTTACAAAACAATCTTAAAAGTAAATTATGTAAGTTATGCGGATAAATATTTCCCTCAAATAGTTTTGTAGCAAGTTTTTTTACCCTATGGATCGATGAAAAAGGAGATTTTCATTTATTATGTCAAGACTAATCGAAAAATGTCATCAAAACAACATCTTACATACCATCTAATAAATCATCAAATCAAGCTTTGCATTAGCAATTTAAAATTGCTAATTTTAATTCCAACTCGAGCTTTTCGCTTACTCGATTTCGTTTCACCCTTGCATTAGGTTAAGCTGTTGGAAAAGCAAACTTTCTTCAAACACAATATCTTCCAAGATTAAAACGACAAAACATCGGTTCTTTCGCGGAACCTAGCTAAAATAGCGTATCAATTCGAACATCTACATCCAGCTAAGGAAGCCAGATCCCTAATAGCTTAGTGGTAGAGTTCATATTGCTTTGAAAGTTAGTAAGCAAACTGAAATATGTTTGCAGTGATAGTGCTACCTGAACTTATACGTATTGTCTAAGTACAATTGCGGTTCTAGTCCCGTCTCTCAAGGGACATAATCCCTTAACAAACGGCACCTTTTATTTTAAAGCCGTGACGTAAAGCTTTTTGTTTTCAAGGATTTGTTCAGTTTTTACATGTAAATCGGAAAACAAAACAACTATTGTGCTTTTTGCATTTTGTGACCTAACTACCTGCTGGTTTCAAGAATAAGGTAGTTGTAAATCTTGAGTGGTTTAGACAATACTGGTCTGTAAATTGAGCACGAGCCAAATTTCTTCAGTGGTCGTAGTGTATTTTAATTCGGAATTCTAGTCATAAAACATAAAGCCTCATAACCTTTTCGTTGGTTAGCTGGTACTGAAAAACATCTTATTACTTACAATTCTTGGTTTGATTAAAAAAACAGTGACTCAAATGTAAAACTTGTCAAAGAAGACATTCTTTACAATAGACCTCCAAAAAAACCTTTTAATTTTCCGTTGCAATTTTTTGCTGTTAATTTATCCCACTCATCAAGATCATCTATTGTCATTGGTATCGAGTTTACACACGGATACGCTGGCGCAGCGAGCAGCTGCCGATTTTAACAAATGGCTATTGATCCCTTCGTAGCATAGGTGCTTGTTTTTTCTTTAAGTACTCATTTTCGTTTAATATTTTATTTATCAAAATTAGGGTTAGTACGTACTGGTTCCTATTAATGGCAACGATATTCTTACGCAACTATTAAAAAGGAGTTCATTGATTTTAGCGTCTAAGCTGTATGGACAGTTGTACGTTAGGTTCGTCACAACTAAAAGCCATAATAACTATGGAGAGAAATCAAATCAAAGAACTTGTGACAAACATTTAATCCAGACCATCATTAGCGCTATTTTTAAGGACTGTTACGTTTTCTCTTTATTCTAACAAGTTTTGAAAATGTTCGTCAGCCTTGATAACTCATGTTTCACGTAAAGATTCAAGGAACCAGGTAAATCCTCAAAACAATTTAAATCGTTCTTCGTCAACCCTGCTTCTGCTGCGTCACGCACGCCCAGTTTTGCCATCGTTTTAAAATAATTAATGACGAAAATTTTCAATACCTAACGTTTTTTTTAAACCAAAAAAATATTGGCATCGTCCATTGATACCTCCATTGTCCTTACCCACCCCACATCGACCCACCTGTAGTGAATGGCCCGAGTGTTACAATGAAAAATGTATTTTTTTTTCATTCTATGCTTCTTTTGTCGGTGGCAACACTATATTTCACGTGGAACAATTATCATTGTCTTTGGCACCTCGGAGGTGTGTGGTTTCTTAGTCCAGATTGTATTGTATTTGCGCCAAAGACCTCTTTTGTCTTGTTGAACTTTCTACTCGTTTTATTCATCGTAACACGAGAATACAAGAGTATAAATAATTTGTAGGCGCATAGTTGTCGCACTAAGTAAATTGATTTATTGCAATTATTGAAAACATTCAATCGGGTATTGGCGCGGGAAATGAAACTGGGACTTAAAGGCGATTTAATTTAAACTACAATTTACGATTGGCTATAAATAATTCTGTCGAAGTAACTCAGCGCTATTGTCGCCATTTTTTTAAAACCATTAAAAATCCCATCAATGGCATCGATACTTTCAAAATAGCTCGCGTTACACTTTACCCCCAAATAAAATTATTGCTCTCTTTCTAACACGTTGTAGAACTCATTAAAATCTGAAATAGAATTAGTGAAACGTGTTAGCTAACTAAAAATATTAACATGCGTAACAAATTTCAATAAATAAGCAAATAAATTGGTATTCGATAAATGGTTATTGTTAAAAGGGTAATGCTGATTTATATGAATATTCACGCACCTTAATGTGTGGTGTTGGATATTTATTGAAATATGCATTAATTTAATATATTTTATTGAAACTGCGTCCCTAATGGCCGTTAGCGCTTGTTTATTTTAATAGAAATATATGTTTAGGTATCATAATAACTTCACCTACGGGTTATGTTAAATATAAATAGCTTGCAGGCTATAATTTCTATTTACAATATAAAGTAAACAGTGAAAATTAAATTAACTTACAAAAATATATAAATACTTACGTCAGTGGGTAGGTATTGTTCAGTAGGTACGTAGATGTAGGTTATTAACCTTAGAAATCAAGTAGACTATTCTGGTATCACTTTTATACTACTACTATAACACTAGCAAATAATAATTCGAGTTAGAACAGTTTCTTATTGTTAAATTGTACCTCTTAAAATATTCTTACAAGAATCTTGCTAGACAAGAGCCATGCAAGTATTCGATAAATGTTGTTTAGTAGGTATTACATACTGTAACCTATTTCCTGAAGACTTCATATTCCATACCATTCTTCATCCCAACTGCAATGTTTCACAATTTTTATTTGCTGGTGACAACCGTAAATATGAATCCTACGACACAAGACATAAAGATGATTCAACTGCAATACAAGTTTGTCACGTATTCGCCTTAGATGTAAGCACGTATTTAGGATTGAATTCAGCAGGGGTTGAATTTGAGCGCTAGATGGCTAGTTCAAGCAAGATTTAAAACAACATTTCATTACATGAAATGTTGATTAAGCATATCGGATGTGGATTATTCTACCATAGATTGACAAAAAGTATTGATTGCAAATAAAATTTTGTGTATGAGCGGAGACGTGAAATCATATTATTGGACGACATTTTTCAACAGCATTACCTAGCTCCAAAGTAAGCATAGCTTTTGCTATGGATGACTCCACATATATATAGGTATTCAAATAAAAAGTGGCAGTATTGCAACTTGTAACCTCCTGCGTCGACGGCGGATCTTCGCCAGGTGCGCCACTGAGGTCGTCACCTAATGATAATGGATTTAATTGAATCAAAATATCAACATCGTTGATGAGTAGCATTAAAGTTAGTATAAGTACCTATGTATAATATTTTAGCGAGTATCAGTAGTAGATTTTGTTTTTTTTTGTGGTGTTTAGACCATCGTTTGACTTCAATCACTCAATCGTAAATGACAATGACGATGACGTTTTTATCGTTTTAGTCACAAGTGTTTTGACCCTACCCCCTTGCCTGAGTACATCGCTGTCGGATGCGCCCGTGCACCTTGTCATGACTAAAAGCGATTCGTCGCTAAACAAACAAGCTTTTTAAATGCTACCTAACTTGTCTTTTTTATATGGCGATTTGAATATTTCCATCGTTTTCAGTGAGGTTCGTGACACGACTCGGCACGGGGATCACGTGAGAGATATTTATAAAAGAACCAGTGTATCGGCAATATAGCGTTATTTCCAATTTAATGATTGCTAATACCTACCGAATCGGGGCCGCCGCACGTCAACTGGGCCTTTATTATCGGCAGCGAAACGACTTGGGGTTGCCTTTATCAAACCCATTATTCTAGTCTAACTTATTTACCTATCAACTGCTGATTAGGGACTTTTAGACGGAATGTTATAGTAGCTATAAGGCTTGACATTGGCATATTACACCTATTTATGGACCATATTATAACTGTTTCTGATTATAATGTAACGTAAGTAAGTACATTTCTCATAGCTTCAGTCAAGGTCCAAAGAGTTAAAGTACAATCACAATAAATGTTGGTTCATTTAATATTAAAGAACTTTTTAGCAGTTAGCAGCAAATAAAACTGCCAAATCATCTGAATATCGTGCAAAATCCACATAATACAAGAAAAATAAACATTAAAATAATAACAATAAAGCGCCACCCCTCAACCATAAACAACGTGCCACTGAAATGTTTAACCACAAACTTCAAATAGAGCCATGCCATAAAAATAGTCTTTGAAAAAAAAACGTTTGAAAAACTTCATCAACAAACTCGCGAAAAAACTCCCCGCGACATGCAAATGCCACCGCGGGATCCGCTCATTACCCCACCATAAAACCATTACAACACTCATTACTGGCACAATTAAAAAAAAACTTCGTCAACACCCAGCAAGTGTGACGAAAACCCCTTACTTTTGCGCCCACATAGTTTATATTCAATACAGAAAAAAACTCAAAAACCGAGGGCGCCACCGTCTTATGCAAAAAACTTCTTACGTATTCACCCCTCGCGAATTTTTACTTTAATGAATGCTCCTCGTTTTTTTCACCGACACTCGACGCAGTTGTTTTGACGGATCGCAATCTAGCCACTAATTGCTTTTTCCTCCGCGGGGTGAGATGCGAAATTACGTTTTATTAATTGAATTATATTAATGATACTTTCTCGCGGCGATCAATCTTTAATGACGTTTTTATTCGTCGCCGAGAGTGACGCGAGCTTTTCCATTTTTTCTTCTTTTTACTCGAAGATCGATGTTAATTATGTATGTAATGGCTCCCGTGATACACTTCCATTAATAACACGGCGGACGATGTCGACGTCGTCCTACTCGACAAGATTTAATAACTACGCATTCTGATATTAATAGTACATCTGTGGCCGGTGTCGTTATAAAAATGTGTCTATGCATGCACCCCACAATCCATGTCATTTTTCTGCAGCTTTCTGCAAAATTACCCCACATTTTCGTAATTACTAATCTGAATGGCGTTTATTATCATAAAAACGGACGGGCGAAACAAAAATGCATCATTATAATGCAGTACTTCATCTGTGCAAATTAATCCGAAAATCGCAACAGCTGCCTCGGGGCGCCTCGCGCGAGTTGTCACAAAGTTTATCTATCGCGCTTTGCTAAATAAACTTTGATTCATAATCCAAAAGTGGTATTGTTCTCTACGGCTATTATTACCGCTTTTTTATGTTACCATTTTTATTATCCTAACGATTTTTTTCGCAATGGATCGCGCGTTATAATTTCTTTTGTTCCGCGCACTAACATTGTTTCTTTTTTCTGTTACTTTTTTGTCACGGTGTTACCCCGTGATTTATTCCCCCTTTCGGGTAAAACAACACCCGTGCGAGTTACGATTAGTCAAACGTAATATCTAATTACTATGTGCGAGCACGTACAAACGTAACTCGTATGATTCCTCCTACTGATGTGGTTTATGGAATTGGATCCTCATATTTCGGCAGTCTCCCGGTGCCCATAGTTTCTGTCCGTGTCTGAACCGGCAACACTCTAAGGCGTAATCTGATATCTTTATCGCTTTAGCATTACGGAGTAAGCTCGGAGTGAATAGAGAAAAAAGTCGCAGCCTACGCAAATACAAGGTGCCTACTTTTATAATGCATCTCTTCCCCGGGGAGCCGGGATGGTAGCTAATGTTGGTCATACCGAATTCAATCATCTCAAACAAAGAACTTTTCTCGCGTAGCTAAATGGCGCTTTTTTAATCGGATATTATAATTAATGTTCCTTTTGTCGCGTGCTGGCATGCCCTCGCGCGAACAATAGGATTTCTAATAGAAAGAGATATAAATATTTTTTCTTAGAAACAGAAGGCTACCTGGCGATAAAGCGCAGACGACGGCCCGAGCCAAATTAAATTAGAATAATAAAATCAAAGAGCCTCTTTGTTTCCGATCCCCGTGAAATGAAAGCGACGGCGATATTTATATTCCATGGTTATTAATGGCCGGTCCTTTCCGTAGGTTCGAGATCAAAATAAGTTATGAAAAAAAATGCAAAGTTTGTCGTCGGCCGCGTGAGAGTGAAACGCAACAATGGTACCCCGGTGACCCTCCGGAGCGAGCATCGCGAACTTGAATCGGCGTAAATTTTTTATCAAGCGACCGGGCTTAACCCCTACGCGCCCGGAACCCTTCCCTAACCCATACAGAAAAAAGCACTAATAGTTAAAATGTACGCGTGTGTGTTTTCTCTGTGGGTATAAGGAGTAAGCAATAAAAAAGTGCATTATATCACGCTGCCCTCCCTTCATTACGTGTCGCGGAGGGTCGCCAGTGTGTGGCTGATGTTTTTTAGGATCTTTGCAGTAATATTGTTGTGCTTTCAACTGTCAGACCCGATCTCAAGATCTTTCTTAATGTAATTCTACTAAAACTTTCAAATTTTATTGAACCCTCAAACTCAGGCAGACATTTTATTTTTATCAAAAAGGTAGCATACTATCGTTCCATGCATAACTTCTCCGCTGCTGCGTTGACTCACTAATTGCACACAGCGAGCCCGCGCGGGCCGTGCAAAAGTTAAAACAAGCTTTGTTTATTTTTGGGGTAGTTGTGAAAATGTCGTATTTTATTGAAAGTTCAGGTTCAGATTCAAAGAATATTTGATCCTTATAACATCGGTCACAGAAACTTATCAAAAACTTCTTAATATCCCATTTCATCAAACTGCTTCTCATCCAAAACACCATAAAGAAAAACAAGTAGCCCAACGCCCTTCCGTATCGAATCCTTCCCAAAATTAACACGAACCAAACATGGGTTTCATCGATTTTTAGGGATCACTCGGCTAAATCACACTAAAAAGTATTGTGTCACTATGTGTCATATTTTTATCCCTTCAAGGTTGCATGGTAGAGATACAGAGATCGCTCAGTGATAAAACCGCCAATGGTCACTTAGTTTTTAAGTTCTTTTGTTTTTAATTGTTTCTACGAGTAAGTAATATTTGATTTCTAAGTGTGCAATAAAGTATTCTCTATCAATTTTTAACAGTGATTCTAAAAATAGACTGTAAACTTATAAAAGTTAAGGTTAAAAGTTAAGGTTAACGGAACCCTATCAGTATCCGACGTTACTTGGTTTTTCTCATTTAGAACAGAACTGTCCCGACAGACTTATAAATTAAGCTTTGTTCAGAGTATTGATTCATATCCTCTTTTTTGGAAGCCATAAAAATAACGACTGTCTCCCAATTGTTGTGATCGTAAATCGATAAAGTTTTCTATAGAGCTTGATTAATTTAGTTGGCGCAATTATATTTTGCGCACACTATACCGTGTTAAATTTGAGACCATTGTAATAAATTTCGATACTGAAGGACTGGAGATGAGGGTAGTCTGAAAATGGCAAATAAAATTAGGTTTACGAAGATCTTCAAACAACAGCGTAATTCAAAAATAAAAATAATTATCATAAACAATGATAAATACAGAATTATTCGTCCTTTTTCGCTAAAAACGGTAAACCGACGCCTATAAACTGCGAACGATAAACGTAATATTAAATTGAAGTAAAACAAATAGACATCAAGTCCGAGGCCAGACCGTATCGCAATTTCGTGCCATAAAAATAATCAAATATATTCGTTCCATCTCATTTGGCGTCGTCTTAAACGATTTCTCGTCCGTCCTTTATTACCGAAAACATAACTTCTCATTTTGTTTTTTATCCCCTACTCATGCCACCCTGATAGGGCATAAACCTACACGGGGGTTGCATGCCTGTTTCTTATGTATTTTCCGCTGTTTGCCCCGTAAGTCTTCCTTCTTAATTCTGCGTATAAATTATCATGAGTGCTTTCTCTCTGGGAAATTAAAAAGCTTTTTTTCGTTGAGTATTTTTCTCGTATCCATTTGTAGATGCAGTAAATTCAATCAAGAGATCATAATATGGGAGAACATGGGGAATGTATCGTTAAACATTTCAATAAAAAAAATGTTTTTTACGTCACTACGTCACCAACACCTAGCAGATATCAATCGAAAACGCGTTTAGCATGCCATACGCATTTTGATAATATTCAATATTTTTATCGTTTGCTTTGCCTATAACATAAGTACCTAATTACTAAAATAAATAATATCATCATCTAGCCCCTAGCTAAGAGATCTTGACTATTTATAATTATATATTTTTACGACATACAATATCTAGAATCCCACGAATATCTGCAGATCGTACCTACTAATATGTATTTGTCCCGAAGCGGGTAAAAGCAAATTTGCAACTTCCTGCGTCGCAGGCAGAGCTTTGCCCACTGCGCCTTAGAGGTCGTCACGTCAATATGGTCCAAAAAAAAACAGTGCAACAGTCGTAAAAGCAAAAACTCTCTTATTCGTAACCTAAACTCATTCAAAACACAACAAAGCATATTTTCCCCACAATAAAGATAACGCTCATAAAAACATAAAAATACCACATTGTTTCATTTACGCGAAAAAGCTCCCAGTGTTTTATCAGTGGGAGCCCACATATTGCAAGGGGGACGGGATTTCCCGTAATGCGGTTAATTTCCTTCTTTCCTTTTTATTTATAGTAATCCCTTTATAAGGTGATTACGGAGATGTGTTTTGTGGACGTAAAGAGCGCAGCAGGCGGTGTTATTCAGAGTTTTTAAGCGTAGAAAGTATGAAAGCTTAGAGCTTTCTTGCACTATTTTTATTAAAAGCCCACCAATAAAGGACTGGTGATTTTTATGCTGCTGTGTGGTGCCAGCTTCAAATTTGCACCACCCCCTAACTCTTCCCGCGGGTGTCGTAAGAGGCGACTAAGACATATCTGCAGGGGTCGGGCGACAGCGCCTCCTGCAGAACAATTCTACCACCCAACTGCGATCCCCAACCCGCATGCCCAGTGTGAGGATTATGGGCACTACCCTCATGAGATAACAGTGAATGACGCGGTAACCAGGCATGCGTCTAGCAATGGACCAATATTGGCTGTTGATGATGATGATGGTTCTATGCAATTAAAAAAAAACCAAACAACCGAAAAAATTATCTATTTTTTTATATGCTTAGTTTTTTTTACAAAAGAATCATTTCTTTGTGGTCAAGGTTTTAAAATTGAGAAAACATAATGTTTACGTTTGTATAACTCAGATTTATATTAGTTACCCTTAACACAAGTTCTGATAAGCTGGATAATGTTACTCGAATTGTCCAGCATCATCTATACATTCATATTCTTGTTTGCCGATTTCTGGTTAGGGAAATAAACATAGATAATATTATTCTTAACACACACAAAGTACTTATTCAAAACAGAAGACTCCAGAACAAATAGTAATAGGTTATTCAACATACTTTACTCTATTGAATTATACAAATGAATCGTAATGCCAGGAAGTTAGTCAAATGACGCACTTTAAGTTGTCGTTGGTCCAGAGAGTTTAATATTAATGTAGCTAGTTGGTATGAAAACAGGAGTATGCAAAGACAATATATAAATTTTCCAGACGTTACTCATACAACCGTTTCAAGATTTAAGACTGTTACTGAAATTTTCCATCGATTTTACTTTTAAAACAGTTTCGTTTATTTGTTATTTATTACTGTCAGGATTGAAATAAGTGATAAAATGAATATCTAATAAAGTTGGTAGGTATACAAATCACAATAACGCGTAAAACACGTGAAAGTTTGGATAGGTACAGCTTCTGCTCACATGAGAACTATATATACTACTATATCGTACACGTCACTTGTAAGCAATAAGCATTATAAATTGTGACAAAAAAAATACTGATTACTCGAAAAAAAAAACATGCGTTTCGCGCTTTCTCTTATCGTTTGTCAAAGAAAACACCCGTTGTTTTATTTCACTTCCTCTCAGTTTTGCCGCTAGTATACATTAGTGCGAAGAGAAAAAGATTGTAGCCAAATAATAAAGACCGTACCGGTCCCGCACAGCATCCGCACACCTTTAGCTACCGCCTCGCAGATGTAAGTCTATGTCCTTAACCATTTCAATTTTACTGGATAATTAGTGGTAAGTACTATAGGTTTATTTATGACCCTTCGATGCGCTCGAAGACATTAAAATAGCCTATATTATTTTAATTACTTCTTTCATATTTTGACAAAATATCAAGGTGCTGTATTTCCTTTTCAATACTCATACTCGGAAAGTAGGTCGGTAGTTATTAAGTTGCTTGGGAAGCGGGATGAAAGTAATAATTTTCGTCCCTTGGTCAAAAGTTAAATCGTTGATTTTTGTAAAATAAGATTTACTAGTTTTGTCTTTAGCTCATTCATATTTTTATTTTTACTTTCCTTGTATTCGTAATGAAAAGCACAGTGTTACCTCGAGTGAAAGTAACATTTAGTCCCTCAAACTATGAGCGCCCTCGTTACGCTCGGGCGGCAAACCCCGTCTCGGGACTAAATAAGTTACTTTCATCCCTTGGGTAACAATGTACCCCTTACAGGACATGGACTTGGACACGTCACAAAATACAAATTACACAAGGAAAACTAGGAAATAAAGTGATAACTTTGTTTTTTTTCCCTTAAATTTTGTAAAAACCGAACTAGAAACTCTGTACATTGTTAGGTTGTAAAGTTTTTGAGTTGAAACAAAACTCGTCCCAAGCTTTTTTATCATATAGCTACCACCTGATATTTTGTAGTAATTTTTACAAAGAATGTGTATGACAACTTGTTCGAATCTATTAAGAATGTAAGCGGGTTAACTACGAACCTTATTTGTGTTGGAAGAACACCAACGAGGACATCTTCAGGGCGAGTACGGTTTTAGTTTCGCGTTCCGCATCCCTTCGAGCACTGTTGTTCTATCTATTTATTAATAATTTTTGCAATTCACTTGGAGTTTTGTTGTAGAAGCGCAGTATGTAGACATAGTAGGTATACCTACTTACCATTTACCGTCTACAACACCAAATTATCATGCCAAGGAAATACGCATTTCATATTTTCTAGTTACCTATAAAGGCTGATTTGGTTTTCTAATATTTCTTTAACGAATTCTAATGCAATCCCAACAAAGTGTTCAAGGAGACGATTATCATAAACATTGTCTATTTTTTACGGAAAACGTGTGGTCAAACACGTGATATGTGAGATCATCTTGGAAATATCTAAATTCCAAAGTATTTTGTACTTTCCAGTCAATCATGGTCCAGTGTGTGATTATTTGGGTACTAGAATAAAATCTAGATAATAATGGAATTCTACGTAAAGTTATAATAAGAAATATTTATACATAAAGTTAAAGAAATATTATTGTCTAATACTCGATTCGAACTGTCACATTGGGCTGATTGTGATACCTACCTATTATATAACTTATAATAAGCTTTTGTTAATGTCTCTGTAATTGTTTTATTCTGTATAGTTTAGGCCGAGAAGCGAAATCGCTTGTAGTAGCCGCTTGTACTTTGCGCATCTCTGTCGCTATTGTGAGACACTATTGTGCCTTATTAGATGTGGATCTACTGGCACTGGATGTTGTGTATAGTATAGTAGTATAGTATCTATACTTTATTCTAGAATCCAAAAAACATATTTATAGTATCTACTCGATTCTAGAATTCAAAGTGAGCAAAGACATGTTTGTACATTTTCAACCGTTACTAATACTGATAACATTAAAAGAAACCCACAAGGTAACAGCAATGAAACCACTAAAAACCTTATCAAAAATGGCAGCACACGCGCACCGAAAATGTTGAAAATTTAAATTCTTAAACGGCCGAGAGAATTAAATTGATATGATAAATACATGCTGTCAAAACCATAACATGAACATTGTGCGATTTACTTGATGATATCGTAAAATATATTCCACATATTAACCAAAAAGTATTCGCATTAGTAACAACTTTGTTTAAAAAAATCTCAGATTCTAAAACTAAGTGATCAAAACATGATAAGGTCGGTAAACTTAATGCTTAATTTGTAGATGCCTATATCTACTTCGCAACTTACTCGGCTTATTCTAAATTAAAACTTTCCATCAAACACGTAAGAAAATTGTGAGTCCAAAGTCTCCCCCTAAGATATTTCAAAGTACCTCATTACGGTTCCTCCCTTTGCATATAATTGCATCTTTTTGTCTGAAAAATGCTTGCCTCAGGCTCTGATTTACGCATACAAGGTGTGCAACAATAATGCTGCCTCAGATAAATATAAAGCAATCAAAAAAATATTCTAACACCTCGGGATAAGACTTATTTTTCTTGGTCTTAAGTGTTGTGTTTTCGGAAAATGTTGAGCAAAGAAAACGCTTGGGGATTCCACCCTCGGTTTTTTAGGGGCACTTTTTCCTTAATTAATGTAGAGTTTTTGGTCTCATCTGACGCCTTTGACGTTTTATGACGGCATTAAAATTGTAATTTCAATTATTTCTCATTTTAATTCTTCATAGCTCTCACGATTTGTGTATCTAGTTAGTACATGCCGAAAAAGTTTTGTAAGTTCAAAAAAATTACTTGGCGTGTTAAATTTTCAGGAACTTATTCTTTTCTAAATATGTTGATAATATGTATCTAAAATATTTTGAAGTCGTATTGCGCGTTTGTTGCTCTAAGCTTTACCCTTATATTTGCTTACCTATCAGAATAAATACCATTCATTTATTCTGATAGGTACATTTCATAACATGACATTTTATTAAAAACTGGTTTACATGGGTAGCAAGTAGGGTAGGTAGGGTATTTGGTAGGGATCTTAGAGCCCTACCTATAAAATTAGTCTTTAACATAAAAAGGTTATCGAAATGAAATGGACAAAATTTCGTGGAGAGCATAAATTCAATTTCTGATTCCAATTACCAACCTAACTTAGATACAGTCGAATTCTCAGAATCGCGAAAGTATTACACGGTGAGATGGCTTTCCACGGTATCGTTATTAAAAATATATCCACCCTCCGAAAAGAAAGTTGACTCATAATAAAGGCCGGTATAATTTTTCCTTTTAAAACTTTTTGATTAGATAAAATAATGGGGTGGGTTAGGAGGGAGCCCGAGGCTTCGATATCGGCTATTCTAATTGTTGTTTTCTCTGGCAATGTTTACATTCCTTTGTGATTTAAAAAAATCTGCTGCTTGTTAGGGACCTATCCGAAGTATTCGCTGGATATTTTCGAAGTGAAAAGATCGCCCTAATTAATCCCGTTTGAACTTTTGACCCCCTTTTGACCCCCTGCGCCTACGCTCGCTGAACATGAAAGGTGTATCGATTCAAATTGAAAACATTGACGTTTGAGAGTGACATGTCGTTAAAAAGCGGGTAATTTGTGTCGATTGCATCCCTTGCGATTGATTCCTATTGGCATGGACTTTTTATTTGGGGATTGGCTGTGTTTGTTGGAAGGCTTCTTTGCTTTGCTTAGTTGCAATAAAATAGCCCCAGAATTTAATAAATCTGTTCTCTTCAAAGTCTGACTATCTCTCGTCCAGTTTCGAACAAGAAATCAAAACTTTTAAGACTAATTCTAGTTGAAACAACAAACTTCTGAAAAACTTTGGCAAGTCATGTCTATCTACGACAATAACAGGAAACACGCTACACAAAAAATAAATGCAATAATTCTGCCCAAAACCACAAAATAATAACTCCCTAAAATATAAAATGTCACAGCCGATAATGGTCTTAGGGTTGTCCCCTGCTTTTTTTCATTTTAAACCATTTGACAAGCCGTGTGTCGAACGCAGCACTGCCCTTTACAATGAGAGTTTTCAATAAGATTGGTTACACTACAGTAAGCAACGCAATCAATATTGCATCGATCGGTGATACACTGGGCATAGTGCTGATTCTTTGTACAGTTGCAGAATTTACAAGGATTTAGCCGGATATTCAAAGATGTTTTTATTGTATTTTTTTTTTTCAAATAAATCATTTTTATCAAAATTTTATATTTTTCTAATCACAGATTCGCTTCTCAACAATATTGAGGTAAGTAAAGGATGATCCCGTGATTGTACCTATCTCATGATACAATCACGTGATCATACGTACACCTTTATTTAAAAGTCGTTTCTCAGAATCATGATAATCACAGAATCTTTTTTAGTCAATTTAAATTTTTAGTCATTTTCTTTATTAATAATCAAAGAGATTATTACACCTTTATTTAAAAGCCGTTTCTCAGAATCATGATAATCACAGAATCGTCTAAATTTTAAATAAGAACCAACCACATTCCAAGTTACCTGTAAATAAAAAAAAATCATATCTTAAGCTTTTTTTCGTTTATCACTTTATCTTCATACAGCTTTTTACTAGTTCGGGAGTTATGGATTTATTTTTGTTTTTGTTTGTTTACTTTAATCAAATAAATGACTTTTACTTTATTTTACTTACTTTTTCAATCCGTCTTTTTACGTGATCCGGCTATACATTATACGTCCCTAGTACAAACTAAGCACGCTCACTGGCCGCGATCATTTGCGGATGAAATTATTGCACTTATCGACTGCTTGATTCAATTTAAAACTGTATTGAAATTGAAGCCACAGAAAACCCACATCAGTTACATTTTATCTATTGTTGTGATTGAATCTATTTTTTTGTTTATTTAAGCAAAACCAGCAGCACATACAACAAATTTAAAACTAAAAATATATAACAGAAGGCTTTTAAGAGGTTTTTATGACTAAATCTGCTGCAAACTCTCTCTGCCTCTACCTGTGTAAATAAACACTTAGACAGATTCATAAAAGTCTTCATGATAAAATGTTTACATTATATTTAGGTAGGTATTATTAAAATTTATGATCTTTTTGTACAATCACACAAATGTCACTTAAGCAGTAAGTGACATTTTTTTGATTGGACAAAAATTGGTTTGGTATACCTGAAATAAATTAATAAATGTTATAAACACTGATTGAAACCAGTTTCACATTATGTCAATGCTAGCTAAAATAATTATATAGTTACTAACCTTATGTTAGTAAAATATAATTATTTTGGCAAGCAATAAATAATTGCAAAAAAGACATAGTACGTGAGTACCTACTATATGTTTATTTTTATATATTTGCAATCAGTAGTTTTATCGAACCCCTTCTTATGAAAGCGTTTCAACACTGAATAATAAATAAATTAAAATTACAAAAAGTAAAAAGCTCATGCTCACTGTAAACAAAACAGTGGTTAAACGGTCCGTGAAATAACCACAAAAACTCGACAATTACACGAGATATATCTCACGCTAGTTTTAATGACAGCTATCAATTTCTTCAAAACATCGGACGTACAGGACAGCTAGTAGAAAAAACCTAAGTGATATCAGTGATTATTTAGATTAGTTATATAATTATAAAATTACGCAATACCTAAACCGTCTAAAGGGTCCGTTTTCTTTTCAATTGTTAAACTACTCGCACACGAAATTTTTGCAGATTTTTTTTAACTGAAAATTTATACTTAACAACCAAAAAAATTGCAATTTTATGGAGAAAACTTTCTGAGTATTCTTCTCCCAAATATTCGTTAAAAATGTCTCGGCGTCTGATAAATGAGTACCTACTAGGTAGGTACAGATTCTTGAGTGCGCTTGCCAAGTGTGTTTTAACTATTTTGGGTGCCTATATATCCAGCTCTGGACTTATAGGTGCCGATATATTAATATTATGATCATGTACTCTACAATTCTATATTGAGCCAGCTGTAACCATTCCAGCTAGAATTATACAAACTTCCTCGTAAGTTGAAGTTTGTAATTGTCGTTAAATGGTCCGTGACGCCTCTGTTGTTTTAATTAATATCGTGTTAGCCGTTTATAATTGCTGGTATTATAGTCAGGTGTGAAAAGCAATTATTTAGGCGTCAATTTAAGAAATTGTTCTTTTACTTTCCTATTTTGTATTGTCTTTGTGGCAACCCCAGTTAGTAAAAGGTTCTCACGGTTGTCGAGTACTGGACAACTGTACCAACCTTACCAGATACCAGTCCAGATTTGTCGAACATTCTAATTTGTTTTATTAAACCATGTAGGTAGTATTCGATTTCAGCCATTCTGTCAATTATATTGTTTCTACTAAAATTTTCGATACTAGTTCTAATTTGGTTAGAACAATTTAAATGTTTAGTCATTTTCTTTATTAATAATCAAAGAGTTTATTATTTAGCTGAAAGGATCGTAAGAGAAATTGGGTGTGAAAAAATGATAAACACATACGTAGGTAAATAAGCATGCACCGCTCTTTTTAAGATTTCTATATTTTGTAAACAGAAGCTTTTGAATTAGTAAAGAAATAATTATGGCTTTCATAATACCACCTTTATCAAACGCCCCTTGTCGAAATAAAGAATCGGATGATAAATAAAATTTACATTTCCTTGTAAAAAAGTGTAAAAGAAACATAGGGCTGGGCTCATTAATACTAATATAATTGTAAAGCTGTAATTTACTCGATTGAAACAACGAATTAGGAGATAACTAATGTATGAGGATTGTATGAACGCCCACTTTGTGTGCCCGAAACATTCTTCATTGGACTTAGTGTTTTATTTAAATTTTTTACTTGTTCCTTTTTTGGAGTTCCGATGTAATTATACTGTTCTGTATGTCAAACAGTTGCTTAAATATGCACCGTTTTAATCACGATAGGGCTAGCTGGAGTGAAGAGTTCTTTTCCACTGGCGCTTTTTGTGACCAAAAAGTATGGTATTTGGATCAAAACATTTAATTTTGCTTTTTATGGCTTTTTATATACAGGTATATGGTTGAAAAACCTGTCAAATCTAAACATAATTTCAGATAGAGTGTGTTTAAGTACCAGAAATGTTTTTAGAGTTAAACACAACATTCACTTAAAATGTAGTAAGTGTAAGTGCCTCAACAAAAACTTAACCTCATTTCTCTATTAACAAAGAAAAAAACAACTTAATAATAGAAACAAATTAGAACTAGTATTAACAATTGAAATAGTTGAGCTAACTGCTCACTATTGCAAACAATACAGCAGCGGTCTAAAAATGGTCAATCATCCAAACATTAATCCAAACCTATGCGTGCCTAGCGAAGATTAACGCACTTGGTGCCTTATTACGTGAGAATGTCAAAGCAATGCCAATTTACTTCATTTCCCCTTTTCACTTTTCATTTCACATTTAAAAGCAGAGTGAAAGGAAAACCTGACCTACACTAAGTTTCCCATGAGTTTTCCAACCCTTCTGTTGTTAATTGTTCCACCCTAACGAGCCATCGGTTAACCCTGCAAATACCGCCATGCAAATTAACCCTTTCGCTGCCTGTTTGTGCAGTTTAACCCGCTTTATTGAATTAGAGGCTTGGCGCTAGGGGTGTGACTGTGAGTTATCGATAGTATAGCTTTTCGTGTATAATGACCTCACTTTGGTCTTATATTGTTGGGTATTATGTTCTCAAGGCATTCAAGTAGTTAATTTTAGAAAATAAAAATGTTATAGTAACTTTAAATAGAAATAGTGCGTTTGGCCCTTATTCAGTTCTTTCCTACGTCTCATCAACCCAAAAAATTAAACTGAAATACAATTGATTTTTAAAGCCAAATTACATGTCACATTTCATAAATACATTTCTGCGAATATAATGTATGGGAGTACACATTGTGTAAACAGTCTTTGCAGTATTACGAATCATATAATTTTTTTTTATTTTTAGTTCCAATATTTATAGTGTCGTACTACAAAATTTGGTACTAAAAATATAAAAAAACATTAAAGTCAAACAGACATAACCAACTCATCTCGAAAACTGTCATCGATATCATCCCATCACTATTATTCACCAAGAAAGGGTTGTTGATACTTTGTAAGAAGATTCCAACATAATTAATAACAGCCCTAGGGGCTTTCATTAGCTGAGGTTTATTTAAAGCCTTTCTGAAGGCTTCGGGGGTCAGGTTGGGGTGTTAACGAGCTGGTTAATAACGACTTCACAGATTAACTGAGTAATGGTTTAAATGAGTAACAGACTAGGGAAATATTTTATGATAATTAAACGTTCGGACAAAGAGAAGTTGTTCGCTCCTTTCTTTAGGAACCTACTTCGTAAATGTTATGTTGTGTTTAACTGTTTAACTTTTACGACATCTGTGGCGCGGCGGGCATAGGTCTGCGACGCAGAAGGTTGAGGGTTCAATTTCCACCTCTGGACAAATGTGTGTACGATCTGCAGGTATTTGTTCGGGCTGTCTTCTATGTATAAAACTATCTATGTAGTGTATTCTATTAAGTATATCAGTTATCTAGTACCAATAACACAAGCTCTGCTTTCTTTGGGGCTAGATAATGCTGAGTGAATTGTTCAACATTATTTATCTAACCCAATTTTTTATATCACATGGAGCACTACCGCCACGCCATTAACCCTTTTTTTTGTTAGCGCTGAGCATATAAATTAGAGAGAACATAGATAACAGAAAATATATTTCTGCTGTGTCGCTGAGCAGAAGCGTAAAAAAGGAATTTAAATCTACACTGATCCTTTTAAAACTTGAGACTATGTTTATATTTCTAAAGATTTAAAAATCATTCATCTATCCACCGTTTGTATGAATAATAACACGAACACGGATCCGCAATCTACTCAAAACAGCATTGCATTTTTAATGTACCCTCACTTTTTATCTCCTCATCTTTCCCCAAAAAGTAATCCATTTTTAAAATCTTAATAAATTAAACCCAAACAACTCGAACATCAAACGAGGGGGCTTTAGGGAAACCTCAGGATTTCAAACTCTCAAGTTTTCCCTGGTTTCCCTGTTTAATGAGAGTCCGCCCGCCCAACTGTGTTAATTGCTTAATCGCGTCGTCGAGGGCGGCATTAATTGGCCGGACCACTTAAGCCGGAATTTCCCGGCAACTTCCGACAAGTTAAAGTCCATAATTACAAGGCGAGATGTTTAATTACGGGTCGCCGGACACTGGGAATTAATTTTAAGCTGTTGTTTGTTTAGAAGAGGGTTCGTGTTGCGCTGAGGCTTTCGCGGCTTTGAAGGTGATTTCTTGGTTGGGCGGCTTTGGTAATTTTAACACTTGATCTTTCAGGTTATATATTTTGTTTTGATATTTATTTATCACAAAAATAATCACAGTAAACATCATAATATATTTGTACCTTGGGTTGCTTCGGTACTGACATTAATCATCACATAAACTATACTAGCCATTTCAATATTTAAATTATATGAATGAGTGCCTTTAAAATTGTAGATATTTCCATCGTTCAATGGGTTAATTATTCGATAAATGGTTTGATGTAACCGGTAAAGTTATGTGACATTTGATTTTTTTTAACGAAACCATAAAGAATCGTAGAAATATTTCCTCCAGTCTTACAGGTTGATGTAACGACTATGGCATTATGTCTTTCCAAACTAATTAGTTATAAGTATATTAATGTGGTATGCGACAGACACGCAATAGTACCGGATTTTGTTAATTCATATAATAGCTAGTAACAGAAATTTAGGTGATATGATTTGCTAAGCCCGATCTAGTTTTCATTTCTTATATATAATTAATACAAGTTTCTCATTAAAGAAACTTTTTAAATTACTGTTCTAAACTGCCAAGATCATGATCGAACAGTAAACATAGGTAATTTTCTCACAGAATCTCAGTGAAAATGTTTTCCATTAATTTTAATGCAAGTTTGCAATCAAAATCCGCGGAGAAATTGCAGTCAATGGGAAAGCAAAGAAATCGAAACGTTAATCACGACCGCTCGCTCCGTCTAATTGGATATCAATCAAGGAGAATTACTCCAGGAAAATAGAATTAAGAGAACTCGGAAACCCGAGGCTAACAAGTCTCGATTACAAATTAAACAGGCTGAGTGTCAGCGGCCGAGGACTTAAGATGAAAAAGAATCTAATTACAACGAGACTTTCCGTAGCCGGTCTTTAATTGAGAACTTTGCATCCCCCCTCGCCCTTCCGACTCCATCCTGTTTGCATTCCCCCTAATCGCGGCGTCGATTACATTTTTTCAACATTTTTTAATTCCGTTCGAGCTTTTAATTTTCTTCGCGCGCGTCTTTTCTTTAGCACCGTTTTTTCCTCGACCGGTTTCTCACTGCTATTATACGGCCCCGTAATGAGATTTTCTTTCATTATGTTTAATCTCCCGATTAATTCAAATGTTAATCTCTTTTTGTAGCTTTTTATAGGCGGAACGTTACCGTGGCGAAACGTAGGCGTCATCGACATCGGATTTCGGGCGCGACATTTGAAAATAATTAAGGGACGTGATCGACCGTCGCAGCGGGTGGCGGAGTCCGAGAGATCGGCTGGTCCGATTAGATCGTCAATAATTTAATTCGCAACAAATTCAAAACTCCGTCCCGCCCCCGGATAGGTGAGTGGACGTGTCCGGAACGCCAATGGCGAGTCCAGAAGTCGGCAAATTGAAAACACCTCGGGCGGCGCTGTAAACACGTCACGTGATTTAGGTTTTAATCAAGTAGGGACGCGCCGCCCCGCCGTAATTGTGACAAATCCTCTGTTTGTCCGAAAGAACTTTTAACTCTCCGGCGGAACGGCTCCGTAACTGCTCTTCGCACGTGCCCCTGAGAGGGAGTCGTTTTTTGTCGACACATGTGCCTCCCCGCTCTCTTGATTAATTTTTAATATTTTTCCTTCCAGTTCACGTACGCAATTTTCACTTTCCCGCTTAGCTTGCGCTATTTCAATATGTGATCTAATAATGTCGTCGTAGCACGTAACTTTCGGACTTATTCAAATTCGCTGGTAGATTTGGGGCATTCTTAGATTTCATTGCACCAGTTTGCCTTTACGTTGACAGCGTGTTCTGACTTGCTTGATAGGTAGGTGTAAGTATGATAATGCCTTTAGTTCTAGTTACGGCTAATGCGCCAGTTAGCATTAAACGTTTCGCCCTCGCTACTCCTACTCACTCATTAGCGAATTAGCTGAGTAACAATTGTCGCACTTAAGGCAGTAATAAAGGCAATGGGCATTTAACTGGACGACATTTGTGATTTCTCAGAGACTACATTAACTAGGTATACCTACACAACTACACGTGATATTACTGTTAAATTAATCACGACCAAACTTACTGAAATAGTACGTACATTTTGTTTCGTCGATGTCATAATTGTGTCATAAATTGTATAATGTTTTTTTTCTGGCATTGGTGTTACCGATATGGGGATGTCTAAAATTATTTCAAGATGTATGACCATTTTTATGCCACTGCAACACTAAAGTAGTATTAAGGTGTGTCCAGATTATGCAACAAAACATGCTTTGAAACACACCTTCTTAAAAAGTATTATAATGTGAACCTGTTATTGTTTAACATTTTAATTCTATGCGAGTTTTTATAAAAAAAAACTTAAGTTATGAACATGTAACTTAATCTGGACGCTCCCTAACCTCTTTTCGAGTCTTTTCAGGGTTAGGCTGAATCGTCCATGAACTATTAATAAGTTAGCTGGTGACCTATGAACTAAGGTACGCAGACACATCCAATAGGTAGAGTGCTACCACTAGCAGTAATCTCTCGCAATTATCGCGTGGCGCATATCCCGATTAGCGGCCAGACGGCAATTAGGTCGGCGGACACTCGCGTTAACCTGCAATGAGGATACGCCTAAACACCGTTCACTGTGCCAAACTATGCTCTTATACTTACCGGTACAACTCTAATTTCCAAGGTAATCTGCCTAAAGAATTTTTTGATAGTGTACAGAATAGACCTTCGTTTAACACAATCTCAACTGATGGTAAGTGAAGAGTTAGTAAGATTTTATTTAGGTTGCTGAGAAATAAATGGAAAAACAAGGTTGCGTCTGATAGAAAATTCGAAGAAATTGTTTCTTGTAACATTTTTTTTATAAAAACAGGACCTAGATAGAACAGAACCTTATCATATGTTTCGTAATGTTTGGTATGACCAAACAAATGAGAAAACCCACGCATTGCATTAGCCACGGAAGCGTCAACATAGTGCACCGTTTTGATAAAAGGGTATTGACCGCTTATGATACTTATTTTAATGGAAAATTGAGAAAATATTTCGTGAATGGTCATCGACTCTCCCCTATTTATAAATCACATCCTCACTCTTTGTAAGTTCACCTTCCAACTCACCCCACAAGTTCAAAGAAGCTATGTCCAAATTATAAATTCGCATTAGATCGGACGCGCACGGTTCGTTTACCATTTCATTTCGGTTCAATATCGCCACTCTACTTTGTTCCACACACACCCCGTACCCCGCTTCACCCCTCGCCTTAAGACGCCGGGAAATATCTGCGTTTTAAGCTATATTTCTTTCATCCCTCATTTTTGCAGTTCGTAGCAATCTGAAATCCAACACGTCTCCCGCAGGGTGTCCCCCCGCGGGTGGCGACCCCCATTCTTGTACCCGGATAAAAAAACGATATCTATTTATAAAAAGTACGCACGCATACGTGTGTGGACAAGATTAACGCATGTGTGAGTGTGCGAGCGCGGCTGTGTGCGTGCCCGCTCATTTGCAAACCGTCTCCAGAGATAACGTCCTCCACTCGGTTATCCCGTTCTTATTGCCTCCTTCTTTTCTTGATTGCTTTGTGTGGAAAACTTTCCAGTTTCGCTGATGGAAATTGATTTTGTTTCTGAAATAGGAGAGAGGCTAAATCTGTTTTCTTAGTAGTGTAAGATGGAAAGCAAAAGGTGATTTAAATTCAGTTCACATTTCATTTAATAATTAAAAAAGCAATCTGGGGAGAGAGCCTTGAGGAGAACTATTCTAAATAAGTAATGGTGTTGGCTCGGCTTGCTCAGCGCGCCGCTCACGTATGAACGTAATTATAAAAATTGAAGGCAACTCGAGACCCACTCGGTCCCTCTCCCGGCGTCGTGCATTTTTTCGTACATATTAAACCCCCACCCCGCGCGCCGCTACCCGCGACTCCTCTTTTTAATCGATTTTCCCGACACAAGGGGTGAGTCCTCTGGGGTGAATGTAATTTTTTATGCGTTTTTTCCGAAGGAGACCGTCGCCGGAGGTGCCATTACGGCACGGCTTGTTGAGAATATTTTAATTATAAAGCATTAGCGCGTTTTATGATAGCACTCCAGATGGAATTTATAAACGATCGAGAGCTGAAGTAATTAAATATTTGAATGCGGTGAGATTTCCTCAGGGAGGGAGGATAATGGAAGTTTCAGGCCACTCGGGCGTTAATATGATAGATATAAAATTCGATGGAATTATTGCTTAATGGCCGTTACAATTGCTTTGGGAGGATGGTGTTGTCTGAGATCTTCAGTTTTCTTATAAAAATTATGATTCAGCATTATTTAAATGAAGAATGGCGACTTGGTTTGATAGCTGCACTAATTTAACCCATAAATCGACTTGGCTTGCCATCTTTGCTGCCAGGGTTTAAAATACTCGGTTAGGGTACGTTTCGTCCGAATCTAAAAGTCGTCGGCGGACGCGATGTCCACTTCACTTTTGAGGGGGGATACATCTCGTCTAAATCTTAAGTGTGTTGGTTCTATATTCGGACGAGTTGTACCCTTATCCGAAAGTGAAGGGGACAACTGTTCTAAACCTCTTGGTTACTTTTCAAGTATGGTCAGTCTACTCCCTAATACCCATTAACAAAATGGCTTTCAGTAACATCTTAGTACATAACTTATTTCACTTTATCCATACTAAGCAAATATGTGTAACTAAATTAAATCTATTAAGCTCTACAACCATTTTTTACCGGCGAACTTTTCAGGCTTTCAACAATGGCAGTCTGATTGATGATGTCCCATCGCCCTACAGATTATCGCTTTAGATTGCGGGACACATTGTTTGTTCTACTAAAATAATGTTTTTCAATCGCCCCTATGAAAGGACGATCTATCTCGAGATACTTTTGCGGAGTTAAAAATGGCGAAGATGGTATAGGATCAGTTACATATTATCTACCTACATCGATATGTAGTGATTTTCGTTTCAGAAGCTTTTACTAAAGATGTTCATATTATTTAAGGAAGTGTTTTTTTTATGCAGAGACCTAGGCTTCACTTCACATAATACTGCCCGCACATACATTATCTAGACAACGTTATTTTACATTAACGTAACTATATTAACGAATTATTTTACATTAAAGTAACTTATTCCGCTAGTGGACAAAAAAATTAAGTGAATTAGAGTCAATTGCACCTTATTTCTTGTTTGATAGTAATTACTATTTATCAAGCTGTTCATATAGTATAAATTTGACTTGTCTAAGTGCTTATTTTGTAAGTCTAAAGAAATAAACGATTCGACTCTGACTCTAACGATTTCAAGGCCAAGCCTCTGGCTGCAAGTAGTGCTAGATCCATATATGTGTGGCATGCGCAATGAAAGTGTTAGCTTATCGCTTTTACTGCCCAGCTCTTCACATCACACCGCGGTTACAAGCAGTAAAGTGTTAAGATGATACTCTCACAGCTGTTCGGACGCGAATCATTACTCTTATATATTCTTCTATTCTATAATAATATAATAAAGAGGAAAGAATTAATGTTTGTTTGTATTGAATAGGCTCCGAAACTACTGGACCCATTTAAAAAAATATTTGTCATTAAGAAGCTTACTTTTTAGGTGGCATAGGCTATATTTTATCCCGGAATTCCTACGGGAACGGGAACGGGAACTACGCGGGTGAAACGCGAGGTGCTGCTGGTTAACGATACAGAGATCAAATCTATTGAGAATTATGCTCGCCCATGTAAGCCATAAAGCGTATTCTATTTTAAATCTCTTGTCAACGTCTAGTCCGCAAGATAAAGAACAGTTTGTCACATGATCATTGATTATTAGTTAAGCTTTGCACCATTAATTCAACACCGCTACCACACAGTACGTGCATTCAAATATTACAATAATTACAATTTACATTGATATATGTAATGACTTTCCACAAACTTCAAACAAGTAATCCGTGAGTTATCTGTCAACTGATGCCGTCAAAATACGTTTCTTTTGAATGTTAAGGGTGCACATTTTGTTATGCTGCAACGGTGCTTTTCAGGTGTGAGACAAGCTTTAAACAGCGCATCTATGAAAACCTGCTGTCAGCTGTTTCAGAGATAGAGCCCTGTTTACTGTAACTTTTCCAAGAAGCAAAAACATGTGTCTTATCCTAGACCTGTCATGTAAAAACACGCGACTAGAATGCATATACCCGATAATTCGATTACTGCGGTAAGTAAATGAACAAAGCCGATTCAGCTGCTTACAACTGCAAGTAGGTAGGTGACAAGGGAAAACGGCTGACACCTAGGGTTTCTTGTACCACTTGCTGTAAGTCGGGGTGTCACTAGCAGGCTAGTTGTTACAAGGTCAAAGTTAAAGAGAAAAATATACATTATTAAAAAGCAATTAACAAACAAATTACCTATTAATAAACACATAAAAAGAAAACCATAGACCAAAGATCATCGGTTTAAAAGCAAACTTTCAATTGGCATGCAATATGGTGCAGGAGTTTTATTTTGGTAGATCATTGACATTGGCATATTTAAATGGAAGTTACGCGGTGCGAAAGCTTTCTAATGAAACCTGTCAAAATCCGTATCCGCACCCGCTGCTTACCGAAAATGCACCCCGAGAAAGAAAACTTCACCTGACATGAGTTGTCATCGGACACATCGCTTAGTAGGTACCTAGTACCTACATGTTCCAATATTGGCTCTTGACTAATGTGCCTATTTATTTATCTTATAAAAGGTTCGCCAACCACAAACATATCAGTCTTTTAAAAAACTTAAATTAGGTCTTCCTTGTTTACACATACATGTTTTAAGAATAGACAGCGATTCTTTAGGATAATAGCATGACGTTCAAAATACGAAAAAATATATCACATTTCAAAAGAAAGGGGATACAAATGTTGCATCTATAATTTGTATAGCATTATCTTTGTAAACACATAAGTGTTTTTATGAAAATTCTGCTGCGCAATGATTCACCCTACAGAGTTCAATGCCATAGGTATATCTATGAATCGTCGAAGTATCCAGTATCCACATTTGCAAGATCCCAAGTTCAACCGGCCGTTAGTCTAATTGCAGAAGCTGACGTTGATGGGACACCCGGACAGACGTCTGTCCCGTCTTGTCCTACGCTTTCAGAATACTCCGATAATGTTCCGCTTTATGGGAACAGATTGATTCGATAGAACGTGGAAGTGGATTCAAAAGTCGAGACGATTGATAAGGCTTGCATAGTTTACCTGTAAAATATTCAAGAGCAAATTCACATACCTTTTATAGTACGTAAATTTAAAAGATTTTGAAAATAACTGTCGCATTAAATACTTCTTTATTAAAAAAATAAGTAACGTTATGATGCATTTTATGACAGTGTACACAAGAACGTAACTATTGATTGTCAACTTTGTCAACTTTCTCTCAGCCGTTCTGTTTCCCAGCTATCCTCTTTAATTACCATCAATCAGTTGGCCGACCTGTATCAGCCATCAGGGACGTCCCAATACGGGCCAGCGGTAATTGATGTGGCTAATACACGTCCAGAACTGTCTTACAATAGACATGACAACCGGAACCCGGCCGGCTTCAACAGAAATCGTCCATATCCTTTATGAATTTCATGTGAGCATATATTTTCTAATATTTTAGAATTATAAATAAGCCAAGATATTTAATACCAAGAACGATCTAAATATTTATCTAGAAATGATTATTATTGGCTCAATATAGAATGTTATATTCACTTAATTGGAAAATTATAATAGTGATTGTGCCCTTGTCCCTTCAAGAATCAAGCGACATAGATAATTGCCTACTCAAATCAAGTCTATACTTTCAAGTTATTCATTGTCAGTTAAATGAAATAATAATAAACTATATATCATGCGTCCAATTAATTTCAATCACGTCTAATAGAAATGACGGACATGTCTCTATTAGGAGATAATGTTAGACAAAGGAAAACATACCTACTTCGTGAGTTTTGATATTTTGTCACGGAAAAAAAACTCATTGAGAGATTGGAGGAAAATAGGAAGCACACGATGATATAAGGTGAAACTCGCAGGTGTATCATGGGCATATAAATTGTTAGCCAAATGAAAACAAATTAGCTAGCTATAGGTACTTTAAGTATAGTCTCATCTTCGATTCTGTATTTGGATGGTTACATATTGCGACTCGGTCCGATAATAGCATCCCTAATGAGATGTAAATGAGCGAAGAAACAGCCGACTCAGGCCACCTTATAATAACGCGTAACGACCTACAAGTCCGGATTAAGAAGCCCTTTGACTTAAACCTGGACATTGGAAGAAATGGACAACCCACGCTCAAACTCACCATAGTAAAACCAACCTTAGGTGTTTGAAGTAAAGTTGCCTATTGGTTGCTGTTTCTGAATAGGTGCGATGTATGCGCGTTCGCAGCACAATAGTGTGGCTATTTTGATACTAATTGGCAGAAAGGGTAGCGAATTAACGTCATGGCCACGGCGTGAAGTGGCTTTGTGACACCGTCTTAGTAATAGATAGATATTTGAATATAACCTATTAAATATTGGAAATCACGACAAGGGGTGACAATAACACCTTATGCGGAAGGATTGTATGATAAATTCCAAGAAAACTAGAGCTGATTCAAAAATCTAGAGTAAAAGCTTAAACTGTCAATTCGACCACATCCTCGGTTGTACTCTAACTAACTTTCAACAAAATATCGTTACCTATATAGGTATTATTCGTATAGGGTAAGCACATGCATAAACTGCTTGAAATCTAAATAGCGTGGGTAGATATAATGCAAAGTAAGTAAATATACGTAACGCCGAAGGCCTAGGTCCTCATTACGAAGCACACGATCGGCCAATCAGGTCGATTGTTACATTGAAAGCTAAAGCTACGTTCCGTTTCGCACGATATCCTATCCAAGCGAGTGAATAAATTAACTGGAATCAAAATATATGGATGTTATATGCAGTTCTGAAGAAATATATTCTGAACTAAAAAATACAGTGATTAGAAAAATCCGGTAACCAGAATTTCTCTACCAGCTCTACCAAAATCTTATAAATGCTTGAACATATCTCCTTAAAATAAACTTAGCATATCAAAACTCTCATCTAAACGAGTAAACATCATGCGAAATATTCAAAGAACGTCCATTTGTTTGTTAAAATGAAAGAAAGATCTACAACTCTCTGTCAATCAAGATCATTATTCACGAGTCCACAAAGCAATGTGACCATACTCGCTCGCAGATTTAAAACGACCCGAGCTATGTATTATGCATCCTTGAATATAGCCTCCGTGAATATAGCGGGCATAAAGCAGCGTCCGAATCAATTACAGATGCGGACCAGCTCGTTAGAAACGCATCACGCATGTACAATCGCCCCGCAGTCAGGTAAACAGCGGTTATCTGGTGCTAACCTATTGTAAACAATGGTATGCCCAATTTGGGGCCCGAACACATCGAGATCGCTGAGATTTCAACTGAATACATCCATAAATATATCGATGTTAATAAACTAGCATTTTAGAC
Organism: Eupithecia tripunctaria; assembly: GCA_955876795.1. Lineage (NCBI taxonomy): Eukaryota > Metazoa > Arthropoda > Insecta > Lepidoptera > Geometridae > Eupithecia > Eupithecia tripunctaria. Next base: position 9,827,605 of record OY041614.1, read on the forward strand.
TTTGTCTTTTATTCGTAACGTGTAAATTGTTGGCGAAAGGTCAGTTCACGGCTGCGGCTGACCCTCAGCCACGTAAGTGGATTAACCCCTTTTCGACGCTCAAGTGCCGTACGAGCCCACAACACCCCACATTTGACGTCCTGTCTTTGGAAATAGAAACAAAATCTTGATAGGTTTATCAACCTTTTTATTAGAAAGGCATTGCATTTTGCGGTGGATTGAGATTGGCTGTTGCAAGATATGTTTTTGAAGGATTCTAGTCACGAAGTCACTTTTGAAATCATTTACGGGTCAGTGGTTCAACGCATTTTTTTCTATTGTTGCAGGACCCAGCTCTAGTCCACTCCAACCGCAACCACAAGGATTGATAGTGGAGACCGGAAACGGAGCCAGTGTCCTTCAGCTGCCAGCAAGCACCCTGGAGCAGATCCGGCACATCGCGGCGGACCCAGGCGCGTCAACCCTGCGCTTGCCGCCACCGGCCGTCGAGGCCCCCGCGGGTGCGCGAGAACTTGATTTTGATCTTTGCTACGTTTGCAAGCACTGTAAGGTTGCGTTTCCATCGCCCACACCCTTGCATACGCACCAGGCCCGCTCCTGCTACGCGGGTCGCGAGGCGTCGCGTGGCCTCATTCGCGTCGTACAGCCCGCGCTCGAGTGTCGCACCTGTCCCGGGGAGCGGTTCCGCACAGTAGTGGAGTTCCGGCGTCACACGGAGACCGATGTGCATCTGCGGAACGGAGCGCCGCCACTCCCGTCGCTGCAGCCTGAGCCACTCACGCATGAGATGGAGGACGTCGTGAACCAGATCACGCTGCTGGCGGCACGCGCTGCCCAGGAGTCCAACTCTCCCAAGGACTCCAACGCCAACTTCTGCGCGCCCGGATCCCGCTTCCAGCCGCCAGGCGAGCTCCCTCTGGCCAGCGCCGGCCACTAATCCTACTCTACGAAATGTATAGTTACTATCTATTGGAGCCCCTCGCTCTCTCCGTTGTCCGACAACGCAGCAGTTCACTATTAGCTCTTAATGCTTCGTTTCGTTGATGAATGTCGCCGCAATGGCACTTTCCTAGTTATATATTTAAAGCTTGTAGTCGTTTAAGTATAGGTTAGTCGGGAGCCGACCGTCAGTGTCAGTGTTAGATGAGACGGTGTACGGCGGGCCGCTGGCCCCGCCGAGTGTTCCTAGGTCGGCCCCGCGCCGCGCCCGCGCACTGGGAGGCGGCCGCGGCGCGCGCCGGCGTCACCACCGCTCGCGCCCGCACGCGCATATCATACGTTAGACAGGTTTTATTATAATACGTTTATCGTTGCGGAGCGCGCGAGGTGGCCGCGCCGGTGCCTCTTCACTTCTTACCATCAACTCCCAGGAAAGCAAGTTCCTATCTTTATGGCATATAATATTATCGATATTGATAATTACGATTTAATTATTGTTTAAAGCTATGTAATACATACATATAATCGTTCTAATTTTAGGCATAGATACGTTCTCGTAAGAAGTTCCTGATGCATCGTAAATGTATGAAGATATAATATATAGTGATACGTATATGATTTTTTTAAAACATGAAGCAAAGTTAGTACGTATGTTAGCAGTAGTTCGGACGTCCTTTCTCGCGGATCCCATTCGATCAGGAACGGCATCGGCCGCGCCTTCCGTCGGATCGGAGGCCTCTCGTGAAAGCCACGCAGAGGTAGACTTGACGTTCAAGTAGGTGCGCAGGCAGTGCGTCTTTCGACGAAAGACAGCGGTACTCGAGTACAGTAAGCACCTAGCGAAGTCAGGTCTGGTGCAGGCGCGAGCTCCGGGCTACCGCTCTGGTACCCGGGCCCCGCTCAGCCGCCCGTGGAGACGCGACGTCAACCGCGTAGGCTTATTGGTAACAGTTAATTATAATTATTATTATCGTAGCAAACTTTCCAAAACGAACGAACTCGAAACTCGGGCTGCGCGCTAGCGCACAGCCTACCTCGCAAACAAGTGAGTTTATTTTGGAACTAAGTGTGATTCTTGAATTTTTATTAATATTGTAATGATTATTAGTAGTTGCGTAAGTGAGTCCGAACTCAAGGCGTGGACAGACAAGCGTACCGGCAACACACGACGCTACGTTCCTCGCGGACGCAGCGGCGCGCTAGCGGTCGCGTGTATGCTCATTGCCTGACCGTGTGAGTGGAGTCCCTAATATTTTCGGCACAGATAACGTTATTAAAGTATTTTACATATTATACATTTTATCTAGCGGAGTGTATTACAATATTTTATCGAGTGAACCTACTACAAAATTGAGTTTTGTTTTTTTCTAAAGTGCAATGTTTTATTCCACCGGTAGCCGGTCCTTGTTATATCTATAAAATGTGTGCAATGCCGATGTTTGTGGCATTGCGTCTCTCTCGTATCGCTTTACAACTCCCCGAGGTGTCTGGGGTCAGTATTTCACGAGCGACACTGTCTGCCTTTGAAATTATTATATTTGAAATTGAAATCATATCACAACATGCGGAAATGTATTTTACTTGCTCGAATTGAAAACTTCAGTTTATATATTTTTAAATGGCTGGGCATTTCAGTTCAAGCATTCTTCAAATCCTGTCAAATGTCTATTATCTCTTTTTATATTGTTAACAAGTTCTCTTCTCAATAAGTTTATTTACTATTTCTATGAAAATTGGTTTGACAAGTGATTATGTAAACGAGAGAGACGCAAATCCCCGAGCTATGTTAGAACGCGAAGGTGCGCGTTTACAACACTTTTGTTTGATTAGTATTTAATATAGAGAAAGCACGTATATTTATTTTGTTGAGTGTTGCGTTCCAACTCCACCGCGTGGCGAGCGGACGACTACCAGTCCGTCGAGAACCGTGTTTATTTGTATCGGTTGATTATCGGATAAGTAAGTTTGGTTTAGAGTAGACATGTCGATAGCGATGTTGTGTCTCCGCGGACGTCAGCCCGCGGAATGAATCATGGTTCCTATGTATATTTCAATATTATCGCATCTAGAGTTTCACTATACTTTCCGAATACAAATTTTAATATTTAAGATTTATTCGGACTAGTCTGTTGTGTCCGCTACACGAGGTGCCGCCACGGCCATGTTGTTTGTTTATTTTTACTGATTCTCTTTGTATTGTACCCTTTGTAAGCTATTTTGTTGAAAACACTGCATAGTTGCATTCTAGGTGTTGGTTGCGAGTATTTAGTTTATCATCGTAAAGGTAGCTCGTCTATCATAGTTCCTATACTATTTGTAATACTATTAAATTATTTTTAAATTTTCCTAGTGAAATATACCGTTCCTACTATTTTAATCTGTAACAAAATGTTATTGTAAACATGGAAATCGTAAATTCACCTTTCATTATTTGGCACCATTGAAACAATATGTTCAGAACTTATCCATTTACAATTGTTAATTTGAACATAAGGTGCAATAAATAGCTTAATCATTTGTCAAATAATCATCGATGGCTCTCGAGCAGAATTTATTGTACCTAATCCTGTACATATTAGGTGTAAAAAGCATCTTACCTGATCCAAATACAATACTTGCAAAATACTAGCATACCAAAGCAAGTTCCTAACTTCTAAAGGTGGTCTTTTTCTCCTAATATGTACAGGATGTTTTATTTGACTGTCAATTTTATAGCATTTGGTAGTACCTAATTAGTTCATGGCATTCGTAGCGCCCTCTACGCGCTACGAAGCTACGACCGTAGCCACGACAGATTACGAATACATTGTCAAGTGTAAATGGTAAAAATAAACTCAAAGTTAGTTTATCAGACACTGGAGTTTCATTTTTATATCCTTTATAAATGTATTTTTAAGTGCTGTCATCTAGATTGCCAGGAGCTTATTCTCGCCTGTGAATGAGTTTGGAAAACCTAAAACATAGGAGCCTTGCCCTGCAGTGGTGAAATCGGGGCTGGAATAATATTTTCAAAAATAATACCCTGGCCCAAAAATAGGATAAAAATTATGAGGGCAACGTCGCTGCATAGTCCCATAGAGAGGAGTGGGTTCGATTCCTACCTAATAATAAAAATAAAATTCGTTTATTTCTGACAATTTTAAATTCATAGTGTTTGTGTGAGGTGTGTTGCACATAATAAAATACAAGGAGAATTTATATAAATGGTACAATATAAATATAAATGACTAGCAGTGCCTCGTGGTTTCACCTGCGTAGTTCATATAAAATATAGCCTTTGTCACTCCCTGAAAAGTAAGCTTTTTAATGATGAAAAAATTTTCTAAATCGGTCTAGTTGTTTCGGGACCCTAATCCGTACAAACAAACAACCAATCAAATATTTCCTCTTTATAATATCAGTAAGATATAGATTTAGATAGTAAAGATAATTAAGACAACTTTTAAAGCAAGTTAAATTTCTTTCAAAAACCCATATTTTGTTACATTTTTGAAAAAATAAATAGTGATAGAGACAGTCTGTATTTTTGTTGCCTCAAAAGCCTCAAAAGTACGTAATTAACCCAGAAAATAGAACCATCTAATATTTTCTGAATTGACCTCAGAAATTTTTAAATCTGCCGTAATATGGAATCAAATTTTAACATAGATAAGGAAGACCAACTACCAAGTAATTTTACTTACAGAGTAATTAATTAATACAAGTAATATAAATCGTTATCATAAGACATAAGATTTCAACAAATAAAAAACTAAATAATATGGAACAAATCACACAGCATTATCTAGCCCCAAGGTAAGCAGAACTTGAGTTATGGGTACTAGATAACTGATATACATAATACAGTACCAACACTACATATATAGATACTTTTTATTATTTAAAGAAAACAGTCAGAACGCCTTGAACAAATATCTGCAGATCGTACAAACATTTGTCCCGAGGCGGGAATCGAACCCGCAACCTCCTGCGTCGCAGGCGGACCTTTGCCCACCGCGCCACAGAGGTCGTCAAACACAATCAAATGCTGTGTTTTGGATCCGCCGTCAACTTAGCTCAAATTTATTTTAGGATCTAGGATTCTTCTTCATAGTTTTACACAAACTATCAAACTAAATTTAAACCTACAAAAATAAATAAAATAACAAATGAGAACCGAAAAACGGCGCCATCAACATTTTGATGTTGTAGATTTTCTCATAACTAAACTATATAAATTCGAAAGGTTTTGGTTATAAAGTTTACACCATTTAATTTCTAACAAAACAAATAATATACCATAAGTCCATAACTGACTTCGTGGTGTAGTGGTTATCACATTCGCGTGCTGAGGGAAGGACACAGGTTCGAGTTCCGTCGAAGTCACCTCAACAGCCCGTACTGGCCCACTGCTGGACGCAGGCCATGATAAGCGTCTTGTTGGCGTTTATCTCATGGAGGGTAATGCCTATAATCCCCACGCTGGGCATGCAGGTTAGGGATCGCAGTTTGGTGGTAGAATTGTTCAGCAGGAGGCGCTGCTACCCGCCCCCTGGTGGACATCCTTTGGTCGCCTCTAACGACACCCACAGGAAGAGTCGGGGTGGTGCATATTCTAAACCAGCACCACACAGCTAAATACAGCAATATCTGACATCTGATCCTGATCTGAAGTCGGCCTAGTGTAGAACCAACAATTTTTTTTCCATTCTACAAATCTAAGCTTTCTGAATACTACAAGATGACAAAAGATGTTACCAAGAACATGGAGACGGTCAGTAAGGAGAGGCCAGCAGTAAGTAAACCTGTGAAATAACGATGCTGATGTTACTAAGTTACCTAATGACAAAATGTTAGTATCTAGAAACATATCTACTCGTAAAAGGTACACAGGCATCTATAGCACCAGAACTCAGAGAAAACTTCGTATCAAAAACCCATCAGACGCTACATATTGAAATGTAAATACCAATGAACTGTAATATCCACAGATGCGCAATAACATGCTTAGTAGCGCTCTGCCAACATTTACATAAACCTACAGAGAAATCTAAACACTTAGTGCCAGCAAAATGAATAACCAGCTCTATTGAATCGTTAAAGAACATCAAAAGGACTCACAAACTGTGTTCGTAGAGCACGGTCTCTAATCAAGCAGTGTTTGAACAAAAAAGTAAAAAACAACCCTTCAAGGAACTGTCACATGGCCGGATGCAAAGGGGATCTCACTAAGTTATTGATTATATCGGAATAAGTCGGGGGTGTTTCTCCACACACCCTTTCTCCCCGCGGGGGTAGGATATATCGGGCGCATTATTTTACATATATGAGACACTGTTGCAGCAGTACCTAATTTCGGAGTGTGAATCGAAGATAGACAATGAAAGATTTATTTTGCATCTTTATGAGTCAGTTACAAAAACCATGCTGTTAGTTACGTACTAGATGGTTTGATTTAGATACTGAGAATTACCATCAATTCATCTGAAATTATACGCATCTGGTTTCTTTTAGTATGAGTAGAGTAAGAGGATAGTTCAAACTATTTTATGTATTTTTATCAGAAATCAGGTCTTGAAAAGGAAGACGACCTTAAAGTTGATATTTAAAAGGGTGGTATTTGATAGCAAACTAGCAACGATAACCCAGACAGTCTAATCCTTTCTCTAATGAGGGGTATATCGGGAATCCGTATCTCACGGAGACATATGAGGAGGCGGCGCGTGTCTCAACCCTTACGCATTTACGCCAAATCCTAACACGCGATTTAAAAAAGAAAACTAACGGCCTTAAGAAGGGGGTAGGGGACGATTGAGATGGAAATGTCGATTGTCCCGATCGACGAACCCACCGATAACTCCGTTTATAACGATGGGGAGGGAATTTTAATGTACCACCATTTTGGCGCAATGCTCAAATTTTACGAGCAAGAAGTCATTATGAGTGAAATTATTGGCGCTCTGATTGCTTTAGCTGTGATAAAAATTCTTGAGTCGGCAATAAGGTGGAACTAATTCCGAGTTAGATTGTAATGGCGCTTACCTAATGGAATTAGGTTCATACTTTGTAGATCTAGGGTGCACACGGCCGCGGGTTGACGGTGCCGAGTGCCGACCATCAACTGACATCGCTTTAGGAGATTAAAAATAGTAAAACAAACTTTTAAGAAGCCATTTTTAATGTGGTATTGTCACTACATTAAAATGGCATAGACCGTGCCTATTGGGGCATGATATTAAGATATGAAAAAGTTCGACGCCTTCTATTAGTTCTAAGGTAAATAGAGTTTCATTCTGTTTTGATAAATTGATTCTCATCATAATCATCATCATCAGCCTATATTTGTCCACTACTTTACATAAGCGTTGGCAATAGGCGTCATATCAGATTTTTGCTTGCCCCATGCAGCATCGGCCCGCAGTCTTTCGCAGATCGTCATCCCACCTGGACGAATAGTGTCCTACACTTCTAGTTGATTCTAATAGTTAAGGTCCAGATACATGTGAATCGGCGTAATTTGGGTAAAGTTTTTACCGTTTTTCTTCTTATTCTTTATAGAAAAAAGTTTGAAAAAAATATATGATAATCTATGCTATTCAAGGCATTTTACCTTTAAGCCGAAAATTTGAAATTCCAATTTTAAGTATCTGAAATAATAGTGCAAAGTACCATCCATTTTCTCCGTTAAAACTCTTTTTCTCCTAAACTATCAATCACAAGATTTATTTAAAGTTATCACCATGTAGAATAAAAAGTTACGGAGACTCTCTTCCGCCCACTTTTTCAAATAAATTATCTAATTATTTTTAACGAATTTTTTACGTAATCGATACAACGTTACTCGTGAGCCGCCCCTCTGCCGGCCCTACAATCAGTGCGGGACGAGACGTTGTGCTGAACGGACCTGTGCTACTTTTAACAGCAATATTATTTTTCGCTGCGGAACCAACTTGAAATTTATTTATTTGACGATTTTTAGTATACAGCGGGTTTATTTGTAAGTTTGTTGTAAGGTAAATGTTTAGTAAGGGGTGATTATAGTTTTGAATAGGTATTATATTTATTATTTCTCTGTGGTGCGGTGGGCGAAGGTCCGCCTGCGAGGCAGGAGGTTGCGGGTTCGATTCCCGCCTCGGGACAAATATGTATACGATCTGCAGATATTTGTTCAGGGCGTTCTCGGTGTTTTCTATGTAAAATAAAAAAATATCTATCCATGTCGTTTTCTGTATTATGTATATCAGTTATCTTGTACCCATAACACAAGCCCTGCTTAGCTTGGGGCTAGATAATACTGTGTGGATTGTCCAACATGATTTATTTATTTATTATTTTAAATAATTATGTGTGCAAAAATAGGTATAATAAAATGAATCGTAAAAAACGTTATTGAAAATAAAATACACGATGAGAATACAAAGAAATGGTAAGTAGGTACTACCAATATTTTATTAATTGTCTCTGTACCTAAAGGACTCAACTCACTGGTCGTTGCACAATTGTTTAGGTATCTATGTACTTATATTTTTCTTTTTTCGGTCCAACTCATAATCAGCATCATCATCAGCCTATATGAGTCCACCGCTGGACATCGGCCTATAGCGCCCTGTCTTCTTGCCGCATCCAGCATCTGCCTGCAGTATTTTGCAGATCGTCATCCCACCTGGCCAAATGGTGCCCTACACTACGTTTGCCGAGTCGCGGTCTCCACTCAAGCACTCGTTTACCGCATCGGTTGTTGGTTGTTTGCGAGATATATCTCGCCATATATGGCCGGCCCGCTGCCACTTCAGCTTGCTAATTCTTTGATCTATAGCGATTACTTTGGTTCTCTGTCTGATGTATTCGTTACGAAACCTATCCTTCAGAGAAACTCCAAGCATAGCTCTTTCCATACCTCGTTGAGTGACTTTGAGCTGGTGGACCATCCCTATCGTGAGTGTTCACGTCTCAGCTCCGTAGGTCATGACGGGCAGGACGCAATGATTGAAAACTTTGGTTTTCAAGCATTGCGGATTATGGATGACGAGGAGACTAGACGTAGTTTTCCAAATGCTGCCCAGCCTAACTGGATCCTCCAAAACCTAGTCAACAGAATGTTCAAAGAGAATAAAGCGAACTGGCAAAATATACAGGGGACAGGTATAATAAGTATTGTTTTTGTCATTATTACTCTGTAAAAAACAATAAATAATATTTTGTTCATATAAAAACGGTTTTTTTTAGAAATGAGTCGATAAGCATTGTCGTGTATTATTTTTATACTAAATAAATACTTATTTTACGTAATACGATACTTACGATTAGATTATATTGGTTTTTGTATTGAATTACTTGAAAATTGGGGTGGTCGGAAATCGGAAGTTGAAGATCACCAAAAATTTACATCTCGGCCGGGAGGAGAGTAAGTACGAATATACACAGAATACTTTTGTCTCATTTTGTTATTTATCTCGATGTTATTAGAGTATATTTGTATCGTAGCTAATGTCGACCGAAATAATCTAAGTTTTCGTTTTCGGCCCCCATTTTACCGTGTTATTCATAGGGAATTTGGACATCTGTTTGGCCGTGGTCGAGAACGGCCACCATGTTTAGAATTATGGTTTCGTTTTCATTCAACTTTAATTTCTTCGAAGAAATGAGGTGGCCGGAATAGGAAAGGCCTTTAAACCCCATTTCGTTTTCGGCCAATTCGTATAAGTTAAGATATTCTCAGTAGAAATCAAACATTTTTGTAATGTACAAGAATAATTACCTTCGAAAAATATCAAATTAAGCCAAAAGACAAAGCGATGGCTTAGCGGTTTTGAGGAAAATGTTATCGTATCACATCCCGTATCCTAGAATAGACCCACCAAGCTCGCGTAACATGCCTGTGTAGTTTTCCCGCAATGAAGAACGGAATCAAAGAGGATCTGTACCTCCCGTATAACGAGGGCTTCTCCTTAGAGATGCGCATTTTATACCACTCCAATGACAAGAGTGATATAGATATATAGATAAACTTTTTGATCTAAAGATATATATATCACTCATTTAGCTCTTTAGCTCATTTAGCTCAGTAGATTAATGATGTTGTCTTGTTGAGTTGCTCATGCTCAAGCTCATGAGCACGAGATAAAAAACAAAATATAATGTCTCCGTTCAACTGAGCTAGGTGGCGCTAGAGTGACAAATAAAAATGACTTGCGTACACTATATTATGTTCTTTAAAAAAATAAACAAAAGAAATAAAAAATACTTATCCGTTAACAATAAAACTGAACACGATTACTTCTAAAATAATTACATTCAAACAGTTTGCATAATTATTACAGGCCTGAACTTAGTCTTGCTATCTTTCTCTTTTTTTCATGTTGTATCTGACATCGTACATGTCGCTCCATCAAATCACTCGCCTTGCTCAGTCGTCTTCGCTCTCACTCATTCGCTCATTTCGCTCAGCACTGATAAGGTTCGAAAATTAATCAATGAGGTAAATGAGCGAAAGATATAGTTAAAACTAAGGTGAGCGAGAGATAGATTCACTCAGTTGATAATGTGGATCTTGGTTCTTCTGCAGAGGAGCCTGGGCACCAAGACTTTCTGTAGCGCTGAACTGCATCGGCGCGTGTTCTGTGCTCGTATGTTGGTTCCATTGCTTCTGGTGTTAGTGTCCCTTACAATGCATCCCTGGTACTTAAAATCTATTCACTCCCTTGAAAATTGAGTAGTGGACTACAATGTCCTCGCGTCGTTGTCGAAGGTTTATATCACGCCTTATTAGGATGTACTTACTCAGTTTTTTTTTTAATCTTGAGGTCCACAGTCGCCTCTTCCAAACATTGACATGATATGTAAAATCAAATAGTGAATTTTATACAAAAAAAACTACAATAATATATCTGTCACAACTTTTCTGAACAAAAGCATGAAAACTTTGTAAGTATTTTATTCCATGAAACCTCTTAAGTTAGCGGTCGAAATCGTGTTCAGGTCCGTAGGAATTTTGTCGTCGAAAATTGAAATTTTACTCATTTCCGATTGTTTATTGTTTATAAAAATAACTTTACAGCATAACTATAAAAATCTTTATGTATTTAAAACTCAGATATCTATACTACCGACTAGTATCATTTCGAACAAGGCTGACCAGTTGGAAATATTTTTTTTGAGGCCTTATGTCAGAACTTCGCTAAATGGTTGGAATCTAGTGCAATTGACTCTAATCCACTTAAATTTTTCTTCCTATTCAACGATACGCCACTATGGAAGAAAGGATCTTAAATCAGCAAGTACTTTCCATTATGTTCAAAAATAACAAGAAAGTTAATTTGAGGTTAAGTACTGTGTACTATTTTGTTTATCATAATATGCAGGGTTTAAAACAAATTGAATATAGCTACAAAATAGGCAGTGGTAGGTGGTTATTCTCATTATCCCCACTGAATAGGGAAAAGGAAATATCATTGGTATTATTATAATAATAAATTTATTATTATAATAAATTTAGTCGTCGTTGTTGAAGTTTTATATCACGCCGCATAAGGATGTACCTACAAATTTTTTTTTATCTTGAGGTCCATACTCGCCTCCTCCAAACATCGACATGATTTGTAAAATCAAATAATGAATATTATAAAAAAAAATTGTCTACAATTAACTTTTCTGAAAAAAAAGCATGAAAACTTAGCATTTTATTCCATGAAAACCTTTTAAGTAAGCGGTCGTAATCTTTTTTAGGTCCGTAGGAATTTTGTGGTCGAAAACTGAAGTTTTACTCATTTCCGTTTTTTTTTAATAAATAACATTATAGCATAACTATATAACTCTTTATGTATTTAAAACTCAGATATCTAGACTACCGATTAGTATCATTTCGAACAAGGCTGACCAGTTGGTTTTTTTTTTGGAGAACTTTAAGTCTTCGCTAAATGGTCGGAATCTAGTGCAATGACCCTACAATTGACTCTAATCCACTTAAATTTTTCTTCCTATGGAACAATACGCAATACGCCACTAGAGAGGGGTGCAATAAAAAAGGGGGGCAGTTGATGTTTTTTAACAGTAGGTTAAAAAACATCACCTATATATATACTTTAATTATTAATTTACTTACTTTTTATTATTTTGGGTAGGGTAGGTACTATTCGAGACAGAGCTATGATCTATGCAAATTATGTCAATACATTCCAAAAACATAAATTAAAATTTACATGCTTGGAGTCGAGGTAAAGAGATATAATTAGACAATATTTATTGAAGAAAGAATCTTAAAATCAGCAAGTACTTCCTTATGTTATGTTCAAAAATAACAAGAAAGTTAATTTGATAGTAAGTACTGCGGGTTTGTTTATAATTTGTGCAGGGTTTAAAAAAATCGAATATAGCTACAAAATAGGCAGTGGGAGGTGGTTATTCTCTTTATACTGAATAGTGAAAATAACTAATAACTAATACTCAATACTGAATCCAGTGGGGAAAAGGAATTATCATCGGTGTTTAATAATTAATTTTGTTTTAAAAAACTAAACCGACTGCAATTTTTATACACAAAATTGTCATGAATTTTCATGGATCCTACTGTTAGAACTGAACCAAATCAAAATGGAACCACAAGGGAAGCACCAGCTTTCATATAAAAAAAGAATCATGAAAATCGGACCACCCAGTCAAAAAATCTGAGGTAACAAACATATTGAGAACCTACTCCTTTTTTTGAGTCGGTTAATAAATGTAATAAACAACCTGTAGAGGCCATGCGGTGGCGGCGGCGCGGCGGCGGCAGCGCCCGGCTATAACTACTAGTACTTATTCTCTGGCGGTATCTGTTGTAATGTGTGCAACATACTTATACTTATGTTGGTGCGCGCTGCGTGATATAATTCAGATGTGGTGCGGGGAATTTTCATTGGTAACGTCCATTCGAGCAAGGTCATTGGCATAGATCGCCCTCTTAACTCTAGAACGAATATCTGGCAAGAGCATCCATGGTAAGCAATACACAGAAGACTTTGTGGAAGGAACGAGTACATCTCGAACGACGTAATCTTTCTCAATAAAATAAGAAACAAAACACGGAGTAGAAAATTATCTATTGTTTTAAATAATTGAAATGATTCTCTACTGTTTTATGTTCTAAGTTTGAAATTGAGTTGCCTAACCAATTTATTGGGTCGGCTTACTTGTAATTATTTGGAATCGAATGTCTGGGGACTTTTGAAGAAATCTATTATTGGTAAATTACAAGGTTTAAAGGGCAAAGTAAAGAATGCCTTACCACACAATACCAATGATTTAAATATTTTTTAAACAAGTCACATTGCCAGCATGATGTACAGAAATTACTATAGTTATGCGAGACATAACTATAGTATTTCTGTACATCAAGGTAGTTGTGGTTTTTCAAAAATAATCCTAGCTGAAAGATGTACAAAAATACTATATCTAAACACATAAATGAAATCGAAAACACATATACATAGTATTTATGTACCTCATTCAGCTAGGAGACTTAACTATAGTATTCCTATACATCAAGGTTCAAAAATAATCCCGGCTGAATTTTTCTAGTATTTTTATGAAAGTTCCTAACTAATCTTCAACCAACTAGTGGGTAGTCAGAGCTGGTCATACAGCCAATGTCATTAGCAATCCACGCTTCAAGCACAACGCCTGTATAATCGCAAAGTCGATTATACGGCATCGCACTAACTTAAAAGAGCATTAAGCTTCCACGTTACACTTGATAATACAATAAAGAAGCCGAGACTCAAGATATATTACTATTCAACTTACTTAAAACTCAAAGTCCATCAAAAGTTTCGAACAAAGCTTAGAAGTTAAAAGAAAATATCCAAGTCAGGTGGAGTCTCGCTCGGATGGAGAAAGTTTCCGAGCGCCAGGTGATTAATGAACGCTACTGTTTATTCCTCGCATCTTCAATGAGGATTAGATTCTGGCTACTGTGGCTTCCTTGGAGCGGCTTCTGAGGTGTGTGAGTGGAATATTGTACATGCTGCCGTTGTGGTGTACCTGTAAAGAAACGAAGCGTGAAACAATGAACGGTTATTGCTCTTAAGAAGAATTAATGAAACCTTATTTGTACATCTACTGTGGCTGCTTTGGAGCGGATTCTGAGGTGTGTGAGTGGAATTTTGTACAGGCTGCCGTTGAGATGTGCTCCTATAAAAAAGAGGCGTGAAACTCTGAGGTGTAATTGTTCCAGGGCCTATGCAAGTAATATCTACTGCTCTGAGCTTATATTTAAAAAATTAGAACATAAAACAAATAAACTTCAAGAAGCTTTAATGAGGATTAGGTTCTGGCTACTGTGGCTTCCTTTCAGCGGATTCTGAGGTGTGTGAGCGTAATATTGTACAGGCTGCCGTTAAGATGTGTACCTGTAAAGAAAAGAGGCGTGAAACAATGAAGTGGGTTATTTATTGCCTTTAAGAAATTGATGGTAGGTACCTCATTTGTTGTTCATGTACTTATATTTTGAGAGCATAAACCTGCGGGGCTTAGTTAGTATCCTACACTAGGTTTCGAAGTCGTCTTAACTGTGTTTATAAAAAAAACTCCTTCAAAATGTAATTAGGTACTTTCAGCTCTCTCATCACGTATCTCTAGACTTTACTCTATCAGCATTTTCTTTAGAACAACAACAACAAAAAATCTCATAAGACAAGACACCGAAGCGCAAACATATCGAAGATCGAACAAAACGGTACAAAGTCAACGTAACGAAGGGTTGAAGATAAATACGTGCCAGGGGTCGAGATAAACATGGGGTGTGCAATTTGTACAATACAAATGCATGGGCGCTGGGCAGGGGTGACCAACGTGTTGACCTTCGAATTGTAAATGAGAGTAATCCTGTTGCAACTGAACGGGGTGTTTTGATGGGAGTGCAAATGAGCATGTCGGAAAGTATCATCGAAATGTAACGTACTTTCAAATAAAAATACTGATAGATAATGGTTATACTATAATATCTTTCGTAATTTGACGCATTTATTATGAATGCGTCAAATGACAAATGTGTGTACGATCTGCAGACATTGACATGATATTTGTCCAGGGCGTTCTGGATATTTTCTATGTATAATAAAAAATATCTATACCTATATGTAGTGTATTGTATTATGTATATCAGTTATCTAGTACCCATAACACAAGCTCTGCTAGCTTGGGGCAAGATAATGCTGTGTGAATTGTCCAACATTATTTATTTATTTATTATTATTTATTTATTAACTGCGATCCCCAACCCGCATGCCCAGCGTTATAGGCGTTAATAGGTATTACCCCCCATGAGTTAAACGCCAATAAGGCGTTTATCAGGGGGAGGCCTGCGTCCAGCAGTGGACCGATACAGGCTGTTGAGGTTAAGGTTTATGAAGAAAACCATAACCTCGACTTAACAATAATAAATAAGTTAGCTTCAATAGAAGGTATGAGGAAAGGTCATAAGTATAATAAAGGGTGTGAAACATAGTTAGCCCCAAAGAACTTAACTACATAATTTAAACAGTCATTTGCGGTGAACGCTGCCAAATGTCAAGACTTCTTTACAACCATACGATACTACGTGAACTGAAATGAAAATGGAAAATTCCATGTGTGTGGTTTTCTATAAGAAACGGAAGATAATTTGCCCGAGATATTTCTATAGACCATTATTAAAAACTCTTTATCACTCCTGCTGCCCGCCGACAATGAATTATAAGAAAATTAATCAAAAGGTAAGCATCTATACATACACTTCTTCTGACTTTTTCTAGTATAAATTTTTTGTATTCTTGATTTGAGTAAAAAAACGTTGAATAAATAGTTTACAATATCCTGATGATACTCCACGTGGATTTATTTCTGAAAAACAAATAACTTAAACGAATTGTATAGTCGGACAGTATAAGGAGCCTCTCACAGATTTATAACCATAATTCCTAAAAGAAAACGCCGAGGTGTTATCGCGGTTGTATTGACACTTTAATGCTATTGTTTGATTTAGAGGCGCTCATTACGACCGCTCGTGCGAACCCAACTCTAAAGTATTCATCATTTTGTAAGGTTTCTCGGATCCAAGATGGTAGACGCGTGTGCAGTGCAAAGCAGGCCTGTCATTGAATGTGTAATGGGATGTGGTCTTTGGTCCAGTCTAGGTTATTTCAGTTCAACAGCAGCAGCAGTTATATACCTTCCTAAAATGGGACAATCAATTAAACAGTAAAAGAACTGGATAAAATGTTAGCTATAAATAAATGGTTAAGTGAAATGCACAGCAACTTGATTTTTGTTTGGTACGAATTACATTGTCATGTGTTTATTTTGATAAGACGCTGTATCCATTCCTAGAGATCCACAATTTTCGATAGTGAACTAAACGGTTCGTGATTTGTCCGGACTAACCCTTCTGCGATGCGGAGATACGGCTCGCTCGGCTGCCTGCTATCCACCGTAATAACAACAGAGAATTTTACGCTCCAGGACAATGCGATATAAAATTATCTGTTAGATCCAATAATCGCATGGAACAGCCGGGACTTAATGCCGGCCAATCATTAGCTACGAGGGATAACGGAGCCGACGGCCAACAGAACCATTAACGTCGGTAGAGGCTCCACTACGCGATACCCCGTGACCAAACGTCAATGCAACCACAAGTTTTACGCGCACATTCGCGACGATGCATCCCCGAGGCGTCACACGTCAGAACAAAGGTATGACTTTATCGTAACTCCACAGTTTAGAGACAGTTTTATATCCTTTCGCGGAATTTGAAACATTGTAATGAATGGCCTGCGAAGTGGCTCGCTCCAATTACAGTTTAATTACCAAAGGTTCCCACAGATTTCGCCAGGGTATTTTGCGCAGACACGTAGAGGTTAATGACTAGTATGGAGGTGCGATTAAGCGCGAGCACTTATAAATACCGGTAATTATTTTATCGGGATCGGCTAAAGAGGACGCGAGTGGATGCGGTGCACTATCATTAGCGCGCGGAAAGCGATCAGTTATTTACGCGACCGGCCGTGTTGGTTTACAGCGGGCAACCCCCGAAGGAGATGCATTCCGCCATTCCACCGGCTCACGAACTCACGACTGCACAACAATAATTACCCGTGGGTGTACGCCATTATACTTCGCCAGCGATTATTATCAATCGCTGTACTAGCGAACGGTCACCGCTTAGAACCCGATGTAATGGAACCAAATTATCGTAATGTTATAACAAGAGATGCAAAGCAGATTATTCGATAATTATATGGAACGAAAAATTATACGTAAATCAAAATCGCGCAAGTGCAGGGTTTTTGTCTTTGTCTGTTGTGTTTGTTGTGGTATGTTTGTCTTTGTCGGGTGTGCCGGCGGCGGTCCCGCGGTTGTCGCTGCGTACACGGCTCGTGGGTCAGTATTGTTCGCCGCCGCCAGGGGCGATCCATTCCTCACCCGGCCTCCACCAGGATGTTGCTAATTTTCTATCATTGCGATCACGTCTAAGTTTATAGACCTTTGGATTTTGAAATTGAGGTGTCAGTGAACCGTATTTATTGCCGATGCAAAGTAATTTTCAGCGATCCCTTCACAAAATCCCTAATCATAGCCGGGGGGAGCAGACATAAGGTACCATTATAGTCTTCTTGCTCAAGATTGTTTCCGTATAGGTACCTACTTGTCACATTATCGTGGGACATTTTCCGATCCAATGATTTCATAACGATTTGCAATGCGCACGACGCGCTTACTCGTTCTTATGTTTATGATTCTTAATTTTGAAGTTATATTAGAGTCTAGATTTCATTCAAAATTAGAACTCATATTAGTGAAATCTAGACTGAAAAAATACTCTTGTTTATCTAGCTAGACTGACTTTAATATAGGTAACTTTAAAATTACCAACGTCCAACCTCCTATTCTTAAGCCATTATCAACTCATATCCATTTAACTTTGACCCAGGATAAAGTACCAAACGTGTAATCTTCCGTGGAAGCTTCCCCAGGCCCGTACGCCGTAGTTGAACATATAGATGCAGCCGACGCCTTCAGGACTTGGTAAATTGTCCGTCGAGATTCACGCTCCTCTCATTACTTCAGCCAATCGAGATTAACTCCTTTAATGCTGATGGTTCTTAGAAGTGTTGAGCTTTTGTATTAAATGTACAGGCTCAAACACACTTCCGTGCTTATATTTGTTTACCTATTTGAAATTCGTTCAAAAGTCTAAAGCTTTTAAACTGGGTACTTAGTCCTTTTAAAAATTATATTCGTTTCATCACAATAGATATAATTAGGTATGCGTTCTTGGATGTCCCATCATAAACGACCAACCCTTCACACACCTTCAAAACATTTCACTATTGGGGCATAATTGAGGTTAGTCTGCTTTTAGTAAATGGTCAGTTTTCTCTCAAACACTATTTACTTTGCGTGGAGACAAATTTGTGGGTGATTACTGCAAAACTGCAATTCATGGTGACACTGGCGATTTATTTATATAAAGATTTTGATTTTACGATTGTTTTACTAGCATAACAATAGTTTGTAGGGATATGGACCTCTGATAAAAAATATTTCTACACGACTTCGTGACACGACAGTTTATTAACACAAAATGATAACGCATGCTGTGTTTTTTTAACAGAAAAAGCTTTGATTGCTGCTTTTTTTTGTTAAAAAAACACAGCATTTAGCGCTTTAATCGTGTAATAAGTTAATTGACGGTTTGCAAGTGATCGATCTATGAATTGCACGGGGTATGCGCCTGCGCACAACGTGGTGGTACGCCTCGGGCGACGCACCGTCTCACCTGCAGTATGCTAGGGCTTGCGAAGATGCTGTGACAACTGGGATGATTATTATTGTTTCTGTTTATTTGTCATAGGCATATTACACGGTACGCTTCCAACTGGTAATAATATGGATCAGCTGAGTGAGCTACTTGTAGATTGTTTGCAACAGTCTGCAGTTAGCTCAATTGTTTCAATTGTAAATACTAGTTCTAATTTATTTCTATTATTTGATTGTAATTTTCTTTTTCAATAAACTTAAGTACTTAATTTTCAGGAAGTCTTGAAATAAATTATAATAATATACCACCTACCTTAGGTGTGCATAGAATCAAGAAAAAGTATTGCTGACTTATACGATGTTGTTTCAATTATTGTGTTCTGAGATATAACCCTTTATGTCAGCTCTCTCTCGGTGAGTCGCTCTTTGATGGTGGCCCCAAAGGCCTTTTTCCAAGATTGGTACCTAATATTGGCTATATTATATATAGGTACTAATAGCCGGTTGTTTGTATGCTGACTGACTAATCAATGAGCAAGAGATAGGAACATGATGTCGAATCAAATCCATTGGTGGATCCGAGTAGATTAGGACAAATATTATGTCAAATATTTATTACTTTGACAAGAAATTAGATCATTAATCGCACTGACGCATGACGCACTTAATTCATAAGTTTTAGTTAGTGGCTGCTCATTGTTATCTCCAAATCAAGTTTTGTTACTACAACTAAACAGAATAGAAATTTCCAAACGCTTTTCCGTGACGGAAAAATTTTAAAAGCTTCCTGCTTGTAGTTTTGCCTCTACTTTTTTCACTTCTTTCACAAAATAACGTAAACAAAAAAAATAAACAAAAAATTAAATTGTTAAGTGGCAGGAAAATCAATTGATTTTCCTGCCACTTAACAATTTGGACAATTTTAAATGGTAAGAAAATCAATTACCACTTCTTTTCTTATTTAAAAAAAATAATTTATGGTTTAGCATTTTACATATCTTTGAGCATATTATGTGATATATGTAAAATTTCTGATTGCTTCAACGACTGCGTCCAAATTCTCAAGAATACGGACACGAGACTCCCAAATTAGTCTGTAAAAAACTTCATTCTTCGTCTTAGTGAAAACGTTGAGCACATTTCATCAGAGAGGCAGCCCTGCTCTCGCCGCATAACAAAGCAAAAATTGCTGAGATAATGAAGCATAATGCAAAGCGTGATATAAACCTCGCCCGCCTCGGGCTGGATTAACTTGTTAGAACCTGGAGTAACCTGGAATACTCATCAACACCATGAGAGATTAAAAGTTAGCTGTTGACAGGCGGGAGAGAACACAATGCAGCCTTCAAGCGTCAAGCCTTCAGAAAGAGAATACATGTTGTTTTGGAGGCTATAGAGAAATGAAATAGTTCGCTGACCTGTAAATCCTGTAAATGCTGTGTGAATACTATCTCCAGTAGCGACGGATCCGTTAATGAGGATCCTGTTAAAAAGGACATTTTATGTGAATGCGCCCTTAGACAACTTTTGTTTAGTTTGTCCTGGATGAAAAGTTAACCATGTTTACGAATATTTAAGTTATTGTACAATTTAAAATTGATAAATATGCCCTAGATTAAGATCTATTGTCATACTCTATCGGGCAGGGTGTATGAATACTTACAAAAGTCTGTAATATTTCGTTTTACCATAAAATATTGAATACTGATGAATGTGCATTAGTAACTTTACAATAACAGCCATTTATGGTGAAAATTTGAACCGTTTTTACGCAGGGTTTTGCTATAGTCACAAGATATTTGATTATATGAAAAAATTTACTGAAAATATATATATATAATGCTGGATAATTCACACAGCATTATCTAGCCCCAAGCTAAACATAACTATTATGGGTACTATATAAGTGATATACCAATATCATCAATGATTCAATAAAAAAAAGACAAAGACAATTTATACAAAGATAGAAAAATAGATATATTTTATTACACATAGAGAACATCGAGAACGCCCTGAACATATAACTGCAGATCGTACAAACATTTGTCCCGAGACTGGAATCCAACCCGCAACCTCCTGCTTCAAAGGCGGGCCTTCGCCCGCTGCGCCACAGCGGTCGTTGAATGAAATGTGGGTATACCCATTTTCCAATTCAGTTCTAAAACCAAGGTCACCCAGAGAGGATCAAATTACAACTGTCTAACCTATCGAGGAATTCATAAATATCTCTAACATGTTTAACCCCAAATCACTGTAAATTATTATTGGAAGTTTACATTATTAAAATAATGAAAATGATCGCCTTCGGCTGCCCGTGCGTGCTGGTTGCGAACATAAAAACCACTTGAGGCGATTAAAAATAAACAATAATTGGGCCGGCCATTCACGCATGTAGACTCATTAAAACAATTAAATCTTGATTGAACAGAAATTATAGCTGTCGATTCTTTAAACATAATACGATGTTGCCTTCCCTGGAATCTGCTCCGAAAGAGATTATCTTTGATTTTAATAAGAAACAATTATTATGTATGTGTCTACGTCCCACGGTCAAGTAGTTGCCTTAATTTTAGACTGGTTAGTCAATTATCAAAAATTACCGGTGGCGTTTTTTGGTCATAATTTGGGATTTTTTGTCTACTCTCAGACAGAATTATACTTGATGTGTCTTTTATTTTTCGTGACATACCTGTATAACGACTTATTTAATAATAGTTAGGAGATTGTAGCGTTTAATGACGAAAGCTAATCTTTTACTAGATGTTATATTGGACAAAAATTCTGCTTCTCCTATTGCGATCAAAAACCTCTCCCCGTCTATAGAAAAAGTTTATTTATTTATAAACATGTACTACTACTTGCGGGAAGTTGATCATCTTGTTATTCAGCATAAGGAAAGCTTATGTCTTAAACAATAGTTTTAGGTAGCTATTACGGTATTTAATTAGCTATTTCGTTAAAATCCGATATCATAATAAGCGAGAATTCTCAAATGACATCCAAAAGTCGCCTTTGGGCCTTAAAAAGAGGGCACCGTTGACCGCCGCCCATTCAAATAGTATTTAAAATATATTTTTAATTTAAGGCTGGTGTGATCCCCGTTTCTTTTCGTATACAGGAGGCCTGGTTTTGTGACGTTAGCGTGGAAAAATATTGTGTGAAAAAACAAAAGACGATGCCCCAGCTTTTAAAAATTATAAAGAAAACACAAAGAAAACACTCCACCTACTTTTTTCGGGTCGTTCACTAACTCAGCACACGAGACTGGACACAACATGATAATTATGTTCTATTGTAGAAAACTAGCTGTCAGATTACGACAAACATGTCCAAAGAAAAACAATAATGCAATAGCCGCGAATTTTCAAATATCCTTACGAGTAGGTTAGGTACCCACTTAACTGTTTAGGCGGCAGAAGGGAACCGTAGCATTAGTTATGGAAATGAGCTAATATAATTATAATTAATCTACAAAATTGGATCATCATCCTTATAAGATAATGCTGCCAGGATAAAACAACGCTCTTTAAAAGTAATATTTTGCTCTTGGGATGAGACGTTTTTTTAAATTAAGGATAAGTGACGGTAGATACCTATCTAATTAAAGAATTCTTGACTCTGTTTTATGAACAATGGATAGATGTTATAAACTACCTAAGCATTAAGCGTATTCTCTTCTGGCATTTTCCTAAGAAACTAGGGTTATTTTCGTTGGTTCACCAAATAATATCCAAATAGAAGTTACTTAATTTGAATAAGAAGCGTCTGCGGCCTGAACATCATTACGGTCCCCATACATATTTACGTCTTATGATATTTTTAATTCAATTTTCCCCACGAAAGTTCGGAACCTACTCCGTTGAGTGTTGAAAGCTATCCAATTTGCGTAATACTGCCAAAATATCTCATTTCTACGCTCACTGCTGACCTTTGACCTTAGAATGATCTAACTGCAGATATCAATAAATGAAAAAACAGCTCTACCAACCAGCGATAGAGTCAATACTTCCCCAGCATAATATTGAAGCAAGATGTTTAGGCTTCGAAATAAAATGGAGTTTTGGCAATTCCATAATGCGAAAGTGGTCTGTTCAAGCTTTTGACTCTATGAAAAAAATACGAATGTCGGAAAACGATAGAGAAAAAAACATTTATATTTTCATAGAGTCGTTATTTATGGTTCGATGGACGTGTAAAAGCGATATTTAGAGCGGCCAGCACTCTGCCGATTAGTACGTAAAACCTGTGTGCAGTGGGCCTTATGGTTTCTGTGGCAAACCCTTTCAGCTTTGGGCAATCAGAATTATTTCACGAGAGCTAAACGCAAGCTGGGGTTCATAGCTGTTTGTGGTCTTGTGCTGCGGTTTTGTAATGCAGTGCTCGTGCATTTTGTTATCTTCCTTTTTGTAACAGATATTGGCAGGTAGGTATTTTAATAACAGCTTTTTATCTAATTTAATCAGCCTGTAAATTACCAAATGAGATAGTTACATGCAGCGATTGACATACTACTTCCTATAATTTAAAATCAAGCTAAACTCTATAAACCCTTTTGTGATACTGAACCTATCCTAAGCGGCAGCTTTCTAAGCACATCACACAAACGGGTTAATTGGATCGTAGCTATAAATAATGGCAACACTAACTGACCGCACCCCTGGTTACTTAGTTACCGGCGGTTATTCCGCGCACGCACCTCGCTAATAAAGCAAGAGTTACCTATGAAGTACACAAACCAATAAGCTGTGTTGATAAATCAAATTAAGATCCATGGGAAGAGAAATGGAACGAATTTGCGTTTTCCTGAGTTTCGGACTTTCCAATAATCACCTGGGGGGTTATGCTCTATGACCAATTCAACGTCTTACACAGATACGTCAAGATATTGGCGGGGAATGGAACAAAACTGGGGGGTGATTCCCTATGACCTAAGAGATTTCTTGCCCAAATCGTGTGACGTCACAGCGTGCTCTATTCTCCGCCGATATCTTGTCGTATCTGTGTAAGACGTTGAATTGGTCAAAGAGCATAATCCCCTGGCAATATTTTAGTTTAGACTACCTAGTGTGAAATGGAACGGACTACCTTGTTCAAAAATGGAACGGACCACTTGTTTAGTGACTGTGAACTGTCAAACCTACTACAAAGTATGTTTACTACAAAGTTTGCGTTGCTCTAATTTCTATGGAAATGAGTGTGGTAGCGCAGCGCCAAGGGGGGGGGGGGGGGGGAGTTTACATACGTTCACGGTTTCATAGAAAATAGAGTAACTAAATCTTTGTAGTAAACATACTTTGTAGTATGACAGTTCTTACTCAGCATATATGACTCCTTGCCCCTACTCTTGTTGCTAGAATCTATCCACTTCAAGCTATAAACACAGTCGAATGCTTATGTTTTTCTGATGTTCTGCACAAAACTTCCAAATTGATTCGTAGTAGGTCAAAATCTCTCGACGTCGCAAAGTATAGGTAATATTCTAAGTGACTGAGTAACATTACGATTCAAGCTCTACATTGACTCGCTCATCAATTTTCACGGCCATTAGTCCTCTAACTACCTCAACCAGCCAAGTTTATCGCTTAGTAGTCCTACTTTCCAAGATCGCATCAAACGTAGACAGATTCCGCTAAGCCAAAAGACACTTCTATCAATTACCCCAGTCGTAAGCCCATGTCGTTACACCACCATATGTCCACGGGTTAATTCCAAGGCTTCTTCAGAGAAAGATGACCCCTTTATTACTTATTAAGGAGCTTCTGCCCCTGTACCACGTTATTTATGTCGTCTAATAATAATTTGTATTAAATCACGGTCGCTCCCTGCAGGACAAACAGGATTTGTTGGCTTTTGTTGTCGACGCTTTCTTGCAGAGTTTTCCGCGCAAAATGAGGAGATATTGTTTGTTTGTTCTCTTATGGAAAAAATATGGTTCTAATCGAATCTGACTCTGTTTTGGCTTTGTGGGAGCTTTGGGAAGTTTTTGTCATTAGGTATGATTAACCAACTGTAAACAGTTTTTGTTTAGATAGGGAGATTAAAAATGTCTAATTAAAAACTATAAAAATATCTTTTTATTCATTTCTCAGGCCCCGAAAAAGTATTTTGGGTAGATAACTATGATTGGTTCCCTTTACGTAGCGTGTCATTTCGAATCGAATTTAAGTCAGAAACGGATGAATCGAATTCAAAGTTGTAAATGTATCCTAAGTATATATGATTGACTAAAATCTATATTTATGCATGTTTGTTACACAAAATATCCTTAGAAAATTTTATAAATAAATAGATGTAATTCTAAAATAACATCGCAAATATAATAGAGCTGTCACTAAACCTGTTTTATAAGGTTTGAAATAAAAAAAAACTATCTAAAACAGACGCACGCGAGTTGTTACCACAAAGTATGGCTGATAACAGCAAATCGTGCAAATCTTAAGGCTTTTAGGGTAATCAGTACCAATTTTTTCTAAAGTTTTCTTTCATTTTCACCTTATTTAGCTGTCGGTGCAAAATGTTGATGGTTGGTGAATTAATGGCGGGAACAAGTGTTAGTTCGCATCACGGAATGAAAAAAACAAATATGAATTCGCATTAAAAATTCTTATAAAATGAAGGGGAAATGATAGACAAGAGTGACGTCTAAATATGGTGAAATACGAATAGCGTGGATAGCTTTTGAAGGGACTAAAATCAAAAGAATAGCCTTTTTCAGTAAGTACCTACCAATGGTTTGGTTTCTTGTTGCATTTTTTCGTAGATATATGTATGGACCTCGCATCCTCATCTGTCCATTAAATATAATGAGGTAAGTAATTAAACCGAATAAAAAGCAAAGCAACTATCATCTATTAATAGGACCTACTAATGTAGAAGTGGTGTCATAGGAAATACCTACTAGATAGGATGATCATTTGCCTAAATATTTTATAAAGTTACATTATGTACTATATATTCAGAGGTATTCTATGTACCCAAAGGTAAGTCAATAACTTCGTGGTAGAGTCTGTTCAAAAAGAGAAGAGTCGTTGGAAGTGAGGGCGTTCGTGTGCCAATTTGGCAACTTTTGATGCATTGACAACACTGCATGTCATTGCAGTACGACTAAAAGTATTAGTTCACCAAAACGCCACGACGCTTCTCATTTTGAACAGACTAGTAATCAGTGGTCAACCTCCACCTCAACCTGAACAACCTGTATTGGTCCAATGCTGGACGCAGGCCTCCCCTTCATAGGCACCTTATTGGTGTTAATCTAAGTGCCCATAATCCCCACGCTGGGCATGCGGATTGGGGATCGCAGTTTGGTGGTAGAATTGTTCTCCAAGGGGCACCGCTTCGCGCCCCCGGTGGATATCCCTTAGTCGCCTCTTACGACACCTATGGTAAGAGATAGGGTGGTGCAAATTCTAAGCCAGCCACACAGCTATCAGTGGTCAACGAACAGTTAACTTCAAAACAGCGAGGTGTAAATCTCGTTCCTTATCTGTTCTCAATTCGCATACATTACAGCTTGAAGATACTTGGGGCGACAACATTTGCATTTCAGCGAGCTAGTCCCGAGCGGTAGCGCACACAACACTTTATAATGTGAGAAACCGCAACCTTAACAGCCTGAATTGGTCCATTGCTGGACGCAGGCCTATAAGCGACTTATTGGCATTTGTGTCAAGGTGGGGTATGGGTAATGCCCATAATCCCCACGCTGGGTATGCGGGTTTGGGATCGCAGTTCAGTGGTAGAATTGTTCTACAGGGGGCGCTGCTGCCCGCCCCCCGATATATATCCCTTAGTCGCCTGTTACGACACCCACGGGAACAATTGAGGTGGTGGAAATTTTAAGCCAGCACCACACAGCTGCAATGTGAGAAAGTTGTGATGTAAATTATAAAAACACCAGCCAGCTGTTCTATGTTAAATGTTTAATGATTTTAGCTTTCTACTCAATTATATGTAATAATAATTAATATTGTTTTAAAAAACTATAAACCGACTTCAATTTTTATAGTTCTTCGTGGATGTTGATGGAACCCATTGGCAGAACTGAACCAAATTAAAATGGGACCACACGGGAAGCACCAGCTTTCATACAAAAAAGAATCATGAAAATCCACCACCCAGTCAAAAGTTCTGGTAACAAACATATATTTTTTTTTGAAGAACCTCCTCCTTTTTTTGAAGTCGGTTCAAAAGTGTAATGAGTGGTTATACATAGCTCAACATCTCGAAAATTTGATCAGAGACACCTGAAGATAAAACTGATGATAGTAAAATGCATCCAACTTCAGCTAGCCAAGCTCGGACCATTATCAGTCATCCCGTGACCAAAATCGCTTTGTTGCGATTGTTGTTATAAACCAACTAAAAAACCAAAATATATAATACTTAGAAATGAAAGGAAATCATCAATACTCATCTGCCCATTGTTAGACAATCAGACAAAGTATTTTATTCCAAAGACACACCTTTGTGTTGTGGGTAATGATCACATTTGGGAGGATTAGTGATCACAATAAAGGTACGGTAAGGTAAGGTACGGTACCTATTCTGGAGGATGTTGCAACCCACTAAGAAACTGGTGCTGAGCAAACGGTGGCCTAGCTTGTCGTTGGTAATCTAAGGACGTACTATATATTTTTTCTGTGCTAAGGGTGATGTGTGGGCACCACCTTACCCAATCGACACCTACGACAACAAGTAATTATAAGTGGGCGCTGTAATTACTCGAGAGTTCTCGATGACACGCGTGAAGAATGCTTTGCAATTTGTTCACGTTACTGCCAGGATAATGTAGAGTAGGAGACCACTTGTGTTTTACTGTAGGTATTTGAGTTGACTGTAGACATATGAGGTCTGTGGGTGTAGGTAGTTACAGACCTCAAATGTCTACAGTCAAACATACAAAATGATAGATACCTATGGCCTATACGGCCAAGGACAAAAAATTTTAAACAATTCAAATTTTAAGTAAATTTTTATAAACTCTACATTTTTGTGCACGTTACTGTTATTTTAACTTAGGGAAATTGGGGGATCACTGTCTACAACATCATCATAAGCCCACAAAAGTCCACAGCTGGTCATCGGCCTCGCTCATACGACGCCACAAATAGCGGTCCTGATTCCTGATGGGCCACCTTCATCCATCGACTCCCTGCGCCCGCTAAAATGACGTCAGTCTCCTCAACACCCAGTATTGGTTCACTACTGGACGCAGGCCTCCCCCCGATAAGCGCGTTGGCATTTATATGATGAGGGTTTTTTTTACTATAAATAGACCTTCGTTTTACGGCAATCTCACCTGATGGATAGCGAAGATGCGGCCTACGGTGTATCACGAAGGTCTAGAAGATACCTATTCATCCTTGTATAGAAGAGACCCAGGTTGTAATTGGCTGGAAAAACAGTGGCAGGGAGCGAGTTCCATTCCTTTGCGGTACGAATAATAAAGGTGGAGGAAAACCGCTTAGTGCTAGTGGAGGGTACATCCACCAAGTATGGATGGTATTGCGCTGTGCGTCTACTTGTCCCGGAGTGGAAGGGGGATGCCCATAATTCTCACGCTGGGCATGCGGTTTGGGGATCGCTGTTCGGTGGTAAAATAGTTCTACAGGAGGCGCTCCCGGTGGATATCCCATAGTTGCCTCTTACGACACCCAGGAGAAGGGTTGGGGTGAAGCAAATTCTAAGCACCACACAGCTCGCCACACACCACACACCACGCATATACATATAAATCAAATTAATATCGAGTACATGGTCACCCAACAACCTTATTTAATTATTAATTAACAATTAAGAACTTTTCAGGTACTATAGGCGAGTAATACCAGGGATCGCAGCTAGTAGAATCGAAAGGAAAAATGTTTATTGCCAAAGAACACAAACCAAAATTAGACTTACCTAAAGTTTTTGGTTATTTTTGTTGACACTATGGGAATTTCTAAGAAGTCAAAAATCATCCCAAAAAATTTCGACTTTAACGGGAATTAAACGAAGGGACGGTGGAGAGTTCATCTGTCTCACCAAAAATAGTATTTATCGTTGAATGATTTATTGAATACATTCTAAACGCATGTAATCTTTTCAATTCCCCGCCATTTAGAATCAAAACTTTCATATAACTAGTAAAAAGACGAACTAGAAGCTCCGATTCAGATTACCGAGAGTCATTACTGGGCTCATCGAATCTCTACGTAAATGAAAACTCGCCTCATCACGTATCAAATTGAAATCCTTCGTTCCCTCGCCCGCAGACGTACTTTTTCCCTTTGTTTTATTGTATTGGCCGTGCCTCGATTATTCGAATTATGTTTAATTCATTTCCATCTCGATGGTAATGTTCTAGGCAACCAATGTTACGGTGCGCTAGGAACAATCGACTAATCTCGTGATTGCTGATTGCTTATTGCTCAATTAGGTATTTCGGACACTAGATACTAAACGCATATTATAAGGGAAAAAGATTAAATTATTTAAGTTTTGTAAATGGGTGCGTGGTGATTATGGGCATTACCCCCATGAGATAAAAGCCAAAAGTAAATAATAATAATATAAATAAATAAATAATGCACTTAAAATACCCTCTACCAACACCTTGGCTGCTACCCAGGAATGCTCGCTTATGATATAAGTTAATCTACGCTTCCGACTGGTACTTCAATTGCTTCAATTCTAAATACTAGTTCTTATTGATTTTATTTTATTATAATTTTCTTTTTCAATAAAAGATTCTATACATAAATTTTACTATAAAAACGTTCGTACTCAACCTGATGAAGTATCTCGTTAAGGGATGAAACTTTGGTGTTCTTCCAACACAAAATAGGTTCATAGTGAACCCGCTTACATTCCTAATGTTTATATTTATAGTTAATCGAGTTATAATTCTTAGCTGCTGGATATAAAAGTATTAAGAAAGCAGACCATTAAAGGCAATAATGCGGTTACGCAAGACAGATGCCCGGCAGAGGATTATTAGAAACGTGATACTCACTGTTACGAATAGGCCATTATTGTTTAATCTGATCCAGTACACCGAAGTCAATTCGAAATTTTGCGGTGGGACGTGCCTCAGACACCTTCCGGTGTGAAAAATCATTTTTGATAACTCAATGCTCAATGTAACGCTATAATTGCAACTTTAGCGGTTTTACTCCGACTAAATGATAATTTCTCGGTCTCTTCCCACCCTTTGATACGGATAAACCGATTTCCGGCGAGCTACGTGAAAATTTAAACCAACTTAATCCCCTATCGAGCTTTTAATGACATTTTCTTGGAACGTGAAGCCGCAAAACAACCATAGGTACTCGATACCCGAGATGGTTACCCGCAAATCATAGAAAGATTTGCCGCATTGGCAAAAATAAACGAGGGATTACATTACAGAATCAATATGAAATTGAATTTCCTAATGTCAATTGTTAGTTACGAAGTGCAATAAAGTTCCAATAATCATGATATAATTCCTCGGAGATGTGCTCGGTTGGACGTCGTTTGTCTCTGTCTAAGCTGGTGTTATTTTGTATATTTGTCTCTGTCGTGTCCGGAGGATCGCAGAAGGTATGATGAACTCGGTAATGATCCAATCAGAAGTGAAGTGCATCAAGTCTTGGCTGTGAGAATGCGGTTGGGGGTGCAAAAACTACGGGCAGAGATTTAAATTAAACTGACCGCTTGAGCTTTGTTTCGAGAGACGTCTCAGTCGTAATTTATCGTTTCAAATTCAACGAGTTGATTTATTTCATAACCGTTCACATCGACGATTTAAGTTACAACAAAGTAAGTACCTACTGTTCTTCAGAATGTTCATTATAATGTAGATGAATAAGCAGAGATATGCGATCTGGATGTTCTGAAAAGTAGTGTCCGAAAAACTGACTGAATCTTTTGTTTTTGACTGTAAAATATTAAAAAATTAGGTATTTCATATCATGTAACATGATAATATTAATCCAATAAAATTACATGCGTCTTAATCGTAGCACTTATTGCCGACACTGCACCAATATGTACTAAGTATGCGCTTTTAAACGTATTTTCGGAATTAAAAAATAAGTAATGGTCTCAAAATACTGGCTGTTACGTTTCTCCGATGGCTTGTAATTATTTTAAATGTCCCGCATGCGCCAGCGCAAGACGCGGCGGTGCCTTCGGGCAATCCACGCGATTGAGAATCCATATTGATCCCACAAAAAAACTTGGACTTATTTATTTTCACTTAATTCGGTTCATTGAAATTTTTGCTGTCGGTGTGGACTCTGCGGAAATTGAGGCTTTGAAACAAAATGTGCCGATATTGATTGATTAAAAAAACCAAGAGACTTCAAATGGAAAGTACATTTTTCGTCGTTTATTTGTGAAAAGAAAGTAGGGGCTACCTACAAGCCTACCCTAATTTTTACATAACCTCATATATATAACTTTTTTTTTTAATTTCATAAAATGTACATAATAATAATGTAATAAGAATTTACCTAACTATCTTCTCTTAAGGTGTAACGTGATAATTAGCAAGTTTCCTGTGAGTGAATCATACTCAAAACATAATACAGTGTTTAATAAAATAAGTCTTTCAAGGTCTGCCTTATTCTGCGCATCAGGGATGTTCTCAGACTGCTTCTTTCTACACCATCACCATGCGAAAGCATCTATCTATATATACTATATGTATATCATATATCTCTGCACACTGGCAACACTGTATGACCTGATGGTAGGTACCTACTGTCCCGAACCCGCAGAGTATTACGCAAAACCACCCTATATTGACATATTAAAGCCCGTTAAATGGGCTTCGTAATTTGCAATTGTATGGCGGAGCCATTGAAATGGCTTTCAAATGTCAAATATTGTATGGGAGATTTTAACATAATCAGTCTGCGGTTCGTGAAGATGACAGGTGTTAACTTTTTTTTTTCATGGTCTCGTTACAAAATGTAGAGTCAAGTTGTAAGAGGCGACTAAGGGATATCCAACGGGGGGCGGGCAGCAGCGCCCCCTGTTGGAGAACAATTTTACCACCAAACTGCGATCTTTAACCCGCATGCCCAGCGTTGGGATTATGAGCATTACCCCCATTAGATAAACGCCAATAAGGCGCTTATCAAGGGGGAGGCCTGCGTCCAGCAGTGGACCAATACAGGTTGTTGAGGTTGAGGTTGAGGTACAAAAAACTCTCGTTTGTCTGGAACCCAACGAATTACTTAAAAGACCGATCTCTCACTCCGAACCCACAGTTAATTCTATTAGTTTCATAAAGCCTCTAACGAACGATTACTGAATGGCCTACAACAAAATAGTACATTGTTACCCAAGGGATGCAAGTAATTTATTTAGCGCCGAGACGTAATTTGGCGCCCGAGCGTAGCGAGGTCGCCGTCGGTTTTGTAATTTTGCATACAGGTAATTCTTATCCTGGAATTAAACATAGGCTACTTTTTATCCCATAAATCATGCATAAATCAGCTCCTGTGGGATAAAAATCACCTTTAAAAGTTTCTATAGGAAAAACGCGTGCGAAGCCGCGGAGCGCAGCTAGTTACCAATAACCCTGTATATCAGTACTCGATGGCATCATATGGCATATTTTGACTAATCTATACTAATAGGTATTTTAAAGAGAAAAGATTTGTTTATAGTGAAAAGGCTCCAAAACTAATGGATCGATTTACAAAATTCTGTCATTATTAAAAAGCTTACATTTCAGGGAGTGACATGCTATACTTTATCCAGGAGTTCCCACGGCAACGTCAACTACGCGGGTAAAACCGCGAGGCGCTAGTATAGTAAACGGGAATGTTGTTTGGCTCTTACTTTCTTAAGGGAACTGAAATATGGGATAAAAGAAGCCTATGTTTTACTCCAGGCCTAGAACTATGTCTATTTAAAATTGAAGCCCGATCCGTTCAGTAGTTTTGCCGTGAAGAAGTAACAAAGAGGTCACCATTGTTATACAGGAACGTTTATGGCGCTTACATTCCATAAGGAACTGAAATATGGGATAAAAAAGTAGCCTTTGTTTTATTTCAGGCCTAGAACTATGTCTATATAAATTTCAGCCCGATCCGTTCAGTAGTTTTGGCGTGAGGAAGTAACAATGATCTCACTATATAGATATATATTCGGGAACGTTTATGGCGTGAAGATGTAACAAACATCCATCCATCCATCCATACATACATCTATACAAACTTTCGCAATAATAATATTAGTGTGATGTGATGTGATTTCTCGCAGAGTTTACGTCTCACCAGCATACAAAAATATTATAATATATTGTCGGCCTACTACCTACTATTCTATAACGCCGTGCCGTTAGCTACTCGATTATAACGATATCGTAATATCAACATAGTCATATCGTTATCGTATTTAAATACCTAATAAGATAACAGATACCGGCCTAACGTCCTAAACCAAACTACCTACTTACTACATGTACAATACCTACGTGCAACACTTATCGCTCACTTCAAGGTAGTCAGCAATCATTAGCTACCTACTGAAGACACGTTAAGTCTACGAATTTATTCTTTAGTGAAGTGTATAAAATCACCATAATGGCAAAATGGCCTTTGAAGACATATATTCCTGAAGTTCGAGAAAATGTAAGTTTTTTCTGTAGCTTATATAGTTTTAGTAGATATAAAAACAACAAACAGGTACGAGTAGGTACTTAAACAATGGTGAAGTTGCTACGAATAAGATTCAATAGATATTGCTCTGGTCCCCACATGATTAGCCGAGTTATCTATCAGTATAAGGTTAATAAAATTGTTATGTTTGATTTGTACCCTCAGACAAAGGAATATAAAGACAGCTTACGGTGAACTAAAAAATGAAGCCGTAGAAACCGTGCTCACCTTGTAAACACACGCGCTCACGCACACAAATATCAACCAAACCATGCGCAGTGCCCGTCGAGGCGCGAGCCAGGACACTTCGACGTGTAAATAGATAACTATGGTTTCCTGTGCAGTGAATAACTGTAAAAATAGCAGCAGAAAGGTCAAGAAGTCGGAAGGAATAACGTTTCACTTGTAAGTACTGAAATAACACCGTAAAACTTTCTAATAAACACTTGTTTTTGTCTTACTTGGAACACAAAACCTCAACACTCTGTTGTTATCAAAGACAATGACAATGACAGTGACATAGAGCACGAATGTTACCAGCGTATGATTTCAGATTTCCCCAAACTATTTGTTATTTTTCGCTTCAAGGGTTCACATAATTGGTAGCTATTTAGACTAATCGAGGATTTAGATTATTAGACCGACGATATAGCTAGATTACCACGGACTCACTGACTCACTGACATAATTGTTCTCCCGGATGGTGGAGGGCGAGGTATTGTTTTTTTGCGATAATGTATTTCTCATGTTGGACCGAGGGAAAATTCCTCGGTTCCCCTCGGTTTTTGATATTTGTTCCCCCTCCCGCTTTAATCTTCTTGCACACGGACCAACTTGGATCAAAACGTTTATGGCGTTTGTATAGAGGGGACAAGTGATTTAAACTGATTTTTTTTAACATAGATTATATATAGATAAGTAAGACGTTGATTGTATCAGTAAAATATTTTTTATTATTATAATTTCGTCTCTCATTTCATTCCGAAAAATAAACAAATGCACACATAATTTATTACACCATTTGTTTATAAACATACCCGACTTCTCCTGATCGCCATCTATCTTTAACCTATCCAATAATACTACTTCCCAAATTATAGGGAGTTTTTCTTTCAGATGGAAACACTTTTACGCACTCAACTATAAAAAAGTGGCTTCATTTTTAAGTTCACCGTAAGATGTCTTTATATTCCTTTGTCTGAGTTTGTACCTAAGCGAGTCAAAACTCGCTATGACTCGGCCGACAGATGGGTTCGCTCAATAG
Organism: Eupithecia tripunctaria; assembly: GCA_955876795.1. Classification (NCBI taxonomy): domain Eukaryota; kingdom Metazoa; phylum Arthropoda; class Insecta; order Lepidoptera; family Geometridae; genus Eupithecia; species Eupithecia tripunctaria. The sequence goes on from OY041614.1 coordinate 9,862,204, forward strand.
AAGGTAAAAAAATCTAAATAAAAACAGGTATCTAATAGTTTTATGTACGTACTTCGTTATATTGTTCAAAGGTGGTACTCGGTACCTACTCTAACTTTCAAACAGGAACCGTTTCTAGAAATGGGTCGATTATTGACCAAAGGTACCTAGGTACTTGGGTACATTCTCTTATTTCACTTGTATGAAGGTAAGTTCCTAAAACTAAACAATTAAATCGGTCACCTAACGGCATTTGTCATCGTTTTTTGGTGTGATCGAGCGGAGCGCAGCGGTGACTCGAGAGTTTGACAGTGAATGTTCGGTCACGGCCAAGGCCAAACCGGGATAAAACTTCTAATTTATTGCATTTTACCTTAAATTAAAAGCCATTCACTTATAAAATACGTAAGGTTTATGAGTACTTACCGATCGTATCGATATAAAGTGTTCAGCAGGCAGACCACTGCGGAAGAAACGCTCCACGTTGAATAGAGCAAATGGCTAACTTTGCGTTACGGGAGATTGTTGCAAAAGTTTCAGTGGAATCAAAAAAAGAATCGGTAAGTTCTTAAAATCTTGTCACCTTCATCGATATACTTACTGCTCACCACTCACTACTCTCAAATAAACCAGTATTGTATTGCATGTAATATAACCAGGTTTATTTTTATTGTTTTCCCTAAGTTAATACCTTGAACGAGACTCTACATTCTTGAATTTTGCCGCGAAGTCCATTACGCTCTACATTTTGTTTTCAAAGAACATGGGTGCAAATATTTTGTTTGTGAGGAAAACATTGATTATTATTTTAAATACATTTGATTTGCTATCGAAACATAACTTCGTATAGTAAGGTAAATGATGATGCTTTTTAATCTATGAAATCATCAAAACCTTATTAAAACTTGTACAAAATGTTGACCATTCTCACTTTCGTCAATCTAAACTGGCTTCGTAAACATACACTTTGCCACGCCATCTGTCGGAAATGACGTTAACAAACTTTGACACTGACGTTTTTTACGCATGAAAATCAAAACAAACCAAAGTTGAGAAGTTGAGAATCCAAACTGTAATTTGCGGTTGTAGTGAGATAATAGTATTTTATTCGAGAGTTTCTTGTAAATCAAGCATTCATATTGAAATAGTTATGAAGTTCATTCACCAGGTTTCTTACATTGATTGAAATTACTGAGACAAAGTGAGGTTATACGCCCGTAATTCACGACCAAATTCCCGTGAAAATACGTATGTTTTGCAAGTATAATTATGATTTTTATGCTAAATAATGTATAAAGTACTAATGGTCTTAGCTTCTCATCGCATATGCCTTGTTGTATCTGCAATAAATGTAAATAAATGTCAACAAGTTGACTTTGTTTCTTACACAAAGGAATGCTACCAGCTCAGCCAAAAACATGATTATGGTTTGAACACCAAGCTCCAAAGAAAACCAACTAGTAGCGGTGTAAAAGACAGCTGTAAAATGTCAAGTGGATCAAGGGCTTTCTGTCAATGTCCAAGGAGTGCTATGGCCCGAGCACTGTTAGAGAAGCAAAGCAATGATTTGTATCTTCAGGAATATGATAAGGATGAGGTGAGTTTATCTATGATATATAGATTGTAGACACAAGGGTTTAGCGTAGATTGTACCAAGCAGTGGAACCTTGGTTTAACATGTAGCTTGTTCATCAGATAACTTTACTGCTGTACTTAAGCAATAACAAGCAATGCAAACAGCTTCGCAAGTCTACAGATACATTTCAGCTTATCCGTAATGTAGACTTTAGAGTAATGTAATTTACACCAACAGTTGGCCTAAAAGTCTCTCCTTCATCAAGCAAGTGTGTGGTGTTTGCTTAGAACTTGCACCACCACAACTCTTCCCGTGGGTGTTGTAAGAGGCGTCTAAGGGATATACACCGGTGTGTGGGCAGCAGTGCCCACAATTATACCACTGATCGAACCAGCATGCCCAGGGTGGGGATTATAGACATTACCCTCAATGAGATAAACTCCATTAAATCGCTTATCAGGGGTAGGCCTGCATCCAACAGTGGACCAATACAGGCTGTTGAGGTTGAAGTTGAGGTTTATCAAATAAAAACAAACATTCAATGTTTTTGTTATATTGTTATTAAAACACAATAAAAACATTTTTTCTATATTATAATTAATAGAAATATGCTTTTTGCTTGTATTATTTGAATAATATTTATATCAAAATAGGACAAGAGGTAATAAGAAGTGGATATAAAAAGAGGTGAGAGAAACTTTGTCTAATTTGAGGTTGTATTGCATGTAATATAATTAACATAATGAATTCTCTAAACTTACGACTTACTAAGATATTTGAATTTGAAGTACATGATAGCTGGCTATAAGAAGAAGGTTCAAAACCTATGTAATTTTGTAACTTCTGATAAAAAATCATGTAATTTACCTACCAACTTAGCACAATTAGTTTATAGGACCACAGTGAATACAAAAAACTGTACTGTTGGTATATTGGCAAACAAAGGCCCTGCTGCCGCAACTGTCAGTAACGGGATAAACCCAAAAACCACCTAACGGATTTTCATATGGTTTTCACCAATAGAAGAGTGATTCATGACTAAGTTTTATGTGTATTTTATATTATTTTAATAAATAAATAAGGCTGGATAATAAAGCCTCAAGCTAAGCAGAGCTTGTGTTATTGATACTAGATAACCGATATACATAATATGTGTTTTCCATGTGTAATAAAAAACATCCAGAAAGGCCTAAACGAACACATCACATCCATCATGTTTTTTTTCCAATATGTGTGGCATGCACTGCATAAACATAAGTGTATAGTGTTAAAAACAAATTATTCTTCTTATACAAATCGATTACACTGCTGTACAACCCATGCAAAGCCGTAGTAGGTAGGTTGCTTGTAAGATTACTAATCTGGTTGGCATCAAAATTAAATTATGACAAGACATAGGTCTGTAGAGTAGCCTGTGTGCACTAAATAATAATAATAATGCTGGACAAATATCTGCAAATTGTACAAAATCAACGTAACTTTATGTTTGTGTCACTGTATAATTTTATTATTATGATCTTTTCTGTGTGTAGGTACTAGAGTTTTTCATTAGTATTTGATGAACCCTGTGGCGCAGCGGGCGAAGGTCCGCCTGCGACGCAGGAGGTTGCGGGTTCGATTCCGTCCTCAGGACAATGTTTGTCCGATCTGTAGATATTTGTTCATTGTGTTCTTGATGTAAAATTCAATAGTATATATCTATGAAGTGTATCATATTAAGTACATCAGTTAACTTTTATTACCCATGACACAGGCTCTGCTTAGCTTGGGGCTAGATAAGGCTGTGTGAATTGTCCAGTATTATTTATTTATATATTATTTATAAGCTATTTATATCAGAGATTGAGTATGTATTTGAATACAATGAATCATTTTTGTTGGTGAAAAATTTAATAACTTCTCAAGGGTGATGTGATATTATCTGATTTGTATATTATGAAATCTAGGTAGGTTAGTTACTCACATTTGACGCACCTTGTGTTAGATAAAATGGAAACAAAATCTCGAATTCGTATTGGAAATAAAATTAGAAATATGTAACTCATTTAGGTCATTAATTTTTACGATGCTGCTGACGTTAACCTACTGTTCGTATCTATCATAATATACCTACTTTTAAATACGCATACCTTCGCAAAATTTATTATGTAGATTTGTTAAGAAGTTTTGATGATTTAGTATTTCCTCTCCTGTTTCATTGATAATTTTCAAATTCAATTGATAAATTTCTCGGGAGCAATTGAAATGTATGCTTGTGTTAAACAGAAGGTAGGTAAGGCACAGTACCCGCTCGTAGGTATCGCTCTGTGCCAAATCAGAGCTCGCACGATAACGACTGAGCATTTGTCGGGTTCGGTTTGATTGCTAGATCCAATTTTCCTACAAGGGACTATTCCAGCTATCTACAGACTCCCAGCCGACTCGCCCGGGGTATTTCATAGCACACGCAATCGGGGCCTCACGTGTGCTACGGTAACGAGGATATATTTGCGTATGAAGAACACGAAATACCTCTGAATTGTGGAGGGAATAAGACATTCAACCCTCTCCCCACCCCACCCCACACGACCCTTTTAACTTTCATCTCTGTCGAGTGCTCGGTCCACATACTTTTGTTCTATTTGATCAATGTTATTAAAATGTCGCGAGTTGCCTGGATTACAAACATTTGACTGTGGAATAAGCTATTTTTTGCTACGTGGGTGGACGATGGTTGAACTAAGTAGCGTAACTACCTTTTTCCTACTGAGCTGCAAAAATTAGCAGTAAATAAATTCAAACTGTCAAAACTTTACTATGCAAAAAGGCTTACTATAAAATATCAGATTATCTAGCTAGAGGATAAAAAAGCTTGGGTCGGATTTTGCTCCAACTCGAAAAATAACAACTAACAGGCTAAAGGTTTCTTCTTCGTTTCTTTACTTTAGTCTACATAGCGAAGCAATCGAAATCAAAAATACCACTTTATTTCCGTGTCAGTGTATTTTTAATATGATTTGACCTTTTCTAAGTGTACATTTATTGTATTTATGGAAATAAAGCATTTTTGAGTTTGAGTTTCGTCTTTAAATAGTACTGGGAACTTCACACAGCGTCATCTAGCCCCAAGCAGAGCTTGTGTGACATAGGGTAGTAGATAACTGATATCACGCTAATATTAGAAATGCAAAAGTTTCGATGGATGTTTATTACCTCTTCACGTCAATATTACTGAAGGGATCGGCTTGAAATTTTACGTATAGGTAATTCTAATCCTGGAATCAAACATAGCATGTACGTAAAATCACTGATTTTCAAATAATATTATACTTATACTCGATCATTTAAAGCTGATGATTTATCTATCTTTGCCAATATCAAACAATATCCCAAGAAAAATTACTTCGACGGGATGTTTTCTTAGATATTACCCTAAGTGTTAGGGCTTGCACTATATATACCCTCAAATATTGTTGACACATGCATCACATTGTAAATGTTACTTTCAGAATACACCCTGTCCAATTCTACCGGTTAACCTTTGTACATTAACAGCTATTCTGCTTCCTAGCCAATGTCACGATGAATAGATTCCAAGAACGTTTAAACACCTGAATGGTCTTCCCTCCATTGTCGTCCAGCGCACAATCTACCAACGTCCAACGATTCGCAAATGACATTTGATTGCGTCTGCGTACGCGTACGAGCGTCACACGATCGTACATGTTCGTAATCACAGCTATCCATTCTGTTAAAACCACCCGAGAATAAATTAGTTAAGTAGAAGCTTCCGTTAATCGGCCGCGGTCGGTGCCGGTCGCCCGCTCTAAATGGATTAATTTATACTTGTATAAACGAGGACATTTTCGGTGTCACGCGAGGATGGGGTGATTGTTGTGATTGCTTGCGCTTCCTATGAACGGGTCCTTAACGCTTCGGCCTGGCCCTGTGACCATTAAACTACGACAACAGTGAGAAGTGACGCTTGATCATTGGCTTTAGAGAGGAGAATTATTTTGAAGGGGGCGAAATAATCTTTAACAACAGTTTTAACTGCAGAGATTCCGTTAAGAGTTCTTCTAATCTGAAGTTGTAAAACTTTTATAGCGTGTTTATTACGTTGTTTCTGCTGTAGATTTGTTATTCTTTATTACGAGCAATACATAGTCGATCGATAGAGGTGTGATGTCCAATTGTCCACACAGAGAAGAGAACTAAGACACCTGAGTCGCGCTGGGCGCATCGCTCACTGCAATCTGTACATTATTTCTCCATTGTTCGCGTAACGAGCTGCCACCCCCAGCGCGCTACCCCCACCCGTTCACCCCCCACCCGTTTCCCACACCCCACCCTGAGGCGGTGGGACCTCGCTCGCGCCTTTCTTTTATCATTCCTCTCTTTATTTCCGAATGCAAATAATCCTCCACACGTGTGAGAACCGAAACCATTGTTCTCTCGCCTCCTTCCACTTAGCCCCCATCGGGGACCTTGGTGACGAATCTTTTTCTCCAGCATCTCTTAGTATCAACGTATGCCTACTGTTTCCTCATCGGAAGACTTACGAATATAATCATTACCTTTAAAAATTGTACTCATTTGTTCAGTAGACTAAGATACCGTATTGTGGAGTATTAAAATGATACGACCTTCCTTATGGAAGGATAAATTGATTCATGAAATAACTACCGACGCTCAGCTCATCGCATTGTAAATGATCAATAAAACACTATTAATCAATAACAAGGTGATGCGGGCAAATGTAATAGGTAGTAATTCGCCAGGGAAGACTAGGTCAGTGGGTGAAGTGAAGATTGTGAAGCGACAGTTGGAATTATGTTAGTGGAGGACAAACAGCTCGTTAGCCCTCCGCGGAAGGGTGGAGCGCCGCGATTCCCAAGAAAAACGCTAAGTGGGAAATCAATACGTATTAGGCGCGATATCGGGTCGGTCGCACGTCATGATGATGGATGAAGGCCCAAACTTTCCTCGCCAACTCTAATGACAATATACAAATTGACGGCGAAACACTTCCGAAACGCGATAGCACCTTGTCCTCACCGGCGCCACTCAAATTATGCAAACAAACATGGAAAACAGCGATCGCGTTCGATTTCTTTAATAGAAATCTCAATTACGTATATGTTTTTTGGGTGTCATCTATCATATGCGGTGCTCCCGTGTGCCAATCGACGCGTCTTATAATGGCGTCGCGTTGACTCCTCACAAAGAGTGCGATATTGGAGTGGATCGACAGGCGCGAGTCACCGCGTCTACATATTGAAAGCTATTTGGGATTCGCAAATAAATACACACATGCATGCTTCCTGCGCCCGTGTTATCGTCCCACCACCTCAGCATCTCCGTCGCCTCTATAAAATTTAAATCGCATTTGCTGACGAGACACGGAGACTATGATTGTCTTAGGTATTCGTTTCGTAAACCGACAAACTGTGTTGGTCTGCAAACCATGTGCAGAATTCCCTTTTGTCATCATTTCATTTCAACCATTACCAAAGTACCAACAGCCTAGTTGAATATTCAATGGAAAGTGGAAGTAGAAAGTAACTTTAAAGTAAATTCATAATAACTAAAGCATTAGGTAGAACTTGGAAACGCCGTTAGAAATATGTAGAGTTCAATATTAAATTAGAAACACCATAGGTTATTAAGTAAGTCTATAAAAAACACGGGTACCAAAGCATTAGGTACAACTAGGAATCACCGTTACAAATATATAGAGTTACGGTTGAAGGGTCGCGAACTATGAATGCAACATAAGTCTCGAGGAAACATACAAAAGCCATTTTCGACGCACCCACCTGGGGCACCTTGTCAGAGTGCTCTCTTGAATATTTTGCACCTTACAGTTGTCTCCATACATAAATAGTCAGCGGCTCTTGAGTTATGTACAGCCAAGCGACATACTCTACGATAATAGAGTATCGGATCGCAGGGACAGAGCAAAATGTAGTAAGTTACGTTCTCCCGGGCTAATTGTACCTGCCCGGCTGTTGCCAAGAGGTTTTAATGTGAACTACTTCCGTGCCATATAGCCTTACATGAGATTAAGCCAGGGTAGTTGGAAGTGAAGGGGGGTGTATTTATGTCACCTCGGGGACGCGAACGCTCGCCCCACCCCAATTATACCGCAGTAAAAGTCATAAAAAGACACCCGAAGTTTTTACACGAACGAAGAAGAGGCTCAGGCGAAATTAAGAGGGGCGCCGAAATGTGAGATGAGCATGAATTTTTTATAAGCTCAGATGATGGTGTTCCGTTTATGATGTCTTATGGTGGATAATGCCCGCGGTACACGCGCTCTTTGTTTACGGCGGTGAATCATTGATGAGCACGCCTTTATTACTGCCGCGGGCCATATGAAATAATTAATTACGAACAAGACGCCTTGGCTTTCACACTAACGGCCCAATAACTTCCAAATAAGAAGAGAAACAACACTTTAAAAGCGTCGTTGCTACATTGTTTGTTTAAATTCATGCAACATTGCGGATATCAGCATTAATTTTGATCATATTTGGCATTTTGGGTAGGTCACACGATAGTGTCATCAGGCCATTAATTATTTGGAAAAGTAAAAGCTGAATACTTAAATAAATACACCTTTAACGAGCTTAAGCTGTTAACAAAAACAATTGTAAAAACCAGTATAAAGAAAGGCATCAAGTTTTATTTTATTGTTCACAGTATTCAAGATTACTTTAGCCTCACGTTTTAAAACAAAAGTAAACCCATAGTTTATGTCTCCACAAGGGCCCTGGTTGACTCAAATATGCTTTTCAATTGGAAGTACGAACGTCATAAATAATGCTTTTATTTAATGAGATTTATGTTCACGAAAGCAGGTCGAAAACGAGCTGAGTGCTAACCAACTCTGAAACCAAACAGCGAATTTGGTTTTGTTCACGCTTATATGAAACAATACATTCCCACGTTTAATTTCTTTCGGGTTCTTAACAATTGATTCTTTTACGAGTGTGTTTATTGAGCACATTCGAAATGCTATAATTTCAATGGCTACTTACTATGAGGCAAGGTACTTTGGCAAAGGTAGTATAGCGTCATCACATCAGCATTGAACTGGTTTTTCGGACTCGACCTCATTAAATTTTGCTCAGTTGTTTGCGTTTGCCATTCGTTTAGCACTTGTTTTTGCCAGAAAGGGCCTAGTTGAGAAAGCTTTGCTTTAAATTCATAATACAAAATAAAATTCACATAAGATAAACTTAACACAATTTCTCCTGCGAAATCAGACGCATTATCTCGTATCGTCCTCCGGTGTCTAGTAGGTATAAGTACCACATTGTGCAAATTCTTTGGACCGATCATTATCTAACTAAAGATTCTTACGAGTAGTTCAGTAAGTATGTTCAGCTAGTACTGAATTCTTAGAGTCCAACTCGACATTCTTTGGTTTGCATATGTGTTATGTGAAGGTAAACGTACAGGCTCGCGCTGGCTCTCACGGTAGGTAGAACAGCGTAGGGTCTGGCCGCGTATGTGGTGCGTGCGTGCGTGCCTAGCCGACCTCCGGTCGCAGCTAATATGATTATGACAACGCTACGTGCCAGCCCAGCTCCGGGAATCCTCGCACAAATATTCATTAATCTTTCACGGTCCGACGTCGACCGCGATGGAGATTTAATCAGATTAAGGATCATCTTTTTTGCGGGAAAAGTCATGCCCTTTTGTTACTAGTCGGCCGTCGCTCGCACTTTTGTGGTAAATTTATGACTGGCGTTGTTTGCTCTGAATGTAAATTTGGGTTTGATAGATATTTCCACTTTTGTTGATATCCTGCGGGAGGTTTAATCATGTCGGATGTGTATGATCGAGCCAACAAAAGCTGTGCGCGTGTTTGTAGACGGCGGCGCCATGACGACTGCTGCTGCGCCGCCCGCCTCGCCACGCAGTCTGCCAGACGTAGCGAGCCGCCTGATACGCTTTTATGGCCACTGGTTCCTAGTTTGATGGCGGGCCACTGTAATCTTAAAATATAAAATTAAATCGTCTGCTATTTATCTTATCGTTGTACGGATCATTCATTTTCTTCGATATTTTCTTTTTGTTAGCTCAAGCTCACTACCATCTTTTAGGCGCCTACATATTTCATCTAAACTCTAAGGGAGAGAGAAAGAAGATATTAAACTAATCAATAAAAAATGGAAGGATCATGGTAAATGTTAACACTTAAATGGCTGCGGCGAACAGGCCGGCTGATTCGTAGATAGGGCGCGGAAGGCCAAATAAAAAGTAGAAAGAAGCGCTGCGAAACGCGCGTAAAATTATTTTACCATTGTATGCAAATCGTAGCCGCCGTGATTATTTTATTTCCTAAGAGGCTTCGAATATAAATCCCGATTAAAAATAAACCACTCTTTCAACCGTCTGCCAAGTTGATAAGTGTTTATACGAGAATTCGTAAAGCCTGGAGTTAACCAGAAGATATTGTTAATTGAATCGTATTTCGCCGTTAGTAAGGTCGCGGCAAAAAAATTGAAAGTGGACATGTCATAAACCGAAGCTCAGACATACAAGAAAAGTATGAATCGGTAAATAAATACACCGAAAGCTGCGATCTTTGCAGAGTTTGGGACGTTTACAGCCAACAAAAAAGTCGTACGTGCCTTCCAAATGTGGAAATACCTGCGCACATTTTTGATGAATTCTACACTGACACTTTGGTATCTGTTCCCATGTAAGGGAAATGCGGTACCGTGTGTTAGGAGATCATTGAGTCATCAATCAAATTTTGAATTCATGATCTCATATTCTGAGCATGATAAAGAAGCCCGCATACATAACTTGAAACTAAAGATATGACAGAACAAAATATTGCAACAATAAAGAGCAATGAAACAAACAAAACAGACAGGCAATTAAATATAGTGTACAATGAAATATCAAAGCTTAAAAAGCTTACGGCCATCGTTACATTCTTGACACTCTTGCGGTGTAGCAGGCAGCCATCTTGGATATAAACGCATAACTCATTTATTAAAAGGAAACGGCTTGGTCCCTGCGGCGCGCGGTGTCTAATGAAAGTTGGCTCTGCAAAAACGTCGCCTCGACGGGAATGTGTCGCCCTCGCGTTCTTGGACGTGTACAGGCTATAAAAATACCGGTGGATGGAGTCCCGCGCCCCCCTTCATTTCTTTTTCAATCAATTCAATCAACGGCTACCGTTTGATTGGATTTTGACGCTTCCAATAAAATACTCACGGTATCGTTTCGATACAGATGATATTCGGTAGCTAGCTACGGAGACAGGTTCTATCACAATTTTAAACTTGATCATAATTATCCTTATTTATATTTCAAAGAACAGAGGGTTATTCTTAAATAAACTGAAATAACAAAATTTTTATACATAATTCAAACATCACCAAATCTGTCGCACTTTTATAGTACTGACTATACCTATGTAAACATGACTTTTGCTTTACGAAATCACAAAATCTATAAATATGAAATTCTCTGGATTTCTCTGGAGTCTTATCAAGGTCGTTTATTAATGTTTCCTGGTGATCGAGCAAGGTAAACCGAAAACCTTGAATTTAGTTATTGGCAGATCTTACTCGTTCAGGAAAACAAGATTTGAGGAGGCTCTTTCTAACTACCCTTTATATTGACTTTGATATTGGAAGGCTAATCTACATTTGAAACAGGCGATATCTTTTACAACGTCCAATCATCTCAGTTATATTGATTGTTTAAAACGATTGCCGGCAGCTCCATTCGTTTTTTGGACCCGCTGTTAATTTCAGCGAACAATGGGCGCTGCGATCGCGCCCGAACAATCGCGAGGCCTGGCGTGCGCCAGATAATTGTTCTCTTTACCGGTGAATCACTTCCATTCCAACACCAAGATCAAAATAAAACTAACACTCAAAGAATCGATGATAAACAACTTCATCTCTCCATGTAAAAACTCGGAATCGAAAAATAAGACGATCGAATGAAATGTGGAATCTCAGCTTACCAATCTCGACCCATACTTAACCCTAAGTTAATTTAACAGCACTGCTTGGGTGGTAATGGTAACCAGCGACGATATTGTCTCGAGACGTGATTTTACGATCAAATCGGCCCAGTTGGTGCTTCATGTAAAACCAGTTTAAATATACTCGTAAATCTTTTGAACACGTGCCCACGCGTTGTGTGCTTGGATGACGCTTCATGCAATGCGTGCGCGCATCTTGTGTTATTGTCCAGATAATTTGTGGAACGCAAAAACGTCTACTGGAGAAAATCGACCCCTCGTAAATTCATGTGTCACGACTCCGCGCCACGAGCTCAGAGACGTACAATTTTCAGCCAGGAAGAATTCCTTTAAAACACGAACAAATAATTACTCACTAGATCGATGCTAATTTTATGGCCGTGCAAATTGTTCGAGCGAAATGATGCTTGATTAAATTCGTGGACGTTGCATTCCCATGGTCCGCCGACGCGGAAATGGCAGAGCAAATGAATTTGAATAGTATTACGAGCGAAGATCACGTCGGACAATAAATTGCGACCCCCGATAGAACAATTAAAAGACGAGTTTAAAACAATTACGCAACAGTGGCCCTCGAGCGGGCACGTGATTGTAGACCCAAAGATTTGCCTGCTCTATTGCGGGGTGCAATTTATTGCCTACCTATGAATCTCGTTCAGTAGATCCGTAAATCACTGTGTTTAAATACTTATGTCAAGGAACTTATTGGTAACTCTGTTTACTGGCAAATTCTGAAAATGACATAATAACCATCCTTAATTACAACGATCATTATCATCATCATCATCATCATCATCAGCTTATACTAGTCCACTGCTGGACCCTAATGAGCGCCATAGTGCCCTGTCTTCAGCTTGATGCATCCAATTACAACGATATCTTTAGTTAAATAAGGTTGAACTGCGGAATTTTGTCATAAGCCTTATCAAACCATTTCTAACGACAAATTCCACTACATACAGTCAATATTTCACCATAAATGAGCATGATCATACCAGAGCATAAATCTGTTCAAAAATATACAGTGGTGTTAGTATACATATCAGTTGAATGGTTTATTGTTTAGTAGCTTTGTCGAATGTTAATCGAAAACAATTGTTTTACGGCAATAAGTCAAGTGCGGGCTTTTAATTGAGACTATCTGGCATCTAGCATGCTCGCCTCAGGCCATACAACAATTACTTATACAACACATTGTGTTTCTATATGGAACGTGGAGCAGCGAGTCCCTATGGATGTGTGAAACATGGTATAAAGTATAAGAGAATATTCTGCAAAATAATCAATATAATGTCATCCATTTTCTCAAGCCGGAGTCTTACACGTCCTGGTGCAGCGAGAACGTCCAAGCGATCTGCATCCATACTGATCCCATTTTAATGGAGCGCCCGGCAAACAAGCTTCGTAGTCGCTTACCAGCAAATCCACCGGGATCCTATGCGCCACTTAGCTGCGAACATACAATGTTTTATAGCTGCCTCTTCATTCCGTAATGCTCCTTTGACGTAAACAACTTACATTCAAATCTACTTGATACGACGTAACGTAGTCGCGTATTTGATTTCAAGTTTAATTTCTGTGAAACACAAATCAGCATCTAAATTTCCAAGAAAAATCGATACAGCTCTTCGAGTGACGTTGAATGCTTTCAATGGTCAATCCAAAAACAAAACGTCAAGGACCGAGTGACTCGCTGCCCTTTAAGAACCATTTATTTCGCACTTTAAACTGGGCTATTGTGAGTCAATCTGTCGTTCATATTCCACGGCGTTTTGGCAATAATCTCGTAGTAAGCGCTTTGATTCATTAAGGAAAGGCGAACGACCTATGTATAAAAGACCTGCATCCCTGCATTCGCTCCATAAGCGTACCTTCGCTGACCTGAGCTCTAACGAGTCAACAGAGGATAATGAATGCATTCAAAAGGCTATGACTGGCCGAATGAACATCAACAGTGTTCAAATTAAGCCCCTTTCTTGCCAAATGACGCGCACCATGAAAATCACTAACCCACGTACATAGACCGTAAAACAAAATAAAAAGTCGCCTCGGCCTCGATAAGTCGCGGATTTAATAAATCAAACTCGATTTGTCTTCCCAACAGGTAGATTTTGAAATACGGAAATTGTTATTCACTTACACGAGCTGAAAAAGAATCTTAAACATTATTCTCATAAATAAACTAGGTTGAAGTCTCCATATTGTTCAAAAACGACAATAAAATATATTGTTGTCCTAGTTGATGGCTCCTTTCCATAAACATATATATTTTTAGTTCACATTATGCATCATTTTGACAAGGAAAACGATCGGCAGTTCACAGGTTTCCTAAATAACAAGACCCACTGAACTAAATCCTAGTTTATTTATGAGAGTCGTGTTTATGACTTATTTTCAACTCGTGTAAGCTAAATTTGATAAAGTTGTTCTTAAACGAAATGACCCTAAATTTTCATCTTTTAACACCTTCATGGCCCAAGACGCAGATGCCAGTCTCTATCTGCGTGGGCAGTGAATGCGTTAAGTATGAAGTTATTAAAAAGATGTTCAAGGAACTTATATATATTGGCAGCAAACAATGCGTACAGTTTACTTACACATACAATTTAGAACTTTATCGATGACTTCAGAATTCAAAATTTTCCACGATTTGTATTCCGTCTGGAGAATTCGCCCGTCAAGTCCCGTAGTTCCGATGCAAGCTATTTTAAATGTAAAGACGGCGCATTGCATAATCACCAACGTGATTCGCTATCAGTATTCAGTAGTAAACATTTATTTACTTCACTTTTTACGATACTTTTTGCGGTTCCTCGTAAAACGTTCTAGATGCTCACTGCGAATCTACGTCATGTACCGTCATACTCGTTCGTCATTTACACTCTTTAACACAGAATACATTTCTTCGAATATTCGGTAGTAGTATATAAAAAAATTCAGTCAATCATCAATAATAAAGAGCTCACTCT